>SEMN01000038.1:320000-920000 GCA_005408345.1 Macquaria australasica | reverse complement strand
CGCTGGATCCAACTCAACTCGTTGACATTTTGCAGAGAAATCAACCTTCAGTTTCTCTAAACAGCTATGTAGAAGAAAGTTACTTTAGATCCTTCTGTGTACTTTGATAAATCGTAGTTGTGATTGTAGCGTCATAAATAGAAGGAGACACAGGTGTGTAATTACCTCATCAGAGTTGCATGGCTCAAGTGCCCTCTGCTGCCTCTTGCTCTTACAGAAAGGCCTAATGATGTCGACTCAATGAGGCAGAGAAGCATGATAAATACTGAGGAGACCGGGGAGTAGATAAAGGCTTTGCAGATGCACCATGTAACTGGATGGATTTAGTCCTAGATGTATGTCACGGTGACACACTAAACTGTCTGTGGTTTTTGCTCTCGTATCTACTCAAATGTGGTATGAGATGTAGCTTGAGAAGAGTCCACTCAAATAACTAGCCACCAGATAGCAGATGGTTAGTTATGAGCCAGATGTACTTCTGTGACATTGAAACAAGAATACATGTCCAGAGACAACTACTTAATATTGTGGGTGTGGATCGTGGCAAAATCCACTAGTGACATATCTTTGCTTTACGAATTTGTTTGCGATTTCTGATGTGATTCACTACTTCCACAAGGCACTGGATTGGTGTAGAAATGTTTCCGTGGTTTGTCACTTCTCCTAATTCAAAAACCCCTATGCCATAGTTGTCCACACCTTACACCATCCTGGCCCCAAAAGATTAAAACAACATGAATCTAAATGTCTACTAGATACATGAATTAATTCACCAGCAAGCAAATGTTTTAGTCATGGCTGACCAGGTACTCTGATAGCTAACAAGAAGACTTAATCTAAATACTGTATAAGTTGGGGGCACCCCGGTTGCTCACCTGGTAGAGTGCGTACCATATACTAAGGCTGAGTCCTTGCTGCAATGTCCCAGGTCCTTTGCTGCATGTCAGCCCCTCTGTCTCTCCCGCCTTTTCTGTCTCTCTTCAGCTGCCACTATTGAATAAAGGCAAAAATGCCCGAAAACATATCTTAAAACAAACAAACAAACAAAAACTGTGCAAATCGATATGTCAGTGGCATTATTCTACTGTTGAAACAAACACATTGCATTAGAAACATAATCAGAGGTTTGCAGCCACTGTTGGCTAGGAGGTTGTCATGTCAATTGAAATCCCTCTCCTGAGGAGCTGTTGTTTTGTTAAATTGCACATTGTATCGAGTCAGCTGCTTCCAAGGAAAATAGTTTTCACCTACTGTTAACAGGTTAAAGGAAATTACTGGATGTGGTTGGGATCAATAGGGAAGCATTCTTCATCATGAGACTATTTTGAATTACACATTTCTGTAATGCAAACCTGCATCAGCTGTTGCCATATGGTCTATTTTCCTTTCTGACCTTACCTACTCATCTGGGAGGTAAAAAAAAAAAAAAAGAAGAAAAATCACTAAATCTAGTGACAAAGATGCCAACTTGGCAACACTTGCTATACATCCTAATTGGTACTTTTAAGTTTTAATATCAGACTATGATATCGCTTTAAGCAACCAGGAATGGGCGTTTACTGTAGTTACACATAATAGAGGGCTTCTTATAATAGCATCTTTTAAAATTTGAAATGGCCTGTAGTCTTTAGACAGTAATTATCTAGGATTAGACATGGCATAAATGTGACCTCATATAAAATTGCATGAAATACCACATAGCCTGATGCAAGACTAATGGAGAGGCATTCTATTATTGCTGCTTCAGTAGCACTTATGAGAATAGATGTGCGCAAAGCTTCAATTTACTGTTCTTTAATCCTGTGACAATGGATATCTGTAGGAGTAATCATATAAATCTATCTGGTCAATGGCTAAAGAATCTGTATTTTTAAATGCTGTAAATGAACAAATGTTATATGTGTCATGTTTGACATTTTCTATTCTAGCATTTAAAAAATCCCCATAGGTGTAAAGTTTTTCTGCCATTCATCACGGCTGCAGAGGGACTAGCAAGATTTCATGGTTAGCTGTAAATGTAGCTTTAACACCTTGGGCTATAATGTTTTGAAAGTAATTTTGTTCAAGCTCAACCTTTTCTTTAGTGGTAAAAGCATTGTATATTTTTCAACTACTTTTTCCTCACCTGCAGCCAGGGAGATTGTTCAAAATGAAGTTCAAAGGCACATTTTTTAAACGGGTTCTTTCCATCCCTTACAGAGATCTAAGGTTTCTACTTTTGAGAAGATGTGGGCCTTTATGAGCAGCAAGCCAAGCACAGCACTTGTGAAGTCTATTGAGGATGGGATTCAGAGGGTGCTGAAGTCTGACTATGCCCTCATTATGGAGTCCACAACTATTGATTACATCACAAGGAGGAACTGTAACCTGACACAGGTGGGAGGGCTCATCGACAGCAAAGGATATGGCATCGGCACTCCCCTCGGTAAGACCTGCGAATGACCAGAGAATACATTTGAGGCTAGCAAGTAATAAAGAATTCAAGCCCTTTTTATAAGTTTGCCTTTTGAAGGATGAGGGTGAGGGATTGCTTTTTAGACAATGCAGCAGCATAAGACGTATTTTTTTAGCTACTAGTCAGACAGTATGCCACAATGTGTTTATGAACCTTATTATCACAGAATCCAGCTGGTGTTTCTTCCAAAGTAAAACAGGCCTTATGTTGCTTTCAGGCTCCCCGTACAGGGACAAAATCACCATAGCAATCCTAAGCATCTTGGAGGATGGGCGCCTACACATGCTGAAGGAGAAGTGGTGGAGTGGGAGCAGCTGCTTGGATGAAGAGCGTCGCGAGACAGGCCCCATGGGTATCCAGAATCTGGGTGGTATATTCATTGTGCTGGCATCTGGCCTAGTGCTGTCTGTTTTTGTGGCAATTGCCGAATTCATCTACAAGCTAAGGAAGACTGCAGAACATGAGCAGGTATGTGTCCCCATAAATCACATTTTCTTAATTAGATTTTTATTCTGTGGTTTGGATGGATGGAAAATTAATCTAACATTAATTTAATTACACTCCACTAGTGTTTCACCCCTGATTTTAGCAAAGAAGTTGCTAACCATGCCTATTTTGTTATGATACTTATTCCGCATAGCCTCTAAACCAAAGCTGTGCTCTATTCATGGCTTTTAGTTCAAACATGTTATAAAAGGATTTGCATGCCTTTGGCTAATCCCTAGGAGTACTTGGCCATAACACCACAACATTTACTTATTTTAACAGGCATAATTGCAAATTAGAGCATAGAGAATTAATCCATTATTAGTCATTGGAGATGTCAGAATAGCATGAACTCTTTACTGTTGTTAATCACTAATTTGAGTCATGCTAAGTGAGTATTTGCATGCATGCTCATGCACCATACTTGTTCACTCTTTCTGACACAGCAGCAATAATGAACCATGTGCAGGCTACATGTGGCGGTGCGATTTGACATTGCTGACAGCCACGGACGCACGTGCACACATGCACACACCAGCAGTAACACAGAATGAATGTTATGTTCTAATGCACTCTACACTCTCTGCTGTCAGAACAATTTAAAGCTAAGGCATTTACCCCCCATCCCTTTCCCCTCGTCTCCTTCTTGCTCCCCTCCCCGCATCCCCATTTTTGCCCAGAGGTCTTTGTGCAGTGCCATGGTGGACGAGATCAGACTGTCGTTCACCTGCGAGAGGCGGGTGAAACACAGGCCTCAGCCTCAAGTCATGGTGAAGACGGATGCAGTGATCAACATGCACGCTTACAACGACCGACGACTCCCAGGAAAGGACAACATGAGCTGCAGCACTGGGATGACTCCCGTGTTCCCGTGACAATGTGTTCCCCCCAGGGCAAGAACCTCCTGAGCAACGTGTCAGGGGTGGTGCCAGAGACAAGAGACAATGGCATAGATGGGATCACCAGATTCACCATTAACCACAGTGACATGGGGACACTAACAAAACATGGGCAACTCAAAATGGCAGCATCAGCCACACAGGTATGACAACATTCACCACTGTATTCCAAACCACGAGAGGTAAAAGAAATAGTTAAGGGAGGTTCTGGAAAAACAGTATACCCAAATAATCAGTCTCAAGTCTGATGTTTACGTGTGCAACACAAAAACACAAGAAAATACACGTCATTCAAGGAATCCTCAATCAGTGAAAAGACAGAATTTTATTCGAAAATATGGACTGAATCAAGAAGAAAGGCTTTGTTAAGAATGGCAATAAATGACAGATATACATGGAGGACAAGGAAGAGCAGTTTTCATCGGAGATCAGTTTTGCCACACATTCAAATTATGATATCAAGTTCTTACCTTTATCCTGTTGATTTACACAAACTCCTGAATGGCCTTTGACAGCGGAAAATAATGTTACCTCAAACATGTTGTCCAGGCTTGGATGGTTATCTTTGAGTCAAGATCTTTTGAAAGCATGGTTCATAGGGACAATAACCTGTAAGAATACTCATTCAGTATCTGCAGTATTGTTATTGGTGGGAACCCACAGCGAAATACAACTGTTCAACAGTAAATATGTTTGAAGTTGTCATGTGAAATTAACTATATTCTAACACAGAAGCAATTAATCATTGATGCAAAGCAAAACTGGAATGGAGAGACGTCTTTGTTAAGAGATTCCACTATGGACCATTGGATCATGTTGTTATGGGATTAGATTTATTTGAGCAGAAGTACATTTTATGTCAAAATCATTTTGTACATGATTGAATTTTAATCAGTTAAATTGCCAAAGATCTGACCATTCAACAGAACTATATACAGAACAGTATGGGCGAGTTCCTCCTCACTTAGCTTTTCAGAGAGCACTTATTTTGTGTTCAATGCAAAGTAAATTGGAGTTGTTTAAATGGGACTATTAAGGGATCTTGCTATAACAGTTTTTCCAACCATGCAGGGTAACATGTATCCAAAGTTAATTGCATCTGGGACAGTCATGATATTGTATTTGCTGGTTTTGCAGACCACCTCACCTCAAAATATTGTTATCAATACTGTAATGTAAAACAATCATTCTATAAGAAGCATATGGAAAAAAACAGATGAATTTCCTGATAAAATGTCTTTCTTAAAACATAACCTTAGTCCTGCATAAATTCCAAAAGGATAATCATGGAAGTATTGAGCAAATATGTGAACCCAATTTCAAAAGTTTGTGCTCACCTTTGATGAAATGGTAGCATGTCTGTACTTTTCAAAAACGTTTATGTACAGACTGGGTTGGAAGGCATTGGATCAGCTATTAGTTTAATAAAGTATTGTAAGTCACAAAGACTAAAGGTAAGAGACTGTGACCTTAAAACTAAAGTGCATTTTTTTCAGTGCATTTAATTGTGACTTATCCATCGAACTATGTGCTTGACTTTGTCCATGTGTGGCTACAGGACCACTGAATGTCCCAAGTAGGCTACTTCTAGACACATTTTTGAGCAGTTACTTAATTTTTCAGGCGTGATCTTGAGGCTTTTTGGCAGTTAACTGATTTTTTTGCATTATGAGCGTTACAAAAACTGGGCAAGGGTTTGGTTGTAAATGTGAAAAGATTTTGAAGGTTATCTCAGACTTGAAAGTCACAAGATTTTTCTGTTTAATTACCTGATGTGGACAGAGGAAATCCATACTTGTAGTGTGTGAACATGCTGAAAGATAACGTGTGTCCATGTTGACTTTAATGCCTATTGAATAAGTGTACATCTTCAGCAAGTGTCATGTCGTAGGAAGATCCGAGGAGTCTGTGAGCTGCTGTGAGCTCACCTGGGAGCTGAACGAACAGCAGACCTCTGTGAGGTTTATGTTGCCGAAACATCGAGACAAAAAAAAAAAAAAAAAGCATAACTATCTATGATTCAAAGAAAACTCCAATCTGTAAAACTTAGCATTGGTTTGGTAGAGATTCACTGTATAATTGTTTATCGATTCCCTTCTGCAAAGTAGAGTATGTAGATAAGATCAGCAGGAGAAAATGTATTTTGCTAAATTTATACTGTTATAAATAAATTCTGTTCACAGTCAAATATGTTAGAAATGCTATTTATTTCATTAGAGAGGTCACTTTAATCTACTTCCTCACTTTACCCCAATTCCACAGCCCTAAACCTTGTTTATTTATTTAATGGAAATGCATATTATGCTATATTGGATTACTATCCTCCAGATGGGAAAATGTATGTAAATCTTTTATGATGGCTAATATATTTCTACAAGGTGAACATGAAATGGAAATGTTGAGCTTCCCCAAGAATGTAGGGGACACTCCCTTAGAGTAGGGAAAGTAGAGTTTATCTTATGTAACTGGACCTTTACTACTCTTGAAATCCCGATTAGGACCTGGTCTAAAGTACGGCCGTGGCTGATACATGGTTATACTATATTACTGTTACCCTCATGTGTACTGTAGCTGTCCATGCAGGTGATTCAAAGACTCAAGTTTGCTTGTAATTCACCTCTGTAAAATGTGAAAATAATTGAAAATGTCATCATAATCAAAATTTGTTGGAATTGCAACAGGGTTTCTGATTTGGCTGATTCAGTCAGTTTGGTTACTGAATATATACATCTTTTTTTATAAATTAATGTGAATAATAATGTCATTTTACACAAAATTGTATGAAATGTGAGAGAAAAGTAATGCAAAATGTAAGCTACATAACCTGTGTTCCATTAGCAGTGTGTGATATGAGTTTTGATTTTCCAGCAGTCACAACGGTATGCCTTTTTATGTATACCTTTCTTTTTGAGTTGCACAGCTTCTATCATTTGGCAGAAAACCTCTCAAACAATATGAAAAATATGTTGGTGCCAACCAGGGTTTTCTTTGTGGACATGCAGAATTTCTATGAATATAGTTTTTGTAAGGTTTTGTAAAAAAAAAAAAAAAGGAGAAAAAAAGATTTTGTTTTCCTAGTAACTGTATGTGTTAAGAGAACATTAGAATAACTGACATCTGAGTAAAACATGGGGAAATTCAACGAAATATTATAGAAAAGCTATTGAATTATTTTCTTTTTAACACATTGTGAATAATTCAATTGTACAGTTTGCTGTATGGGTTATATGAAGTTTTAAATAAAAAAATACAAACTATTTATATCTCCTGTTGAGCTACTGATTGGTGTGTTACCATGCTAAAATCATGTTGTGAAACATGGATTTTTGGGCTCTCATTTTAGTCTTAAAATTAAGATTAGATTATTAGCAATGCTGTGGTTATGGTTCCTTGGCATTAAGCTGCTAACACCTGCTTGGAATAGTAAGTTGAAGTTTAGCATTACCATTTAGAAAGTTTACACTAAGTAAGATATTGCCACTGACTTAATTTTAAAACCCAGTATTTTCTTTCTTATATTTGTACTTTTTCCAAATTACCTGCAACATGATTACAGTGGATTAGATTACAATAAATTAGATTAGATTGATTAGATATGATTCTATTTTTAATGACCCGAGTGGAGGATCACAGCACTATGTAAGATGAAAATATGAGTAAAGATCATCAAAAGTACAGTGAATAATCAAAGCAGGCAAGTGTTTTTAAACAAATTTAAACAAATAGAACTGAGGATACACCTCAATCATTAACAGAAGTGTACTTTGCTGGCTATTTTACCAGATGTCAGGTGGGGAAACTAATGCACTGTACAGTTGTTTCCATGCGTGCAAATATGTATATATCACTCAATGATTAACCATTTTCAAATTATTATTACCTGAGAAGAAAACAAAGAATCTTACACACTGTCCATCACTCAGAAAGTGAATACAAGTGATGTTTGCTTCCTAGTCAGGAGTTTTTGATCCTACGCACCTGTCTCTAAGACTTCACGATGTGGAAGAACTTTTTTGAAATTGCGACCTGAAATTATTTCTCTCAAAAGTGGATGCAGGGGGTTTTCAGCTGTCTTTTAGGAAATCTCACAAAATTACTGACAAATTTGGCTGACGTTTAGTGAACAGATCATTCTGGAACAAATACATTTCTGATCCAAGCATTGAATGTCCACCATTTAAGGATTTTCACTTTCGGTATTAAGTATTTCCAGGCAGCATTATGTGACTGGAAAGTCAAACTACAGGGACACATAAACATAATAACATAACATAAAGCAATGACCTTAGCCAAATGCTTTTTATAATAAGCATGATTAATATCCACGGTGCATTTTGCCACAGTAATTACTCAGGTAAAAGATAGCAAAACAGATAATGCTATATTGCTCACAATGAGATAGATTAGATATGAGAAGATAGATAAGAAAACAGCTGCCTAGATAGTTAGCAAGATACAGGTCAGTAAGTGGCTAATGACAGCTCTGTCTGCCAAAAACAAAAAATGGAGGAACCTTTGAAGACGGAACATCTGAAAATATCTCAAGTGTCTCAGGGCAGTAGGAATTATTCAGTAGCATTAAATCTTTTCCATGAAATGGGCTTGTTTTTTCTTATCTATTGTCTCATACTAGATAAGAAAAAAGCAAAAGTACACTTTGTAAGGCCAGGATTTTTATGTTGGTCTTTTCTTTGAAGCCCACAAATTCAAAACAGTATGTGTTATATTTGCATGCAGCCTCACCATGCAGCAGCATGGTCATGCTCATGTCTATCATGTAAAAACACAGAATATTGCCAAACTAGAGCGGGAGAAAGGAATAAACACTTCAAAATGTCACTTCAGATGGTGTCAATGCATGAATGAATGTCATAGACAGAGATTGACCTTGCTGGCGTTCGGATGGCAGACGTGCGTGTTAAAAAAGCAGGGGAAACCCCAGGCCATGGCGTTGAGGAGCAGCGGGCTCATAATGAGCGATGGGCAGGGGCCTTGCGCCTAATGGGAAGATTTATTATCTCTCACTATCAATTAATCCCTTCGGACAGACTGGGGCCAGCAGGAGCGCATCAGGAGTATGTAAAAGAGAGAGAGGGAGACCGAGGGAGGAGGGGAGCCAGTCGGATGACGAGAAAGAGATGTGAAAGGACGTGAGAGGTGGAGGGAGCAGGAGCAGTGGGGTGAAATGAAAAAAGATGGGGTGAGAATAGGAAAAAGACAAGGAGAATGAGAGAATGATTTGAAGATAATACCCACAAAGATTTGAGAGCTATACAAAGAGTGAAGGGAGAAGCACAATAGATTAATGACAAAGTGAAGAAAGAGGTATAGCTGATCACAAGATATGAGTGAGGGACGCCAATGCAGGGATTAGATGAGATAGAAATAAAAGGGGGAAAAAAATAACGAGTGAAACAACAGTAGATAAAGGGAACCCATGATATCCATGGGAGACTCAGTGAACATAAAACAGAATTTGGAAGACTGATACAATACAAGCTACTTTGTGCACATGCTTTTAAAGATTAGCTATATGTTCAGCTCTAAGCTGGACTGGTGGTGCAATAATGTAGATAGCAATCTCTGGAAGTAGGTCAACAAATATAGACTATTTTAAGAAATAAGCCTTTTTGAAAATAAACTACATAGTTACTAAATGGATTTTAATGAAAATAATTATTCCATTCAAAGATGGCAGCTGTATGTGGTGGTGCTCAATTATGTTAGGGTGGCTTTTAAGAAAAGGGACATTTCTTTTTTCATGATGGAGAGTCTGTGTTTGATTTAATGTTAGTGGGCTGCAGCCTAATGTAGAACCATAAACTATTTATCTGGAGTGGTTTTACATAGTGTTCCTCGTGTTGTGAATAGCAGAGCACTTTGCAGTACCTTTACAGTCCTCAATCTCATGTCTTCAGATTTATTCTCACATATTTCACTGTACTGTACCATGTATTACACCTGAAGTGCTGCATGGAGAAAGTACAACCTAAAGCTGACCTCCAGCGTCTGTGCCATTATGGAGACTGCCTCGGTCTGTTGCTCATGCACGCTCGTGGCGGTTTTCTCACTCTGATGGCACATGTCCAGACCAGTGCTCTTTTTGATGACCTTGACAGGGCCATCAGTGGGTGATGTTCTGCTTGACACTCCAGGGCGGCGTGCTGGAGGCCGTTGGCTGTGCATCATCGACCCATTTGGGGTGGTGAATGAATGCCAGACCCATGCCATGCCCATCTCTGTGGACCCGCTGGGTTTAGAGACCCATCTTAGCTGAAGCTGCACCAGAGGATTGGCTTGATAGGAGGACCAGTGTTCGCTGAACCTTATTATAGGCAATGTCATCATCCCGGAAAACTGAATTCCCTCCAGGAAGCGCAGGATATGTAGCTGTAAAACAAGCAGCTGAATAAAAAGTGTTCTGCAGGAATGAAGGTAGGTATCACCTTCGAATAAGGGGTATTACAAACCAGGGCATGGAAAGTTAACTTTAAAGTTATAATTTTCATGAAATCATACCCCGTTTTTGATACTATTGCCATTCAATGTATTTACATTCTGTAATTACTTCTCTATATAGTAGCTCACATTGTTAGCGGCGTACGTCATTCCTGCATTGTATTCAGATTGCCTACACATGCACAAGGGATTCACAGGAAAAGATGCAGCATGTAATCCAGCGTTACTGTAACTTTATTTCAGTGATATCAGCCTCACTGTTAATTGGTCACTTTTTTTTACACTGTATCAGAGGTGTATTAAGTTACTGCTAATGCTAACCCAACATGTCTCACTGCTGCTGCTTCACAATAAAACAGTTTGACTGGCGAAACACAAGGTGGCGCTGACAGCAGCCATTCATCTAAAAAGGCATCTACAAAACAAGACAACAGTCATTTTCATCATGTTTTCGTCAGCGGATCAATTTTTAATTTTTGCAAGGGAGTAATGGAACAAAAAGGAGCCACAGTGAGCTGCTAGATGAAGAGTTGTAGGCGACAAGCTGCACACCTCAAAATCCTCAGCAAGTTTTTTGCTCTTTTTTTTTTTTTTTACAATTATCAATCATGGAAGAGTAAAGGCCAAAAAAGGGGAAACCTGAGTGTCATCACATGTATTTAAGTGATACAAGTCAAACGTCAAGATTGTATTGTCAAAAAAAATAGTGTGCCAAAGCTGGATTACAAGACTAATAGAAGGTCGATAGCACTGTCCATCCCAATAACATTAAAAATAATGAACAATGAATTAATATGTGTGTAGTTACAGCACACCATAATGCTCTAATGAAGTGGTACCACAGTGGGAATACTCATGCATATCCCACCTTTCATAATGAGCTTGGCATTACATGTACCGTGTTTGTACAGGGAGACACCATATGGCAGAATGTCGGAATGAGAGAAAACTATTGTTTATTCCAGACCCCATCTCTTTTATTGCAAATCACTGACACCACCAGTATCAGAGCTTTATCTTCACACCATCATATTGAATTATCCATTTGGCTTTAGGTAAAATAGCCTGATAGAGGCATTGCCCATGAAATGCCTTAGTGACTTGCTCTTTCTGTTCTCTGTCTTTGACCCTTGTAATGACTTGAATAGAGGCTTTTCATGAATATAAATATAGAATTGGATGAAAGACAATTTTCTCCAGTGTACGTAAAATAACACTCTTGAACATTTAATGTGGAGTAGGGTTTGTCAAGAAGGTAGTGTGCTTTTGCTGTTTAACATTGTGTGTTGCACTCAGTGGCCACTCTATTAGGTACACCTCTTCATTTATGTAAATCACTCACTCCTCTAGAGAGTGAGTCACATGTAAATGAAGCCTTAGCATACTGTAAAGCTTAATCACACTGTTAAGTTACATGTTAGAATGCACCATGATGCAATAATTACATGTTGTTTACTTTGAAAAATGAACGATGGTTTGTGCCAGCATCTGAGATCTTACCAAGAAGTGTGCAGCAGACGAAACATATGCAATCAGCTGCAATACTGAGGGCAAATGATTATGAACTTCTTGTTCATAAGAGGTGTCAGAGAATGATAAGACTCATTCAAGCTGACAGACGGGCCATATGTACACAAAGAATATCACGGTACAACAGTGTGTAATGTGTAAGGGGCATTTCATTAATGCACACCTCAATGTACTTGCTAGGTTAAACCAGAAATATAGCTTAAGCTATAGTGGTACAGTGTGATGGAGGAATGGGGAAAATGCTGCATGGGTTTCTCCTGCAACATGCTGATGAGCAAGAATGTGATGTGAACAATATGACACCATCTGATGGTAGCAGTTGCAGCGGTGGTGGTGGTGTATTGATACTGGATTGTTTTCATTCCACCATTTCATACCACTAAAATATCATTTGAGTAGCAGTGTTGCTACTATGGGTAGCTTTAAATTACCTTTGCAAATGGATACAGATATAAGTATTCTGCAATTGTAAATGTTATACTACATTAAACAACCATATCACAGCTTAATGTGGAAACATAGATACAAAATGGAACATATCTACAATGACACACACAAGACATAAATGTACATTTATATTTACAAGTATTGTATCAATATTTATTTTGCGTTATATTAAAAGGCATTGGGAACTGCATTATTTTTAGTCATAGATTGTAAGCAAAACTTTGTAGTGGAAGGCATTACATTTAATAAAAATAATTGTACAAAAATAGCTACACAACAAAAGCACATTTACCATCTTAAAAAGTAGATGTGGTCTGTCTCAAGATGGTTTCAGGAACAACAGGCTTCATGACTTATGAACACTAGTTTTCATGTTTGCTCAACTGTCACCAAAATGACCAGGTTTGTTAAAGGGTGCTGATTTTAAGTGATTGTCACCCAGATTGTGTGTCCCCACCTGTCCACAAATTGTTGGGTTTTCTGCTGCCAGAAGACTGCCTACTACTTATCAGCACTAACAATGGATCACAAAACAGCAAAGCATCTTTGCGATGAGCTAGATGAAACGTTGGCTGCATGAATGTTTCACTGAAGTTACTTCAGAAAATGCTAGATGGTATGCAGTCATCAAAGACCGAGATTCCTTTGAAAGCTTCTAGCATCTTGTTGAGACCATGCACAGAAGAATTCAGTCTGTTCTAGATGAAAGAGGGACAGGATGCAAAGCTCCTAAAAGCAAGCTTCATCCAATTGCAGAGCTGTAAAGCTCATTGCCTGCAGGGGGCATTAGAGTAAAAATTGCAGCAGCAATTACTTTCCTTGCCTGTGGACAGTGCCATCACCATATCTACATCTGTAGGATTAAACTGCAACTACTATTGCTTTCATTTCCTGTAAGTGGCACAGGTTGACATGTGAACTAATCTTCCAATGAACAGCTTCCTCTTGTGGTGAATCTGCAGTCTGTGAGCGAGACTGAGTTACTAGCCAGTATCTTAAGTTGCTTTGCATCTAAAACCAAAAACAGTTGGATCTGCCTAAGTGGTCCTGGCTAGGTTTATCTAATACAATGGAGTTTGTTTTTTTCAAGTTTTGTATTTGTTGTGTAAGGCAGGTCTTTCTTATCATCAAACAGGAACTCCAAACCTCTTTGCTCGCTTCTACCTGAGGAGGTACTGTCAGTGTTTTATCCCAAGGTTGCTTGCAGCCTACAGTAAGGCTGTTTGATGTTGGCCCAGGACCAGACTTCATTCGGTTCCAGAGGGGGATAAAGTTCACCTGCAGATGATTTGCTATTCTCTATCAAACTGCATCCCTACATTTCCATCCTTTAGCTTGGGAAGCTGCCAGTGCACTCAGCATGTAAACCTCCCTAAAATGTCCTACAAAGAGTGGTTATGAAAAAACATCAAGATTGTACTAAAGCAGTGTTTACCATTAATGGTTTACCATAGCCTTGAATATTATGAGCCTTGTCAGTTGTGGGCTAAAAGTACATTTTCAGAATTGGATAGCAGCACCTACTCTGGCTTGGCATATTCACAATAATGACTTGATCATGATAATAAGTTTAATGGAGGCGGGGGGTTTTTTTTGGTTTTCTTTTAACTACAAGAGGTTGAGGCCAATTCTGCTTTACTATTGCAGAGAGGAAGTAATTATACCAGAAACTAAATTCATGTATTTCACTCTCTTTACCTCCTTAGTAAAACATGAAAAATCCTTAGTGATGGAAACCAGAGTCTCTCTTCTCTCTCATGTCTCTCTTCTATAAGAGGACATTATATGGCATGTCCACGGGGAAGGTGCTAGAGGGTGTCTGCCTGGCTGGGGGAAAGTTTATGGGCTGTGAAGGCCAATTTGAGCAGCCTGCAGATGGAGTCCAAAACCGCCATGTCACCTTCCTCCCTCTATCGCTCTCCAATAGAACGTTGAAGAAAAAGAAAAAATCCACTGTCACCAAGGAAACAAAACTCCTGTTGAAAACTATTTGACATTTTGACTGGTAGTGGCATGGATATGTGTACCGTAAACTGCTCATTAATATTAAATAAGGAAGTGACAGTTGGAGGGACTTGGCATACGCTCTTGGCACCTCAAGCGGGATTGCAAGCGATGGCTGGGTGCTTTGTTTAACCCAGTATGTGGTGGTTAAGTGAAAGAACAGCTGCTTTGAACCTCTAAGACCAAGGTGCTGCTTGGCAGTGTTGAAATAATTTGGTCGAACGGCAAAAACGTAATATCACATGTGAATTTTACAGCAAGGTTATACCTGTTTTTATTTTATATCTAGCATTGTATTACAACTCTTACACCATTTGTTTATATAAATCATGTCCTATTTTAATGGTGACAAATGCAACATGTGTTATCTTGAATATTCAACAGGGTCTGGACATCTGAATGATAATGAATTTAATATCTTTACTGTTATTCATGTATTCATGATTAGTCTTGTAAATGATATTCCGATACATATCCATTCAGAGTAGATTTCAAGTCTTTTGCATCTGGCTTCTGTAATAGATCTTGGCAGGGTTTCCCTTGTTTCAGACAGTTAACTAACATCACCTTATGCCACACACTAAATACGCAGTTGCAAACAAAGCAACACACTGTAGCCGTAAAGTGCATGATTAAAACGTGTGTCTTGCTTTCGGTATTTATGGCAGATGACTTCCGTTGTGCTAGACTGGTTTTAATATCCACACAAAGCTACAAAAATGTTAATGTGTAGCCACTGAAAAAAACGATTTATGTCCCCCATTGTGTTTTATTTTTGTGGCTCCTTGTTGCCTGTGTTTATGAGTAAGGCCAAATGTAAAGTCATATTTAATTACAGAGCATTACTGTTCAATGAGGCTTTATTAATGCAAGCTAGTGTCTCAGATATAAAAGATAAAGAGACAGCACCTGTAGCCGAGCATAAATGGGACAGTGCATTACATTTTTCGGTGACATGGAATAACTGTGTAATTCAATTCATGAGTCCATTCACAGCAGTGGATTTGGATATGTAATGCGTAATCTATAAATACTGTCGATTAAATTAGATCAAGAAATGTTGTGGGCATTGTTGATTTGTTAAATGAAGGGGATCAGAATTAATATGTCAGGAAAGGGACCTGGAAAGCTGCTTATTGGAACTCCTCCAAGCGCTCAAGTCCAGTTCCGAGAGAAGATTTGGGACCCCCTCAACGATTCCACGGCATTGCAATTCCTTGCCTTTGACTTCTCCGACTAAAAGACCGTTAGGAAATGCTGTTTGGCATGAAGCGAGTGGGCAACGGGCTTCGTTGGCGGTTTGTGCCATTGCATATGGGAAGTCCTTCAAAGTCAGCCGTCGTGCCGCAGGCAGCATTCTAATGAGGTCATCAATAACCTGCAACAGCTGCTCAGAGAGAGAGACCTCATCTGTTAAGCTCCAGCCACCAGTGACTCTGCTGTAACTGAACAAACAGCTCCAAAATAATGAGAGGTATTCTATGGAATATACAATACTTTACTAGGAACCATTACTTGGTGGAACTGCAGTAGATTTAAAAAGTGCCAGCAGTGACAGTGAATGAGAAGGTTGCAAGTGAATCCCTCAGGAACTGTCACTTAGTCCACTGTGATACTTTGGTAGAATGAGCCTCTCAAAACAAGCTGTAAACATGTCACCCCCTACAAAGGATGCAGTCCCACTTTGGGCCAATCAGGAACAAGTAAACAAACTTTGTAGGACCCCCCCCCACACACACACACAGGTAGTTTTAAAAAATGACAAAACTCAGCCTTTTTTGTGATTAATTCTTTTCTCATCGTTTCCAACCACAGATCCATATACATATTCACAAACTCGGCCATGGGACACATCATTCTATCACATTTGAAGAAAATACAATTAGCAGCATCTAAAGTATTGTGCGTTGTGTGCAACAAATAAATGTACAAATGCCCTCACTTGTCAAGTTTACTTTTGAAAATGTGGTCCTAAAGCAATGACATTCATCACTCACAGATGTTCAAAATCTGATTAGCAACATCAGAGATAATGTTCATTACTGATGGATGGATGTAGACAGACCAGAAGAAGGATAAACGAGGGCCAATCCACAAGCTTTGCATCATGGGGAAGAGTGATAGTCGACTAGAAGAACTGGTTGGTTTGTGGTGTCTTGTTGCTAGCTACATGAAAAGGCCAAAGTGACCTTCTGGCAAAATTTGGATGAATGACTTCTGATCCTCAATTTCCCATCCTGAAACATGTCAGTGTCAAGCTTTTTCCGGTCTCACAATGTCGTATAGTATTCGTTTTTCATCATCATTGCATGGTTGACCCCTTCTCTGTCTCACTGTTGGAGACACCATGAGCTCATCTATTTGTGTGACATTTGTGGCATGGTACCTGTAACGTGGAGGACTCTTCTTATGCCTCTGTAGCTGTCAGAGGAACATAGCAAAGACAGCAATATCGCTCTTCCTCTCTCTGTTATGGATTTAGCCCACAGTTCATTCTTGCTTGGATGAAGCAACGCTAAGACACAAAACAGGTGCAACTCTGCTTGCCAGTTTTACTGCCAAAAGTAAAATCCTGCCAGACTACTTAGAAAGCCTTTCTAAGGAATACTGTTCAAGTTTTATGAATGTCTAGGTTGAACTTACAGTCAGATTCAGTGCTGCCATGCTGTAGGATTTTTATACTGATATAAGTCTGCACATATTTACTTGTGAGAAATGGGAGAAATGCCTATGAGATATTTTTGTAATCATATTTTTGTAAACTTAATCCTTAAAGTTCTTGACAAGTAAATGTTAGGAGGTGTACCATTACAAATAAAACATTGATGGTTGATTTTCTAGTTTACTTCTACTTCAGTGTATTGTTAGTAAAAATGTACAATTCTGCGAGTGCTTCCCAATAAAGCTAGCCAAACGTAGCATCTTAGTATCACATGTCATAATATGGACAATAAAGTGCTGACCCCAAGCAACAATTGTATTTTAAATATAATATGTATACAGAAAACTCAGATTGTCTAGTTTTATGAGAAAGCTGAATCATCTTTATAGGTCAAATCGCTGCAAAGTAATAAATCAATAAATAAACTGTGATAAATAAACAGTGCAAAACAGACTTGGTGGCTCAGCTGCTTAAACCTAATGGTAATCTTGTTGATTAAGTTGATTAGAAATGTGCCATACCTCTAGAAAGGCAATTTCAGGTCAAATATGGACTACAACCTGCCATTGTTATTATGTTTTAGGTGTCCTATATTCATTTTGTGGTACCATATATTTGCGCCTTGCAACTCTGCAACTTCTTGGATAAAAAGTTTCATCTGTGCAGAAGCAGGTCTCCACTCCTATCTACTATCCATTATGAAGCTGTCAGTGCGCCATGGCAGGGAGTGCAGTGCTTTTAAAGAAGAAAGAGAGGAGAGATTCGATTTGCCATGACTAATGCTAGTTCCTATCACACCTACTGATAACTCCCACCAAGTTTCTAACTGTGCCACAGGTGTTTCACACACCTCTGGGCACAGAAAGACCAAATATAGTCACAACAACCCTGTTCATATTAGACTATTGGTTGAATCATAGGTGTACAAAAATAGGATAGTGGGAGTTTATGCTTGGGACACAAAACAGATAGTTGATGTAGTAGTTAGCTGTTGTCATAGTAATTATTATAGTATAGTATGATCACTGTAAGAATATTTTCCGTACTAATTATCGATTCACTTTCCATTTACCATACAGCTAATGTAAAGCTACTTCAGTTTGCATTAGTTTGAAATGCACTACAGCTGTTACTACACATGGATTTAATTGCCCATTTTAATCCTGTTACTTTCAGACTCAAGGAGCAAGATGTATCCTTGAATGGTGAGTAGGCCTCGCAATGACGTTGGGCAACATGAATAAAATTTCTGATAAGCCCCCTTTTCTCTGTAGTTCTGCCAAGATGGCTCACATGCAGAGGCGAGTAGGGAGGTGGTGGAAGGATTAGGAAGAGGTTATATCTGAGGCTCACTTGCAGTAGGGCACACACAGGGTGGCAATACAGGTTCAACAGATGCTGCTGGAGCATGGCCACATAGTCACAGATTAGATATGGAGGCCCTAGCTAATTATAAGAAAAGCAGCAGCTGACAGAAGCCTCGCCACAATACTAATATAAATCCAAAGTGGAGTTAATGAATGAAACAGGATTCTAAAATAAATGCATGCAGCCTCCTCTTACATTCATGCAACACATAAATCTGCTACTGGCGCTACTGTGCACTTAACAATATCCATTTTTTTCTGAGCATTTAGACTCTCCTACCCTCCATTCTCTGTTTTATTATGACGGTTTTCTTGCATTAATGTACCTCATCTGTCAATTAATCACCTTGATTATACATTTATTTACCTAATGGAATCTACTTAGCCCTGCCAGTCCTCTTCAAAATGATGTATTGCTCTTATTGATGGACTGTTTTCTGTAAACTGCTTGTGTTCCCCCTAATTGTCCTCACTGATTCATTTTCACTATCTTGTCAAAAATGTCTCCTTTATTTAGTCCGCACATTCATTTGTGTGCACGTGTGTCAGACCTGTTAAATTAACATTCAACAGGGCCCTCCAGCAAAGCTTGGGTTACTGGAGATTACCTTATCATAAAGTGACGAGCGATCCTTGTTGTGCTGATAAATTCTGATGAGTTTAGTAGCAGTACAGTGTGCATTATAGGATTAGTGCATTAGATGCAGGGAACACTGCAGTATTTTGAAAATACACCTGTTAGGCAAGAAAGGATACTGTACTTAGATGATGCATGGACGCATTTGAGTTGGCAAAAAGTGAGTGTAACATGCAGTCTGACCTCTCCTTGTCCTCTCTGTAACTTCAGCAATAGTTAACATCATAATGCTGCTATTTATGGCACCTGTTAAATAAGGCAATATCTCAGGATCGATTTTGCTGCCGCTTGCTCTCCCCTTTGGCACTCTCTTCCAACACACGTTGGATTTGATAACTCAAGCTCTATTGATTTTTCTATAAGCAAAAATAGTCTGCACAGAGGCATAAACAAAAAATATTGGTTGTGTCCACGTGCTTTTTTAAAGATCAGTATTTAAATGTTTTTGTTTGGTTTGTGTGGGACAATGTAACTTTATATACTATTCAGGAACCGTATTTACAATGGATAGATTGTTTCTAATACAAACAAAGTGAAAAAGAAAATTAAATGTGCATCACTATCAATAAGATTTTTCTATCAGGTTATATCAATTTCCAGGAAAATGTATGCAATCTGGTTGTTGCATTACAACTTCACATGTTTAAGGCTCGACACTGGAAAGAATGTCACTCCTCCAACTGCAAGATTGCCTTGTATGCTATACATCTTCTTGACGAGTGCATGAGGGAAAAATATGTTTTTGGAGGGATGAAGCCGACAGAATGGTGAAATGATATATACGGAGATTGCTGCCAAGACACAAATGGAAATATACAGTATGCAACAAATGCAGAAAAGGTAATGGTAAGGCGGTGTTTGGAAAGGTCTTGTGGGATGGAAGAAAAAAAAAATCTGGGGGGAAAATGGAAAGAGGGACTATAACATTCAAATGGCAGATTGGGATCTAGCATCCTGAGATGGGGAGAAAGTGACAGAGACTAATGGATTTCTGTGCCTGGTGTGATTAAGAGGCTGTACTAAACCTGAGATAATATGCTGATATCTGCCGGGAGCTGCTTGACGCTGGCTGATCATAATCAGCGGACCCGAGACAGTCGAGAAGTCGCTCACCTCTCTGCCGCACTGAGTTCGCCCTACATGTCCGGTCTGGTTATGTCTGAAAAAACACACCCATCTTCTCTACCATCTTCTCCCACTATTACAATAATGGAGTGCTGATTTGGTTAAAAGGTTTTAGCAATGGTTGAACATGTGTTTCTTATTGAGCACAATGGAATGCATAAAAATGTAGTTCACTATTGTATGTCATGTGATGTGCTGTGCAAGTGTAGGAAATGTTCTATTTTTGTAATGCTTTTTATGCATCGATTAGTGAGAAACTACCACTTGGTGAGTTGGCAAAGCAAAACTTAACATATCATGGAGTAAACACAGGCTGTGGCGCATTAAACATTGCTGATGCTCTTATGCATGGTTCTTGGGTTTCACTGTGCCGTTTAACATTTTAATTTTAATCTTAATCAATGTTCCGTGCTCTAATGAGAACACTGGTTTTTACACGCTTGTTGACCGGCCAGATCAGGATGTACTAAATGTGATCAGAGTCTTATTAGCTTTTGGAAGGTAAGCACTAGCCTCTAGCACCATAACAACAACCCCAACCAACGCTGTAAGGCCTCGCCATGCAAAAACAACCACAACAAATATATTTTTATTTTCTAAAGAAATAACACTCTGTGATGAGCCGGGGTATCAATTTGAAAAGGCCACAAAAACCATGAGTGGGACTCCAGTGCAGCACCTGTGGAAATATGACTCTCGTCAATTCATTCCATACTGTCATTACTACTTAACTGGTCCAGTGGGACTCCTTTGCTGCACAATAACAAGTCCCTGCATCGCAACAACCATATGTCCTGGGTTTCCCTGGGGAAGATGCCTCCAGCTGCCTAGATCCTGTTTCCTTGCTGTCAGTTTCAGGCAGAAGAAGCCTGACAGCTATATGTGGTACCTCCAAGAAGGATCAGGATGAGGTACTTGGCTTTCAAATTTGAATACAAATCCACAATTACAGTGTGAAGTCTCTGCCGATTAATCTTGTGTGTGATCTTGTGCAAAGTTTCTGCCTGAATTGCAGTATCTTGGACTGTGCTGCCTTGCTTAAAGCATAATAAAATCAGATTTATCATGACAGCTAAAGCCATGTTTTGGATGGTACTTAATGTAAACTCATCGGTGCTACTATCATGGTAGGACTTCAACTGCGTTTTACAGTTGTACAAATGATAAGAATCTGTCACTAATTTCTAACGCTAAAGGTGCTGTGCAGAATTTCCACCAGATAAAACCTTCAGTTGATCAAACATTGCTATTTAGGGGGTCTGGGTACTTTGGAGATAGTTTCCAGCTTATCATCTCATCTGCCCCAGAGTAAAACTTGATAGATCAATGTTTGAGATGAAATACGTTTCACTCTGGCTTGATCTGGATGCAAACGAAGGAGTAGAATGATAAAACCTATACAGTTGGAGATCATACTGTGTACTGTCTGTATGAGCAACTGAAAATGTTCAGACAGAATGCCTTTTAATGCTACTTTACTGCACTGTGTACTGTGCTATTACAGGCATTTTAAGAGCAATCTTTTAATATTACTAACTCTCCGTATACTGACACTTACAATATGATTTGGAATGAATTGCATAAATGAGTATGATAGCTCAATTGTTTATCCCCCCCCCTTGTTCATTATTGAATTAAATGACACAATCCAATTAGTAGTGTGCATTACCCTTTCTTGCAGTTTGATTAAGCAAGTAAAATATTAAGGCTGATGCTCAGCCAAATTATGCTGCATTACAAATCCTCCAAATCACAGGGCTTTGCATTCATGTGCAAAGATATTATTCTACAGAAACTCTCTGAGCTACAGACTGAGAACAAGAATGCCTTCATCTGTCAGTAGTTTTGGATTAGTACTGCATAAGACTGACCTGTCCAATGACATCTAGTTTAATACAAATGTAATTCATGTAATAAAGAAAAAAGTCTGCCATGCATGTATTTGTATTCCACATTTCTCCAAGTAATTATGAACAGAATTTGATACACAAAACAATATTATGATTAGGCTGAATATTTCCTTTGTCATCACAGTTATTCTTGTAATATCTTTTCCCTCCTGTTGGATTGTTAGGACAACAAATATTTGAATAGAAATGACCTAAATTTTGAGGGAACATTTCATTTGGCTGGAGCGCGTGTTATACATATTGAGGAATGGCAACATGTCAGGCCTGCCAAGCTGATTTCCAAAGTAGCTAAAAATGACACCGCTTACAGCCAGCACTGTCTTTACCGTACGTGTGTGCCAAGTATTTTGGATGTCACTACAAATATTTTACACATCGGGTGCAGTCGTGCAGAAGATGTTTTGTTTTTGTCTCACTGTGATTATATTCAGTCTTTTTTTCTCCTCCGATGGAGAGCTGTGACACAGACAAACCATGTTTTCATTGTCAATCAAACGATCACCTGATAAGGTTTCTAGAAAACACCTTTCACTGTGTCCTAACACATTACTGTGATGGTATGTCTGCTGGAGAACAACAGCTGCTGGAATAGTTGAAGGTTATCGCTTCTTATTTTCTAGAAAACATGGCAGGTGTCATTTATAATCCACTGACATATTGCAGCTGGCTTTGTGGAGGAATTGCTTCAACATGAGGAGAATTAAATACTTTCCACAGCCATCTACGGGGGTGAATAAACTGCCAGAAAATATAACGTATGACCCCAATTTTCCCGATGCTTATGACAGATGTCTCTCCTTGCAGGTCAGAGTGAATGTGAGTAGGTTTACTTTCTCTTTTAACCAATCTTTAGCAAAGGTTGGGACATTAACTTGGCAAAGTGTGTGGTATGTAATCTGGGTGAACGGCTGCATCATATATCAAAACTCTTGACAAGAGTCCTGGGTTCAAATCTGTTTTAAAGACCAACTGACAAGAGTAAGACGCCTGACTACTGCTTACAGCACTCTTGACAAAAATAATGAATCTGTCCCTGGCACTCAAAGGAATGCTTGCTTTTAGTTATACTAGTACTCTGCATCCGGAATGATTGATTTCAGGGCTTACCATTACCATATGTTAGACAAACATATCTATTTGTCTAGCAGTGTTGTCTTTAATGGAAAACAGTATGGCGTACTTGACCACTCTACACAGACAACTTGATCAATTGGTACACAGGCTTTCCACTCAACAAAAAATTGGAAGCAAATGTAAGCAAAAATCTAAATTGCATAGCCCAACCAGTGCTTTGTCAAAGGGACATCAGTAGAGAAATTGAGCACTCATGAAACAATGGAATAGAAAGGGAGAGCATCTATTTGCAATAATAAAGTGCAAATACAAGCAGCCGGTCCTTAATGGAACTCCTCACTGTATCGCTCATTGCTTGGGCCCCCCAAGGCTTAGCAAGATTGAATACACCATATGTTTATCTGGAGCTTTTCCCCTTGTAAGTTGCACTGACGGCATGGTTTTGGCACTACTCTTGTCCTTCCCATAATGCAGCAATCCAAAAGCTCATTTAGGCAGCCACTTCCCAGACAACACACAAACAAAAAGGGACTGGGGCTTTTATTTGGTTGTTAGATCACTGCTATCCATGCACTTTGTATATCTTACATAGTTTATCTGCTCAGAGGCTTTACTGTGCTGTGCTGTATGTGTACAGAATACTACATAAAAAAGCATGAAGGTATGTCCTAACCTATCTCCTAGAAATTACGTTTATAATTTATTTTTTGATGCCAGAATTATGTACCCTGGCAATGGTTTTTCGACTTTAGGAAGCACTAGATTTATGTACCATGCCAAATTTGTAGGAAGGTGTTGCGTCAATTAGTGGGAGTGTCACTACATGGCCATGCTGATTGTAGCACAAGTAGAAATAACTAGCAATCCCAACTTGAAGAGCAATACACAGTCAAGCGTCTGTACGGCAATTAATGTCTTTGTACTCCCTCATGACAGGGTTGAACAGCTGATGTACAGTCATCACGGCGGTGATTGATTAGTCTCTCTTCCATCTTCACAGCTGCTCGGTAAATAGCGAAATGCTACAATGCTACATGGTAAGTTTTTGTTCACCTGAGCGTATTCCGGTCTGATTGCCAGCGTGATTGGCCATTGCACTGTGACGGTGATTCTGTTTTAACTTTTAGCTGCACAGCCGCTGCATTTTTTTTTCCGGCACCCCCTGCTGTCCCCACCGCCTCAACCTAAACGTACTACCCACGTTCAAGTGAATGAAAGGACTGCCGTTTTCACCGCAGCGCCTGAATATGGCCTTAGGGCTTTTTGTACTTTTTAAAATAGTCAAGTTTGAATGAATTCCAACTAACACGTAATTTGTTTGAATTAATTTGAACGCATTGTTAACCCGTATCACGTAATATGTGATGCTGAGATACAGTGAGCTGTGACTGTCACATAAGCATGTGTGGCTGCAATGTCCATCCATCGGTGGTCAGAGAGAGTGTCTTACCCTTCAGTATAGTCTTTATATTCTCCTCTGTGGTATCCTATAACTGCACTAACACCATGTCTTGAGTGGGTGGTCAAATGAGGTTGTACATGTCATTGTGTCACAATTTGTCAATGGTACTACATGACAATGTGCTAATCCAGACAGTCTCACCCCTGCTACTCTCCATGTGTGTGAACTGAGCTCTGATTATTATTTTGTGATATCCGTATCTCATCTAACCTTGTAATGATATTCCCTTGTCCTGCCTGAGCAGCGCTCCCCCTCCCCCCAGTTACCCTGCTGCTGCCGTACGGCCATTTTTAGCCCCATAATTTCCTTGGCAGTAAGCTCCTGATGAGGTTGGTCAGGGATGAAGACTTCTATTAACTCAAATGTTGTACATGAAGGGAATTGCAGACCCATAAAGCAAGGTCTTGTCAGTCTCCCAGGTGAGCTCTAGCATGAAGAGCATAGCCTCCCTTTCCTCCCACTGGCAGATTTGCCTTAAAAGTTTCAGTGCCCGAGGGGGGAGGTAAAAACTTTGGGAAAGCTGCCTGATTTTCCCCTTCACTTCTCCAGCATTCATGTTGTACCTGCTGTTTAGTGAAACTGACTCTCCAAAAAAACAAGCTTCACTTAGTAATAAAACACTGAAGAGCATTTACAATAATTACCTAATTTGAGAATATGGGGGTCATACAGTATAATTCATGAAGACATGGTAGGGTCCCAACA
Source organism: Macquaria australasica (assembly GCA_005408345.1). Classification (NCBI taxonomy): domain Eukaryota; kingdom Metazoa; phylum Chordata; class Actinopteri; order Centrarchiformes; family Percichthyidae; genus Macquaria; species Macquaria australasica. The sequence continues at coordinate 894,778 of SEMN01000038.1, read as the reverse complement.
TAGTTAAAGCTCATAATTTGTTATTTATAATGTCAAAAAAAAGATACAGTCCTACCAATGGTGTCCCACTGTTCCACTGATCTACAGGTGGCAGTAACACGCCAAGATATGCAGCAATGTACCAACAAAGGCAGGGAAGAAGAAGCTTGTAAACATGGATGTAAACAATGCTGGATTTAAAACACTTTGCAAATATTTTATAAGGAGGGAAATGCACACGTTTGTTACACCTCAAAGATCCACTGTAACACTGAATGTAAACTCCACAGAGCACCTTAAACTTTAGCCTTTTTTTTCGTCAAAAGGTAATGTTACTGTAAACTATTTACAGTGAACAGCATTGTCTTGCAGCAGAAAAGTTTTGGAGATGTGCAGATGAAAATGTGTTCCTTTTCAAAAAATCTGGGTTATTTTTCATGAAAATCAGTTAAAAGCCAAATTTATGAGCCATAATCATGATAAGAGGGGGTACTTGGAGAATAGCCCACCACTGGCAGCCTGTAGGAGGCAAAGAAGCAAAACAGTTTGACTGACTCAGTCATTACTTTTTTGGTGAAGTGAAGTCCTCTCAATCCTATTCTCACCTTTTCGAGCTGATGAGTGTTTGCTGGATATTGCCCTCATATTGCTTGTGTTCTCATTTCCTGAAATGCTCTGGGATCTGCAGGGAGGCACCAACACTTGTCAGTCCAGATGTCAGCTAGGAAAACTCATTTTTTATCTATTATCTGTTTCTTCATTTTTTTTTAACTTTCTTATCTATAGACAGTGTTGTGTAGTATATCCCACCAAACTTTCCAGTTGTGTTATATTTCTTTACAAAATACACCACTAGCTTTTCTAAATTAAATGTACACATTTCTTGAAGGCTTACGCTATGATACACACTCTTAATGGCTGCCATTAACAAAGGAAAATATGACCCACAAGGTCATATAGACTATTGATTAAAACTAAATATATAACTGGATGACACTGACCTAAAACACTGATTGTTGAGCTTTGCTATGTTTTTTATACAGTGTACATTTTGTTGCCTTATTTTTATTTTGCTACAGCCTTTATTATATGGCATGTTTTACCCCCCATTACTTGAACATAATTTCCTCGGAAGATACGGAAAATCATGTTGGCAGTTGCAAAGGATTTGGTTGCAGTAAAATATTCCATATATTATCCTGGACACAGGATGTTGTGCAGACAGCAGAAACAGTGTTGCTGATGGACACATAAAAGCAAATTTGCAGTAGCAGAAATGTATTTTCGTTGCTGGAATCAGGGAGGCTGTGTTTTCAGACCACTGCATGCAGATTAGTGTATTGGGAAAAAACATTTTCTGAGCTTAAAAATATGATGCAATAAATTAATGAGGAATTGCTACTGCCTGAAGAGTTGATCTGGGATTGAAATTCCTCCTTTCATACTAAGAGGTAAAAAATATAGACTAAGAAACATAGAAATATAGACTTCAATTTCAATTACAATTTATTTTTTTCAAATGATCAGAACTATTGACCCATTTTGTTATAACTAATATGCAAACCATTACTCTACTTTTTTATATTCTCTTGAATTTTCCTCTGCACCATTGTTGCCTCCAGCTTGACTTGACTTGAACATGTGCAGCCTGGATACCCATGGATATTCCACCCACGTAAGGTACTGAATGAACTCTTATAATTTGGTTGATAACCTCCTCTGTTATGTCAGCAGTATAACATTCCCAATGAGGTGGGATGTAGTGTAAACAACAGTGATTAAAAGCATGTTATCTATCCTGCCTTTTTGACACTTGTATATCTGAGGCTGGGTTAAGAAGACACATGCTGTCAGGCAATAAATCTTAGTTATTTCCCAAGGTCTAACCATGTTTACATTTAGAGAGCTGCCTTCAGTTGTGCGGAGAGTAATATCTCAGGCGGTCACATCAGTGTTTGGGAATATGTCAGAAACCTTTCTGTCAAAGCAGGTGTTCTTTTAAATCCACATATTCAGTAGCAACTTATTGACTATCAGCTAATGCTGCAGACAATCAGTCATTATTGATTCATTGTAAAGCCATTTTAATTTGAAGTGGTTGCTCCAAACTATTATTACAATCAGGCCAAATTTCCACCAGTTCCACTTTATTGCAATTGTGAATCGACAAAACTGATCGGGGGTTCCGTGTTTACATTCACTGTGAGCACCCACATTGCGACCGGCCCATCAAACTGTACAGTGTGTACATAGAAGTGATATATTTTGGTTGTGCACAAAGGGTGATTAAAACTGTGTGAATTAATGCAACATATGAGATAAATAAAATAGTTGTCTGCCCAGATTAACGCTACATCTACTATAAGCATAGGCATAGATTTGGGTATGTTAAAGTGTTGCTGAATTGTCCCTGCATTTTGCAGAGTCAAGCTTTCAAATTTGTGTTTCTATGTGCATAGAAAAGATTAAATACACACATATACAACTCTGTATACTGGTTGTCCAACAAAAACAATCTATGCCCTTGACTGTAAGTCAATAAACTGAACAGAAATTGTGGTTTACAGTAAAGTAGACACTACTGTCATTGACAATTATTTTTTGGGCAAATTATGAAAATGCAATTATGAAGGATTTCATTACACATTTAGAGCCATACTACAGAGAATTCTGCCATCTACATGCATCATCTACACGCTACGGAATGGGTTCTACCTATGAAGGTGTCTGCCTGCACTTTAATGACAGTCGGGGTAATGGGCTGTTTAATCTGGCCTCAGAGCTGGGATGAATATTATGATTAAGAATATGACAGTGCCACTTCCACACCTTGAGAAAGTGATGATTCTACACGTGTTGGTTGTCGCCTTGCGTTAAATGGTTGTTTCATCACTGTCAGCAACAGATGCCGCGATCCCTCTCCTGCCATACTGAGCTGCTGCCGAGGAGCCTCGTCACAACACACTAACGTGACAGGAGGAGAAAGCATTCATAGGTGTGCGTTATTCTGTAAAGAATATCAGTCCAGCTATATGTGTTCTAACAGGAGATACTGTATCATCCTCAACAACACATGTCCCCCTGATATCAGGCTCAATTTGGTGTCACAAAAATGCCTCAGACAAGAAAGGGGCCCATTCACTACCAGATCCCCTGCTGGAAATGTAACACTTGCTGTAATTCATCACCTGCTTCAAGGGAGGTGCACTGCTGCCGGCCATTAGGACCACTGAGGGTTTAACCACAGCCCAGCAATGAGTTGTAGTCATAAACTACTAGAATGTAATCGTGTGGATCTGTATGAGCGGGTTGTGCACTCGGTGATGGAGTACCCAGACTTCACTGAACCTCTGAGCTGGCCAGCGTTGGATCATTTGGACGTCATGCTGTTGAAATGCAATATAAATATAGATTGTTCTGCTCTCACTGGGGCAAAAATCCATAACCATGACCTGGAAGGCTTTGATCTTGGGCTAACATATGACCAGGGCCAGTTTTGTTTGCTGAAGGTAAAGTCAATAAAGAAACGCAACCTCTATGGATTAAACAAGTACACTCGTGTGGTGTACTTTTGAGAAGGTTCAGTGGAGGGAGGAGAGTTTGTGGATGTACGACACAGCAGACTGAAGTTGGCAAAAACTTATTTGACTTCTGTGCTGTTTATTAAGTTATCATGTTTCAAAATTCAGCTGTCAAAATGAAAAGATTCTAGAAAGCTTCTGATTAAAAACTACAATAGAAAATGAGTTCATGTTTATGTTTGGAGCACTGATTTGATTATTTAATATTTTCTATTTTTGCATGCATTTTCTGTAGTGTAACATACCGTATATTGATAAAGTTGACATTGTGATGTTACTGCTACTGATAGAAATCTATTTTTAGAATTTTAAGTTCAGTTATTTTAGTAAGTGGAATCATTACAACTATTATAATAATGTTGCTCTACACCTCAAATTTTAAGTGCTCAGTTTGCTTTCATTGCAGCTTGAATAAGATTGTTTGGTTATTCAAATTAACTGAAGGGGGTCGTAAACACCCGGGCCAGGGAGGTTAGCTGAGTTGTAAGTGTAAACAAGACCCTTTTGTTCAGGAGACTGAACTCCCAGTGAACGCTGACATGATGATGGAGAGAGTCCGGATGGAACCTTGTCACCGGGCCACAGTGCCATCCCCCAGAGCAGTGCCACAGCGGATGAGGGTGCCACCGCTCTGTCCGTTAACATAGAAAAAATGAGGGAGAGGTAAGCTGAGGACTGTAAAACAGGGTCAGTGGGGACTCCCTGTGTCTAGTCCCACATCAAGAGATGCGAGAAAACACACAAGCCTGGCTTTTAAAGAGAACACATTCACAGAGCAAGCAGTGAATGGAGCTCTGTCAATTTGCCAAAGTAGCTTGGGTGATTAACATTTGAACTGTGGCACATCAAGAGCCCCCTGTGGATGAATGGTCATTCTATCAGCCTCATTAGGGGAAACCTATTCAAGGATGCCAAGCACAAATTGCCCAGGCCCAACTGTCAAGCATGGGTAGAGAATGACAATGGCAACCCAAAGTAAACAGTCGTGTTTCGTAGATCGCTCAAATCCTCCAGTAAACAACATTCAGAGCCAAGATAAGCAATGAGCTTCTTAAACTGATGGAGTGTGTCATAATATTTAACCTGTGTAGCACCATGGTAAATCGCTTCAATGTGGTCGCCTCCTCGGAGTAAATAACACCACGGGACAGGCAGCTTGGTGGCTGGTCAACCAGCTAGTGAGACATGAACACACACAAGCACTTTGATTTACGTTATATAATCAACTATTCTTTAACATAAACATACAAACATACATTTTACTACTTTTATTTGAGTTAAAATACGTTGTTCTTTACGGAAATAAATAATTAGTAGTGTAAAACTCCATGGAATAACTGAGCTTCAGCATGCATTTACAACATGGTTCCAACTAATGACACGAAAAGCAGCAAGTCCTCCAAATGTGTCAACTGCCACATTTGTAGAGACACAGCAGTGCCTTGCCATCCTTTCTCTTTGGCTTTTCCTGATATCTGCAGACCCCTCATCAACAATTTATGGATTTTACTCACACATACACACAAACAAACAGAGGCCAAGAAAAACAAACATGTATGTGAGAAGCCACTTTCACAAAAGCTGCAAGTCTGCTAAAAAACAACATACATTCAAAAGAAGAAATAAACACCTCAAGTACAAGAAAACACAAACAAAATCATATTCTTATGAAGGCTGAGCATGAGCAAACATGCTTACTTATTATTTTCACTTTCTTAGGATTGATTGATGCTTGATATTCTCCCTTCATATTTAATACTGCATTGCACCAAAAAAAGACACACTGCTACTGGTATAACTGGTGGTCACTATTAATTTCTAAGTGGCTGCTTGTGCTCATTTGAGACTTTTGTTCAGTTTGATCAAAAAAAGTCAGAATCCACACTTTGCATGCTTTTCTTTATTGCTGTACCTCATCATTGTGCACTAATATTCCATTGTGGAACATATGTATGTAAACCTTTGGGTAGGCATTACACATGCACAGAAAATATGGTATGCTGCTAAATGGCTATGAGAGCATGCAGCTAGTATTACTCTGCCTGCATCCATGTGCTGCTGTTGGCTGAAACTATGATTATAACTTGTAAATCAAAGGAGTGATCAGTGTTTAGCATGACTGGATTGATCCTGGAAAAGATAATGTGCTAGCATAAATTAATTCATAGGGGCATTCAGTTTTACAAAATAATAGCACAACAACACACTCCTCCTTTTAGCAGTAAATTGCTGCTGTTAGAGTTATACAACCGTCTCTCTTCCGAGTCCTTAGTGGGACCACAGTCATTTTGGCACAGAAAATGTTCACGGTTAGTGATCGCTCTCCCATATTTGTTTTTTCCCCCTTCTCTTCTCTCTTCAGTTAAAAATCAGCATGATCTTATTTGATAGACGTGTTTACCCAAGCTCTGGATGGAATTCATTAGCCATAATTAAGCGTTTACTTGATCAGGAGGGTGAAAAAAAAGAAGGATTATGTGAAGTCAGATTAAAGGGAGCTGAGTGAAACCAACGAAGAGATTATCAAGCGCTGCCAGGCAAGCAGGCTGCCTTTGGAGTTGGGCCCTCTCTGATTGCTATCTCGTTAGTGCTTTATTCGTCAAGCGCAAGCTATTGCCTAAAACAAGCTTGGCTTTATCCAGATTCTTCCGCAGGAGCACAACTCTAGAGATGTCTTATTGACCGATTGGTGGAGTGGATGCTGTGAGTCAGAGATGAGATTAAAAACACTGGAGAAGCCAGTGAAACAATTGTGTGAATTTTGTAAATGATGAGCTACATTTCAAATTGAAGTATCCACCATTTCAGAAAGTGAAAGGGAACAGTCTGTATTTAGATTTTTTGCTGTTAGTCAATATAAATAAAAACAATAATGAATATTAAAGCCACATTATTTTATCTTGGGGCCAGTGGATCAAGTTGTAAACACAACATTGACATATTATCACCTTATAAAGTTGTTTTGGCTGACATGTTAGCAAACAGTTGCCTATTTACACATCCAGCAGACATGAAGCAACATTAGCATTCATTCAGAGTAGTGTTTCTGGACACCTGCCAAAATTAAGTCCAATATTCTCTCTTCTTTTAGCTTTGTTTTGGTCTCCACCAACACTTGAGGGAAATGTCTGGCTCTTTAGCTGCTAAATGCTCCACTATGTTCACCATGTACTAATAACTGACTTTGTCTGACTGCTGTTTGGTGCTGGGCAGGTAGTGTACAGTGGATTTATCAGAGGTTTTTCTTGAAAACATCTGTGTGCTGTGGCTGAAGATGAGGTTGAAGAGAGTGAGAGTGAACTAAAACAGTTGCAGGCCATAAAACCAAAACAAGTGTTGAGGGACCATATTAATTTTCTGTGGGACTGTCACTATGAGCAACACCTAAAATATTACATGCAGTCATTTCATACGTTGTTAAGATACAAATATAGATGAGTGCACCTTTAAAGATGGAAATCAGGGCCTGATATGAATACTGAAAAAAGAAACAGCATATTAACCTCCATAATTGTGCATTCATGTTTTTATTTATTCAGCCATTAATGCTTAAAATGCTCAGTAAATACAATAAACCTACTAATGGATTTTCCACAGTCAGAATCCTACAATCTGTTTAACTGCAGCTTTGCTTTACCTCTTGGAAGTCAAATACACCCGTTGTTTTCAAAAAATCCATTAAAAACTGCTTGCAAACACACGCTGCTGCAAACCTGCAGTACAACAGACAGAAGGGGCTTCTGGCTGTTGTAAATACATTACTTGGTTTAGAGTCTTCATGGGCAGTAATGCAAAATAAAATGACACTGGCACTTGAAGTTTAGAGTCTCACAGTTCTCACAGTGGATAACACAAACAGTGGAACATCTTTGATTTCGCCAGAATATCTTGCACCATCTCTGTACCTACATTGTTCAGTAAAGACAGTTATCAAAATTCCATTCACCTCTTTTGTATTGTGGTGGCTGCAGAAGTCCCAACAATGGGAATCTGAAAACCTTGTGAATACCACTACTACGACTGTTCAATGGAAACATAATTTTATGTGATGTCAGTGAACACTGATCTGACCCTTTAAGTATTACTATAACTATACTTATAGTAACTATACTATTCTTTGCCTAACGCATAAGACATAGTTGTCAGCAGATGAGTAATTCCTCTCACACTGCCTTTGCACATCCCATCCCTCCAATTATTTTCTCACCACTGATCTTGGTCAGAGGAATTTATATAGGAGATCAGTGATAGAAAAGGACACTGACATGCCTCCCCACACACGAGTCTATGCACAATGATTAATGTTAAAAGTGTGATGTAGGCCTAACATTACTGACCTGTTGATATGAGGTCAGCAAAGTACAGCCTGTCAGAGCGCTGCTGGAACGCTGAGAGGAACCTGTAATGAGGCCTGTGAGAGATGCAAAGTGGTTGGAAACCGAAGCATACCTGCTGCTCGCTGAGACACATGGCAGCCTGGCGAGCCAGGTTTAAGGATTACTGGCTTTTTATAGGGGAAAAAAAAAGATGATGGATTTAAAGTTAACTGGATGCTAAATGTTAAACTTTGCTTCTAGCTTTTCTTTTTAACACAGATGTTTCTGTGATCAAGAAAACAATCAAATGGCTTAAAATATCTGATTACTTTAAAATAAATCCATGCATACTTCTCTTTCAGACCAAGAATCATTTAGTAGAGCCAGGGTATGTTTTTAAACTTGTTGAAATTAGAGCAAATAATAATCATTTAAAAATGAATATAGCTTGAGCATGTTGGTGGTGGTTAATGGTGAGGCTACATCATCATAAATCTGCAGGGCTATCAGACAGGCAGCAGCCTCCTAATATTGCTGATTCAACTTTAACGTCATTTTGGATGCTATAGTTTGTGGTGCTGTTGAATTTTATAGTATAATACTTTTAATAATTAGTCTACACTTATTTATATAAATAGGATGGAAATATTAGAAACACCTCTCAGTATACTGCAATATTCATACACATATTTGTCCAGAATGTATGATTATTTTTGTGAATCTGCTCATATTTCCTCGAAGTCATCAAGAGGGTAGATGAATTTTATCAGGGGATGCTGGCAGAATATGTACATGCCTGTCAAATGTTTTATTCACTGCTTTTTTAAAGCTCTGATATGCTGTGGTGCCATGCAATGTGCAGCCAGGGTTTGAACCACCAACCCTGGGATTAATGGACAACCATGCAACGTGCAGCCGGGGTTTGAACCAACCAACCCTGGGATTAATGGACAACCCGCTCTACCTCCTGAGCCACAGCCACCCCGTTTGTATTTATGTTGCTCATGACCAATGCCAGAAATAAAAGTTGCATTACTTCCCAACTTTGTATGCCATATGGACAAACATATGAGTTAAGTTGGATGTTTAGTCTTACAGATTATGAACAGCTGCCACACAATGATGATACTTTAAAGTTGTGTATATTTTGTTTCCATATGGCATAATGGCAGAGCTATTTGCAGAGCTTCCACTATAGGATAATTACCAGGCGGTTATGTTATTATGGGCAACCAAACACACTAAGTGTGAACAAAAAGGCAAACAAGTTGAATACAAGTCATACCATTTGTTTCGTGGATAAAAAATATTCCTTTATGAGGACATTGACAAAGGATCAGGCGTAATGTTAATTTAAGGGGATAGTTTTAACACCGCAGGCTTAGTTTTTACTTGAAATCGTCTTGTCACTATGCATCCTAAAAAAATTGGTGAATAATTTCAAACATCCACAATCACTGACACAGTGCTTTGAGAAAAAACTTAAATGGTTTGAGTGGCATTAGTGACTATTCAAATTGCATAAATAAAGCTTGATATGCTTCAGAGACTAGGGCTGTGTGACTGAAACATCAAATGGAAATACAGGAACCAATTCTCTCACCTATTTTCTCTCCAAAATGTAGAAGAAGGATTTAAATACTTGGTCATTCAGCCAACACAAAGCCAACACATATTTCGGCAAAAAGCTTTTGTGTACATGTCCAGTGTTTCCTTTTTCATTTACCATTTGTATGGTATTAAAATGCACTTGTTGAGTACCCAGTGGAAAAATAATGTAATCATTTCTCACGTGGTAACTGCTCAAGTATAATCAGTGTAATTGCTACTGTTGAAGAGTTGCAGTAATATATAGTGTTGAAGACGTACTGTATGGTTACTTTAGACACCTTGACTATTTAACTAATGTGATGGCTCATTTGACAAATAAATCTTAACTCAAGGTCCACTCACTAGGATTTTCTGGAGTTTTCAACAGCAACTTACGGTCTTAATCAGTGAATGGAGTTTGCTAAGATTCAAAGTTGATCAGGAATCAGTGGACATCTGGAGGAATATCAAGAAGGCCATTTACATTCGAGTCCAACAGCATCCCTGAACAGAGGGCCCATATACGACCACCTGTTACCACTGTGAAAAAAGTACCCTCCTTAGGTCATGTGATGAGACCTGAGCATGGTCCATTCACTGAAAGGGGCAGTGAGATACAGCCAATAGCTCTGGGAAAAAAGCAAGCAAGTACTGTAAACCTTGATTTTAGAATATTTTATCACAGATATGTTTTCCCAAGGTCAAGAACTGCTCACTGTTCTGGACACACAAAGATTAAATTAATATTGATCCTCTATTTAAAACAGCAAACTAGCATACATCCATTTACAAAACAATACATATGATAGGGTTAGACTTTAGAGAAGGACAGAGAGAAAGCATGGAGGGGGAGAGATTCACCCATGCAGCTGCAATTAATTAATCTGTCTATATATCTGTGTTTTTGAAGATGCTGTAAGATGAACCAGTGAACTGTCCAGTGACCAAGTTGCCATGACAGTTCTGCTTGGAAAGGCAATGTGTTTACATGGACCATTGGCTTTATGCCCTAAAGGGGATCTGTGAATCTGGCCTTTCTGCTGCCTAATTTATTCTGTTTGTCTAATTGTTGGTTCTGAATTAAGTCAGTTAGTCTTCTTCACACTGAACTCTGAACAGTCTCACAACCCTATATTTGGCTTATATCCATTTCCTACAGTGCTGCTCCCTGCAGACATCAGCACTCATTTCCCAAACGTGTTCACTTTTGTACCATAAAATGTTTGCATCCATGCACATACAAATATTGCACACACACCCCAATAAGCAAACTACACGAGGCTATAACAACGTTCACTGTGTGGCAAGAAAATAAATCAGCTTGTACTTGAATATCTGCACATCAGAGAAAAGCCCGTTGGTTATTGTAATTACAAAGTGCAATAAATCAAAATAGAAACTGGATGTGTTTGCCGTGGCTTTTCTCTCTCCCAGCTGAATTTTTTTCAGAAGATCCCACTGCTGATGCAGCTTTTCTGGAGACATCAAGCCCTGGAGAATTGCGCATGTCTCAGCAAATATGAGAAATCGACATCAGGGGTAATGAAGTGACTGAGATAGGAGTACAGGCTGCCATATGATGTTGTGATAATGTATTTCTTCCTTGGGATCTGATTTTAGTGCAGTGATTATCATGCTTTTGATTACCATATGACATAAGTCTTTAGCTCCTCAACAGATGTTTCCACTTTGATGGACACCAAGGCACTGCATACCTGTATTCACTGTGCAGTATAGTTTTAACAGGCTCTATGAGATGCCAGTGTGTAATAACACACTGTGAAGACAAGATCAGGACAGTATATGCTGCAGGGTGAACCACAGTGACTTTATTAGGGACGTGATGACCAATAGGCCCTAATGTGAAATACAGCTTGTCAGATTTACTAGCAGAGGAAAAGGGACAGATGTAAACCAGCCCTCTAAAAACACACAGAGCATTGAGTTTCCCAATAAACCAGTATTTGCAATAAAAATACCAGAAGATTGACATCCTATTCCGTTGAGCATTTAAAACCGTCAGTCCTATTTTGCTTGCCACACAGAAAAGGAGCAGTTACACCTCAAAAGGTAAATAAAAAGTGCCTCTCTTGCAGTTTTGACTGATTTTTCCCTCAGCTGGGCTGCCATTGACAATCTACAAAAGAATCCAGAATTCAATTTTAGCATTGTGACGTAAAAGAAAAGTATTCTTTCAGGAGGTAAATTAACCAAATTCCAAATAGGATCCCGTGTTGCTACAGTCAGCAAAGCCAGATTATGCAGCATTAAATCTGCATTGCTGTAGGGATACATGTCATATTAGGTTAGGTGGCAAAGGAAATGCATAGCTCGAGGTTTCCAGGCTTTGCGAACATTTCATGCATTCTTCATTTGTGGGGCTGCGGCAAAAGCAGTAGGGTAGAACTCAGGAGATCATGCTGCCCTTCCAACTGCCCCTGAGGCCAGCGGGCTGTCACTTTCACTCTCTAACAACAGTCAACTCTACAGTTTGATTTGTGTGCATTTCAGAGATGCATCCGAGTCTTTGCAAGCTGTCAGCATTCCACGCTGTTTGTACTGAAGTGATGAAATAATCTGAAAAAAGACACTGTGCAATCAATTACTCAACAACAAGCAGCCAGTCTACATTTTGGAGGTATTTACTGACCATCAACAGCTGGCTTAAAGGTACCCTGTGTAGTTTTCATGTAAACTAACTAAAGGTATGTTTACATTGAGTTTTACTCACCAAAAAGCATTGTGTGTGTTGAATGCCTTTCCTTCTTCAAAAAACATTTGCTTTGCTTTGTTTACATCCATGTTTGCTAGCTAGCAGTCTTCTTCTTCACTGCCTATGTTGGAGCAATACTACATTTCTTGGTGAATTACCGCCACCAACTGTCAGTCAGCAGAATACCAGCAGCAGGATGTTAATCACACCGGCAGGATGTGAATCGTGCCGCCAGCATGCTTGTGTGCATGCACGATACAAACAAAACAGGCATAGTAAAGCCATCGCTCAATAGTGGTTCTAGAGGCCAAAAATCTCACAGGGTACCGTTAACGTTAGCCCTGGTGACTGCATGTAGTACTAGAAACAACTACAGCTAGCTAACTTTGGAGTTTCTGGTAGTAGCATATCTCCTCTTATGGTGGAGGCTAACTGCCTAATTGCCCCACACCTCCAGCCCCTGTAATAAGCACTGGACACGTACTGGACCAGTGTGTCAACTAAGCCTTTTTCAAACAGCAAACAAGCCGACCCCCACAATGTAGAAGTAACAAAGCATTACTGGAAATAGTAAGTGTAATATAATTACTGAACTTTAAATTATAATCCCTTTACACTACAATTTACTGAAAAAAGTCATCACGTTACTATAATGCCTTAATTATCGGCAACACTAAATATAAACTGTGTTGGGCATATAAGACAAAACACCAATTACCTTTAATCATTTAGATCTGCGTACTACAGTAGCTATATGACTGAATGTTTCCAAAATGTATCACCAAAGCAGCTGGGGAGCACATTTTAGGAGAATCCTGTCACTCATCAACAAATTCCACTTTTAAGATTTTCACAATCTGTCCAATTGCTGTTTTTCCCACAGCAATCCAACAATGATAATGATTTCCTGATTTTTAACAAGCAATGGACAATTGGCCTATACTTTTGTTTTGTCTTGCGTATGTCTTGGATGATTGGCTCAGTCAAGAAAGAACAAGATGTTATCAGGAAATGTGGGCTTCTCATGATCAAGAATGTTCTCTGGTTTCCATGGCTACCAAGAGATCCTATGTAGTAGAGCAGAATTGTCAGTCTCAATTACAAAACGGCTGATTAGTATCAAGGTACTTGTGCAGGAGGAAGTACTAGAGCCTTTCAGATCCACAGGCAGCTGTGCGACTGAGGGGCAATCAAAGTGTGTGATTGCCGTCATTTCATAAGAACTCTGTTTGTTTTACAAATTAGAAATTACTCAGGTCAGAAATTCTCAGATTTTCAAGTGAAAAATAAAACTTTGTTGCACTTTTTTCCCTTGCATGTAATTAAATCTTAAAGGTTCCTAAGCTTGTTTAACAAATTTTTTCCTTTCTTATCATCCATTTATCACCATTTTCATAAACCTAGCTTAAACTATTTTATCTTAAAGTATTACTTAAAGTGTCCTCACTGCACTTAATTTAAAAATGACATTGCTGCACAGTTTGAAATGGAGAACCTCATGGGATTTCAGAGCTAATGAGAAAGATAATACAGTAGAAAAACGCTCTGAAGTTATTTGTTGTTTTTTGCATGCACCATGCAACCAAAGAGAAGAATCGCCTATTCATTTCTGTCGCCTTGCTTGGGTCAAGGAGAGGACACAATCAGGCTAATAACAAAATTAGCCTTGATCAAATTACTTCTGCCTTGGTGGTTAATGATACTGCAAAGTTTGGAGCCCCCTGGAGCCAAGAATGCACATTTATCGGATGTTCGTAGTGCAGTTGAAGTTAAATTAACTTTGAAATCACAGACGACTAATGCTTATGGGTTTGTACTCCTTACTCCTCACAACACAGTTATCACTGCAGCTTAGCAGGAGCGAATGACTTTGACATCTGCACTGTCAGCATACTTCCACTGCCATTTCTACTTACCTCGAAAGAAAATAGATGGGTAGACTTTATGAGAGCTGTGGTAAACATTGTTCCATGTTTGCTCTGTAGGTCCGGTGTCTTGGTCAAGGACGATTCCAGTGTAACAACTCTACTACCTGGGATGGGATCAAGTCCTGCCATGGCTTCTGTTAGTGCCCAAGGCCACTCTAGCGCCCAGTCAGACTTCACAGCCACATAGCTCTCAGTCTCCCAGTGGGAGCTCATGCTCAGTGTCAGGTGTCAGGTGGAGTTATCTGGGCCCCGGAAAGAGGACTCCATTGTTTGTGAAAGCCCCGGTCATTGTCACACCACATCTCTTGCCGCAAGGAGAGATGGGACAGGAAGGCTTCTAAAGTGATCTGATTATCTGTTAGTGGAGGTAACTGCGAGGGGAAATGTGGTTTACTTCTACAGTAAGGCTACGTGCATTCGGGAAATGCTTCATGGGTTGAGCTCCTACATCTGCCACCGGTGAAACTGCTCAGTGTTCAGAGATCCCTCTAAAAAAGGAAGTCATAAAAATAAAAGGAAAATCAGTCAGTTTGCAGTACTTAAAAACCACACATGGTCATAGTTCTTGCCATGTCTTAAAATAAAATGCTTTACCTCCAATGAGAGCTATTTATTTAAGTAAATACGGTATAAAAAGCTCAGCAAATAAAGAGGTGAGAGCCAAAGAGGCAATTCAAAAATCTCCTTGAAGCAAGAGTGAATATGATAGCTGTCACTCTGCGTTTTAGCACTTGTCTTATCAGCATGCAGCCCCTCAGATGACGCACGGTTATTGTCATGTTGCTGCAGTCACTCCTGCACCGTGAGGTTAAAGTGACCTGACTATATGAGTGCTTGACTCTCAGATGACCCTGTCGCAGAAAGTCTCCAGAACAGCACCGCACATCTATGATTGATCCAAAAAGTATCAAGGGTGGGGGGAAAAAATGCTCGCGTTTTTTGCTCAGGGCGAGTCCTTGTGAAAGAAATGAAAATGAGGAGCAGCAGTGAGATAACTCATAAATTGAATGATGATAAAACTGAGTGTTTTATTCAGTGGTTTGTGAATTTACAAGGTCACCTTGCTTTTGAGAGCAACAGGAATTCATGTGGCGGCTGCTCTTATCAAATTCATGACTCGGGCACTTCAGTACAAGAGATCCACACCCGTACTCTACCCCCAGGCCTTTTTGCAGCTCCACATGCCACTATACTGTCTACTTAGCACTCCGTTCTCTGCTCTACTGTGGTATCACTCCACCTGGCCTTCACTCCTCTCCCCACTTGATTGACCTTCCCACTTCAGACCAGTCAGTATTGTAGAGTCGCTTCCAAGCTTCCATCATAGGCTGAACAACACCTTCTACACACTGAATGGAAACACCTCACCTCCATTCATTCACTGTAACTGCTCTCAGAGAAAGTCCATTAAGATCCCTCCTTAGCTGTTATTCTATTTGTATTATACATCTTGCCCTTTGCTCTTAAATGGATGTTCAACGCTCACAGAAATATTGTAAGGGCACTTTAGTGCTGCCTTACTTGTGATTTTGGTGATTTATGTATTCATACTTTCTCTACTTCAGTGTTGGCTTGATTGCCAATTGGTATTAACCCTATCAGTCCCTGCAGAATGCTATTGTTCTGCCCACTGTATTTGACTGTTAACTGTTTAACTGCATGAACCAATTGCTCTATCTTGCTGTCAGTCAACAAATCAATAGCCCCGGCCCTTATGAGCAAAATGAGCTATCGCGCTTGGTTGTAACCCCTCCTTGCATGTTCTTATGGTGATCCAAGCAACATGTGCCTACCAAAGTTCTAGTTCACTTGTAAGTAATAGTTGATGTTATTTATTAGTTATGATGATTTAGAAAACTATTTATGTTCTAGGTGTTGACGCTTGACCCCTATGAAGTCAGAAAGGTTAGTGACACAGTTTTACTCAAGAAAATCCTGAGTAAAAGTACTTTGAGTAAAAGTCTTTATTGGTTATGAGGCTGTCTGTAGTTGCTGTCAGTCACACCAAAAACAGAGATTTCACTGGTTAGTTGTGTTACTCTTCTGTAAGGAGCTATCATATTTGACACCTTCAGAACAAAATGCATTTTGTAATAGATTTTTACTCAGTGAACCTATAAATTGTAAATCTTGAATGCATTTAAGATTTACAATGCACAAAATGTCTTAATTTTCAAATAATTTGTGCAATTTAATATTTAAGCTAATAATAGATGTTGAGAAGCATATAAATGGAAGGATGGCAAACAGTTTTTGGTCTGGGACTGAAAGGGTTACCCTTGTGGTAATTTATATATGGATTGAAAGGTTATTCCTTCAGTATAACCTTGGAGCTTCTACATGTTTATAAAAGATTACTAGATACCCTGTGTGCCTTCAATGTCAAGTTTAGTTTTTTAATTTAACCAATTAATGTGTAAAATTGAACTGAGGGCATTAGAGAATTTCTTTTTTTAATGTTCTTTTTTTTTTTTGCCCTTGCACGACATAGGCAAGTTTGATCTTTCACAGTTGCATGCCTTATGGTGTTTACAGCAGGAAAGTGGTGATGTATGAGTCGGCTACTCAAGACTTCCAAGGTAATTAACAAATGAGGTTTTGGCTAACAAAGCATGGCCTTGATGGGGCTGCATTACTTTCATGGAGCCCCACAGCTAGACCGCTCACAAGGATGCCGCTTAATAGAGTTAGATGAATGGACTGTGACTTGGACCAAGCAGGTGGACCCACCACTACCCCCACCTAGACCCCTGCTGACTCAAACTCACACATGCATGTGAACGCACAGACACACACACACACACACACACAAATGCGGACATGCACACGGACCGATGCACATACACATCATCCACAAAGGAGAGTGTGTACAGCTGCAAGGTGAAACATGGCAAAGAAGAGACCAATTATCCTCCAGACAGATGACTTGGGATGTGGGAGGCCTGATCATTTTTCCTGCCGAGGTTTGAAACCCTGCTGCTGTCGACTGCTGACAACTGGTCTCCTCCTCTCCAGCCTTCTGTTTATGGTACTGTCCACTTTAAAGTAACACTGTTTGAATGTTTGAGTTTAGTTGTCAGCCATTATGTGCTCTTGTGAGATGATGTGAGAGACTAACATAGGATGATTCCAAACAGCATATCTCAATTTTCAACAACAACAATTGATTAGTTTGTATGTCTGTGTCGTGATACTGGTGTATATGTGCATTCTCCTGACAATGACACTCCCGTATATCTACAAGGTCAGCACAGTTTCATCTGGCGCCATCAAAGGTGCTTGGTGAAATGAAAAAAGCATCAACTCAGTAACTGCAACCCTGAACAAAATATATGTAAATAACATGTAGTGCCATCTAATAGAAAAGGTGATTTTAATAACATTGTTTTCTGTTAACCCCAAGAAAGCTAACTATGCTTCAGAAGGAGATAATAATACACCTAAAAATAGCCTGGAATGGTTTTACAATCGTAAACAAAATGGAAAAACTTAATTGAATTGTGACATTTCAATATTTTTCTGATGCTTTTATGTATAGGCTCTCACAGAATCTGAATGACTACAGTGCATGTATGGCAGTTCGAACCAGAAATCAATCACAGTCTTCCTGATTAGTGCTTAAACAATGCATTCGATGATGACGGTGCCTAGCATAAGAAGCTGTTATCAAAATACATGACAAAGGTTTTCTTGTTTAAAAGGAACTGATGAAGTACAAAAGGACACAGAGCATCACTAGTGATATTTCACTAGCAAAAGAAGTGGCTGCTAGAGAAAAACTGATAGTCCCTACTAGGGGTGGGTGCCCTCGTACAAATGTGCTAACACAGTACGAGAATTTCAGTGTCAATACTAAAACAATACTTTTTTGATACCTTACTTTGAGAAATATAACCTTGTTTTTCTACAAAACTCTTTTCATTTACCAAAATAACCAAAAGTTCACAATTGTTAAGTGTTGTCTAAACACATTCAGCCGTACCAAACTCTATATATATTTGTTTCAATCAAAAATGAACTGGTCTAGTTTAGGAATAATATATTAACAATATTTTAAATCTGACACAATGAGACATTCGATGCCAGCTTTTGATACATCAGTTTTTGACACCAATTGCATTGATACCAACTAAGCAATGCAACATTTTCAATAGAATCAAGTAATGGTTTATTGAAAATTAATAACTGCAGAGATTGTGTTGCTGTTCAAGTTTAAATTAAATTATCCAAATAACGAGTGCATGGTTTTAAAACAGAAATTCAAGCATGTGATGGAGTTCAATTTCTTCTACACCTAGATAAAGAAACTTCTTTGGGTATGAATAATTGGGGCACACTGAAGAAGATTTTGCCAAACAGAGGATGTTGCCAATAGGCAAACTGTTTAATAATCACCATAGACACACACATATACAATAGCAGGTACACAGGATGTCGAGAATACTGCCGAACAACACTTCAAGATCTTCGTGACACCAGCAGCAGCTTCAAAGGCTGATCTATCCACCATGACTCGATGCCTGATGGCACAGAGATCAAACATAAAATGAAAAACACATTCATCAGAAAAGGTAAAAAAAAATTTTTTAAAAATCAGTGGCTTGTCAATGATGAGATGATTGTACATGCTGATAATGTTACATTTCTTTTTTTTTTTAAATCTATCTCTTGTAAACTCTTATGTTTCTTTCATGAGTGTTTAGGGCTATGTTTACATTGCAACTAAATATGGTTAACACTCCTCACAGGAATGCAAAATCCTATTATGTTCATACACAGTTTGGTTATGACACAGAGGGACAATCGAAACCAATAACATTATCAGGCATTCACAGCAGTTGAGTGCTGATTTTGGTTCATTTCTATACCAGAACTCCACTGGACAACTAACAAATGGCAGCACCATAGTACATATGACATTAAAAACCAGAGGTAAGTCATTTTTCACTTCTGAAAAATGCCCGAAAGCAGAGGTGCTTTAAAGAAAAACAAAATGGCTTTTAAATGTTTGAGCAGAGAAGGCCATCAAAAAGAAACTGAAGAGAATAGACCGAGTACTGCAGAAGAAGAGCTGCCTTTTATGGTGTAAATGTAATTATGGGTACAATACAGGTGTTATTTGTGACTACTGAGTGGATAACTGACTTGAACCACTGGTCATCTCTGTCTGCTGTGCTGTAATAACAAAACCCACATCCATTATCACAAATAAATATGGTTCACTGTTCCAAACACTGAATCCAAGAACATCACCTAAGTGTTGCAGAAATGTAATAGATAATATAATCTGGAGCTCTTAAACAAAACACCATATGAACTACAGTACATTTATTAAACAAATTACCCGTGTAGCATAAAATGGAAAAACCTGAAATGATGCAAAGAAAATGTTTATATGTATATTTTACTGTGATGTTTGGTGTAGTTGGGTTATTCTCCAGCTTTTTTTTTTTTTCGGTCATTTGGCCAGGTAGAAATTATACCACAAGAGTGCCACAAAAAGCAGATCTGAGTTCTCATCCAAGTACACTGTGGTGCAGTTATATAATCCATATCATCCACAGGAAATAATAAATAAAAACACAAGGTTTCATGCTCACACTTGTACAGCCTAGGAACAAACTGAATTATGAGCAAACCACAGTATTGAGTGGTGCAGCCGCAGGTGACATGTTACAAAACATTAATCCATTAATTGGTTACTTGAGAGTCCAAACTTTCAGAGCTCTAGTTTCCCTACTTCACTACAAACTGTTATTTGCATACGTTTTCTAGGGTCACAGGAATATTATACCAAACTAGTACAAGCTTAGCAAGACTGACAAGTAATATGGACCAAGTACAGAAACAGTTTACAGCTCTCATCTCCTCTGTTAACTGACAAATATACAACAAATCTACTTCATCTTTAAATTCACAAGTGCAGATCATTTCAACCAAACACTGTTACATTAAAAAATATATTCAATACAAAATATCCAAGAGTTAACCAATCTTACCAAGTCTGTTAAAATAATAATTGCTACTTAGTAGTAAGTAAGTATTAAATATTTACCAAGAAGTGCTTGTTTTCTCATTTGTATATTTAATTATTTATTTACTTACATGTGATTTTCTTCTTTATTATATTCTATTTGGCCAGAGTTTGATTTCAGTTACTTGGTAACAAGTGTAGCCATCTAATTACTTTATTGTTTTTATACATGTGTAACTACATCCATCTACCTCCTTAAGGGATCATTGTGAACAGAAGAAAAAATGTCTAAAAAGGCTATCAGGAACATTATCAGAGCTTAGGATAGGTTTTGGGTAGAAGAAGGGTTAATTTTGTCATGACAAAAATGGGCCAACTTATTAAACATATGTAAACAACATGAATCTATTATACATACTGCAGAGACAATATGAGACTACAATACAATGTGACCTGGGGAGCTAATCTACCCAATATCACTACAAGTTGCTTAGTCAATGAGAGATTTCAGAATAAATTAACATAAGAATTTCCCTTGAGGACTATTCTAATCAGAGTATACTATCGTTTTCTGTTCCTGCTTAATGAATCATACGAATTATAGTCATATTATAAATGGCAAGTCTTTGCAGGGCTATTAGTTTGTTTCTTTAGGGGTCTAATAGAAGACATGCTTCATTTAGGGCCCTGTAGTGTCCCGCAGCAACACGGAATGAATTGCATTATTTCCAACAGCTGCCATTTTCCAATGATCTTATCAGAAGTGCACTAACATAATGTGGCAGAGGAAGTTATTATTCCAGGCCAGCCGTCTCACTCTCACTCCATAATAGCATTCATCTTTTTGAGCAGGTCTTTTACTTCCAGCTCTCCGTCCTCCTCTCACATTTCCCGCACATTCTTTCTTAATTACAAAAGATGGATTCCGTCAGTAGATACAAAGATTTATATTCAGCAGGAGTTTGCCTTTAACTTTCATTTTAATGCTAATGCCTTGTGCTTTATTAACTCCCTGGTGTGTAAACCATGTTTGGTGGAATGTGCGACTGCCTGAATGCAATAACACCTCATTCAATACGTTGATTAAATTTTGGTGCATCTAAAGAGGTGTCCGTAGAGATTTCACTGGGTGGGACAAATATTCCTCCATCCTATTACTGGCTCCAGACGTCCTTTTCCTTATTGCTGAGTCCCCACCCCTCCTCCCTTGCCAATCTGTGAGTTGAGTGCTTGATTTCTGGCAGGTAGTCTGACGGAGAACGAAACAAGCACTCCTCAAGTGCACCTTTTTCCAGGCATCATGTAGGCCTAATCATGCAGCACTTATCACCTGCTTTGCCCTTGACACTTGTTTGTCATCACAGAGCAGCAGATAGTTTCATGCTTCCATCTTCAAGGCCATTACAGTCATAGTCAAAGTCCTATTGACATACAGAAGCAGGGCGAGTGGTAATTTATTATTTTCTCTGAATATGCCAATGGCTTGGCCATTACAGATGACAACAAATGGCTACATTCACGCTTTCCTTGAAAATACATTGCATTTTGTTGCAGTGAATCGAAAACACTGTTAGCTTTTCAAAAACTAAGATGACAACCCTTTTTAGCCTGATTATCATGTACTTTTGAGTCTATGGGTTCTTGGGTTTCAAAAGTCAAAAATATCTTGTTGAGGGACAAATAATCCCTTAAATGCAGTTCATAAACATTGGATTTAGCGTACAAGGTTTTATATGATGATAATATATTTCCTTAATCAGAACATTGTGTGTCAAAGCTATCATGGCACTGAATTTTAATGCCAGAGTGTTGAAAATTGTATGATGACATAGATAAGACATGCTTTTTTAGGAGACAAAAACATCGAAGAGACAGTAGTAACTCTTCACACAAAAAGAACAGCTCTTGTAAATGTTGATGCAAATTTACAATATAATAAAAAGAAATGTGCATTTTATGGTGCCGAGTTGTCAATAGTTTTTATATTTAGCTGTTGACTCAACGCTTGTCAAATGCGTAATGTGAAATGTGGTTTGTTTTGATGAAAAGTTACATTACAGTATTATTTCTTGAGGTGTAGTACTGGATCACTGCAGAAAACTCTCTGGTTACTGTGCTTTTGTCTGATTTGGGGCTTTTAAAACCCGCTTTCTGGCCTTCATTTGATTTTTAAACAAAAGGCAAATGCAATGAGTCTGCGTATAGCATCATGAACCTTGAAGGCTAACAGCAAAAACAGTGACAGTGAGCCAGCATTCACGATACCAGGAC
This sequence comes from Macquaria australasica, assembly GCA_005408345.1. NCBI lineage: Eukaryota > Metazoa > Chordata > Actinopteri > Centrarchiformes > Percichthyidae > Macquaria > Macquaria australasica. Next base: position 872,426 of record SEMN01000038.1, on the reverse strand, counting down.
ACTGAAACTGAAGCAGCTAAATGGAATTCAGCCATCATTAATTTGATTATTTACCCTCCACCTGTGCTTTTCCTACTCTGGCTAGTCAAAATGTCTCAGAAAAAGACCTATTGGATAACTTGTCTCTTTAGCACTGCTACAATTTGCTAGTGTTTAATGTCATGTAGCTAATGGTGGTTTGGTTTGGTTATACGTCAATAAAATTACACTACCAAAGAACATGGACATGTTTGAACTCAGACATAAACTAACCACAGGTACCATTAAGGCATTTTAAGCTCAGTCAATTGAATTTCCCATGACGTTTTCCAGTTTGCAAGTTTTCCCATAAAGACACCAAACATTGTTCTACGTGTTCATATAGTGATTTAATCAATGTTAATATAAAAACGTCCATTAGTTCAGCTTTAACTGCATTGTAAGTACTTTACATTGCAAATCAGAGGTTATAAATGGTACATTTAAACTGTAAGGATTATTTTCCAAACAGGTTTTGCTTATAAATGATGATATTTGATGAAAAATAAATGAACAATAATTTCTTAATTGTGGCAGATGCCAATAATCTTGATTGATAGAGTATGCACCTGTACAATGGGACATGCTTTCCTCAGCCACTTTCTTTTAACATCAGTGAAAGACTTCAACCGTTATTCATAAATATGTGCAAAACATTTGCTAATAGGCTGAGTTAATGCATTATTCAAAAGTGATTCAGGAGCAGCTTATTATAGACTGCTATCAAAGTGTTACTCTGTGCTGTATTTCTCCAAGGTTCTCTCTCCCTTGATGTGCACCCAAAGAAACAATACAACACACAGAGAAGGGAAGTGAAAAAAACTTCTTAGCAAGAGCCGGGACTCTAAAAACATCCATCTCATCATGCCAATCAAACTTGTGAACATTTCAACCCAAAATGGATTGTCCTCTACATCTTCTACTTGTATACACCATCATCTTAATGGAGAGGCATATTATTGCCCTTAGAAGCAGAATAACAAACTTCACTCCACTCTCTTGTTTGTGGATCAAAGCAGCCACTTGCGACATGAATGCGAGGACATGGCGGTCTGATTACTTTAATAATACATGAGAAATCTAATGAACATATTCAGAAAGTGGCACGTCACCCATCTGTGCGGTGCTGAGCGTTGATTAAAGTTTGCCTGTTTGGCATTTGAATAATGAACAAACACTGTGGAGAAATGGCAGCCATTAACCTTTCATTGAGTCCCTCTTATTCTAAACCACAGCGTATCAGGACGTTTCAATTCCTGTTTCCTATTTTCCACTACATTACCCTTCTAGAAAAGATTCCAACAGTGTCCCTGTCAACAGAGAGGTATGTTAGGACTTTTTAGTTATGAGCCACCCAACAAGTTGATATACTGTGGATGTAGTTGCCCTTCTCTTACAATTCAATCACCAGTCAGTCTGCTTTTTAAGTCTCGTAGTAGTGCAAGAGATATGTGCGATATATACACTGTAAAACATCATACAGGAATTTAGTTGAATCAACTAATCTTTTATCATTAAAGGTGCTCTGTGGAGTTTCCTTGTAAACAAACTGAAGTTATGTTTACATTCAGTCTTACACACCGAAGTGTATTGTGTGAATCTTTTAGGTCTAAATTAATGTGTCAACTGCATTGCCTTCCTCATAAAAAGTTTGCACTGCCGATTTCTTTGAATTTTTTGAAACCTGCACTGTTTACATCCATGTTTACTTGCTATAGCAGTCTTCTTCCCTTGTTTTGCTAGCACATTTCTGTGTTTCTTGGCGCATTATTGCCACTTGTAGATCAGTGGAATAGTGTGAAACCACTGGCTGGAAAGGTTTATCGCGTGCTCATGCGTGTACATGTGTGTCCTTGTGTACATGCACATTACAAACTAAACAGGGACTCACTTGTCAAAACATTGCTCCATAGCGCTACGAGTGATCAAAATCTCCACAGGGTACCTTCAACTTAATATAAATACATACATTTTATTAAGTTAAATCAACTTAAAATTTCTAGTTTTCATTTTCAGACCCATTTTAGGAATTCTTCTGACATGAAGCCTTGTGAGTTGAAATGATGATTTGAATGTAGGTACTGCTGTGTGTTCACATAACTCCATTAAATCAAGTTTCTACAGAGACATGATCAGAATAATAGCATACGTCCCAGCATGCACTTTTAAGAGTTAAAACTCTCCAGACAGCCTTAAAGTTTTAAGGAAACACACATGATGGAAACGTGCTGTGTCTTTTACTGCAATACATGTTAAATGAAGTTATGGTTAATTATGAAAAGAAGGCTAGCCATGATGAAGGTTAGTATTCCACGAGTCAGTGGAAGCAGCCTCACTTGTTGTCTTTGTGCTAACTTTGGTATAAAAGTGGCTCTTTATTTTTCTATTTTCATTTTGTATTCTACATTATTGATGTAGTAATTGTGTCAAGTGTTTGAAATTTGGCTCCAATTTTGATGGTTTGTTGCAACCTGTGCTCTAGTATAAAGATGTTGTCATTTTATATTGTGATTTTGTTGCCTGATGAAGGTCCATGACCAAAACGGAACTCTAATAAACTCAGTGCTAACCCTTTTTTAACAAAATAACATTTAACATATACTTTATGTATCGGGCTCTGTTGCTCTATGTCTGTTGATTTTTCCTTCATTTTATATATTTATTTCTCCAAGCTAAGGAAACCAGTAGCCTGCTGAGCTTGAATTCTGTTCGCACCATTGACAGCTTTTATAACTGACAATTCTACCAATTCTAACATGCTGCTACGAGGATTGTTAAAAACAAACTTTATATTTTTCTTGCGTGGTTTCCATTTGTTCCGGTTAAGATTTTTTACAGGCTGAGAATCTGTGGTTAACACTCAACTAAATACTGTACATGTCTTTCACAGCAATGAGGTGGCAAAATAGGGTGTCTGCTCATCTTGCTGTGCCTCCAAACTTCTGTTTCCTTTTCAAAGAGTGGTCTTTTTGTTTTCCTGGCACAGATTTCAGCTTCCACTAAGCCTCTAAAATGTTGCAAATGGAGACATTTATTCTCTGCTCCAGGAAGTGGTACTGTAGCTTGTTAAACGATGCTTTTCAAGAAATAAAACCAAAGCTTTCTTGTCATCTTTCTGAACACCGGACATTCTTTTGCCAAACATTTTCCAGCAATCCATGCTTGTAATTAAAGTGAGATTTAAACTAACAAATATGAGTTTTTAAAATAGCTGAAAGCAAAGCCAGACATCTTAACCATCCTCCCTGTTAAATGGTGTTACAATGGTTTGTCATTTGTTTGAGAAGAGAGCACACAATGCTTTTGCTGGAACCCCATGCACCCATCACTTTGTTTGTTGTGACACATCTTTTAACAGTGCATATACAGTCATGCATTGGCAGACAGTAGCAGCAACTCTGAGTGCATAAAAGCATCTGGGAGAAAACATTTGTCTTGATTATCTAGAGGAGAACATTAGTTTTTGTTAAGCTGGAGTGCATTTGCTGGACATGTAAAAGGAAGATATGTGGTATGATGAGTTTAATTTTGCCCAACTATAGGGTGGCTTGTTGAGAATAGATGACAGTGACACCTACAGTATGCTGACAGACAATGGCACAAAATAAAATAAAGTAACTGCTTTAAACCATCCAAATGCAGCCATGCGAAAATGTAAGAGATGTCTGGTGAAGCTGGCAACAAAAATCTGTCAGGTTTTGTGCTAATGCTTAGCATATGGTCACAAGAAAAAAAGTGTGACAACCAACACCAAAAGGTGCAACCTTCTCTAAACAACTGCATAAGCAACCATCTGTGGGATATTTCCTGAAGTCACTTCAAAGAAAATGAATCCTTTTTAAATGAACAGAAAGAAAAAGCCAAAATTTTAAGACTGCATGTAGCTGTCTAATGTCTTTTCTTTGGCATTCAAATGTAGGTCAAGTCTTTGTAGTCTTTCAGCTTACATATTGTGCAAAATAACTGTAAAATCAGACACTAAATGTTTCATTTCCAGGAACTACAAACATCTCCCTGATATTATTCCTGTCAAAAAATGCTACTAGCTTTTATCAGAGGTTCAAAATATGAGGAACATAGTAGTTGAGGGAAGTTTGAGGAAATAAAAATCGTGGAGGCTTATTTTTGTCAGACAGGTTCTTTTAAAATAATTGGGATATCCTCCCAATAGATGAGCCCATTGTGTAGTTTGAGAGTGTTAAAGTTGGAGCTTGTGCTCAGCCTGTGGCTTCTTCTTGCTTAGATAGGCAGTGCGCAAACAGCTCTCAGACCTATAATGACTTTGGAGAAAGGGCTGTGAGGAAAACACTCCTTTTAACAATGTGCTGAACTTCTGCAATTTCTTTGCTCCATCCATTGAAATTCCCCTTAAGGGAAATCCTGAATAGGAAAAAAAAAAGAGAAAACAAACTCTTTGTAAACTGTAAACAAACCTTATCCGATAAACTACCTTCATACTCAACTATTGTCCATTAGCACAATACATTTTAGGATAAAACAATACTGGAGCTGTCCTGGGTGTTGGTCGACATTTACACTGGCTGGCTAGAATCCCACTGGTGGGAACTGATGGCCAGTTGTTCGCCTTGAGTGTTCAGCCTCATCATTTGCCTCACCTGTTAAGATCATTGTGTTTACCTTGTTGCTCCAAATAGTCTTGGATCCACCAACAGCAACCTACCTTCACTCCAGTCAGTTCTGTCTCGCTATTTATTATTTAGTTTGTTCAGTTGCCTGATGTCTGTGGCCAGTTTAATCAGTTTTCAATGACCATGTTCACTGCCAACTTGCTTCAAAATATGTGGCAACTTGAAGCCCCTGTATGTACGATTTGTACGATTTCTGACGATGGGGTCGACTAAAAAGTACACTGTGGCAGACAGCATACACACACACAGGTGGTTTCAGTATATTTGAAGTGTCTTCAAGTTTAACTGACAAAAATCACTTGGTAACGGTTAAAGATCATGGTTGAAAAAAAACAAAAAATATGAATCATTACTTCTTTGATGAGACAGGAAACAAACCCAGGCCACCGGTGTCAAGTGCTTTATGCTTATCCACAACTTTCACACCCTAACCTTTCACTGTGCCTTAAAGTCTCTTTCTATATTGGTATAAAACATTAGCCTTGACTACACTGTAAATCAATCTCTATTTTGATTTATATGTGTAGCAGAGTTTTTGACATTCAGAAAAAAACATTTGGCAAAATAAGCCTAAAGATAAGACCAAATCATTTTTATATTGCCTTGATGTAAGAACTAATATAAATTACACTGTAGTGGTTTGACATTCATTTCTTTAAGTGGTGCCAGTCAGAATCATATCTGACAAAACAATATTTATGTGCAACATTTGTACCATATCCATCTATGTGTCTTCCTTTTAATGCATATGCAACTGTTTTGGTTTTTTTCAACACTGTGAATTATGGTAGCTTATGTCTGCATCATACTGTGAGAAACATCAGGCCTCCCTTTTCCCGAGAGCAACTGCATTCACATTATGTAAAAGCTCAGACTGATCAAAACAACTGACGTAGACAGCTGATAAACAATGTTACATAGTAGCTTAGCCATGTTATAATTGCATGTGCCTAGCACACGAGAGCTATATTTAACATTTGTGTGACGTGCATTCATCCACAGTAATCCCATTTAGATTTTCTTCATACAGTGTAGATGATTCACATGATGATTTGACTGTCCACGGGTGATTTTTTTAAAAGGTTTGCCATTAAGTGAGTTACTTGTTCCTCTGTAAATGTACTATATACAGTAGGTACATGTATGTGCAGTAAACCGCACACTTGAATTCCAAAATAATAGAGGATGTGGCCAGTTACACTTGTTAAAATGTTGCATCACTTGGATATATAAATAAAGCCTACTTAGCATAATACTGTTGTGCAAGAATTGATTAATGTTTCACTCAGGTATGATAAATAATGTTATTAGCATATTTGTTGTGTAGTTTTTATAGTTCATTCATGTAAGATTGTAGCTATTTACTGGGTACAAACATTTAGAAAAAAGTTTTTAAAGCCATGTGTATTCTTTAACTTGTCCAATCTTTTATGAAATGCAAATGCATTGTGTTGTAATTGGGCTGTACATGTATTCATAGCTTGTTTGCAAGTCATTATTAAAACTGTTTGCTGCTCCCAGTGTAAAGTCGCAACAAGTAACTGTTGATAAACATGTACAGGCTTGACAGCTGTTGCTACTGAAGGAAACAAAGAAGTGACAATGCAGTGACAATGGCTTGGATTGTTGACATTTTATCCATATTCAATTTATGGCACACGCAGTTTGAGAAATACTACACAAACGACAGCAAAACAGATGGACAGAGAGGCAAACAAAACCAACCATTGGACAAATAAGGAATAGAGGTGTGTCTAATTTGAATAACTTTTTTTCCAGCTTTAAAACTATTTAAAACTAAACTTTAAAACACATTTCATTAATTTTACGAAGATATGGTTACTGCCACTGACGAAGCATACTGGATCCTTGGGTTAAAGCTATGAAAAATAATAAGTAATTTATATTGAACCAAACGAAGTATGCTAAATGGTCACTAGTACTGCTGAACCCACTGAGCCGCAGCTCTACACAGCTTTTAGCTCACCGATTTGGTTTTCAGTGCCACACATACGAGGGTTTCAGACCAAATGCACAAGAGCAAACTGTTTGCACAAGGTAGAGTGCAAAATGAAGACCAGCCAATGAAGATGCTATGGACTACACCTGAATGTATGTATTCACAATTTTTATTGTCTTACCTCATATCCCTGTCCTATATAATGTTCTCTGCCAAACTTCAGACTTTTCACTCAAGTCACGGTAGGATCGAAGAGCTTAACTGTGGGAAGAGGCACACAAAATGTACTTTTCCACTATGTTCTCTACAGTAAACTTGCCATCATAACTTCCACCTCTTGTCTATGCCAGAATTCTATTTGACGCATATTGTGGAGGTGAGTGTATTTAGGGTCAAAGTTCAATTTAGTTAAACTTTGATCACACAAGCTGGTGGAAAATCAGCGTAGTGCTTGCCGCTTTGGCTTGCGGTACGTCAAACTTGCGCTCTTGATGTGAAATACACTGTATTGTTGAGTCTCACCACTCTCGCTAACTCCCCCAAATGTGAAATCCTTTCCTTTACAAACAAGCTCAAACAAGCCAAGTGTACCCTGCCTGCCCGGCATGAAATGACAGAAAACTGAAGTAAAGCTGTAATGGAGGATTTAAAACAAACAAACAAAAAAGTTAGACTCCAGTGGGTTGCTCATATTGCTCAGTGTCTGTGGCAGGTGGTAGCCGGAACGACTTAATACACAGTAGTTTATCAGAGCTGTGGTTCTTTGAGTTTGGATCAGAGTTTTTATAGTAGAGAAATTGTAGCTTTAAGTGGCAATATACATGGGAAAACCTTTTACGGATAAAACAGATACTGTATGAAATTTGCAGCAATCCTTGTACAATGGAAGGAACAAAGAGCTCATTCCATAAAATATCAGCATATCCCTTTCAGCAGCTATATCATTGTTCAGGGACTTGTTTTTTTTAATTGGTTAAGTAGTTATAACTTTTACATGACAATGTTTCTCTGCAGATACTACACAAGGTTTACTGTATCAGAAACGATGGCATTTAATTTGTGAAAACAGGTCAAGAGAACAAGATTCCTTCCTTATGTTTTGGCTCACAGCAGAAACTCTTTGTTCCCTTGGGAATGTGCTGATTTTGGGTCTGTATTCCCCTCTGATTCGTTCATATGCCTTTGGCAATGTCTGATAACACTCCCATTGTTTGATAGCATTGGAACACACACACACACACACGCTCACAAACACACAGCGCACGTGCACACAGTCACAAACACACACACACACACACACACTCACCACTGCTGTAGGAGGGGGACAAGTGTCAGCTGGAGGCAAAGAAAGATAGGCCGCCCCTGCTACACAGTTAATCTTAATGAAAAACGAGTCTGCCTCCAGACTGGATACTTTGGCTGACATCCATTGATGTTCTTTCTTCAATGTATTTTATTATTTATTTATTTTTTATATTTATATGTTTTTATAAAGCATCATGGAGCTTAAATTGAACATATTTTCAAGTCTTTGAAACTATTACTCAGCTATCTCTGACTTGTGTTATGAGATGTACAATTTGTGCATAATGAATCATTGACAACTGTACAGATTATCTGAAATATCGGTTGATTATTTGTTTGATTAATCAATGAATCAGTCATGAAATGTCTATAAAATACACAGGTATTGAATTTTCCAGTGATATGAAGCAGAGAAAAGCATCACATTTGAAAAGTAATCAGCAAAAGATTGTTTGGTATTTGTCTTTTTAAATGACTTACATGATTAATTGATTATAACAAAATTGTCATACATCATTTGTGTTAATTTACTAATTGATACACCCTTTCAGCAGTATACCGTACATAGTATATGCTAAACAATTATACCACAGTACTGTATATATATTGCAGGAAACCCAGTGGTAATTTCTAGTTTCATTTAAATCATCTTCTAATTTTGATGGTGTGAGGGTTTTGAGGATTTAATTGCTATGAATATTAATGTGAATTACTAGCTGCAGCTTTGTTTAAAAGCAGCTGTTCTGGTTGGCGTTCTCAGATAAAGAAAATATTTAATGAAGAAAAATATTTTGTATTATGAGGCAAAATTAAGGAAGAAAATGAACAGGCGATTACTCCAACCTCCTACTTGCAGTACTACAGGGCTACTCTGTATAAACTAAACTAGTGACTGAGTCCAACTGCATGCAGTGAAGTTTGTTTTGGTCCAGTGTTTCAACTTAAATAATGGCTCTTCAAAATTATTTGTGGGTTTTTTTTTTGTTTTGGGTTTTTTTTCTGTTTGTTTGTTTATTTTTTTTAATTCATGGATTACTAGGACCCCAAAGCATGAAGCCAATTGCACTAAATATGCAACTAACATAATTAACGGCACGGAATAGCCTGGAAAAGAAATTTGCATTTAATGTAATAACACAGGCTGCATTGAAAAACAATAAATGCTTTCATAGTTTTTTCCAGAAACCTTTTTCTTTAGCAGATTGAATAATATACAGTTCATTACTGCACATCTACAATAGATGTGTGTCGATCATTCATTCATTATAGTGTCATATCCATTAATGATGACTTGACGCCGCAGGATTACCAACTGGAGGTCAGTGATCACTGCTGCGATACCTCACACAATAACTAATTTTTAAGAATAATGTATTGAATGAATAAATCACTCCACAAATAAATCCCTTATGCATTTACTTAAGTTAAAGAAAGGACAACCAGCAGAACTAGAAGCTATTTACCAATAAGGCCAGAGTGCAACACAGGCTGAATTGGTTTCCACTCTTACTGTAAACAAGTGCCTTCAGCTGAGTCCTGACCTCTTGCGCCTGTCAAATGTTAAACTTGGTGCTGTGACTTCCAGTTTGCTCGTCTCATTGTTGCAGCACAGGGGGAGGTGGGGGGAGGCCTTGTCATGACTGGTCTGCAGACAGGCATGGAGCTCAGTTAAAGTCTTGTTCCTCCGGGAAGTTCCTCTGGCGGGTTTTCTTTTCGGGGGTTCTTGGCATGACACAGTGCATTAAGGACATTAAGGAGTGCATAAGTGAATAAGGAGGTTTGACACTCCACTCCTGAATAGCCAAGGGCTTGGATGCTTAATTAAGTCCTCACAGTTATGTTCACTACTCATTAATGTAAAGGATTACTGAGTTCAGTCTAAGTGAACGCATGAGCTTTGTCAGAAGTGGTCTTCTGATATCAGACCAATGTAATACAGCAGGACCTGTATGATTGTATGACCTGTGTGATTACAAATATTGCACAAATGGAGTATAGACTGTTTTCAAGTACCGTATTTGCCAAACCAATCCTGTCTCCTAGAAATTACATTTATATAAATTTGTTTTGCCATATTCGTTTCAGGGTTTCTGCAGGGTTCACCAAGTTAAATTTAAGACTTTTTAGACCTTTTTAATACCACACAGAATGCAAGGTAATACCTGTTTCACCATCATACTAACTGAATTCAATGTTTTTATGAAGGAAACAATTGCTGCTTGGACTATGATCAGTGGCAATATTTGTGCTACATTCAATTCCTAGGAATGGGGTATGGGTGGATGGTGGGTGTACAAAACGCAGAACTTTTATACTGAACACCACGGTTTACATGTTGAGCCCACTGGGCTCAGTGTGTGGTTAGGTTTGGGCAACAAAAGCTCTTTGGTTCAGGTTAGGAAAAGATTGTGGTTTTGGTTAAATGTTAATAAAGTAAACACATCCTGTCTTATGCTCCAAGTCAGTTAGATTTATGAAAATTTAGACCATGATCTTTCACTAACCTTAACCAAGTGCTTTAGCTGTTACTAGCAGATATTGTATATCAAGAGCAAATAAGGCAAAACGGCACGATTTTACTTTGTTCTTCTTCATCCATTGTTTCAGCAACTCTTTAGCCTGGATCTGGAATGGTAAATGCTCTTGAACCAATAAAAAACTTAACGACAACAGTATTACTCCAAGGAATATTGGTGTTCATAGAACAAGAGCTGGGAGCAGAATTCTTTTGGAGACTTTATTGAAATGCTGTGAAGCAGAACAGAAAGAAAGAATGATGCATGTGAATTGAGTCTGCTGCCTGAAAGGAAACTATTACAAGTATAGGCAGTAAGTGTCAAGTCTATGATACTGACTTACTGAGCTGTTAGACTTCCTGAGAACTTGATGAAACCTCATATAGTATTTTATGACCAGGGAAAGATTTAAATGACTGCACAACAGGGGATATACCATACTTCTGCAAGCTGATTAGCCCTTTGCTGTTTTCTTTTATGTCAGCACATACATATATATAGAGAGAGAAAATGATCCATAATAAGAAACAATCTACATTATCCAACCTCCCATAAACACACTGTTAGTAACTGCTGGCAACTGTTCTCCAGATGTTGAGTCAGTCCATGTTCGTAATTGGATGCTACCTGATTAAAATCTCTGGTTTTATGATGGGAAGTGTTAATGTGAGGCTTTGTTGACGAGGTCTTTTGAAATCTTATCAGACTATTGCAAAAAGATTCTTGATCTATCAAAACCCCCCTCACACGCTCTCATCCCTTTATCAGAAAAGCTCTGAAGTACATCACCTTTCAAGTCACCAAACATCCTTGTAGAGGCCTACAACCTCAGCCACACACTTTCTTCTGGTGTCTGTGTGCTGTGTGTGTGTGTGTGTGTGTGTGTGTGTGTGTGTGTGTGTGTGTGTGTGTGTGTGTGTGTGTGTGTGTGTGTGTGTGTGGGTGAGTGTGTAGTGAAAGTTGCAGGTCTAAAGCAATTATGTGCCACAGACAAGCCTTTTGTTACACTACGACAAACCAATTTCCCGAATCTATGGCAGCCAAGTGACTCATCACTTTACTTATTCATGCTCCTTAGCATACAAGTAACACATAGGAGTCTTTGAAATAAGCAATATTTCTTATCTAAATAAATCAATAACCACCATCTGCAGCACACACCCCACCAGATCACTGAATTCTCAATTTATGCAACCGCCACTCGTTTCAAATAGCGGGCGATCAAAATACTGAGGCAAACCAGCTTTATAATGCAAGGATTGTTGTTAGGTGAACTAAATTGAAAGGTTCCATTAAATAGGGGGCGCCTCATCAGGTCTGAATAATAATGACATTGGTGCCCATCTCATAATAAGTCTTGGCTTTATGTGGCAGACAGCTTGAGCGGCCCAGGCTGAAATTGAATTTGGTTCATTTCCTTTAGCTGTCTAATTCTTTTGTGCACTTCTCTACTTGGCATTGATTGTTACTCAAGATACTAGGTGCAGCTAGGCTAACTTCCATCCATAGGCGCAAACACACACCCACCCACAGACACAAACACACATAGATGCATCTGTGCTTGCAGAAAAGCATCACAGGAATACACAACCATTTACAGAGTATCCAAAAATGTTAAGGTGTACAAGTTTGATTCTCAGCTTTGACTCATTCTGTGGTTTCATGTTCTAGTGGACTTTTTTTCCCAAATTACTAACACACGAAAGTCAACTGATTTAGTCCTGAGATGGCGACCTATCCAGAATCCTATCCAGGATTCTGCCCAGTGCATGATGGGACTGGCTCCAGACCTCATGACCCTGAATGTGAACAGGCATGTAAGGCAAAGAGACATGAATAAATGCGGGCAAATGGCCTCCATCTCATTAACAGTGCTTTTAATTAAGGTGAGCAGCAGGCAGAGTGCACCACCGTAAACCACACGCACTGGTGTGCGGCCAAGCTTTTTTGGTCTCAGAGTTTGTCAGAGCATATTTTGGCAAAGCACATGATGTCGTCAGGACACAGTTGTTGCCATTGTTTCAATTTTGGATGCAAAGAGTATGTATTTTAGCTAATTAGAGAGTGTTGGGTCTAGTTCAGGCTCTGACCATCAGTCATGGCATTTTTGTCTAAGCTCTGGGACTCTTTTAGTGCCAGTAATCCTCTCTCTCTTTTTCCCAGACAGCTGCTTTGGCATTTGCCCCCAGATTAGCACTAATGTCAATAATGATCACACTGTGCAGAAAAACATCCAAGATGGTCCAGCCAAGTCTTTAGTACCACTTTGTTTAACATGCCTCTGAGGATGGGGAAAATCCATAATTGGAGAAAACAATTGACTTGGATCTTCTGAGCAAGTGGATATACAGTAAATTGTATGCAATGTGTAGAGCAGCATTATCTAGTAATGTTTAACAGTTTAACAGTCACTCCCATTAATAATGCTGACTCATCCAAGGCCAATCAGTAAGAGGAGAGTTATGTGGAATGTGATGGAAGGCTGCTGGGCGATTCTGAATATATGATATGATTTGATGATATATATATATATATCCAGTCTTTAGTCCTATTTGTATAAGGTTCAAATGAAATATGTCTTCTGTCTGTATTAGATAGGGTTTTGAATAACATTTTATATAATCTAAATTCAGTATTGAATACACTTATTGAATCAAAATCGCTTTGAATGCCTTAGCAAATCCGATTAGGTTCAGCTTTCAACATCTGAAAGTTAGAAATAACCTAAATTTAAAGATTGAATTGAACTCTGATCAATTTGTTGGTTGAGAAGACTAACATTTGATAGGTAGTCGTATTAATGTTCACAACCTGTATATACAACCTTAAGAAAACTAAGCAACAGATATGAAATGTCGATTCAATTTCTTTGTCACACTAAATTTTGCGCGTTATTTTTCACAAGCTACTTGGTCCAAATACTGGATTCAGGACTATTATGTTGATAAGCTAACCTTTATTGAAATGATATGCATGACAGTTTAACTGGGAGATTCTGACTACTGAATGATACAAAAGTGACGGCTAAAAATGAGAAGCTAGCTATCTGAAGAATTTGTCCAGAGCTCTTTGCGAATAAAAAAAGAGCACAGATAGATAAAAGATTTGATAAGTAATTTGTTAGCGTTGGAGTTTAGTGAATCTGAGTATTTTATTAACCTGGTACAGAATCCAAGACAGAGCCAGCTGTCGGAAACCCAACCCTATTTCTGTATCATGGATAGTGTCAACCAAAGAAGGAATCTTGAATAGATTTTTAAATCAAAACTGTTACTAAACCAGCTGTAACAGACATGCTTGAATAAATTCTAGTTTAAAAAAACTTTTTACTAATTTTGTGCGAAAAGTTCACTGCCTTTATACAGAAATCCTTATCACTTATTGATGTGGCAGGGGGTGAAAGGGAAAGGCAGCAAATTCTCATATTAATTGGGTCATACCTGAAGTGTGGTGAAGGAATTTGTAGTGAAATCCCATACTCCTGAGAGTGTGTGCTAAGTTCAGATAAGCCTCCACTGCATGGATTCTCCATCTTATCTTGAGCCGGCAATAGGACTGTGAGATTGAATAATCTGGGGAAGGTTGGGGAGCAATAGTTCAGGCATCCATAGGCTCTTAAAAGCAATTTGACAATGCTTCCACACTCTAATAAGTGTGGCAAGTCCCCTTACTGTCAGTGGAGGATGCCAAAAGAAGAGGAGGTTCCTACTTGACATCCTCACTTACAAGAATATAAAACAACTAATAACTGTGGCAGTCTGTTGTGTGCCGTGCAATGTCAAAGTCAAAGTCACCCAAGGTCCTGGTGTCCCTTTAATCTGGATGCTGCTATTTACTACATGAGATGTCAGTTCAACATTGCCTGCATGACTTATGTGTATCCTCATACGGTAGTACCTGAAAAATAAAGAAAATTAGATTTTCAGCACAGTTGTGTGCAAAAATTAAAACAATCCCCTGATTGAAATGGTTAGTGGTTGCAGAAAGCAGACAACATGGAAATGATCAAAATCCTGTTTTCGGTATTTTATGTTTAGTGTGCCAACTATACCGTAGATTGTCATGTCCTGTCATATTACAAAACTGTAAGGAATATAGAGCTGAAACTAACAATTATTTGCATTATTGACAAATCAGCTGATTATTTCTCGATTCATTGATTCATTGTTTGGTCTATAATATGGCAGTAGATGGTGAAAAATTCCTGTTACAATTTCCTAAACCCCAAAATGGCACCTTTAGATAGCATGTTTTGTCCAGGTTGTTCAGTCTACTGTCACATAAGACAAAGAAAAGCTGCAAATCCTCACATTTGAGAAGCTGGAATGTTTGGTATTTTTGCGAATTTGATGATTAATTGGTCATCAAAAAAGCTGCTCAACTAAGTAATCAACATTTCAGCTCCAAAAGAATACTGATTATACTTGGGCTTGACAATGTATTTACCTGTAACTGATCGGAATGCAAAATTCTATATTATTCTTATCGTCCACAAGCCCTAGGATGTCCTTAATGTCCTTAACAGACAACATGTTTATTGTTGTCTTGCGTTTAATTTATTTACTATGTTTTCTGTCCTTTTTACCTATACATACAAATGTATTAATCATCTTCCATTTAGTAGCTCCAAATTATTTCATCACTTTATGGCCCACAAGTCAAATTTACATGTCTACATAAGCTGTTTAGAGAATCCAGAGTTTATGGGAGAAACAAATTGTGAGCAATTGCAAACAAGGATCTTTATAGGTTCATAACTGTCCTCTCGAAGACCACTGGAGTATACAACCTGCCTACCCAGAGGAGGGAAGAGTGAGAGGAAAGAAATACAGACACTGTAGTTTTTTTTTTAAATGTAAAGATTAGAGATCAGAGAGTAAGAGGCTATGAAGTGTGAGCGAAGGAGCGGAAATTGAACCTCACTGCCATAGCACCAGTCAATCAGATAAATAAACGGTATAATCGAGTTTTGCCCCTCACATGCATAATTCATCTTACATTTAGCTTTATATAGCTATTTTTTTCCAGAGTGACTTTGCTGCTTAGGACAAATTGTTGTGGATTTAAGAACATGAGGGGAATTAATTTTCCTTCTGTCAGCCATGCTACAGGTTTCAGCCTAGAGGGATATAACGGCATTCTCATGAAAGAGAGTTGGATTTCTGGGCACACATCACTCTTTAGTTCTCCCTTTGAACCTAGATTGCATCAATACTTCACATGGCAAAACTGATTATTCCTCACAAGGATCAAGGTCATAAATGTATTACTCCAAGAAGCAACCTTTAATAAGAAATGTATTGGAGTTCAAACACAATCAGCATTATTCTTCTGTGAGCTTTTCCCAATTCCAAAACAGCACTGGGAGTATTGCTAAATTTACTCAGCCATTTTCAGGTTTTATTTCAGTCTTTGTTTGTTATTTCAACATACTGTTGCTAAATAGTATTTCGGTTTTTACAGTCTTTACACTTCTGGCAATGAGTGATTATTCTGAAGATGTTACAATGCTGATGGATGACACATCACAACCGACCAGATACCATTGATATATTGAACCAGTGGGAGGTGCAGGAGAGTCACCTGGGTGGAGAAAAATAGAGTGTTTTCTTCTGGCTCCACAGTCCTTGGCAGGTGTACAGGCAGCTCACTCACAACTCCACGGACCACCTGCTGCCAAATCTGATTTAGTGCAGGGAAATATTTTCTCCCTGAGACCCTGCCTTCAGTTTAGAAGGCCAGGCCACATGTTGTGAAACGAAGTAGGCCGCCAAACTAAACGGGTTGTCATTTGCCCACACTGCGTAGCTATTGATTTACTGCTCCTTGCTGCTGGTTTCCTGGAGGGGACTGCGAGCTCAAAAAAAAAAAAAAAAGCCTGCATGCTCCATCAAAAGAAAGGTTCCCCGGGCCAGACCTCACATGAGGCTCAACTGCCAGCATTTGGCACCATCAGGGGTTGAATAAATGATCAGCTAATACACAAGTGATGACATTAATTGAACATGTGTCATCACATGAAAAGGCATCAGGTTAATAGAGTGGATGTGCTATTTGTGGCTATTGCTCATTATAATATCCCCAATAAAATAATGATTACATTAATTTAACATTAGCAGTTGTTTCTCTTGTAATAACTTTAAACCGTTTGTATTGCATTATTCTTACTGGAACACTTTCCAAGTTATCTAATACACTGACTTAGACATTCATTTTTGGACTTGTATAACCCTTCTTTATCAATGCAACACTGTCCCTGCAGTATGTAAGAGATTACAGTGAGCTGACAAGACATTTTCAATTAAACACTTCAGCACTGGTCAAACAAAATACCTATTGGTACCTGTATACTGTTAGGTCTAACAGTAAACTAACTGGTAAAATCTCTGATATGACCTCATGTTGATATTTCCAGCATTGCTACAGTGTAGTTCATAAGGACAAGACTAGTGCTGAAACAATGAATTAGTTTGATCAGTTTGGTAATCGATTCATTATTTAAGTCATTTATCAAGTAAAATGTCAAACATTCAGTAGTTCCAGCTTTGCAAATTTAAAGATTTGCTGCTTTCATGTGATCCAACTCAAATTTCTTTGTGTTTGGTCGGTCACTGTCAGTCGGACACAACAAGCAATTTGAACACATCACCTTGGGCTCTCAGAGCTCGTGATGGGCATTTTTCACTATTTTCTGACATTTTTATGGACTAAATGATTAAATGATTGATTGCAAAAATAGATTGATTGTAAATGAAAATAATTACTAGTTGCATCTTAGATAAGACTTTCCACTGATGTAAAAAATACAGTAAGTGATGAAGTGATGAATAATTATACAATTGTTATATTATATTAGTGGCAAATTTCAAAGATGATTGCACAAAACCAGAGAAAGTCACTCAAATTGAGATTTCAAAAAATTAAGGGTTTTTTCTTTTTTTTGGTTTAAATAATTCTTTATTAGTCCCTGATGGGAAATGTGCCTCTGCATTTGAACTGTAGCAATGCAGTGCACAGTGCAGTGCTCAGGGACCAACTCCAAGCACATTCCTAACACCTAACATGCATGTCTCGGGGTGGAAAAAAAGCAAAGCATGAAAACGGGGAGAACACTCTACAGACTCCATCCACGACTTTCTTGCTGTGAGGTGCTAACAACCAAGCCAGTGTGCCATAGTCATTCAGGCTGTAGAGGTGTGATCTAATCTGACTCTACCATTGTCTGCATTTGAAGATCCAACAGCAATGTGAGCACAATGGGAGTAAATACACCCAGACCAGATCTCACCACTAGCATGATCAGATGATAAAAATTACATTGAAATGACAATTTTAACTGCAGCCAGACTGCTCTGTGGGAGCTTCCTGAGTGGGAGCTCCTGATTCAAATCTTTGTGCCATTAACTTCCATTTCATAAGGGGAGATAAACATAAACACATGGGAACATTTTTCATCTGTGCACCTTAAGAGCACAATTCTTCACATAAGCCATTTTGTGGCTGGTATATTAATTAAAAACTGTTTTGAGTTTTTGTTGTCGCCTTTCAAATTATCTCCAACCTATTAACCTTTTCCATCTCTAGTGTGAACAAGTGTTTATTCAAACAGTAGTCGAGGGTTTGGATGAGGAGTGGAGGATTTCATTAAGCCTGCAACCAAAATGCAGTGTCATCTCAAAACATCAGGTTCTGTTTAAAAAAAACACTTGCTTCAAATCTTGTACTAAACCCTAAGCTTCATAGCCAGCAAATTGAGATACTGATGCACTTCAATTATTTCGAAACAAGATCATAACGCAACCTTAATGCAATCTGTGTGTGTGATTATTGCTGGTGGCCGAGGTGCAGACTGGTTGCACATTGCATATGATCAACCCATTACATGCTGCCAGGGCTGGTTATGGAAATAGACTTATAGCAGTGCTACCTGATGTTGCTGCCCACTGAGACAGAGGGAGAAATCACATTCATTTACCAGCCTCCAATTAGTGCTGAGCCCGCATCATCATCAATTCACATACTAATTGTCCCGTGTGGCTCGCATAGTATACCACCATCTGTGCAGATCCTCTAACTCTTGAGCAGGTTGTTATTTTTAGGGATCAGAGAAAAGTGGTTGTGGTTGTAAGGTACTTGCAGGTCTACATATTTGCACTGTATCAATTAAGAGGGTTACAATTATTGTTAAAATTGACAGTGTATCATTAAAACACCAGTCTTCAAAAGGTAATTGATTAAATAAAAACACACCCTAAGGTATGTCATTATAATTGGCCATCTACCTTGCCTTTCTGTGCCCTTTTCATTGTCTAGTCTTATATATTTCCTCGCAAATAACTAATTAAAAGTAGACAATGCAACCTCACATTGAGATGTTTCCTGTGTGGCAACAACAGACACATTTCTTTAGCATAAAACATCAATGGTAACCATCAGGTTTGCAGGCCCTCAGAATCCGAGTGCAAGGCTTCCTCTGTAGCTGCCATTTTGCGTTTATGATCAAAAATCACACAGCGAAAACTCCATCAAAGAAAAGGTCAATTTTTCTTTCAACCATAGCCTCAACAGACCAGAACATAAAGCTGCAAGACTCGAGTTCACTTTCCTTCTCTGAGGGTTGTTGAAAGTCTTTCTGGGGAACATAAGAAATCACAAACTGAGGCAGAAATAAAAAGGAAATGACAAGACTTTATCACACCCAGAAATGCATCATATTTCACATACTGATAATAGATAAGTCTCTTACATCCAAGCTATTTCACACATTTGTAATGAAGACTGGCAGAACCAGGCTACACTATGTACAAATGCTGCATTAGATTGCAGTGTAACCCTAGCAGCAGCTGTGATAAAGTGCTAACAGAACTGGTGAACTGAGAGTGCGTGTAGCTGTTTACCCTCAAGTTTAGTAGAGACCTTGAAGTGACGCTTAAGTGTTTTCAAAGCTTACATGGAAGGTGGGTGACTATGAAACAGACCTTACGGGTTTAATAGAGGCCATATTGCCCAGCAGGCTGTACACAAGTGAAAAGCTTCTGCTCTGAACTGTAATACATTGAGTAAGGATAAGACAGCACTTATTTTGTAGATCTGGAAAACATGTCTCTTGCTTTTGAAAAAGATTTTGTGGTTTACAAACCTCAGAGAGTCGAATTGATTAATTGCTTCACCATTAATATTGCTGTTAACAGTACACTGGCTCTGTGAATCCAAACATATCAATCTTGTAAACATGTCCATCTCAGAGCAGAGGGCTTAAACTTCATTGCCTGTAATTTATATCATATAATTAAACATTAAAATCTCCTGTTAAATATAACAGGAGTGTTTTATGACTGCACCCATTAATAGCAATACAGTAGCTGATGTTATGTCAAAATTTTGTTTTTGTATTGTGTATTTTTTCCACTGACAGTGCAAAATTTAAAAAGCCATTTTTGTCAGTGGCAGTTCTCAATAAGCACTATGGGTTTCTCAGCATGTTTTTCCAAATTCAACCATCTGAACATCAAATAAGATAGATAGATAGAGAGATAGATAGAGAGATAGAGAGATAGATACTTTATTGATCCCGATGGAAATTTAGGAAATTAGAAAATCAAATAATGATTTAACTTAAACTACATGTCATCACAAGAGATGAGCATTGTTGTCCCATTTTAAAAAAGCATATGTGAAATTGTGAAACTGACAGACTTTCCCCGCAGCTTTCACAGAACAGAATATGGTTTCGGTCGGTGTGTATGTTTCAAAGATGTCTGCGGTCAAGTGTGTTTCTGTTAACACATTTCAACCTTGCACTGAGTCTGATCACACACCCCATCCAATCCCTTGGCTGGCTGCAAAGTAAAATGATTCAATACATCCAATAAGCTTTTCTCTTTCTTTTCATTTCTTTCATTTGAAGCTGGTTGTGTACTGCCTTCCTGGGTCAGTCAACCCCATTTCAAGTGGCTCTCCTTCAATCTATACCACGAATTTTCTCTGCAGTTTCTCCTTTCAAAAAGTCACAGACCTCAGCATTGCTGTTTCGCAAAAACACAAAAGAGAATAAATCCTTCACAAAGATAACAGTTCATTGTATCAAAGAGGATTATTTACAATAATGCTACGGTATTGTTAGATCTAGATTGTTGTTTCAAGATATTGCTCTCCGTGTCATTGGACAGGATGAATCAACTTTGCAGGAGCTCCTACAAACCATTATTCAATTATCACTTGATTCATCAGGTTGTACAAGTGCAATACATTATTAAATGCATCATAAAAGACGCAGGAAATATCTCACATTCCTTGCTCATGAGTTTGAACTATGAACATTAGTGAGAAGGGACAGACAATAAAACTGGACATTAAAAATGTCATCCCCCACTCTGGCTCCACTGACAAGCATTAGACCAATAAGTGCAAATGTCTGAAGGATAATGCTCGCATTAGCGCTTGATTCATTCACTGTCCCTATTCATAGTGCTCTGTGAAACAAAGTGAATATTACTGTGTGAGCATTACATCCCGCTTCGATGAAATCCTTTCTACAGAGAGCAAATGCACAGCATAGATCACCAACCAAAAAGCTTATAGGAAAGGCCCTGATTAGCCTCATGATTATCCTCCATTCAAATCATAGGGATTAGTCCTCTAATATGAATGGCACTATTAACCTTGGTACATTTGTGAATCATTTCCAGGATGTTAGGCTTTTCAAATATGTTTCTGTGTGTAATGTAACAATGGAAAAGTAATGTAGCCATGTGGCAGAGGTTAGCGAAAGTGTGAGCTGAAGACATGGTCATGCCTGTGATGTTTATCGCTGCTCAAAGACAATTATGGAGTGAAAACTTAAGGGTAGCAGAGGGTAATCCTTTTACCAGGCTTCCTCAGGGCTTTCCAGTGGGTTGCTTGATTCAGGATATTGACTCCAACCACTCTTGTCTGGCCCCAGAATTACCTATTGATTTACCCTTTTGACAGTTGTTAGTTGGAAACTTAATCACAGCGACCTACATTGTCATATAAAGTACATTGTTGTTCGGCACTAGCTGCTGGTTCCCCTTTTGTGTCAGTGCTGTAAGTATTGCTGCTATCACAAACATGGAAAATCAATACATGTAGTATATCAGCTCAGTTTTGCTTATAGATGCTGAGACTTTTATGTAAATTCCTCTATATTGATCTTGGGCAAAACAGAATGATTATTTTAATGCAATTTGTAGCAATGCCCTCCAAATAATTGATTGTCTACAAGCATACTAGTCTTGATAGAAGTGATAGATATTATGGCATTGTTGTGGCTGCAAAATTTTATTTCTACAGTAGCTGCTAAGCACAGAGTCACAGTTTTTGTACTGAAATCCTAACAAACTGAAATCATAAAAAATACTGGATTCAAGTCAAAGTCAAACATTGAGAGGCTTAACCATCAGTTTTACTGCCAGGGTTACAGGAAGTCAGCATGGAGGCAGAGAGAATAGGAACAAAAAAACGTCCTTCAACTCTGTGACCCAGGATCACGCCCTTTGTTGTCAAATGTTTTCAGCAAGTCCTAAATCCCTGCCAGCTCCCAGCTAGCTGATGCTGACCTTTGACCTCTGACCTCACTGATGGGGAACAAGGGAAATTAGAAATTTCCTATGAGTCACTGAGTTTACTAAATTATTTTTAGAGTAAAGAAATAGGTGTGTGTAAAAACATTATCCATAGAAACAAAGATAGGGCCAGTCAATGCTGATAACATAATTTTGTACTGAAGCTGGCAACGACTCAATATGTTCAAATCTGACCATTTCCTTTAAAAATAAAAAAAGCCTCTGAAACAGCTTTTAAAACCAGTAAGAACTGCTAATTCAGGCTAATCTACATATATCCCCAGACCCACATCCCTCTACTACACCACTGACATACTATGAGGCTCCTCCCTGAGCACCCAATAACATTAAGCTACAGCATATTTACTAGCTATAGCCAGGAAGAGACCTCATATCCACAGCAGCTGACATGGCTGTTTGATATAGGATTTTCAATAAAAGAGGAATATAAACCTGCAATAAAATATAGACCTACAGTATATTTTGCAGATAGAAAACTTAATAGGGCAAATCTACAAATACACGCAAATTTCCACTGACATTAAAATGTGTCTGTGGAAACTGATTAAAATTGGGTGTCATCAGACCTCTCTACTTAGCATAAATACCTTGATTTATTTGATTCTGATGATAAAAGTAAATTACATTAACATTCAGTGGATCCCCTACTGACAAACACCTACCACCTGGTTAGACCTTTCTTTATGAAATTCATCTCTGCAGGAACTTGTTGAGCCTGATTTTAAATGTTGCTCATGTTGGTTCTGTTGTGGAGAGCTGTACAAGATGTTTGATCAGTCATTTTAATTGAATCAATCACTAAAAGTGGTAAAAAAAAGGCCTTAGCTGGTCTTTGACCACTAGATGTGTGAAGATTACATGCTTTCAAATACCCAATCAAAGTCTTCAGAGGAATGTGACAGGCTTTTAATCTACATGAGCACATGTTTGAATCATTTGATCGATCAATCTCTGTGTGTTTGTGTTTCCTGAATATGACACTTTTTTCAACACAAACTGATGTGTTTTACTTTTATGGAAGTTGGAACAGCATTTTTTTGAATAAACATTTTTTTAAGTAGTTAGTTCACGAGCAGCACTCACCAGAGAAGGATATGTTTTTCTGTATTACTAGCTTTCTTAAGGTATAGAAAATGTGATCTAAAATGTCATTTTAACATTTCTAGATTTTATGTACTCTGCTAAGCATTTGAAGTCACAAAAAAATATCAAGTCATTTTTAAAAATCAGCAGATTTTATTTAGGCTGTTGGCAAGTTGCCACTCTACAGTAGCTGCTAAACAGTGAACTTGTCAATCACACATGAAATGTGGCGCCCAGGGAGGTTTATGACAAACTGCTGAGATTAAGAGATAATAAATGAGAGATGAAAAAAAATAAGGTAAAGGAGCAGCAGGGAGAAAGTGGGGAGTTTTTGGAGCTGATGGCAATACCAGCAACACAACTATTATGTGATTACAAATCCAACAGTTTGAACAATATTTTAAAGATTAAACTCAATGGAGCTTTGGTTTGCAACTGCAAACAAAAGATGGAAATTACTCCAAAGATTCAATTTGGACTCTCAGCGATCCCAAATGTACATGTGAATATGAAATGGGGACAGGACTTGTTTGAAAATCAAATGGAGCCCAAAAGTATAAGTATATACACTCACTGGCCACTATATATTCAATATGATGCAGTCCAGTACAACACCACCACCCACTATGACCTTAATACATACATAAAGTAGAATTATCACCTTTCTGACACAGTAAACAAAAACGTAACATTCATAAGCTTCTTAAAAGTAGAGTATATGGTAGAAATGTTGTATTGGATTGCATTAGTTTGTACAGGTGTACCTAATAAAGTGGCCACTCAATTCATAGTATTTATAGCTTGATAATGGAATTCTGATCACGTTTGTAAAATGCAATTGTGAGATTCAGTGCTTAATTCCTTATCTGACCTATTGTAAAGTGATGGTTCAGGGTTTATTATCATGTTTGAGATTGAACGAGTTAGAGAGGAACGGCAGGAACTCATTTAAAAAATGTTTTCAGTTATGGCCCATGCATATAAAAAATGTATTAAAGCAGTTGTCCTTTAAAAAACACCAAGGCAATGGCCATTACTCACCAAGGTGTCTCCCTGTAGTAGTTCAAAGTCTGAGCACAGGAATTTCTATAAAGTGCTTCTACAAATAGGATATTAATTTATCTCTCATTTGACGTATTGCATAAAAAAAAAAAAGGTACAAAGTATGAATGTTCACTTCGACATGCAGGCATAACATGTGGGACTGCCACTGGACATTAAAACATGCACATCTTCATTCCAAGTGGAAAAAAGGGTCATTCTGCCCACAGCAGCATTAAAGATTTATATTGTTTTCCCTTTTTTTGTGCAGCAAGATGCCTCTCAGCGAGTCATGATATGCACGAATGTATGTTTTCTCTCCCTGCTGGATGTTATTTTTATATCCATTACCGCAGGCATTAGCGGGGTGTTTGCACTCTGCACTGAAGCTTGGTGGTGTAATAAACTGTTAATTTTTTACTATCTGACAGAATATCATTAAGCTCAGCTATAAAGGAGAGATGGCAAATAAAAGCTTGGCATTCTTATAATAATTTGCTGCAGAAGTTTGGTAATAATAATAATTATACCACTGGGAGGCAAAGTCAAGCACAGATTTCTCAGTGTTGATACTGCAATGTACGGCAGTAATGATGTTGAATTTGCATGGCATTGCCTGTGTGAGTAGATGGTGAGAGTCTGTGATATGGGAGCAATATCAGTCTCTCTATTCTGTGTAATATTGCATTAATTCTGAAAAATAAGATTAAGAGGATGTTTTGGCTCCAATATTAATACATTTTGTATGAATATTTTCATTGGATATGAAGCTTTTTGTGGTTTTAAAAACCTACATTCAACCCTTAAAAAAAAAATGTCACGATTACTTTCTTTGTGACTCATTTCCCACATTTACTCTGGAAACAGACAGATGCTGCTCCTGCCAGCCTGGGAGGTACCGAGTGGAATGAAAAGCTAGTTTGGAGATGATATCTGTCCATCTCCAACCATGGAGATTACAGCCATGACAGCTGTTGTGGCAAATGGCTTACAGCTTACAGAAGTACCTGCAAAGAGATGGCCACGATAAAATAAATTACCTGTGTGATGGCTGACGGCTTAAGAACACTGCCTCATTTCATTTTATTTTTTTCCACACTAACAGAACCATTATCTGATTTTGTTTGGGCTAAATTGATAGGTTTTTTTTTACTAAACGTGTTTCTCATTTTACTCCTAATAAGAGGTTGTGTGTCTCTAATGTTTAATCTAAACATTCCCGAAACATTAAACCAATCCTCCAGGTGACACCACAGTGAACGTCCCTCAGTGTTACTCAGATTTTACATGAGCATGTTGTTATTTTATATTGTCTACCCTGTGCTCAAGGCTGCCCCTGTGGCTATAACAAAAGACAAAAGGCCAAATTCCTGGCTGGGCGTCATGATTTCTGATGTGACCATGTGGTCGTGATAGTGCAGTGTACTCTGCTCCATTCCTCTCTTTGCACGCTCAGCCTGTGGAGCTGAGGTTTAAAGGAAAGGCCTTATCAGTGTCCTCCAGGTCCTACACCTCCACTGGAGTCGGTATCTTTGGGGGTTAAGGCAGGGGGGAAAAGTGAAGTCTGGCAGAAGAGGGAGGAAGGAGACAAAGAAGTGCAACGAAGGAAAAAGAAGAAAAAGGAGCAAAGGGAGACAAGGTGCTGAGAGAGGAAGAGGCAAAATCAAAATAGAAACAGACACAAGAGCGAGCAGAATAGTGTTGATTGAGGGTGCAAGGTAGTTATTAGTCTCATAGCCCCGCTGTGACACCTTCCTCTCTGAATTGCAAAGCTATCACTTTATCAGCACCATCTAATTCAATGTGGGAGGATTAGAAGATAACCTGTACTTTGTGACTGAAGACCAGTCATTTTAATTCATGATATTCTGCAAAAGAAAGCTGCCACAAAAAAAAACAGAAGGTTGGCAGCCAGTGATGAACGGTCAGTGTGTTGGAGCTCAGTGGAAAATTAGCTTAATAGTCAATGTAAGTCATTTTGTTTCCTTCTAGATTTACAGCACTACCTTCTGTTCTGAGTTGTCGTGTGCTGACTGAGGTGATTGTTCAGCCTTTTGTGTCAAAAGAATTTTATTCACACGTAAGCGCTGATCGTTTCAAATCCTGCACTGATTTAAAGGAGCAGAGCAGTGAGATCACTGGGAAGGTACCACTGCACTAATGCTCACTTAATCCAAAACGTTGTATATTGCTGAAAAATGAATGACTAGGCTATTTGTAAATATTAACACTAAATGGGATATGAGTATAACAGAATGACAAAAGCACTTTATTACGGTTCATAAAACAGCTATCTTTCTTATTGTTGTTTGGTGATGTGTTTTTCTTACTCCTACAAATAACTATCCAAAACGTAAACAAAGTGAGGTTACATCAAAATAGTTCAAAAATAGCTACAAGGGCTTCTATATGGAACAACCACTTTCTAACAATGAGCAATCATACAGAAAGAAATCCATCATAGAAAAGGTAGAGAGAGCCATTTCTCCAGCGATAGAATAAGCATATTACAATGCAGTGCAGCCACAAAGCATGTTGCATTTTGAGTAAGGGGCATAACTGTTGCTTTTTCTTTCCCTAAACCCTCTTGTTGCACTACTTCTTTCTCTGTCTGTCTACACATATAACCCTCAGCTGAATGCAACAAATAAGTGTATTCTCCAAAATGTCGAGCTATTCCTTTAAGAATACTTTGGTAAGCTCCAGAGGAGAAATGGCTGGAAACTGGAGAGACCTACATGCCAACCACAGTGATGTGACATAATAACGTGGGGAGGCTGGAACAGTAGAAAGCCCTCCAGCCTTTAGACAGAATCAAAGGTAATATGGGTCGCTGTTGGTGCATTCTAATTTAGACATCTCTCCAGGGGCAGATTACCTTGCACAACACACTCCCAGAATGGCAAGACACATTCCTCCAAGTTAGACCTAAAAATACAAGTGGCTTCATCATTTGGAGAAGGTCGAGCCATCTGTGTATTGTGGGCAGAAGAAAAGAAAATGAGAGAAGTATGAAGGTCAGTTGGTTGAATTGAATTAAAAGTTTTATTTTGAAGGGTATTTCTTTGAGATGTGGTGGACAAAAAAAAAAGAATTGAATTCAGTTTTATGTTGGGTTTTGGCACACAACTAAGAATGCTTATAAGAGCACTCCAACAGTTTAGTTTTGTACCTCCACAAAATGACAAAGAGATAGATTAAGAAAAGAGAGGCAGACATTCTGGTTTTAGTCACAAATATGGGTCAAGATCCCAAAACACTGGATCCTACACTTCCCATGATGCAATTCTATACAGCATCATCCATTAGACCCTCCCTGACTGGTTAACGTCCATGTCTTTCAAAACTCCATGCCCATAGTTTGTAACACAGGCTTTCTGTAAAAGAAAAAAAAAACAGTTTCCAAACTAAGATACTCAAGTGAAGTCATTTGAGTAATTTTCTCAGGCTTGACGAATCTCCTCCAGTCACAGAAGACATTAAACAACTGTTTTCACAGGCTATGTAGTATTCCCTGTGACTAGTGCACCTTTAAAGCTGTATTGAGTGACTTTGGGCTATTATGGGGGCTGTACAGGGCCTTTCTGACCCCTAGTGGTTTAATAAATTACATTATCGGCTTGAAATAGTATAGACATACAGTATGCACATGCAGTAGACCCACAACGACATGAGCATCTCACTGGAGTTATGTTTTTGGCCACGTGATGAATTTAAGTCCATTCACTCAACTTTTAGTTCAACGTTTAGAAGTTGAGAAAAACATCTGAGACATTAGTTTGCTAAATTCCTCGGTTTTCTTCGCCAATCACTTCATTACTTATTTGCTCTCTTGTTTCATGTGTGGTTGCATTTTAGAATTTTTGCTGAAAAAGCAAGGTTATGGTTTTATATGGGGAGTTGATGTGAGCCGCAAGACTCACCCACGCCATCACTATACAGGCCAGAAAACCAAAAGCAACACTTTAAGAACTGAACTGAAAAGATTTGATTCATAGTATCAATATGCAGCTTCTTTTCAGCTTTGAAGGGAAAAGTAAATATCTTTTCTGTCACATAAATATGAGCTATGCAGTCCTTTTTAAAAGACACATTACGGAAAGTAGGAAGTGTAGAGAAAATAGTTCTGTAACTTACTTTCCCAGACTAGACAGTTACATTTAAATCCCTTAGAAGGACACCAAATGTGAGGGAAATCATGGAGAGAGTGGCCAAAATGGTACTGTTTAAAGATATTATTAAAAGGTTTTGATCTACGTTTAAAAGCTTTTTCATTACACCTGGGCTCTTTGAAATGCCAAGTAGCAATTATTTGCACACCAACTTTGTGCTGTGAACCAATTAATGGAAAACTGCAGAGGTGATTGTTATTACAGACCTAAAACATCTACAGTTTTGTCAACAAGTTTGAGTGCTTGTTTATGTTTGTATGTGTGTATGAGAGAGAAGCATTAAAGCTATGAGAGATTTTATTTATTTATTTTTTTTTTTAAATACTGTCACATCTCACGCGCAGCAAAACACTAAGGTGACTTTCAGAACACTTGGCAACCTCCCATAATTGCAAGCTTTTATGATGGAGCAAAGCTGCCTTTAAAAAAGGAGGCTCTTAGGGCAGGAGGGACCCAGTGAGGGATGTGTCCTCGACGCTGGGCGGGAACTGTTTGTTCAAACTGCCATTAGGCTACATTGTTGAGGACATATCGCGGTCATTTATTTGAAACCTGTGACAGCGTCCATTCAATTAAAGGAAATGCCTAACGTCTTGTGAAAGTAACTGGAACAAAATGGTACATCATGATCCAGGGTCAGTTCTTACCCTCTAAATTCTCAATAGAGTCATATTTCAGAGAATAATTTTGTAAGGTAGCAATTGTCTTCTAAATTGCTGTTGAAGGCATTTCTAGGAAAGGGTGACATTCCAGTAATGTCAGTGGCAACTGATAGTACTGAATGGATCCACTAACTTAATGCTAACTGGCCCTAAGTTATGGCATACATGAGATCTTCTGTTCCTTTACAGATGACAGAGTGTAACAGTGATGTGCACCAATTACTCAAAGTCAAATACTTACATGCCTTTGCCTGCCTCTAGAAAATTGACATGGTTCACCATCACTTAACTTCAACAAGGATGCATACAAGTAAACTTTGAATATTTCAACTCTATTTTCTTGCAAGGGACATTAAAATCAGCCAGACACAAAAATAAATCTGTCCAGTTGAGGAAAACCATTGACATCTTGCAGACACGTCCCCTTGAAATGACAAGTAGGCACCATGACACATCAAAGTGGTGCAGCAGGTGAGCCAAATCATTAGATTAGGCAGATTTATGGCTTCATGAAACTTGTTATTACCCACTGTGCGCTCCACTGATGTTTAGCCTGATGTCTTTATAAGGGGGCCGTTGTTCACCTTGCCCTGACAGACACTGTGTGATGATTAGAATACTAGAGACACAATTTGACTCACCTCTCAAGTCAGACAAGCAGAAGCCTGTCTGCAGCATTTAAAAACACATTTGGATGAGATGAACTTCAACATGTTTATCACCTCAGTCAGTTTCTACTATAAGTGATAGTGCCCTGCATTATTTTTTTCTGCCAGAGTTAGAGAAGTTTTGGCTATTTCACATGAGAGATTTCTGTAATTATCATTTTGTCCTTGCTCTTCTCACTGGTTTGAAGTTGGCAGGGCTCAGTTGGGGAAAAAAGCGATGCCACATACTTCAGTGCACCAATTAGGATTCAGCAACATTTGAATCAGAATCTCATGATAGTTGTGGGGTTATTTACTTTTGTCACCAGGCTGCTGTCAATCAAATCTGATCAATCTCATTCTTTGAAGTCTTCAGTTGTTGCTTATTTAGTCATGACTATTTAATGTTACAGAGAAATACTTAAAGTATGAAACCAAATATTCTGGGGCTTTAAGGTTATATTTCGCACATGATGACTATGGTCATGAAAGAAATAAAGGAAAAAGACCGTGAATCAAAGCTCACGTGACAACAAACATTTCACTTGGTGATAGTTTTAGATATTTTTGTGACTCTTTTGGGCCTGAGCCATAAGTGATAAGTATCAAATGTCTTCTACCTCCATCTCTGAGAAAGGACTTAAATCTAGAAATAGCACTGATATCAGACACAGATGTTTTCACCTTCTTTGTGCAGTGTGGCTAGTTAATCTATTAGAGCAGCTCATGCCTATGGGTTTTCCTCTGCTCACAGAGGCTCAACGGATGGATCGTTGAGGCTTAATTTAACACTGCAAACAATGGAAAACAGCCACAAATAACGGCAGCCGTCATGAGCTTATCAGCCTGAGCGGGGATTACAAGGGAAATGAATCATTAACACTATTGCCACTTGAATGCGGCTAAAGCATGATTGGCAGGTTGAAAGCTGGGTGTTAGGAGGGGGGAAAGGAAATGGGTGGAGCTGTGGTCTGATACGCAGTGAAGTGGGTATCATTATCGGATAAGAGCTCCAGGAGGCCCAGCCAAAATGACCCACTGTGTGTGAGTTGGAGACAGAACAGAGTGAAGGAATGGATGAAAGAAAATTAAAGTAGAGAGAGAATGAGTTTAAACTGCATGCCCACTACACCTGGTCGAATCAGACATACACTGACACACAATCCAGAGTCCATGAACCGATTCTGTCCCAACAACATGCTGACAGCAGGTGTCGAATCGTAATGTTGCCTTCCTCTATTTATAGTTTACTGTTGGGTTTTTTGTATTAACAGGAAGGCTTTGAAATGTGCATGGCATGGAGAGCACTGCAACCCCACGCCCGCCTCTCCCAATATGACACCAGGTAGATTTTAATGGCTTTATGGAAAATAGTGGGATGCCACGCTGGTGAAGGGGATTCTGGGTCATGGAGGGATTTGTTAAGTTATTACAGTGTCTAGAGCAAGGCCCTTATCGGCACCTGCCAAGTCTTTGGCGGACCCAGTGGGATTGCACTGACCCTGGTGGAAGTAATGGATATTAGAAAATCTTCCCATTGTGAGGAGGGGGGAATGGGTGACAGAGCAGGGAAAAGGCAGCGAGGGAGGAGAAATGGATAGAACCTGAAGGACACAAAGCTACAGTATAGCAGCACTATAACTGAGCAAAGATCTTTAATTCATAGAAGAAGGATAGATGGAGAAAACGCAGTGCAGGAAAGTTGATCTGATGTGCTGTGTAAACTGAGAAATGAGTAAAGTGACTGGATTTACTAGACTTATAAAAAGACTAAGTATTTCACAGGCAATTACTTTTAAGTCTGTATCTTTATTTCTTTTTTTATTTATTATTTAACTATTATGTTGTTTTTTTTGAATAATTGGTTTGGGGTAGTGAATTTCACTGTCTTGATATGTCTTAAAATAGAGACATTATGCAAACTCTTGAATCATTAGGGTTGAGGTTTGAAAGCATTTTATCAAAACTATATCCTCTCAAATCCCTTACTGAATCTATAGGTTCAACTTTCAACACTTGCAAGTAACTAAAGCTATAAATAACCAAAACTCAAAGATCTGTAATCTGTAATGCTTTTGTTGAACACTTTTGAGTGGCAGTCTACAACATTCACAACCTGTAGCTACAATGTGAAGATGAGATAAGCTGCAGAAGATATGACATGTTGATTAAATGTATCAGACAAACTGAAACTGCTGTAGCCTACTGACTTTGCACACCTTATTTGCTCCAAAGTTGATAAGATTAAAATAAAAAGTAAAAAACTTAACTGGGAGATTCTTCTAAAAGTGATGTGATGCAATCATTTCTCTTGAGAAGGACTTGCCACACTGTTGAACTACAAAAACCACAGTCCACTCGTGGTCGTCGAGTGGTGTTAGAGTCAAAGTGATGTTTCCTTTTCCTTGGCTGAGTACAGACACCAGCTTGCAGAGAGCGCACTCACCACACAACAGCCAAAAGTTTATTGGTAATAAAAAAAGACGAGGGAGAGAATAAAAGTTACAATATTGGTAGCATCAGCGGCTAGCGAATCTGAATTATGCCTACCGGGAACCAGATCCAAAATGAATCCGGCAACTCTATGATTCATACTACACTTAAAAATAGGACTTGAAATGTACATCATGTCTGCAGTGTTACAGGACTTTATTACTGGTACCAAATTATTTATAAATGTGAAAAGGAATTGGCTGATAATCAGACTGAGCTGCCATTTAAATTATTCGCTGAAAGAAAATCTGATGATCTATCTGATCTGATCTTAGACATGGGCAGCAATTCAGAGGTCAGGAACCAAGATAAAAAGAAAATGAGATATAGTGGTCTGCTACAATTAGCAATGGGCATTAAGGGCTAGTGATTATTCTCATTAGTGATTAACCTTACCTAAATCAGTAAACTATTGCTGCGAAACCAAATTCAAGCAAAATCAGCACCAAACAAGAAAAACAAAATTTAATTGTCTATTCAAAATACAAGCTCAAAAGCCATCTTATGGAGCAAGAAATAGCTAAAATGTAACTTTCAGTTTCCTTTTCATGCAGTGAAAAGTCTGCCGGACTCATGCTACCTGCATATCATTCAAGATCCAGTCTCTCTGTACAGCCGTCCAGCATTAATGAAGACAGAACATTAGTGGTGACAACACACACGTTATATTAACAGGGCAAAGCCACTCACAGAGGGGCTGGCTTTCTGACAAGTGCTTTATTATCACAGGTTGCCCTTATCAAGGTCAAAAGCACAAACAATGCACATCTACCGCACTGTATGAACGGCATTGCATAATATATTCCAAAGCAATATGGGTTGTACATCTCTTTTGATTAAGACTTGCCTTGAGACAAACCAGACACAAACCAGGCCAAACAAATCAAAGCCGAGCATAAACGTTTCAGAGCTTGTCACACATCTCCTGTTGGTTCTCAGAGTAAAACGCTTTCCCTTTTGCTTTTTTTTGCGAATCTTACAGGCAGACACAAAATGATATCCAGTGGATGAACTGTCAGGAAGGAGGTAGGATCAAGTGACTCCTTTCTGGGATACAAAAATAGACCAAGGAGAAACAGATTCTTTTGTGTTGTAGAGGCTTTAATGTTGGTCTGTCATTATGCCTCCTATTGTGGATCTGGGCTCAGAGATGACAATGTTTAGAGATCAGACCTGGCCCTACTGCAGTGTAAACACCAGAGCACCAGAACACACTGCAAAAACATCCATGTTAATCGTTCATCGGGCTGGTTGGATAATGACTCAATGTAACAGCTTGGATGGAAAGCATGTTAGGACACAAGTGAAATCCATTGTCTCCGTTGCTCACTCTTGTACACCGTGTACCAGGGGCAGAAGGCAAGGGGAGAAAGACACATAGTTTTGCTTTGGAGATTTGAAACCTAGAGGATAGAGGAGGATTTTTCTGTCTCCACTTTCTTGTAAGGCAAGAAAGGGAAAATTACCCAGCATTAAATAGATGAGTTTGATAAGGCCTCCTAAATATAAGTCTTATCTCTCTCTCAATTTGAAACAGCCATGGAAGAAATAGGCCACGTTGTCACTCAGGCTTTTAATTAAAAACAGAGGAAAAGACTGTGTGTGTGCGTGTGTGTGTGCGTGCGTGCTCCCAAGGGAGAGCAGTTTTAAAAACATTTATTCACGCTTAATGTTTATCACCTCCAAATGACCTTGATCTTGTAATACTCACTTTTTGCCTGGTTCAACTTGCCTGCTCCGATCTCATTCAGCCAGTGTGACAAACAGGGTGAATGAGACTGAGAGAAAGACAGGGGGAGAGAGAGGTGACGTGACCCCATGTCTATTAATCAGCATCTCAGCTAGGCTCACATCACTAGAGCAGATAAGACCGCCTGTTGTCACACAGGTGGAAGTAATGGCTGGGAAGCACCCTTGGCCGATAGCGGCTTGTCCGAATACTAAGATGTGGACTGACAAAGACACGTACAAGGTCTGGAAACAGAGAGCCGCTGTCAGGCCTCTGACTGATAACAGCTTGAGTGAGAGGAGTGCAAGTGAAGAGGAACAAGTCGAAACAGACAGATAACACAGTGGCCTAAATGTGATTATGGCTCATCATCAGTTACGGAGCATTCCTCTGAACATTGATTTGTGCCGCCTTCTGATAGAAAACAGAAATTCTAATTGTAACGGTTTAACCAAACTAAATAGCCTGTTAAAGACAGTAAACCTCCTAACCGCCTTGGACCTCCCTTTTTCCTTCCTACTGAAAATGCATGATGGAGATGATCTGTTAGGGCTAGGCTGTTAGACAAGGCCCCAAAGTCAGTGAAGGAATAACTTATGTTCTGACTAACATACAGATACAGGTACTGTGGTACTTGGCAAAATGCCTACGTCAAACTGCACGTGTACTACTGTGCTTGCAAATTGGTTAATTGGCAAATATTGCCCACCTTCTTGAAATTTTAGTAATGCATCGACTCAAACTCTGCATACAATCTTCTACATTACAGTTTTTAAATTAAAGCCATCATTAGAAAATCATTGTTTCTGTTTCTTTGATATATTTTAATATAAAGTTATAACAGACCACCTATTTTAAATATTACAAAGTCGTGACCAAGCCAGTTTTGGTAAAGTCAAGTTTCAAGTATAAAGGGAGAGACCCAAATCAAGTCCATGTCATTAGTGTCAGATGTCAGCTCTCTAATCTGTGTATTTTTTTAATGTATAAAAATGTATAAATGTATAAAAACCCTACTTAACACTTGATTTTGTTATAGTGTCCAATACTGCCTCAGAATTGGGCACTAATCCTCCTACTTTACTGTTCAATTGTGTTGAGTTTCAAAACAGATGAGGTTTATGAAATGCTACAACATATTATATGGTAGCAACAAGTATTTGCAGTACTGTTACAGCAGAGTTAGTAAGTAACAATAGCGTGCAGCAACAATATAGGAGCCACTCCCCTCATAGAGACCTGTTTGCAGCGAGTTAAAAGCAAACCCCTCAGAACAACCTAGAGTGAAATACGCGACACCAGTTCGACCCATAAAACACGACATTCAAACACAAGTATCTATATTTCATAAAGCATATGCCAAACAAGCAAAACAAAGAATAAGCTCAGCTACTACTAAGAGAGCAATCCACAATCTGCAAATATATGGATAAATGGCAACACCATAACAGCAGAAATTAGCAACCATCAGATGCAAGCAGATCAGTGAGAGCAATGAAACAACCAGCAGTGCTGACAGCCTCATATAGTCATGCACACAAACACAGACTGAACAAAGCCATCTCAGAGCATTTTCTCACAGTATGCATGTTTGCACAAAAAGCTCATTCTTACCTTGTTAAAGCGAAGAAGTGACCCCTGGTGTCTCGGCAATAAACTCCATGGGAAGAGTTGCTGTACTGCCAAATAGGAAAACTCCTGTTGTGGCTTTAAGTGGACATTTAAGGCCCACAGCAGACAGACATTTCCAAAGTTGAGCTTACCATGAAGGCCATATTACAGGAAATGATGTGAATGGGGTTTGTGCAAGACAACCAGCATGTTTATATCCAAAAAGCCAGTGTATAATATTATAACCCTCTAGCAGAGACCCACATTTGAATTGAGCTAAGAGACAACAACAGCAACAACCAAGTAGAAAATAGGCCATAAAACCAATTAAGTGGAAAACACTCATACTAATACTTAATACTTACACACATACTTAAATGTGAGTAGAGCTGGGCAATTCGGCTGAAATTAATGTGCCAACATTATTATAACAACATTATTTCCCCAAATATATCTATATATCTCAACATGACAAGTGCAGGCAAAATCAAACATAAAAAAACAATCAAATTAATGTTCAATGCACTAAATCATGCTTCACTGTTTTAGCTAACAGTTAGTCTAATAATCAAACCGAATCACCACAGCCAACAATCAAGGTGGAAAACAAGCTGCAACAAAATTAGCCCACAACACTAAACAATACTCCAACATTATACATTATTAGAGAATATATATATATATATCCATCCATTGTCTATACCGCTTATCCTCTTAGAGGGTCGCGGGGGGCTGGAGCCAATCCCAGCTGACATTGGGCGAGAGGCGGGTTACACCCAGGACTGGTCGCCAGTCAATCACAGGGCTGACACATACAGACAGACAAACATTCACACCTACAGTCACACCTATGGACAATTTAGAATAATCAATTAACCTAACTTGCACGTCTTTGGATCGTGGGAGGAAGCCGGAGTGCCCGGAGAGAACCCACGCGGACACGGGGAGAACATGCAAACTCCACACAGAGTTTAAGATTCTATACCTCCTGCAGTGATTTAAAGTTGCCTATGTGTAAAAGTTTACTTTAAAATTGCATTTGTAATGCTGTGTTGTGGTGAAGGGCGCTGGTAGACTGGCTTCAGCAGGAGCCTCTGGATAGCTAGTTAACTTCGAAAGCCGTATACAATAACATAGCACGAATCTCAAAGGTTATCAAACAGGAATGGGCACCACCTTGTGGCACAATTCATAACTACAACATAACCAGAGTACATTGACCTTTACACATGCAGAGTGCCCTGAACTACAAAACTACCACTTATGAGCTACTCAGATGGTATATTTAACTTGTTTTATTTATTTATGTATTAAAGGCATTGTTTTAGGCCTGTCCCCACTGGGCTGTCCCAATTCCTTTGCCTTACCATTTGACAACTTTAGTACTATATGCTGGAGCCAGCCACTGTTTGTTTGAATTGGTTTTCTTTCACTTCACCCCACAGTACAGAAAATATATTCAGATGGTTGGACAGATAGAAAAGAGAAAGTGAAAGGAGAGCAGGATTAAATCAAATTATAACTGTAGAAGTGTATATTTGAGACTGTCCTCCCAAGAAGAACGACAGCATCAGTCGTTTCAGCAAGAGCCCCAAAATGACATGTTTATGTTCAAGTGACAAAGCCCTCTAGCGGCAGTAGTAATTATGATGGGAGCAAAGGAGGAAGCCAGGTGACGTTATTATAGAGCAAAGAGGGGGCAAAAAAGAGGTCATGGGTGTTTGACGGGTCAACAAATTATCGGGCTTTATGGGAGACCACGTATGACCATGATCGATCCTAACCTTAATCATGTGTTTATTATTGTAACCATGACAACAAAAGTCCCCTAACCTTAACAAAGAACTTATTTTAACCAAAACCACAATCTTTCCCTGTAGTAGTGTAGTCACACTGTTTTAAGCTTCTCTTGTATTTGTGGATAGGAACACAGTTTTCAGCAGTGTAGCATCTAACTAGGTCTGCCTCTGATCAGATGCTAGCATGCCATGCAGTAGGCAGTAGGTGTATGAGCAATATGGTAACATCTGTTTACAAGTGCCTCAGCACAGAAATAGGCCATGTAATATGAAATGGATCACAGTGCATCTATTTGTGAACGTTGAGAAGACTTCAATTCATAGTCCCAGTAATATTGTATGCCAGAACAGCAGGTTTAGGGCACTGGCTGAAAATTATACTTGACTATCAATAGGGAGGAAGTATCTTGTGGAACCACATGAAATGATGGCCTGGTAGCATTTATGTGGCCAGATAGTCATGGGTCAAAGGTTTCCATTTATGACAGTGTTCTCCACAGGCTATTTGTGCACACACATCCTCTTTTTCAGGAATTTCTTATATGCACACATTTTCTTGTAATTACTGCAGGAAGAACAGGGATTACTCACTTGCTCCTTGTTATTGTTCACTCTGTGATCCAACAGCATCCATTTGTTTCCCCTGTAAATCTTGCACATCTCTGATGTTTGCATGACACAGTTTGTCACATTGCATAGTTCTTCTGTTTTTCTCTTCATTTTCTTGTGATGACAAAGGGCCTCTGAGGCAGCTATTACCTTTTTTCTCCCTCCATTTACCATTTGTTCAACTGTGCAAGCCCCATTGTTTTAATTTCATGCAAGACGTAGTTTGGTGTTTTGGTTAAATCAAAAGTATATTCAAAAGTGAAAGCCGTGCAGTTTTTCAGAGCTGGATGTGAAGG
This sequence comes from Macquaria australasica, assembly GCA_005408345.1. Classification (NCBI taxonomy): domain Eukaryota; kingdom Metazoa; phylum Chordata; class Actinopteri; order Centrarchiformes; family Percichthyidae; genus Macquaria; species Macquaria australasica. The sequence continues at coordinate 834,230 of SEMN01000038.1, read as the reverse complement.
CAGTATTTATGTTAAGTACACATCTTTAATCAATCAAACATTGCCTTAATTTTTTGTTTTTTGTGTAAGTACCTAAATGAGGCCAGGAGGAGTTTAAACGAATCAGACTCCTTGATGTTTTGCAATGTTACATCTGTGGACGAGAGACAAAATTCACATTTGCATGCTTGCTGAAACCGCCCACTCCATAGATCAAGCCACCGGGTGATCAAAAGTCGAGTTAATAGGGATACGGCACAAGGGGGAGTTTAATTACTAACCTAAAATACTTTCAAATGATGTTTGGGCTGATGCTGTTGCTGGAAGCGAGTGTCTGGCAGTGGGGAGAGGCTGGGTTTAGAGAATTTCTGAGTCAAAGCAGCTGCCTTATTTGTGTTGTGGGATTTAGAAAGCAACTGGAGCAGAGATCAATAAGGTGTAATAGGCCTGGGAATGAAATGATGCCAAAGTGTCCCATGTCAATGAATCTGCTTATCTCTGTCTGCCAAACTCCAGTCTACTAGCCCATGCTTACTCACCTGTAGATTACCAATAGTGAACTGGAGAGCTTGTAGGAGCACTAAATAAGGCCTGAGTTCAACTCTGTGCTCTTGACTTATCTGCAGAGCCAGAGGTATTTTTCCTACATAAGCAGGAGCAGATGTATGGCTCCTGCGCTGAGAGGTTAAGGTAAAGAGTGTAGGGAATTATTTTTTGACTTCATTACATTGCCTAGAGCAGAGGAGGTACAGTATCACGAGGGAAGGTGCCAGGGGTGGGTGTATCAGAACTAATCCTGGTCTAAGGATTATAAACCTGGATTATAGTTTTGTGCCAGCAACTGCCCTGTTATTTGTCCACCATGGTGACTCTTGAGAGTATATACTTTTGGAGTTGATCACATCAGGGAAAAACAGCCCCCAGGTATTACTCAAACACTAGACTGTATCACAAATATCTAATAGGTATTATATTCTGTTAGATATTATTGAATTCTAAGTCATAAATGACCTATTTTTAACATACCCCCTCTCCTCTCTCCTCCTTTCTTGCCCACCTGCATCACATGCATATACTGCAATTGCATCTTTGAGGTTGTACCATTGTAAAAAGCAGGCAAAACCCTCTCCTGGCATAGTCCGATAAGGCATGTGAACATGCACCCTGCTATTCTCTTATCTCGCTGACATGCTCAAAACGCCCCCATGCCAGTGCTGAGCGTGACATGTGCAGCCCGGCATTATTAGTGTGATAGGAATTGGACCTTTTATTCAAAGACGTGACAAACATAGCAAATGCTGCAAAACCTGAGCTGCTGTCGTCATCACTCTAAATGAGTTTTCCCTTCTTAGTGGCAGGGTGTGTGCTGTGGTTGGTCTGACTGGAAACATGAAGCCAACGGTGAGTAGCAAGGCCAAATGGAGAATGAGTGACAGGTTAACACCCTTCAACTGCATGGTAGGAGCTGGTGGTGATCTCCCGGCCTGTCTCATTTGACAACTTATGGTGCTGATGGAGAGTGTTGGAGCTTGACCTGAACTGATCGGTCCTGATGTGGCCAAATATGCACTAGAAAGCCTCAGAATATATTAATTTATTCACCTTTAGCACAAAGATCTTGGAATGAGGCTGTCCTGTTTCTCAGGTATTTCCTTATTTATCATCTACACGCCAAAATGTACAACATATGTGGTGTTAAAGGCCACCCATCAATTTACTCAAAATCTGTTTATTTATTTATTTGTTTTCCTCCGTGGCAATATATTTTTATTTTTATTTATATTCATTAAAATTCCTCAGGCTCACCAGAGGCTTCTTTATCAAGAACTGATGTTTTTAATGATGTTTGGTTTCATACCATAGATTAGATGTTGCCCAGAGTTTGACCTGGTTTTTTTTACTACTACCATTACTACTACCTACTCTTGTCCTTGGTCAGGCTCCTGACAAATAAATGGTGACTTGGATATTATAATAGAAAGGCAAGCTGCCAGGTTTGTTATATTCAGGAACCTGATCTTAGCCTTTTATTGTTGTGCATGGCTCTCTTGCAGGTTTTTAGCAGATGACTCTCATTGTTTTCCAGCCATAATGAATGTGTAAGCCACAACACAATATTGACCTTGATAAGCGCCATTGGCTTAAAAGTCCCCTTGAATGTAAGTGTGTTTCCTTAACCATAGTCACGTTGTATAAAACTCCTGTGTGACTAGAGTTTACCAGTTATGGATAAAACGGTTTCAAGGATAATAAAGTTTGAATAGCATCATCAATAGTTTATTCATAGTGGAGGAGTTAACATAGGATCAGTATTCAGAAAATACAAAAGCTTTCATATATTGCACAGAGAGATTCGGGGGTTATCGTCAATGCAGGGGGTTTCCAGAAGCTAGAAGGGATAAGAGGATTTAAAAAAGGGATTTGGGTAACAAAAGATGAGGAAAGAATAATAGAATCAATGTATTACAGTTCCTTTTTATACAGTAAATAAAGCTGTGAGATAATAGGAATATGATGCAAAACAACTTTCTTTTTAATGTGCATGACGTCAGTGATACAGGTCACAAATTGGTGATCTGCTGCAAAAATGTCTGGGTAAATAAATAAGATTGACATCGCTGTTGTATTGCCATTATTTGGCATTGTATTGCCATGGCAATGTAGAAAGTAGAGAAAAGGAAACGGTATTTAATCCAAATGACTCCAATTGACTCCAAATCTACACCAAAACCCATCGCATCTGAGGCCAAATGAGACTCACATCAGAAACAGTGGTATGTTGAAGCACCTTAAAATAAGATTTTCCTTGAAATTGTATTTTAAATTTCCTACAAAGAAGCTGAGTGGCACAAAATCACCAAAATCTTTTTGGAGATATTTTTAAATCATCATGTTTTGGTCCCTATGTCATGTTATTTAAACTAAACTTAAGGAATTCCTTAAAATAAGATAATGGTGGATGTGGTGTGTGCGTATAAGTACGCAGCAGTTGTTTCCCTTTTTTTTTATGTTTAAACATGATCTTTTGCACCTATTGTTGTAAGATGAATGACAACAGTCATGAGGACATGTAAAATGTTAAGGCCTTATGTCACTGCAATCATGCAAGCATGTTTCACATTATCACCCAGGACTGATTTTATGTCATATGTTAATGCCTTGGAGCAACATTGCATTGAGCCCCTTCCTCACATTTTGCCCTCTGCATTGACCAGCGTCATATAAACATGCACAAACAAGCACCTTTAAGGTTATTTAAAGGACAGTGATCAATAATGCTCCTGTAACTCCTACTTAATCTCCATAATGAGCTTTATTGCAGCAATTAATCATGTCTTAGCAGCCAGTGCCCAGCCTCCCAGAAGAACGCTGGCAGAATAAAGGCCAGGCCCGACTGGTGCTGCCCACAGCTGACTTCACAAGGATCCCATGGTGAGGAGATCCTGTTCTAAGAATTAGACTGACCTCTTGAGTTGGGCTGATAGCTGTTTGATTTTCCATATTGACACTAAGTAATCCATCAAGCATGTGTTTAAAAATATCCCAGATATGACCACCATGAAATAATACAAATATCTCATTCTTCATCTTTATCTTAGTGTGAGTCTATCCTGTACTTTTACATTGCAGTGCTGTCCATGTACAGGGTAACATCTCTCTCTTTGCATGGATTATTGTTCCATTCCCTGTTTAAAATGGTTTATCATGGTGAATATCTTCAATGGAAAAACACCCAATCATAGATATGAAGTATATATAGTAACTCATCTACAAAACAAAACATAATATGCATTTCAGCAAGTAATAAAACAAAAGATAAACATGGTTCTGTCACGATACACTCCATGGATTTAGTGTGCAGTTTCCCTATAGAGTAATTTTTTAAAACCACAGTAATTTTACTGAAGATGAAAGGTATCTATATTTGATTTCCCAAAACCTTTGTACTGTGTATTAATTATTAATTGAGCAGAAAACTCCTTAATCATCCACACAATGCTTTTTTCCTTGATTTCCTAAAAATGCCACTTTTATCAGTTCCTTGCTGCTGCTGCATTAATAACTTATCTCCTCCAGACGTATGCCTTTAAAGGTCAGACCATTGCCATCGGAGTTATCGTGTTTTCATGTGTATTGAAGTGTCCCTGGGTTCCAAGAGAAGATTATCCCATGTCAGTTAAAATTATCTGCTTTCAAGAAGTCTGAAAATGTTCACATTTGATTTGGGTAAGGCGCCATTAGACAGCCCAAATCTGTGAAATTGATGACACCTCCACGCAGCTTGATCATACCTTCCTCTTTGGGGGTTTTCACAAATCAGTACTCAATTCACTATCTGAGGATGGAAAACGAGTAAGGCAGGTCGGAGAGGTAGCAGGCGGTAGATGAGGTGGATGGCACGATGCCTCTTATGATGAATGATTCAGCTGCATTTAGAAAACTATTGATTCTGTCCTGGGCCTAATAGAAGGTGATGATGGCACAGAGGTGAATCCATTACCGGGTGGGAAGCTGCGTCAGGTACGCAGAGGGCTAATGTGTGTCCTTTCCCATTTGTCATCACCAGCATATACGCAACCGGAGGACCATGCAAGTGTGGCATAACAGTGTGCTCCTGTCCTCTACACTCGTAGGTGGAGATGGGAGCATTGTCTATTAATCTCAACAGCAACCCCAAAAAAGGCCAAAAGACACTTTGCCACTCTATGTCCTCCTGCCTGAGGAATCTCCATGTCAAACCCAGCTTGAAAAAAGGCAAAAGGAAACAAATCAGCTGTCTTTACTCAGTCAACATCCTCTCTGTCCCCATCTGAAGCAGTGCTTTGCCAGATGGGAGCAAGGTAGGTGACCCCAAACAATCAATAAGTCTTCAGGGACAGCAGTGTGTTTGTGAACAAACAAGCACCTCTCATGGCAGAGCACGATGCACTTTTATATACTGTAACCTTAGTATAGCCTTAGTTTTAAATGGAAATTAAATGATAAAAAGTTTAATTGTGTTTTGGTATTTTCTACACACCTTAAAAAAACATCTATTTTATTAGCATTTTGACAAAAATAACATCTTTCTGAAACTATTTGACTCTGGCATTGAAAGATTCCTGCAAAACACACTATGTTTGACACATCAGTTTATTATTGTTGGATCAATATTCAATTATTGTTTAATTATGTATAAAAACTGAACTCAGCCAAACAAACAATCCATCACAAGGTCAGCGAAAGAGGCATCTGGTCACTGCCAACAAGGTTAAGGAGGTTCAGAAACAAACAAAATCCTCTTGATGTGTTGGCTTTTGCCATTTCACTAGCATTGCCATAGGCTGAATTGCTTCACTGTTTCCATGAAGGTCTTGTGACATTTGATTAGGAAGCCTTTCAGAAGCGCCTACATGCCTTTTCCCTGAGTCGTTTGAAGTGTTTGCAGCTCAGTGGAACTGTATCAACAGCAGCTGTGAAGTCTCTGAGTCCTTTTCTTTCAGAATCCAAAAAGGTGTGTCGTTCCATCTTGAAATCTTTTGACATACCCTCCGCCTCTTGCTTAAGAGAGAATGAGGAGCCAAAGAAACCTGGATCCCCATTTCCTCTCCTATATATTTGACTGTAAAGCACCTTTAAAACATTTTGTCTCAGCGCTGAATGCATCTATGATATTGAATTCCATACTCAAGCTCATGCAGGCTGTGCTAAACAGTTTATATCACTGTAGATCAATGTGTACAATTTTTGGGTATTACTATTCGATATAATCCTGTGTAAAACATTAAATGTCATATTCTACTATCATTCAGTTTGTGTAAATGTAAGCATTAGTTGTTCTCGTGGATGCTCCTTGTCAGATGTGCAGAAAGAGTAAAAACAAAGACATGTTTTGCTATATAGATTGTTTGTAATTAATGCATCACTTGCAAAAATTCCCATATCCAGGTTGGTACAAACAATATATTTCATTTTAGGTACCTAGAGACGATGAATATTTGTACAAAAGATGAAAGTGTTAGGAGAAAAGACTTTGAATAAACCAGAACCAAGATAAGCCCACATCACCCAAATCATTACTATCATTACAGTTATTTCTTCTCATGACTCTAATTCCACATTCTGTGCCTTTGTACAGGCTGTTCTCCTCTCTTTATCTTAACATGCAGCCGTTTGCTCAAGGGGATAGTATTTTTAGCTCAGGAAAGAAATGTATGGAGCTTATTTACCGCCATCATATCATCAAACTGTCAAGAAGCATCTTTTGCCGACTAAACCTTTCGCATATCTGTGTACTCATAATTGATTCTCTGTTATATCGCCAGCAAAATGCCACCAAGATAACTGAGCACTGCAGCATGGATGATATAAAACCCTCACTGAGGTTTGATAGACTGCCACATCTTATCACAACTTTGAAACACTAAGAGGAAGGAGGGAGAGAGGGGGTGAATATGCACTCGACTCCTGTACCTCAAAAGGTGTTTCTGTGCTAAACATTTTCAAAGTGCTCTGCCTTGAAAATATGATTTTGTATTTTTTTTTTCAGGTTAGTGGCAACGCAAGGATTAAGTGAGATAGAGGTAACAACTGACTTCAAGCGACAAACTTTGAGATTCAAAAAAAGTGCAAGTTTGTGTTTGGAACTTTCCGTACAAGCCATGTAAGGTGCAAATAGAAATGTGGGCACCAGGTAAGAGTGCAGACTCAATGGTGATGACTTTACATTAAGTAGGACAAGGGGAGCAACATTTAAAGCCGTAAAATTAACCTTATTTAGTGTAATTGAACCTTCACTAAGCCCCATCACCCTTAGTTACTGTTGCTAAGCGTGACAAGCTTTCCATTCCAGAATGGCACCAATTCAGTTTACAATAATAAAGGTGGCAAATTGAAGTTCATTGTAATATTTGAATCAATGAGCCCTAATTTTAAACAGAGGCAGACAAAAGCAGCTTCTCATTTCTAGCTTGCAAACATTGACTTGGCAGCTGAAATAACTGCCACTTTTATCATCTCTAGCTAATTTACATTAGCTCCATTTGTTTCTCTGTCTCCAGGTGACTTCCTTTAAATCATGAACTCTGTGAAAGGGTTTTAAATATGCACTTGATAGCAACATGCTTGATGCTAAAACACTGAGGCTAAAGCTACATGCCCCTGCCAAAAAGTCATCATCTTCACTAGTTGATGATCCACATAGAAGACGTGGAAATGAAGGAGCAGCATTATTCTTGCACTGCAGGATAGATCTAGGTATAGCTACTCTATTATAGTACAGCGAAGAATGTAAGGTCAGACTGTTCTAATATAACTCTGTACAGATGCTTACTTTAGGAAAACACACTTGAACAAGCAAAACAGAGCTTGGATGCATGCTTTATTTTTTAAAGAAAAAAGCATTGAGGATGACAACAAACAGTTGAGTTGGCAAACATAATGCTGCCTCGGTTAACGAGCTGGGGGCTAGGGTTGCTGGAGTGTAAACTTCCCCATATCCAATTAAAAGCAGGACAGAGCCACGTGTGATTCCCTAAACTCTGATTTAGTTGTATCCAGCACCAGGTGCCACACAGTGGAAGAATACGAGGCTACACAGTGGACGTGCCAGTCCTGAACGGGGCTTCCTTTTCTTTTTTTTCTTTTCTTTTAAATATAAACTCTAATGTATCCTATTACATAACTCCACAACATAATGTAGTTAGCTAAGGATATGCTAACTCTTTGCCTTGGAAGTAATGCTAGTTTACTTCAGTAGGTAGTAAACTAATTAGCCAGGCATGCTAACGTTTGCAGCTTATTAGCTACGTTGGAGCAGATAAACACACAGTAAAATCCATTCCCTGGAATTTTGCTCTTGTGCTCCTGGTTTTGGAAAGGCTACAAAAAATTTTAAAAAAATTAAAGACACAACTCTCCTCTTTAGACACTTAGTATCACTCTTAATAGAAAAGCACACTGCTTCAGCATGTGGAAAAATCCAAAGCTGCCGTGCTCAGTTACGGTTGCTAAGCTGTGATTGGACAAAAGCTATTTGGGGGAGGTGTTCAGGACCATGGACAGCTTCATCAAATGCTGCTTGTTTCTGTCATATAACAGCTGCAGATTTATTGACACAGATGAAACTTCTTGAAATGTATATTATAGGATACTTTTAAGAACTTAATAATAATACTTGATTTGTATAGCACCTTTAATGCAGAGATGCAGCCCAAAATGCTTCATAAAGCAGGATTAAAAACAATTCACTTTTACTGATTCACACTTTCATGATAGCCAACTATGTTCATCTGTCCTTGAACCTTTGCTATTTTGTGTTTTTGTCAAAACAGATTTATAAATGCTGACATCCCATCCTGACAGCTTGGCTTTGAACTTTAAAATGTAACTATTTATCCAAAAAGCTCACACAATTTAGGAGCACTGTTAATGATCTGTAAAAACACAAGATAAAAATAAAATAACTCTCAACACCATGGGTAAAACCTTTTGATGTTTCTTTTGAAAGCTTGCAACATTAAAGGCATGTGTTGACAGTGCAAGCCTGCGATGTCCTGCTGTGCCTGAGACTGAGAAAACACCCTCCAACAAAGAACACCATCTTCCCTCAGCATCACCAGCCACCCTCCTCCAGCCAATACTCTGCACCAAGCTCCCCGTCATTCCCCCCCGTGTGCTAGCTTTGAACGTCAGCCGCATAACTGAGTCCCCAAGTCACATGAAATCACAAACGTCAACCGTCACATCGCATATTTATCTGGAAAAATGACTCTGACAGAGTTCTGCTGGGTCTTGCTAATCAAGCATGCTTTTTGTCGATGTGCCATGTTAAAAGCCACCAAATTCTGACTTTAAATGTCAGATTTTAATATCAGATTGGCTGTTCTGATCTTTAACACATCAAAAGTGACTTACTGTAAAATGATATAATTTTTCTTCATTAAACCATCAAGCTTTCAAATTGCTTGTGGTTTAAAAGTCAAATCTGGTCATATCTATAACAACTATAACAAAGTCAGCTTCATGAGCTCACAGTCAAAGTAGATACAGACACAAGGGAGCTTTTAAAATTGCCTGAAAAGCTTGCTCCATCCTAAAACTAGCAATACGCCAAGTTGCCACAATTAGAGAGATATATATAAGTGAGTTTGGAGTGTAATTGGGCTGAAATCAATTGAAATAGGAAGCAGAAGTGCACATATAAAACACACTGGTTATTCACATTTCGGTCCACTCTTCTTACACACTTGAATTTCTCCAGAAACCACAACACCTCTCCAAGGCAACCTTTCACTCTGCTGGAAACCTGTACCTTTTTGCACTGCAGGGCATAACAAATAGCAAAATTACAGTGTGTGTTACATAACATAAACCTTAAGTTCTCAAAGTAAACAATATCGCCTCGCTAGTTTTGTGATACCTTAGAAAAAAAATAAAATCTGTGACCTTTACCCCGGCATCTAACCACTGACCTCTGTCTGAAAAGCTCGAGTTGTTCCGCCCTATATTGTTTTTCTCCTGTGTGACTCACAGTTATTATGAGTCACCATGTGACCTGTCAGAAAGGTTTAGGGGAAACTGAGCATACCACTGTCAGCCACTCTGCCCTCAGGGGGATGAGGGCCTCTGTGCATGTCAAAGGAGTGCTGCTAGTTCACAAAGGTTGTTGATGTTACACGTGTACACACGCATACATGAACAAATGTCACACCCTCGAAAAACATTCTGAATATGTGGTAGCTATAATTTCAGGGGAAACAGCAAATGATGTCAAATGTATATTTTATAGATTGGGTTGATGCTAATAAAAACAAGGAAACATAAAACACAATAATGCTGGAAAGCAGTTAGACATCTATTTGCTGCAAAGATGACCTTTAAAATTGCTTCGATTTTTAATACCACATAGCATATATCAAACTCAGGAGAGACAGGAGAATATTTTTAAATATGAATTATAAAAAATACGTTGAGCTTGACAGTTCATTCTTGACACTGGGAACAGTTGCTTGACAATATAAAATTATCTCAAGGTCTGCTTAATGGCTTTTCTTAGCTTTTAACCACATATAATGGTCTTCCCAAAGCAAATGGAGTTTGCTCAGGTGTCATGGAGAGGATGACAACTAATCTATCACCATCTGCCGAGGTGATATAAGATACAGCTGAAAGTTCATTTTTGGCCTTGGAAGCAGTAGTTTGACCAAAAAAAATCTTGCGGTCTTTCTTAGCGAATGGGGTTTGCTTAGTTGCCATGGAGAAAATGAGAACTGAGCTATCTTCATGACAACTGAGCAAACTCTATCTGCTGAGGAACCATGTGATGCAGTTGAAAACTCTGAAAAAAAAATCTGCTTCAGTGAGACAAGATGGTGTAAAACTCACCAAAGAGCACTTCTCACACCAGAATCCACTGGCTTGAAATGCAGCACATTACACAGACACATTATTATGATTGGTGCCTCCCTTAAGGGCAGTTAACTGTCTAGAGTTGTTTATCAGCCACTTGGAAGGCCACAAAACACTAATGATTTTACAACACAGGGGCAGTAAGACTGTTATATGGATACTGATTATCAGACCCATATCAAAAACTGTCCAGTCAATTGGTCCAGTCTGAAATATCTCATCAAGCCTCATCTGGATTGCCATAAGATTTGGTGAAGATGTTCATGTCACCCTCATGATGAATTTTTTTGGATTTATGACCAAACACCTGCAAAACTAATGACATTCCCATCAGCCTCAGCTGTACTTTGTGTTTATTGCTAATTAGCAAACGTTGGCTTGCGAGCACCCTACACTAATATGGTGAACATGGTAAACAGTATACCTGCTAAACATCAGCATGTTAACACTGTCATAATTAGCATGTTAGCATGCTGACATTAGCATTTATTTGAAAACGCTGCTGTGTTTAAGTACAGCCTCACAGAGCTGCTAGCCTGGCTGTAGACTCTTGTTTTTTATCATTCTGTTAGTAGTCAAGTCAAAAAACAGAGGACATGACCTCATTGTTTTCAATGGTAGCTGTGGCTGTGGTCATGTAGAGAGACAAACGGAGTGAAACGTTTGATTGAGATGGTGAGCACCTTCCTGTTGTGTCTGTCTGAGTTCAAGGCTCAAAACATCCTGTTGTGAAGGTTTCTGTCATAATAGTGAGAAATCACAGCAAGTGCTCCTGTAAAATAATCAGCAGGGACACTGACTGTCTGTACTGTCCCCTAGAACAACCCCTGCACACACACAATTGAACACACAAATTGAAGCCAAAAGTCGCTCTAAGAGCAAAAGACCACCCTCACCCCTAAAAGCTCCCAGGAAGCTAATTGTCAACGGTACATTTTTGTATGTAAGAGAGCACTCCCCCAAGTAGTGCCTATTACTCCCTGCATGAATTGACAGGCCTAATGAGGAAATTAGGCTTTTATTAATTCACCCAGAGGACAAGATGAGGGAGAAGCAGGGGAGGAGTGGAGAGGAGAGGACTCCATCTTTGATTTAAAGGTTAATTTGGAGAGGAGGGTAGCAGGAGCACAGAGAGTGGTCCTGACAATATTTTGATGCTCCTGGATGTGGGCCAGCTGTCCCGCTATGGGTGCAGCTCTGGCAAAAGATGGAGTGAGAGACAGACGAGAGGGAGATGAAGTGGCAGCCAAGCTTGGGTCAAGCCTGGGAATCACGCAGAGGCAATTAGGAGTGTTAGCTTCATCAGTAATGCCAGTGGCTACGTCTGGCCATATAACATCGGTGAGAGCTTCTAGCACTGCACACGCTGGGTTAAGGGGCATTAGCAACCCAACACTTGACTTTGACAAGGTCAGGCTTGAGGATCAGCAGGCGGACTGGCATGGTGCTGATGACCTTATGCTGTCATGCTGGTGACCTTGCCACACTCAGCACTGGCCTCCTCACAGATAATCATAAGGATCACTTCCTCAACTCCCCATATTTCTGCACACCGGTACTCTGCTGTATCACGGCTCTTCAGTGTTTGAGATTAAAGGGGGTATTTGTGTTATTTGTATCACAGAGGTCAATGTAAGCTCAATAACATTTGATGTCCTTATCCACAACAGTATTTTGTGACTATAACAGATTTTGGAATATGTCTCCAGAAGTTGTGTATTTATCTGCAGTAGTGCAGGGTCCACTTGTTTTAAGTTGATTAAATGTGGCTTGTGTGATGAAAATATTTCCCCTTGATATTTAACAAGCAAGATGGCATTGTGTACAGTACATAATGGAGCATATGTGCAGGAGTTGACAGAAAAACCTGATTACTATGCTATACATAACAACTGTGCACAGTGAGGAATTTATTTCCGCACAATAGAAATGCTGTTTGATTCAGTAATTAAATTTTTATGCCATGCGGTTGTAGTAATTGTTCCTTAATGTCTTTCACCAGCTTTTTTTTTTGTGCACAAAAAAAAAGTTCTGATAACTCATTTGACATCATTTCTAACACATATAGTCTATCACATCAATATAATTCAGGTTCAGCAGTTACAGATAATCGGACAAAGTTGTGTATATAGACATTTTATTTAATATAAAATCACATTAGTCCAACTTCTAATTAACAGCTAATTTACACATTGTGTTAAGAAGCATGCCCTGTCTTGTTCACATTTCAATTTTATTTAATTTATTTTTGGGCCACTCTGGAGGCTGTGGAGTCGTGTTTCTGGCCACCTGGTGAATGCAAGTCCAATTTTCACTCTCCTTTTAGCTCTGTCAAATATCTGGCTCTTTAGCTGCTCAATGCTCCACTCCTTCAGCCGCTAACTTTGCCTGTCTGCCATTTAGTGCTGGTTAGATATTGTACAGTGGGTTAGTAGAGCTTTTCAGAAAACAGCTGCCTGCTGCGGCTGAAAACGACGCTGATGAGTTGCAGCCCGTAAAGCCAAAACAATGATCTGAAAGTTGCTGTAAGGCTCTGTAGAGCTGAGGGGAAAGATGATTATTCTCTGTGGGTTCATCACTACGAGCAACACCTTTCACATAGTGTACATGAAGTCATGTGATCACTTTTTTAATATAAAAATATTGATTATAGCTGCTTTAAAGCTAATTTTGACATTTGATGCTACGCTTAAATGTGCTGAACACAAAGATGAAAATATCACTTTAAGTTCACGAAAACGGATCATGTTAATCTGTCAGATTTGCTCATTCTAAACTAATATTCAGAAATAAAATCAATAGCAATTTGATATCCTTTCCTTTGGAAACCCCCTATAGAGAGAGAAAAAGAGATTATGCTCATAATTCATGTTCTTACACCTTGTTAAATAGCAACGTGTCATATTTATGCACCTTGTTAAATAATTCACTTATCAAACTCTCAATCTGAGCTGTGTGGGTTCTTTTAATTGGGCCTTGAGAGAAGTCCTCCATTAAAGAGTAGTTGGAACAAGCCAGGGGTGATGCTGCATGATTTATGGGACACCTTCATGTAGATAGGGACATCAACAGGATTACATTTGTCTTTATTCTCTGCTGGAAAGGAAGCATTATGCGAATACTAACATCCCCTCAGTGTGTCACGTAAAATAGTGTTAGTAGATAGAGTTTCAGATGTTGCTCGGATGTGTGTTATGTGAGATTTATTGCTGTAGGTTAGATGTAGTCAATAACTGAGTATTAGAATTATGCTTGTGTAAGGTGAAAAGAAATAAATACAAAATAACATGCAGCAGGGTTTGTTTTAACCACTTTGTATAACACGTCCAGTTAAAATAATGAATTAAATCAGATGGACTCTATGTAGACTGATATCATCATATTTATGGGCCCCACTGAGATTTTTAAAATGCAATACAAGTTTGAAAATGAGAGTTTGTTTAAAATGGATGCAGCCTAAATAATTTGTCCCTCCATTTGAAACTTCTGCATTTTGCCAGTTTTGTAACAGATTTCAGTTTGTCCTAGACCTGGCAGAACAGTCAGAACAAGCTTCTAGCCATTAACAGCACAACATGGCCTACCAGACTCACACTCAGGCCCGTTGTGTGTCTTTGCTCGTGCCCAGGACATGATGATCTCCAAAGGCCCCCTGACAAATTATTCCAGCAGATTATTTAAAGGTTAGAGAGCCCTTTTGGAGCCTCCCTTGACCCAGGGCCCGGGACAACTGACCCGGTGTTCCTCCAGTGTCGGTGGCCCACTCAGACCACTACATTTTGCATAAAATCTTTACATTAGAATGGTACTCATCCCTTTAAATAAAATATTTATATTTGAATGGTACTGATCCAAATCCCCCGTCTGCCAGCTGAACTAGATAGGGGCCAAACAACCCCTGCACAAGCAAAACAAAAAAAAGCATCTCATGAATAACAGACAAGTGCATGGGACTTGGCATATGTGGTGCTCTGATCTAATTATTTTGACTTCCCTACCTCTGCCAAGACTCTGAAGCAATCACCATCAGAGCAAAGATTGTGGAATTACCCGGATGGTGCATCAAGTCAAAAGAGTTATTTATGCTTACTGCTTAGATTGTGTTTGTTGTGCTCTGCTGTGACGCTGTCCAGCTTAATGTAATCGCAATTTGGCTTAATGGGTCAGCGTGTCCCACTCCCACTGCTACTTCAACATCAAATTGCAAGTATATGCTGTACATATTCAAGGCAGATAATATCCACTTGGATGGAACTCATGTTTGTGAATGGATACTGTACATGTCAAATCAAAATAAAAACCCAGATGAGAAAAACTACTCTTGCAAAAATGAATGAGCTTTCAATATTGAAACCATCAGGATTTTTAAAGGAAGAAAAATCTCTATTAATTATGGGGATGATAAGAATGCGCTCATGGTCTATGTGATCCATTAAAACTATTCTATTCATATGGACCGAGAGATGAGATCCCACCGTGTCTCCGTCCACCAGGCTGCACGGTCTACATGTGAGGTCCTCAGTGGTGAATCCTAAAACCAGCCGAGCTTGGTGAGTAAGCCTGTTAAAATGTGGCTGTGAGTTCCTGTAACACATCCACCTACAGAAGCATTTGTTTGCCTGATAGCTGTGCAAACACAATAAGCATTTTACAATACAAAAGAACTGGGCAAAACAATGAGCATCCACATATTAGCTCTGCCTCAAAGCTACCATCTAGTCATGCTTATCAGTCAAAACATTATCATTATATAGTATGTTAACACTTTACTGGACAAAACTAAAGGAAAAAACAACATAAAGTGTCTTAGTAAGGTGTTGGGCCACCACAAGCCATCACAACAGCTTCTGTGCTTCTTGGCATAGATTCTCCAAGTCTCTGAAACTTAATTGAATCACAGTTTTCCAAAAGATATCCCCCATCTGGTGTTATGATGATGGTGGTGGAGAGCGCCGGCTAACACGTCACTCCAAAATATCCCACAGGTGTTCAGTTGAGTTGAGAGCTGATGACTACAAAGGCCATAGCACATGATGAAAGCACCTGCCTTTGTTATGTTTCTCCACTCTTATTCACGTTTTTCCTTTAATTTGTCTGTATGTGTATTCTGCAAACACAACTACATAACAGCTACTCAGTGAACAGTTTCTTCTGGTAGTAGTTGTTTATAGTATTTGAAGAAAGTTTCAAGCCTCCCATTATTACACGCACTGGTCCTCTCAGTGCACTGAGAGAACCACAGAATCCAGCCAAAAGCAGTCCACAGTGAAAGGCAATACAGCAAAGAGACTCAGCTTCAATATTGCTCGGCTACCAGTTACAGTATACTACGCTACTACCAATTCATTGTGAGTCATGGCTCCAGGCAGTTCTGCCATTATGAGCAGAAGTGAATGTGGTCCTACTGTAGTTAACACATCACATATCAGTGTTCAAGGATTATACCAGAGATTTTACATTTGTTAAACCATTTACATTCAATTTTAAAAGTCTGCTGCAGGCTGCTCTTTTTCTAGTGCCATGGTGTATTCAGGTTCTGTGGGATCTTCTGATATCCCAGACTTGGTATAGTTGACTAGTGAACAGCAGCATTTTAATTGGAAAAAAACTACTAAATTCACATTTACATTTTCATAATGTCCATGTTTACTAATTTGATTTCCTGGTTTGATTCTCTGACAACATTCTCAAGGCTAATGGCACATCTTCGGGTTAAGTAATGCAAACATGCAATCCATTGAAAACCTACTGCTGTAATGTAAATCCTCAGTACTTTTATTTAGAATTTCTGTATGTTTAGTCAGTAATAGTTGTAACCAAGAATTTCCATATCAGGTTATAGAAAGTTTAGAAAATCCCATTAATATTTTCTAGTTTACACCACTTTTTCAAAGGTGCATACTGAATACTGAATACTGACTATTTCAGTTCTTTCTCCTCCCCCATAAAAGACTCACCTCCTGTAAATCCTGTACATCTGTCTGGATTTATATATATTAAGGCTTGCATTTTCTCTGTTTATATATTGTTCATTCTTGCAAAGTGGTTTGTGGTTTTAAAGGAGGGAATTTTTACCTTTGAGAATCTTACAGTTTCTCCCTCTCTGCAGTAGTTTCCTGTTGTTCTGCTATGGTTGAATACTGCCATCTAAGGATTGTATGTTATCCGATTCCATTGTGCCACAGGCAGCCAGACTTGATCCTACTTTTCTTTGCCTTTTTGTTTTGTTTTTGCTTCAAAACAATATATGAAATGTAATCAATCATCTATCAGGGATTTGAGTGTAGGGATTTCATTTCAGTAACCTTAAATAAATTAATTCACAATATTTAAAGAACAACCCTCTCCAGGGAATCTTGGTTTTCTGCATTTACCACATCATGTAACTAATTGAACCAGCAATGGTTTTCTAACAGTTCTCATTCACATTTCAGTATATCCATATGAGCCTGACTTCATTCAGCATAAATTGGAATAAATCATTATTCATTTAAGCATACAAATTTGTTTTAGTTTTTGACTGTTGTGTTCAAATTCTCTCAGATTTAAGCCACGTAACTTATGGATACTCCTGTAAACATTTACACTGTAGCAAGGGGATATTGCTGTTAGCCAATGTGCAGCTTAATTATGACAGTTGGCTTGGTGGATATGACAAGACTTTGTCCTGCTTGCATTGCTGTCACAGCTGAAACAAAGAACAGGCCTGTGTGCCAGGATGTGCACAGAAAGCCACAGCCATCTAGTCTCCCTCTCTCCATCCAACCATTCGCCCAGGGGAGTGATTGATGGAGTCTTTACCAGGACAATCGCCCCCCAAAAATCCACCTCTTTCTCTTTCATCCTCAAAGGGTCTTGAGCAGTTCCAAACAAGCTTGAGTGCTGTTTTTTTACGCAAGGTATTTGCATTCTGGGCCAGCATGTGCTTGTGCTTTGTGGGCCTCTGCACTGGGCCCTTAGCTAGAAATGTCAGACTGAAAGCTCTTGCTGAGATTTGGGGAGACAGTGTTTGCTATTTCCATTTTCACAGCGCTGAGGTCTTATGATTCCAAGATTCAGTGAACATGAAACCAACTCAACTAATGTTCAGGAAGAAATTGGACATTAACTATGACAGGAAAATGTAACAGAAGGTTCTGTTATCAGCGTGGTCCAAAACAAAACTGCAAAAAGTCTCAATTAAAGTCTGGACCCAAAATGGTGTAATTGCATCCATACGGACAGCCTGGAAACACATTGCCTTACAGTTATCCAAAATACTTGTACAGGATGAAATATTTCCATCAAAGCCAGTGAGGAAGAAACAACTCATTTGTTTTCCTGTCTGAGGTTCAAAGAAGAATCTGGCAGAATAACATATTCTTGAAAATAATGTCAAGTGCCAGATAATCCCTGATTAAAGATAAGTGAGTTATTTCCTGGTGCTGTGTTGGTGGTATAATGAGGAGAAAAGCCACTCCATCTGAGGTGCTGCTGCCATAATCTTCACAGTAAACACTTATCATGCATTCGCCATTGATTAGGATGTGCCTCTCATCAATCATCAGAGGCTTGTCTGAACAGATTAATAATTATGACATCTGCACTCAGTCAAGAGCACTGATTAGGAGGAGGAGAGAGGCAAAGGCATCTGATAACAGTGAGCAGCGAGGTGTACAGGAACTTCATCATATCGTCTGGTTCATTTGGTGATCACTGTGGTGCTCACAAGTTTGCCTGCTGACATTTCTATTAGCTGTATACAATAATCCGCTATAACACATAGGAAATTATATCAGGGAGATGTATGGAAATGGAATGACTGCAAGACAATGTGATTTACATTCAGATATTATGACTTTAGACATACTACAGATTACAGCTTAAGGCAGATCAGAGATTTAAAATATATGATTCATATACAGTAGCAGATACTATTCCTTTTTTACACATAATATGAACACACGTTTTTGCAATTGTCCCTAAGGTTCTGTTTGGGGTTGTGGAGAGCCCATGCCCTCTTTAACAGCTCAAAAAAACATATTTCATATTGATTTATCAGCTTGATACTTAATGACTATTCCTCATTTTAAAATAATTGCTTACAATCATGATTTCAAACTGATGACATTGTTTTAGAAGTGTGTACAGAAAATGACGCATCACTTCTGTTTGGGCGTTTGGAGAAAATGAAGAAATGCAAAGGCCTTGGATACATTTAGTTACTGGGACCACTGTACCACCTTTAAGAGAACATATGTCTCTTTTTCTTTTTTCTTTAGTGACTAATGGTAAAAATCCGGCCTTTCCTTGAAGAATGTCTGTGAGTGCACTTATCTGGCAAATATTAAAAATAGATTACGGGGCCATTGGGAGGTAAGTGGTTCCATAAGCAGAATTGATGGTACTAAGGAGTATCATGGAGACTGGCTACATCACCTTGAGGGTCTCATCCGCTTAATGATGCCATGTGCCGCATGCTTTCCTTGTGAAGAATGGCAACCATTTCGCTGTGGGCTCTGACACTCCACTTAAACTGCTATTCCAAGCAGTTAACAGGAGGACCAGGGCCCACCTAGCAGACAGCTGGAAGATGGACAACAGAGGGTGATATGGTTGAAGAGTAAAAATGCTCAGCTTAAACACACAATCAAGAATTCCAAGGGCAAATGAAATTGCTTTATTTTCCTGGAAAAAGTAAGCTTTGGTGGCAGATATTACAGATATGGGACATCAGAGGTCAGTTTTAAAAGTGTCAGTTTATATATTTGAACAGGGAATACCGATTTCACAAGTATGCATGTAAATTACACCTTCATTAAATAAATTTGAATCATTCGCATTCAATTTTAGCATGCAGAAACAGAGGCCCCATTGCTTTCTCTACATAATCTCTGACCTGAAGTTTTTCACTTTATGCACCTTTCAGAGATTTTTTTAACATATTCCTTAGAGTATTTCCATTGCCCGGCAGTTTGCAAAAGAAACTGGAGTTGGAATGGAGAAAAAGAGACCATTTACAGAATCAAACTTTGGGTGAAGTTTTCGAAAACCCTTGGTTTGTGCTTCCAGCATGATTTTCATACGAGTGATGCACTCCTCTAAGCCAGCTCAAGGGAAAGTTGTGGACAGCTGCCAGTTCCGTGGGGCTTGGAGATGCCTTGTGCAATTAGGTTCTTCCACCGTAAAAGACTGCCGTGCTGGTGCTGCCAGCCCCTTCCCCTGGACCCTGAGCCCCTTCTCCCAGCCAGCCCGTCAGCAGACGGGTTGAAAGGTGCCATTTGACCATGGAGATGGGGCTCCCTTCCCTGCCAGCAAGCTTCTGAGCCGATTTGAAGGTGTGTGTCCCTGGACTGGAAAATCTTCCCTATCCGAAAAGTCGATTAAAGCCAACAGCTGCGTTTCAGGCTCTGCCAGGCAATCCTGCAATAGACACGCACACATGCACACACTTTGACATCAAGAAGTGTTTGGAGCTGTTCAGCTATACGCATCAACATAGCCCAAACATGAAGACAACTTTAGTTAATCAGCCTTTAAAATGTATTACTTTATACCCATCAATTAGTGTTCTCTTTTCAGAAAGTTGTGTTCACGTTATTAACAAACTTCATCAGATTCATTAGTGGGACACAGCTGGCAGTAGATGAAACACTGTGCACTGCAAATATAAAATCAGCCAGCGAACACAGTGGTCAGCCATTTCTACATTGTTTTTCCTCTGCATCTTGCACTTATGAGCCCTTCAAGCGCTCAAAAGTGAAGTGAAGTGAAGAGGGGCTGGAGTGCCTGATGACTTTTGACAGCAAAACAAGAGAAAATGTGTGTCTTCCGTTACATATAATACTGAAAATTAAATATGTTTTAGACTTCTGCGTAAAAGAGAAATATTTTTAAAAAATGCAGCAATAATTCATGACAAAATGGCCTGGAGCTCAAGAGTTTGTTCTATAGAAAAAAATCATGTCACATTTTCTGCAGAGCACTCACTTGGTCTGTAGAGTTTCAACTGTTTGTGTCAGGAAACTGAGCACTGCAGTGGCCCTCATTGCTCAGCAGCCACAAAATAAATTTCCATTGGGGGAAGGGAAATCGATACGTGCATTTTGCTTCTTTTACGGTCCTTGTAGACTCTCCCTTGTGATTTAAAAAGTATGTTAATGTAATTTATTGAACCTCTTACCCTAATCACACACATTGCCTATAATTACATACCTTGACGGCTGCTGGACTTCTAATTGCTAATGCTTTTCCTGGAATTTGTCCTCTAATGCTTGTATGTAATGACTCCTAAAAGAAAGAAAAGTGCTTTGCTGCTACTTTTAGCTGCTTCCCGGGCTGCAAGGGCACTGTGGTTCAAGTTGTCTCTGATGTTCCTCTAAGCTAATTCTTGTCACTGCTAGATGGAAAGCAGATCTTAATATTTGCATATTACTTGAGCTGAAGTTGCACTTAAGTAAACTGTAATCTAGTAATGCAAAATTAAGCCTTAATCTATGCAGATAAACAGATTTTGTTTTTCTACTGCCATGAATGCCCATGAAAAGTCAAAACACATTAGCCACAGACAGATGTTCCTACTGTTGTTGTTACTGCAGGTTTGCCTTACCAGCTGGAAGTCAAAGGCTCCCACTGTTTTTAGAATCCATTAAACTAACCCTTAGCCCATTTCAGACTTATTCCATATAGTCAAAGAGGTGGCATGCCTGTAACACTTTAAATGTTCACTCTCTCTGTATCAAAATTTGTACCTTTGTAGCAAGCGTTGGTAGCTAACTAGTTAACTATCCATTGACATCCATTGGGGCCCCAGTAGACCACTGGAAGTCAGTGGTTTTCAAACATGATAAAAATTAACATGTATTTTTAATACAAAAATAACAAATATATATAATAAAATTAGAAAATCACCTTGTAATGCAGGAGGGTGGCGCAGGTATGCACAATTTTGTCCACTGAGATGGTGTTTACTGTGCCAGGAAGTGGATTTCAAACTAGCTAATGAGCTTCCTAATGTCCAAAATAGGCTAAGGCTATAGGAAATGTTTTAAATAAATTTCTTGTGACCTAAATTCTACACCAGGAGATGGAAGGCCAGATGCTGAAGAAACATTTTCAGTCGAAACAAGCGCAACAAGTGGGGAAAATCAGCCGAGTTGATCAGTTCAAGCTGCTAACGCTAACGTCTCAGAAGCTAGCGTTAGCTTTAGCCAGGTGCAGCCCGTTAGCCATCCTCCGACATCTAATATTGTATTCCACACTCAGGAACTTGACAACTCTACACCAACACTCGCCTCCTTTACCTATTTTATGGCGAGTAACGTTAAAGGTTGGTTTTTTTGTTTAACTCTTGGTATTGCTGTGCTTTCGTTGTGTTATTTGTACATCATGCATCTGTATATGTCTGCTAACGTTAGTTTTGTCAACATTGTCGCTGTTGATGGTGTTGAATGTAATAGACAGCGGCGCATTGGGTACTCAAGGCGACGTGTCTTTTGCCCTTTTTGGTGTGTTGGTGCTCGATTTCATCGCGTATTCAGTTCTGGTTCGGTCTCAGTGCCCTTGATCACAAAGCTATCTGTCAAGTCTTTGTTGCTAATTATTTTGTTTTGTACGCATTCCCAGTGGAAGTCTGTCAGATGTGCTGGAGGGCCAACACTGGTACTGATGATTCAACTGCTCCAACAGCTCCTGGAATTGTCAGTGGGAAGAAAAAAAAAACGAATGGGACTATTAATTATTGAACCCTGGGCGACCGATATATATCTGCACATTTCTCTGCTCTGTGTTGTATCTAGAATCAGTGTATCTAGTACACATGGGGTGCAGAATGTCTTGGCAGAAAAATGCTTAATTCCCTGTTACAGTAGAGCCTTTTAACGTAAGACAATTTGACATGTCATAGTAGGAAAAGCACAGGTGTTAATAATTAAATTAATCATGGAGTTGTTTCAGGGACCTTGTATTGTCCACGCTGTCATGACTTACTGGGAGACTTATAATAATATAATAAACTTTATTATATAGCACTTTTCTTAACAAGGTTACAAAGTGCTTTATAGATAAAAAAACTGCAGATAAAAACAAAAACAAATTAAAACAACACTGGGATCATAATACACCAGGGGATGAAGTAAAGTAAAAAAAAAATTAAATAAAATGGCAAGAGTGGGATGATAATAATAATAATAAAGTATTCATAAACGCTTAAAAGAAAGTTTTAAGAAGGGATTTAAAATACGCTAATGATGTAGCCTGTCTGATCTCAACAGGCAGAGTGTTCCACAGTCTGGGCACTCAAACAGCAAAGGCCCGATCACCTTTGGTCGCATCCACCAATCTAGGGGAACGCCAAAGCACATAGGGAGTCAATGTGCACAGGAGTCATGTGTTCATATCTCTTGGTGCCTGTTAAAATTCGGGCAGCAGCGTTCTGCTCCAGTTGGAGTCGGTGAAAGGAGCTCCGACTGATAAGGGCATAAAGTGCATTATAGTAGTCCAGGCAGGAAAAAAATAAATGCATGTATGACCTTAAATCAGTAGGAGACAAGAATGACCTGATTTTGGAGATTTTCCTGAGTTGAAAGAAGCATGACTGGACATTTTTCACATGAATTTCAGAACAGAGGATCAAAAATCACCCCAGGATTTTCTAGTCAGGGAACCAAGCTTACTGTGAAACAGGCTGGTAGAATTTGTTGGACCAAAGACTATGACCTTAGATTTATCATCATTAAATTTTGGGACATCCAACATTTGATATCACTGAGGCAGGCAAAGAGATATATCTAGACTGCTGGAGTCATTGGAGAAGGACATATATCTGTGTGCCATCTGCACTTAAATAGAACAGAGCCATCATTGATTCCATTAGTTACACCTGTGTCTATGTCACCTGTGTCTGCTGTGAAAAAGGCCCATGAAACTTTTTAACTTATTTGAGGCATTATGAGGCTCCTTATAACAAGGCAAGAAGTAGGATCTCCGCACCATTATTGTCATGTACACAAAAGGAGAGACATCAAGTGTTTAAGAAAAACTTAACTGTATTTGTCATTTTTAAATTGACAACAGTTGGTAGCTGCATATGGCTGCTCTGCATTTGTTTGACTAATCATATTTTACAGTCAAAATCCATGTATTTTTTGAACTATGGAGCAGAGAACATTATTTGGATGTAGTTGGTGCAAATGGGCTGACTTATGAATAGTGAATATGCACAAAATTAGTTAGAGATTCATCTTTGTCCTATGTTACACATGTTAATGATGAGAATAGGGATGCAAATAATGATTATAATTTTTTTGATTAATCTTTATCTATTCTTAATCTCTATTATTTCTCGATTCGTCAATTACCTGTTGTATAAAATGTCAGAAAATAGTGAAAAATGCCCATCACAGTTTTCGGTTATAAAAGTGATCATTAATCAGTTCATCAACCAATTGTTTCAGCTGCAGATGATGCTATAGATGATTACTAAATATTCTCGTCTCTTATTGGTTCATATTGAAAGCCTTGCAGCAAATCTTGCTCTCTAATCAAGCTAGTCCAGATGACAAACTGATCAAATATTTTTTTGGGGAAAATCTACTGAATGTCTGGTCTCCTAAAATCTGCTTTTAGAAATCTGAAGGTCATACAACATACGACATATACATTTAATGAATAGGGAAGTTGTTACTCTCATAATAAAGGAATACCAAAGCCAGTCAGTTAAATATGGATTTACTGTATGTTCGGCATAACTCATGTGACTGCTACACATCACTGGGCAGGAACAGCATTCATTCATCCACAGCATTCATTAAAAAAACAATATCCTGATTTGCGAGGATGTTGCACAACAGAAAAAGATACGTGCAAAGACATTTTCTTCCTTACTGAAATCGCCCCCTCAGTCCACTCACCCATGCTGAGAGGCTAATGTCATCCTCTGTGCTTTCCAAGTCTCCTCTCCCTATGTGGCCCAAAATGATCCAGCAACACAATGACAGTGATCCAATATGAGGAACAAAAGGCTTACTTTTTCTCATAAAAACAGCCATTATACTAATTTTGCAATACACTTTTGTGATTTGCACTTTAGTATCATTACTACAAGTACAGATTTGCAATATTACTACCATTTGCATTTTTTATATTGATTTTATGTGTTCTGTTTTTGAGATGTGTTTTTACTCAGTATGCTGAACATCTCGAAATTTTGGTGGGATGTTTGGTTTGACACAGCATCTATTCACCAGACCATATTTGATTGGTGAATATACAGTATATTTTTAAATACACTATTTTAATTAATCTTAGTGACCTCTAGGAGGCTGATAGCATATCTAACAGCTATAGTAAAGCCCAGGCACACTTAAGGCTAGGCTGTGTTCAGGAGGGGTTTCCTCATCATTCTCTGAAAAGCTGAGTCATGGTACTCAGGTATTCTGTTTATATCCTAAGATAAGTGGGCATTTTCAACTGTACTTGTCACTACACTTTAAACACCTCATAATTATCATAAATATAAGTTATTATTCATCACAGTGGGTTTTGACAACATGGCTACAGATTGTCAAACTCAGAGCGATGCCTATTTAATACCAAGAAAATAATTCCTGAACGTTATAAGATATTGCCTCAGTATTAAGCTTTTCTGCCATTAAAAACACAAAATCCATTGTCGAACAGAAGCTACTTCTCCATAGCTTCATTAAGTGAATTGCAAAAATGTTGATTGGGCCCTTGACCTCGATAATTAGCTGTGGAATGCAAGTGGTATAATAACTAGCCAAGTTGCAGCATTTTTTATGTACTGTCTTGGTTGAAATGAGGAAAGAGGTCGTTTGAAGAGCACAAGCTGGACATGTGTGTATTTTATCTTATTCTAACTGGCAAATCTTTTGTAGAGTTGTCACGCTGAAATGGATGATTCTTGCCTCTGAAAAAGCAGGGAAAAATCATTTTTATATTGTAAACCTGAGAAACGTCACATGTGATATTTCAGGCTTTGAATGTGACTGCTGTTGTTTAAAATGCAGCATACATGTAAATATTTGTTTGAGGACATCAGGTCCTGGCTGACTACAGCAGAAAAAGACAGCCATGTGTCACTGAATGTGCAGATTTTCATTTAAATAAAGGCCACAGAAGCTAGTTTCACTCAGTCCAACGTGGGATAGTCAGACAATTTAACTAAACAATGCAAGAGATTTGTCATAAATCAGTTTGAAGAAGTCTTGATATGCAGACTGCCTGCATTTGCAAATTAAGCCTGACTTTCTAATAGGCACTTAGAACTATGTATTTGTCACACTGGTAGCATAATAAGTAATGTATAAGCATAAGTCAGAATGTTTACAAGGTAAATTTTAAGCATCTTTAAATATATGGCTGTCCTTATTTATTTGCAGTATCTCTATTCTCTGTACTTTATAGTTTGCTGTGTCTCCAGCCTTATTCAGGATTTCTCAATACAGTCAAATGCCTGCACAGGCCACCATCCCCTTTGTTATAATTTCACAAATCGACCACTGCAAGCCTGTAGACATGACAAAGATCGATGGTACCCTCCCATCAGTGTCTCCAGCCTGCCAGATGGCTGGTGGGCTTCAGTCTCCTGACGTTCATCAGTGTCTTGCAGTCAGATGCTCCCACAGCAGTGCTTTGAACCTGGGACTGGTCCAACAGACTAGACTCTGCTCTTCCATGGGGGGCTACAAGGGCTTGGTCTAATGATGCCACCAAATGAGATGCCATTGCCTGGGAGCAGTTGGAAATTTGGCCAATATGGCACAGCGTTCCAGTACAGCTGTGCAACTCTGTTCTCCTAGTTGGTGTGGTGAATGCATTTCATGTGTGGCCTAATTCAGATATGCTGAGTCGTATCTTCAAGGCTTACACAAACCCCATTAAGCAATTATACTCTCAGCTGCCTCATAGCCTTAGGTGCATCACCCATCCCAAATGTTATCACCATGGGGATTCATAGGTGTAAAATACAACAAAATATAACAGCATCCCTATGACCTGGCTAGTGTTTTCAGTGTCATTGAATCTCATGTTCTTCCACCACCTCCCCTGTCCACGAGTGCTCCTCTAAAAGGGAAAACCAATCGTCCCACTAAGTGATTTTCTCTGACTCCCCGGGGTGATAAAGTGCACTTTGAAGCCACCTACAGAGGCTTGTCCCTAAAACACCCAGCAATTCACAACTGTGGCTTTGACAAGCCAGCTTTTTTCTCAACAAGTAAAGTGAAAGTCTTTTCTAATGGACCCAACATCACTACTGTGGAAACCAACAAGCCCCACGGCACCACCAAATGAGCCTTGTGCAATACTAGAGAGGGAAATAAATGTCACAAAAATGTAATTTCCCCTCTCAAGTAAAGGGCCCTCCTGGCTCCCACTCTCAATACCTACTGGCATGTTATTTGTAGCGGAGCAATTCCATAAAGGTTCCATATAAAATGCTACTTCTGTTAGTTGTGCATCAGTGCTCTGCCCAAATTAGTTGATTTGTAAATTGACTTAATACCATATTCTTTTGTAAAAATGATGAACGAAAAAGATGAACTGAGCATAAAAAGTTCTTCAAGTCACCACAAGAGGGCTGCAATTATCGCTTATTTTCATAATTTAGTATTCTACTAATTAGTCTGATAATCACTCAAGTAGCCTAAGACAAAATCATTTTTAAGTATATGCTTTTTGTATGAGAGAAAATAAGTAGGCCAGCTCTCCTTAAAATAAACATTTCCTTATATAATTTTTATAATTACTTAAAGTAGTTAAAACATGACCATGAGAAATAAGGATGCACTAATCCTAATCTTCTCTTCCAGTACCCATTCTGATACCTAAAACTCAGGGTATCCCAAATTTAAATCTGTGTGTCTCACTGTGTGGAACTCTTTACTTACTTTTTATGTAAGGCAACATGAGGCCATGTCATTAAGGCTAATAGCTCTATGGTGTCTAAGCTAGTGAACTAGCCATAGCTAAATACAACCCCTTTATATACAAATTAGCACAATGAGATAAAAGATTACCACGTTGTGGAATATCAGAGGCCTCACTTACCACGCTAAGAACATTTCTGTCCTCCCTACATAGCAGGTGCAGTACCAGGTTTCTATCTCTCCTCACATAATTAGGAAACAGCTTACCCAGGTACTGATAATGCCAGTGCCAAGCTAATCTATAATTATCAACCAGACAGGGTGTGCTGCCTCTACACTCAAAAGTGCAGGAACCATTATTTTTACCCAAAGCATCAAAGAAGCTAAACAGAGGGAGAGAAAAGCGAGATATGTATTTGGTTCAAATTGATTTCATTCTTTTGTATGAATATCAAGGTTTCATTCTTTTCCGTTTTCCCCTCACTCCCCATGGTAGCGTGTATTCATTGGGACTGCTGTTCCGACCAGATAAACAGGTTTTTTTTTGTTTATGGCAATTATTGCCTGAGGATTGTTTCCAATGTGACTCGACTGTCAATGAGGAGGCAGAAAGGAGGGAGGGGAGATGTGATGAGAGGGAATTTAGACCAACCGCCAGAGCGCATTCTTTTGCAGCTCTAGGGAACATCTGCCTATGGATATGGCTGCTACATATGGAAGTTTTATAAAATGTAGAAATATACATGTTCCTGTTGTGCTTCATCATACTGTTTGCTATTGACAGTTGCAGTTGTGTTTCTGTTTTACAATATAATTCATACATACATAATTCATCTTTAAAGAGCACAATGTGAGTTGCTTTAGAATATAGCATTGTTGCACAGGATAGGTGATAACTATTTGTTAACAAATCTGCTTGTGTAAACAGACAGAAAGTAAGTGAATATTTCCATGTGTGTTTAAACAAAACTGATATTTAAAATGGCCTCATTCATTATGCCATCAGGAATAAGTGAGGCATATTGCAAAGTCTTAAGCAGAGAGCATACTGAATGTTTTATTTCTTGTCCATTACTGATGCAAGCTTAAACAGTTACTGCAAAATCACTGGCATCAAGAGACCATCACTCTTAATGGGATTTGGGTATTATGCTTTTTCAGCTTGACAGCTTACACACCATGATCGAACAATGGCGACTGTTATATTCCACAACACTATTGTCATGTGTCCCTCCACTATGCATTTGATTTGTGAGAGTTGAATATCAGAACCTACTTTTGGACATTAGCATGGATGTATACACTTTACAGAAAATGAAAGAACAGGACACCCCACTAAGATTTAGCTTTTACAATACCATGTCATGTGTTCAAATTATGTGCATAATTCTTTAATTAGCAAGCAGAACAGAAATGCTTGCCTGTTAAACAGATGATTAGGGGTATCTAAAGGGACTGTGGTCTCACAGAGAAAAGTATTTGCAGGACCAAGCCATTATCTGAAGGTATTGCTTTTTTATTTAATTATTTTTATTTTATTTGGCCTTGCAGTGCAATGATACAATGGATCTAATATGACATAAATCAACAATTTAACAAGCCATCTTGAGTTTTTATTTGTATATTATGAAATAAATGCTGAAACAGTATTTTCTTTTAAAAAACATAATGTGCACTAATTCTGAAAGAGACACACTAACAAATAACGATAAAAAAATTCTAATTCCATTCTAATTACTTTAAAAACGCTTCATAGTGTTACTTGTCATTTCTCTGTAAACAGCCATGTTATTGCCCCAAAAAGCCCATAATTAACTTTTCTTTTCAAGCATGAATGACCAGGACCTTGTTTTGGAGACATCATTAAATGAGAGTTGTAAACAGTTGTTTTCCCTTGCCATTAAAGTAATTTTCTTTGGGCTGTATTATATTATCACTTGTGCTGGGAAAGAGATTGGAAGTTGTGAGCAGGCAATGGTGACCTCATCAAGGTCATGAGAGAAAGGCTTCCCCCAGAGATAGAGCTTGAAGGCTGTTCTGGGTTGTATTAGCATATATTAGCTTCAACATTGTGTATGTAATGCAGCAGCATGGTTGGCTACCGTCTCAACTTGTAGTGCAGGGGTGGAAATGATTATGATACATTCACCTTGGCGCAGCTTTGTGATTATTTTGACCACCATATGTCCCTATCTGTGTAAACAGGCTCCATATTTTAGGCAGGACATGTTTAACTGGAAATCTCCCATTAAATGACCACTGGCATCAAAAACACTGAAAATGCAAATGTAAGTCCCTTGACACTCATAAGAATAAATGTGAATGTAAATTCCTAAAATG
The DNA here is from genome assembly GCA_005408345.1 of Macquaria australasica. NCBI lineage: Eukaryota > Metazoa > Chordata > Actinopteri > Centrarchiformes > Percichthyidae > Macquaria > Macquaria australasica. Next base: position 804,654 of record SEMN01000038.1, on the reverse strand, counting down.
AGTCATACTTAAACACTGGTAGAAATCATTTAATAAAGATGTCAGTGCTTTAGAGTGGATGCAGTTTGACCAATCTGTGTAAGGGAATAGACCTGCATGCTAAAGTAAAGTCAGGTAGATGACTGTATATTATGTAATTGTTTTGAATTTGAGCATGCTGCCTTTTGACAGTATAACATCCTTTGTAAAACAGTGAAGTGGTGGGCTGCTATAAAAATCCCTTTCTGTGGGACTGAGATATTTATACATCTCATTTCTGTGTCTCGGCTCTTCTAGCTTCCCTGCATCTCTTCATTAATTGTTAACTGTTCCAGCCATTCATCACCTCAGACTATTTGACCTGGCCTGAGTAACACACTAGCTCATTTCCACTCTACCTCCCAGGAGTGGCACTCTGCAGGCAAATGGAAAAGACAGCAAATTTTGCTTTCCCACTTTGCTTTCACATCATTACATGCTCTCATATGGTTATACAAAAAGGCTTTTTTCTTAAAAATATAATAACATTATGACTCATAAATGTTGCCTTTAGAGCCCTGACTCTTCAGTACTGAGTTCAAGACTTGCATTTATTCAGTATGAATAGCTAATGTTTGAAAAGTAATTTCTCAAAGCCTGTAGGACATGTATTAATAAATACTTGTTATCCGGGTGCTTGTAAAGGGCTTCACGTGTTTGACAAATGATAAGGAAGAGCCTTTAAACTAATTCGTAACACTCAGCAATAATTAGATAGAAAACACATCATTAAATCAGCGCGTGTCCCTGACATTTGTCAACCTGTCAGGACACAGCGAGTGCTGTCATAATATGCAGAATGTGGAAGCCGCAAACCTGCATGATCCAACCCTGCAATCAGATGAAAAAGAAACATTCTTGAAGTTTTTGTTCATAATAATATTTCATGATAATATTTTGATTGATCTTCTCATTCTGGAGCATTAGGTCTTTATTTCAATACTGTGCGTTAGACAACAGCAATAGTTTGCATGAAACTTATTGAAAAAAGCAATGGACTATAACATAACATAATTAGCTGAAATCATTGATTTGCCATTAAAAATTATTTAAATGTCTGTACCACAAAAGAAGCCTCAAGCCATATGAATGTTAAATTGATTGCATTAGATGCACTACTGATTTATATTCCAACACAATTACTGTTGAACTGAATACAGAATTGCTTATTACTTTTTTCCTCCATTTTACCCCAATCTGAATGAACATAATAATGTCACATTAATGCTGTGACATTTAATCAACAAGGGACCCTCAGTGTTATGAATTGTATAAACAGTTGCATTTCCTATTTCCCAAAAAGGCAACTGCCTGCACACCATCGAAACAGTCTTGACAATTTGTATTAACATGAACCAATTCAATAAAGGCTGGGCAGGGAAATGTCAAGCTATATCAGGAAAAAGGTTGAAATGTGTTTTGAGAGGCAAGGATGTCAGGATGGAGCCTTGTGTTCAAATTTAAACACATTATATCCACCTCTTTGGGCTCTTGGCACTCATAGAGCTGATGTACAAACACTGCTCCCCACATTGTTAACTGACAAATGTGACCTGCTGGTTTCGCTGGTAGTAGTGAAGTGTGTGAGTAGCTAACATTATTTCCTCAATCCCAAGTCTCTGGGATGCTTTGCTGGGCTTTGTGGCTGTAATGCCTGGAAGCTGAATGTGAGGCTATAGCACTCACTACTGGTGGCATTTCACTATAAGCCAGAGGCAGACCAGGCTTTCCTTAGGGGATTTGCATCGGGGAAAAAAATGAGTCAGGCTGGTTTGCAACCCCTGGAAGTGGCAGTAGAACAGAGAGGAGAAAGTGAAATGCTGCCATGAGAAATCTCTCACCTTACACTCTGCAATGCATGTCATACAGTTGTGTAGAAATTGCTTGTGGTCAGGAAATTGTGGTTGGCATAATGATTTCCTCTCTTTTCTCTCTGTCTTACTCTCCTCCAGTCATTCAGTCTTGATTCTCTCTCTCTCTCTCTCTCTCTCTCTCTCTCTCTGTTCTTTTAACACACACACACACACACACACACACACACACACAAATACACACCACTCACAAAAGCTGCTCCAAAGCTCCAATATTTATTTTCAATGTCAGTGAAAAACAGTGTTTTTTATTAATAATATTTCTTAAATTCCCTCGAGCTCAAACTTCCTACGAAGCTGATAAAGACTGTTGACAGAGCTGCTGTTGTTGACAGTTGGTGAGCAGCACAGTCCTTGCTTTAATTCTGTATGTCTGTGTAATGACAGTGGCAATATCACCACCAGAATGCTGACTTGTTGGTGTTTGTCCACCGAGGGTGGAGGGGCGTTCTATATCACCAGGAGACAGGCCAGAATCGCAGCTGCTGAGCTGCCCAGATTGCATCAGCATAGAGCGGACTAAATCCTATCAGACAAGTCAGTGAAGGGATCGGAGTCCGCCGTCGCAGTGCTGAAGGAAGGGAAAGTGAAAGCTAATGAACAGAAATCACGTCACAATGGTGCCGAGACAATTTACAACAGATGTGTCGAAGAAAAGTCAGATAGGTAGGAGAAAGGAGGTACAGAAAGGTCACACAGTTATTCACTGATGTTGCAAACAAACTGTAAACCATTATCATTGGTGAACATTAATCGAATATTATGTTACTGTAACCCTTAATAATAATAATAATGTCAAAGCATATTGTGTACTCTTAGGATAAATCTTACATGCTGCACAGGATTCAACATACAGGGCTTACTGATCTACCATGTAACATATATAAGAGAGCCAGCCAATCTCCTCAAAATGTCAAAGTGTATCCCAATTTGGGAGAGAATCAGTCTGTTGTTGGTGAATGCCATTAATTTGAATCCTGTTTTTTTTAATTATGGACAATCAACTCAGCAGTCATCTCTGTCAATGAGACAGGAGCTGAACCACCCACTAACTGCAGCTGTCAGCACCAACCTGCTCAGTGGGTGCTTTGAGTGTGCCGATTAAAACTGGCCAGGTTAATGAATGGCATTGATCAATTATGCACTTCTCTCTTTCACTGAAATCTCCGATGGACTTGAATACTAGTGAAAGTCTCATTTTGCTTTCTGCAACAAAAAAATTCAACAGCAAAAAGCACTACAATGTCATGTGGAGAAATGTGTCCGTGCACCAATCTTTTATTGTATTTAATTTTATTTTAAAATCTGTCAGCAGTGTTGAATGAATACATTGTAGTGTGTGGTTTTCTTTCATTTGGTAAAGGCCCCTATACACACGTTTGTGGACTTTCCAAGAAGTTATGTTGACATTTGTCAGACAAACATGGTGAATTTTTGGTCATCAATCCAAAACGGTGCAAAACGGTCCTAAATTGCACCAATTTAAGGCTTTGGCAACCAAAGGCTGACAGTCAAACCTTCTCACAATGTGACTGCTGCTATGACCCATTTCTAAAAACCCACCCGACAGAGTACACTGGTCAACATGACATTGTAAGCACCATTTCTGAATAAAGTGTCAGCGGTATTTCCAAAGCTTGTTTTTTATTTTGCTGAAGATGGATGATGCAAGTTGATGATGTGGAGTTTTTTTTTTTTTTTTTGTCTATTTACATTGTAGCCTCATGATTCCCCAGGCACTGATTGCACAATGTGACATGCCTCAAAATTTAAATCATACAGTCTGACACAGACTATGACCAAGATTTTTTATACCCATCTAGCAGTGTGACATGCAATAAACCTGCAAGATTCCTGATAATGCACCGTGTACAGTCTTTAAAGCTCATGTGACATAGTGCATTTACTATGCTATTCTTACTTTTACAATTACAGCCTCACCATACAACCGCATTATCTTTTCTTGGTGAGTTTTAAACATCACCTCAGTTCCAGAAAGTTTCCAAGAATTCACTTGCAACTGTTTAGAGAGGAAGGAAAAAAAAGTTTCACCAAATCTAAGGCTATCCGAACATGCCTTTGTGTTCCTGTCTGAGAGAGAAAGAGGAAGAGAGAAAGGGAGAGAGAGAGAACAAGAGTACTACTTAAGATGCAAAGCACCACACTCTGGCTTGTAACCTGCTCACGAGCACATTCATTCACTCATTCATGTTAGCAGGTGGCAAATCTTCCAGCTGTTTGGTCATTGTCAGTTCCACACATGTCAGCATGTGCCACATGTAGGTAAGAAAAGCCTGATGTAGACATGTTGACGTCGCCACCTAGAAGCAAAGAAAGAAATTGCTGTTACTCTTTTTTTCCTCTCTCTCGTAACACATGTAAAAATAAAATATGAATCTATTAAAAATGCAACATAATTGCTCTAATCTCCAGTCGGTATACACAAACAAATATATAAAACACAATTCAGCTCTTTGCAATAGATTTCATTAATTGAATTATTCATTTTAATTAATTCATCTGTCATTCACTTGTTTTATATGTTAAACATCTAATAGCCAGGCTTTACATTAACTTTTTTCAGGCACTTCAGGCTCAGACAAGATGAAACGTTAATTGTCTGTAGATATAGTCACCTGTTCTCTCCCATCAAATAAACAGTCAGTGTGTAAAAATGTAATGTTTATAGTCCAAAGTTTCAGAATTCAGTTAACCCACATAATTAACTTTTGTTGCCTTGTTTGTCTTTTAGCCAAGTGCATGTGTGAAGCTGCTGGCACCGTGGCTCTGCACTTGTATGATATTGGCTGGGCCTGATTTCAGGTGCTTTGCATCAATGACACAGTGTGTCCTTGTTTGCTATTGCTATTGCTGCACTGCACCCGCTGCTTTCTGGATCTCATTCTCAGCATGCTAATGCCACACTGACACCAATGCCTGCACTTGTATGTAAAAATTTGAATGTATTTTGTTTTGCATCAAATAGTCACACTTTTTTCACTGCCGCTGCAATGCACCTACTGGTTGAGTGGTAGTTCCAAGAATGTGGCTGCCATGTATTCCTGCATCTCAGAAATGCAGAGATGTGAACTCATTCTGTGGAAACCACCATGAATTCAGGAGTTAATCACCAAACATCTGGGAAGACGCACACACATTTGATCTAACAATAAATCCTCTTTCTACCACATTAGTTTGTGTTTTTCCTTCGTGGAGTGAGTTTAAGTTATCTTGATGCACATTTAAATTAGTTATCAGGGCATCTATTCATCAGTTTTGTAATAATTAACCTTCCTGTTCAATTAAACATGATTTTCATCACTGCTCAAAGCCAGCAGGACAATGATGGTCTCAGATTAGACAGATTTACCTTTATGTCTTCCTCTCTCTTCTGTTTTACTTTATTGGCAAATATTACTAAAGGAATCATATCCAACAAAAAGTATTTTCATCACTGTATTAGTTATAAGTTGTTGTTTTATTGTCATAAATAAAAGTTTTTGTCATGCCAATCTGTGCGCAATAATCCTCCCTCAGTACTACAATACTTACCAGCAAGCAAGAAACAGCATTGCCCAAAAGCACTACATAGTCTACACTACATAGCATATAGAATAGCAAATACATGTATGCATTGTATGCTATTAATGCATGCATTAGAATCTTAATCTAAGGATTTCACAGTTTCAGACATGGAAGTAAATCCTTGATTGGTCTGCCGATTATTTTGCGATTAATTAATTAATAGACTAATTGTTTTTGGCTATAAAATGTCAGAAAATAGTGAAAATGTCAATTATAAATTCCCAGTGCCCAAGGTGACAACTTCAAATTGCTTGTTTTATCCGGCCAACATTCAAAAACCCAAAGGTATTCAGTTTAGAGCTGAAACGATTATTCAAATAATCAATCAATGTGGGATAGTAAACATAATATCTTTGGGTTTTGGTTTGATGTTCGGACAAAACAAGAAATCTGAAGATGTCACCTTGGGTTCTGGGAAATCGTAATGGATGTTTTTCAAAATTTTCTGGCTTTAGGTTTAGACAATTAATTGAGAAAATTATCGGCAGATTAATCGCTAATGAAAATAAGTTAGTTGCAGCCCTAATTCAGCTTGCTTTCATATATGACAAAAAAAATCCTTCAAATACTCACATTTGAGAAGCTGGAACCAACAAATGTTTGATATTTTTGCTTGAAAAATGACTGATCAGTTATGAAAATAGTTGCGATTTTCTGATGATCAATTAATCGACTAGTCATTGCAACTGTAATAAGTTGGTGTGAAATTGTAAAATTAGGTTAACAGCAAAGAAATATACACATACAACACATTACCTTTAAATAATGATCGCCTTTACTGAACACAACAGCAGTTTAGCTTCCATGGGTCAAAAGTATAAGAGGGATGATGGCAAAAGATTCAGTGACAAGAACAGGAGCGCAGTCTAATGTGACTAATAAATCAATTCTGCTTCTCGTGGAGAGCAGAGCCAAGTGAGCAGTCTTGTGATGGGCACCTTGGGGATGTGATGTCATCACTCAATATCCAAGTCTGATGATGAACAGGGAGTTTTTCTCAGTGCCTCCTCTTGTCGATTATCAAACGGGCTCACCTTGTCTTTTTCTGTGACGCAAGATCGATACAAAAACAGCATGTGCATTTTGCAATAACCCTGCTCTCATTCAAATCAATGTGCCGCATGAGGGGTTTGGACTTAATTTCTGCATTAGCACCATGACAACCCTCAGCCTCCTGAGAGGTACATTGCCACAATGACAAGGTTTTTCATGTAACCCTCCCCATTTGTATAAGTAATGTAGCATTTCGTGGCAGTACACATAATGACTTGTGCTTTTCTTCAGCACTTCTCTTACTGCACAGAGAGTCTGATGGAAAATCTCAGAGCAGGCGAAGAGAGCAAAATCAATAATCTATTCTATTTAATGGGCTGGAGTGTCACAGTAACGAGATAGGAGTGGATGAGTCGAATCGTCCATTGCCAAATCTTAACAGAAGGTTGCACACAGAGACTCTCTCTTTCCCTTCCCATCTTTCTGCCTTCCTGTCATGTGCATAGTTACACATATGTACACCCTCTCTCTCTCTTTCTCTCTCTCTCTCTCTCTCTCTCTCTGTCACACACATGAACACACACACACGCATGCACAAATGCACAAAAACACACACACTCCTCTATGTATACTTGTGCCTCAACTCATTTGTCAATTTAGAAATCTGTATTAATGAGTAGCATCAATTCAGAGTGTGGTGTTAAGATTTCCCATTCTCTTAATCTTTGCTGTTTCTTCAGCATCAATACTCTTACTATACTTTTACTCATGCCACAGAAGCACCCTTGTAATATCTAAAGAAGACTGGCAGCTTCTGTTTACCTCCTTTGTACCACTGAGTTTAAACAGCAAAACACTGGCTGTTCTACTTTGCACTGACTTGTATTGCCAAACGCATGCATAAGAAATGATTTGAAAGACTTTTGACTTTGATGCCTGTTTTCCCCACGCTGCACTCTCCTCTACCCATCGACGTTTCAGTATTGACTTCTAAATTAATCTCTGTGATTAAGCTATACAGGAAGGTGACTGTTTCATTCCTTGTATTACAAACAGAAGATTTAGCTGTAGTGGTTCTCCGTCGCTCTGACTTGGCAGGCAATATTGGCAGCACGATGATTTCATACTTGGCTGATGGAAATTGGAAATCATCTTCTGAAACAATGGTATTGTCGGCTGCCTTTTTCTGAATGCAGTCTGCTGTTGAGCAGCGTGATATGAGTTTCAAACACCTTCTCCTCCCACACAAAGCCTGTTAGTACTACTTGTGGACGCCTTGACCTTTAGTAGATATTTCAGTCTTGTAACATGTGAATTACAGTGTGTTTCATGGAGCCACTGCTGGATGATGAAGTCTCATTAGTAACTACTCCATAATTACCAAGAATTTTATTCAGCATTTTGCCTTTTTTAAAGAGGATTCATTGGAAAACCACAAAAAGAACTTTAAACTCTGTTTAGTTGTTGGTAACACTACAATAAGATTGCAAAGTCATAAGTCGTTACAAAGGAAAAAATCCATAACTAACTGCTATTTAATGAGTTGCTACCAAGTAGTCCCCAATAACTCTCAAAGACTACAAGTAGAAAGCAATAAATTACTTGAGACTGCTAGTTCAAGAAACACCAACATAATAATAACACAGGACAAAACACATTCCAGTAAGGACTGTACTGCAAGTTCTTGTGCTGGCCAGCATACGTGCTAATACCAATATATCTGTGATAAGATCTAACTGGCCAGATGATTTATAGGTGGGGCTCTACATCCTTCTGTACTCAGCTGGCAAATAGGACCTGAGTTTTTACTGAAAACGTGACTGAGAACCATTAGTTCATGAATGTCACAAGCCAGAGACAGCAGACTCCTCAAATAAATCTTCATATTCAGTCCACATTTACATTAATATTCACATCCATATGTCATATTCACATCCATATTTCACCCGAGCATACTTGGTCCCCCAGACATTACCTGCAGGGGAAGAGATGGGAGAGGTATGCACAGAATTGAATGAAGGAGGGAGGATGAGAGGATGGATGGATGGATGGATGGATGTGCAGAAGGCTGGGTAAAGGGGTGGATGAAGAAGAAAGAGGCATGGATGATGGGAATGGAAGGGAGGGTGGGTTGAGACAGCTGAGACAAACAGAAGGTGGGCTTAGCAAGACGTTTTGACAGGTAACTCACAGTGAACAGGTTATAACATAATAATTCAAAACAAAAACATCCAGTATCTTAATAATTCCAAACTCAGTGCGTGAAGTGCTTCAATCTCCCTGTTCTGATCACACACACCCCCACCCACTTTAAAAACCATAAACATTAAATATAATAAGCTATGGTGCATTTGTCTTAAATGGGGTCTATCAAGTTTTTATAGACTCATATTGGCTTCAGATGTAGTGTGATGCAACAAATCCCAAGCCTTGAAATCATTCAGCCCAAAGTTCAGCTACATCACAGAAGCCCATACTTTGATTTTAAAGTGATATAGTGCTCCACCCAAGAAATAAATGTTGGTAGTTTCCTCCCACAGAGAACTGCGGTTAAAGGCAGAAGGTATCAACACATCCCTGGAAACATCCCAAAACCCTCCTGCAGTGTAATTCACTTTCCTACTGTGCTGAAATAAATCTGGGATAATAACATTGCATGGTTCGGTTTTGGGGTCACGGTTTGGTGTGCTTGGTACATCAGGGAAAACAAAAGAAATGCAGAAGATGTCATTACTGTAATTCATTTTGAAAAACGTAAACATTATTAACATTATAATGTAAAAGAACACCACTCAAACGTTGTCATACGGTCATAAACAAGTCAAAATCTCAGAAAGTCACAATCGTTATTACAAACTACTATTACAAGACTTCAACATAATGACAAAAATGACCATGAAATTATGAGGTGCTTATCCAAATACACCCAGTTAAAGAATCAAACTGGCACAAGTAGTCAGTTCTCTATCAACTAATATATAAAAAAAATTACTTTTGGAAACAGACACACAGACCATACCAGTTTCTGCTCTGCTGTCCAGCGCTGTAGGCAGTGGATAGTACAATTTGGTGAGAATCTGTGCTGATTGGCAGCTTCTATTTATTTGGACTTCTATAACTTGCCATCACGAGGTCTCTGGGCTCTCGTCCGTGGAGTGTTCAGGACGAGGAGGTAGAGCAGCTCCAAGGGCACCTTGGCTCAGTGCCACTCTCCTTAACTTCTGAAACTGCACAGGCAAGCGCACAAACCCACACACACACGAGTCACGACCCACACTTCACTTATGGCTTGGGTAGTCTCTCCTAATGAATATTATTTCAACAGAAAGTTTAGGAAGCAAGTATATCTATGCCTGAGGAAAATAGAATATTGATGTCTGCGATATAATGATGACATATGTTCACCTTTGCTTCGTTTTGGGCAGTGTAGAAGTGCAGCTCCATGAAATTAAACCCTGCACTCGCCTCTTAATGTTGCGTGTTGGTTCACAGATTTCTAGCATCGTTTATTGGGAGAGGGAAGTTTATATCCTATCAGTGCTGAGAAGAAAAATGCGTAATTCAGAATTTAATCCACAGCCTTGAAATCTAAAGTCCAAATCCAGCTGCAGTGCTCTTGGCTCTGATTTAACCAAGTACCACTCGTTACAGTATGACTTACATTCCCTTCTGAACTAACTCGAAAAGAACATAGAGTTGATATTTAAGCACTGTTGCTCCATTACTCCACTGACACTCCAATCTATTGTGACTTACATTGTGAACCTGCGCCCATTTCCAGAGTCAGTCAGTTGTTATTAGCCCAGAGATTAGTCCAAAGCAGAGTCAGTAATAGGATATTAGTGTTAGTGTTACAGCATGCCCTATTTAACTTTTGGAGGGAAAAGTGAGTGACATGAGTGACTTGAAGCCTAGCTATCAGGCTGTCAAAGGGCAGAGGGCAGAGCAGCTGCAGACACCTCCAGCTGTCTGGAAGCTTGGAGCGGCCAAAGGCTGAGGACACAAATGCTCGGCACAGTACAGAGGAAATCAGCACATTTCATCAGAAAGAAGGCAGCAGCTGAATGGCCTGTGATATAAAAGCTGTTATTGAGTCATCAGTGATTTTCAAGAACTGGTGGCAATGGTGCAAACTGATTGCATGCATTCACTATTTACATCTCATTTCCTGCTCTTTATTTCCAACAAAAAGTCATAGTTGCAAGATTTTGATAGCAAGACAAGAGGTTTTTTTTTTTTTTGTAAAGTTAGATTTATATGCTAAATGCACCCATCTAAGTCACCAAGTGGGGCTGCAGGAGAGGAGAGAATTCCCTCCTGTGATTGAGATTACTACTAGTAGTATTATTATGTTCTCTAACCCATCATCAAATGTTTAAGAGAAGATAAATTGTGCATTTACTCTATATATAGGTCATTTAGTCTAAGAAATGCACAAAAAGTGAAAAATGCCCATCAAGTTCTAAGAGTCCATGGTGACATTTTGAGGGGATGTCTTGTTTTGTCAGTGCAACAGTCCAACACCCAAAGATATTCTGTTTAAAATGATGCAAAGCACAGAACAGAGCATATCCTCCATTTGAGAAGATTGAACAAGAACATTTTTGGCTTTTTGGCTTGATAAAAACAATCAATTAAGAAAATAGTTATCAATTAATTGTGTGTTGATTTAGTTGCTGGTATAATGTAGATTTTGTATACTGCCCTGAATATATATCTACCAGCCAATGAAAATAGAAATAATAAATACCATCCACCCCAACCAGAAAAATAAATATAAAAATCATGAAGCAAAAATCATCAGAAAAGAAGGCATCCTGCTAATTTGGACCAATGCAAGGAGTATGAAAAATATATAAATAATATATAAATATCATCCTCAGAGACTGCCGCATCAAAGCCTGTGTATCTTTCAGTCACAAGGAAGGGACTGATTGAAATAGTCCCTTCTGTGTTGGTAGAAAGAATTTCTTCTGAGGAAAACTGAAGGGAGGGAGCCATAAAAGCACATCCACCACCATCACTCCCTTATCTTTTGCCTTCTGTTCAACTTCACACAAAACTGGGGAGCAATGAGGGGCATCCTCACACAAGTATGACGCTTTATTTAATTAAAATGGTCAAATATTTTAACTGGGACATTTAATGCTGATTTTGAGGAAAGCTTTAATTAAATACACTCTCACATTCTTTATTAAATAATATGTCTTGGAGTTTTAATAATTTGTCTTAGATACATTTTACGTCAGAGCAGAACACAATGTAAAAACTCAACTGCAAACTAAATGTAATAATAAACTATTTTCTGTTTTTAGCCTGGTTATGCTATTTTCCCCTTTAATGGCCTTTCTGTATCAGCTTGTCAGAAGATGTTATTCAAGATACTTTATGTGACAACTTATATGAACTCCATCCACTGATGAGGACTGTAAGATGTAGTTTATGTATCTGGTATTTCCAGAAACTTTCAAAATCTTTATCTAAAATAATGTGCTGTAGATTTGAGCAAACTTTGTCCCTACATCATGAGTATAGCGACTGACCCACCAGCAAGTCACAGGGGTGAAGCATTTATTGGAAGTATTTAATTATTATGAGGGAAACAGAATAGAGAAATGGAAGCAGTGTTTCTGCTGATGGCAGGCCACCATCACAACTTTCACATCTTGAAAAAAAAAATCAGAAGTGAAAACAAAACATCCCCATCTGATCCATTTCGTGGTTGTTGTTGTTGCGTTTGTTACTCTAACCGCGAAGCCCATTTCCCGCCCTCCGTCCCCCACGCATTCAACCAGTTCATCTTGCAAGTTAAAGGTAAAATTTTTAAGAAAACTCAGATATTTTCCAAGGAAAAGAAAAGCAGACGAGGTAGGTAAACAAGGCAGGCATTTAGTTAGCTAAGTTAGCTAGACTATATGCCTATGTTCATAATATCTAGACCACGTGGGAGATATCTCATCTGGCTTGGGAACGCCTCGGGATCCCCCAGGAGGAGCTAGAAAACGTTGCTAGGAGAGGGACGTCTGGACTACCTTGCTTAGCCTGCTGCCACCACGGCTCGGCCCCGGATAAGCGGCAGATAATGGATGGATGGATGGATTACTGTAACTGAAAATTTATAATACTCTTTGTCCTTCCACCTACTCTCATTATTCTTTTGTCTGCTTGCCGGTGAAGACAGACCTGAGGAACAGACTGCAAGGAGAGCATCTAGCAGCCTGCATTTGGCTGTCTATTAATGGGCCTCCTTTCAAGGACTTTCCATATCAAAGGGCCATGGATATGAGAAACCCAGAGTAGTAAAATGCTCCAACAAATCCTGCAAGCTTTGTCATTAAATAATAATAATACTAAAAAAATACATATTTAAAACAATGTCTGCATTTTTTCAGTAGTATATTCCTTTAAAAGGTCTTGGAAAATGACTTTTTAAACTGTATTTAATACAAAACCCCCACCCACATTCCACAGGAAACACTTGGAAGGTGGTCTGTGATATATGATTAACAATAACAGGGATATTATATTAGGTGTTTACATAACCATTTACGTTGACAGAAAAAATAGTAGAATAGTACTATAAAATAGTAGACAGAATGTATAACAATGTTGCCTGCCCTTAGAGATTAAAGAAACTGTAAGGAGAGAACTGCGTAACAGAGGTGTTCCGATACATTTTGAAGAAACATTTGGAAGATCATACATGGATAAATGTTGTAATTAGTTTTAATATTTAAAGTAGCAGTAGCAATCTGAATAATTTAGATGTACAATAGTTTCTGTAGTGTTGTTATTACACTCTTTAAAGTATGTATTTTCTTTTAATCAGTTACCCATCTGCCTGTGTATCTAATGTATATTATAACAGAAGAATTATAGTACTGTGGGGATAGTCATAAGCCTCCAGCTGAGCACTGCTGTGGTGGAGTTTTCCCCAGAGAACGTGAGGGTCGCCTCTACGCTACAGCATTTTGCAGGGAGGAAGGCTGTGGCTGTTGTTTGTGCCTATAGGCTTAACAGCACTTTGTAGTATCCTTTGTCCTTAGACTCTCTTGGTGGGGTCATGGAAAAGGCACTGCCTGAGGACTTGAGGACTGGATGCTGGGGAACTCAAGGCATGTCTTGGACAATCAGGTAAAGAGAGAGCCGAGCTGTTAACTGATCATGACCTTGTGGCGATTTGGATCATGTAGCGGGGGAACTGCCGGAAAGAACCCAAACATACAGTTAGTCTCCGAAAGAGACCCGCCTGGGGTACACTACATGGAATTTGAGTGGGTCATGTTCAAAGCCAGAGGCAGGTACTCTGAGTTGTGGCCTTAGGGTGGTCGTGCCTATTGTGATGCAACTCAAGAATTCACTGGTGGACATCGCTGGTGAAGGAAGATGTCAAGAAGAAGGCATGGTTGGCCCAGGCCCCAGTAATCTGCAGTGCAGTACTGAGAGACCAGAAGTACAACAGCTCCTGTGGTCATAGAGCCAAAAATGCAGTGTGGGAGGATGTGGGAGGGATCGGTTGGCCTCAAAGAGTTTCTGGCAAACCACAAAGCTTTGCCCGTAATGTTTTCATCACGGGAGGAGAAATTATGTTGGGCAGTGGAAAAAACACTTCCTGAGCTCCTGAACACGAGCAACACACCTTCTGTAAAAGAGACAGAATCAGAAGACTCGGGAGAGGCCTTGCCCATGTCTCGGTGCGAAGGTCACAAGTAATCAGAAAGCTCTTGGTGGATGTTGCCAGGGTTGTGTCGCAGCACTGATTCTGTTTGTGATGTTCATGGACAGATTCTCTAGGTGCGGTGTCCTGTTGGTGACCTCAGGATCATATCTTTGCTTTCTGCTCAACGGTCACAAGCACTCAGTGGAGACCAATAGATTTACATTATAAGCTGTCCAAATATGTTTCGTTTGCAAGGTGTCCAATCTCACCCTTAAGGACGGAGAAGAGCGTGTACCAGAATGAACCGTTGCTTGTTTACTTCTTCATTGAAAAGAGTCAGTTAAGGTGTTTCAGCCATCTGATTAGGATGCCTCCTGGTCACATTCTTGTGGAGGGGCCACTCCAACTAGGAGGAGATCCTAGGGCAGACCCACTACAAGCTGGTGGAATTACATTACAATCCCACCTGGCCTGGAAAAGCATTGGTATCCCCCAGGAAGAGCTGGAGGACGTACCTCAGCAGAAGGGCATCTTGGCTGCCTGCTGCTACTGTGATTTGACCCAAATAAATGGAGGAAAATGGATGGCAATTAAACAGCGTGTTAAAAAGCAATTGTTTATATGCATTTTCTATACATATCTTTAACAGAAGACTTTAAAATTGTGTTAAAAATTAACACATTAGAACTAGTATGCAACTACAAGTAGGTTATAATGTGTTATCAAGTGTTGTTTTACGCACCAGTTATGTACGCGTACTCAGAGGAGATACAGTTGCAAATGCAAGAATAAACACTTGTCTTTACATATGTCTCTACATAGTAAGTCAAGTCTTTATATGTGCTCACAACTACATTATAAGTTGATACAAAACATTTATTAATTGTTTATCTACTGCTTATAAATGCTAAACTAAAACGTTACCAATTGTACTCCTCCTTCATGAGCAAGTCTAATTTGTTTCTAGCATCTGTGACGGAGCATCTGCTGCTTACCAAGGACACAATTAGCGGTCCATCAATCAACTCTCTCTCTTGTAGCTAACTCAGATCATGCTCTGCCAAAAAGCATGGGCATTAACAAGCAACTGTTGGCCATGTCGTGGGCCAAGCTGTGCTTTGGCTTTACAGTGAGGAAAATGTACTGTTGAGACATGATATTAATGGTTTTTGTCTGAAATTGTCTATCAGGACACACAACCAAATTAACTGTGTTGCCTACAATCTGTTTTGCTAAATAGGGATACTACTAAATGCCAGCATTCATGTTAGTATTGTGCTCTGCTGGTGAACATGCTACACCACCTTCTGCTGTCAAAACTAATTCTCAGATCTACAAAGGATGGATTCAAATAGATAGAAAACAGATTTGAGACATGATGATTGTGATGTTAACAAGTAGTGATTTTTTAGATATTCAGAGCTTTGCTCCTGGTTAATAACTCACAGCATTGCTATTAGGCATGCTACAAATCTGGACAAACACTGTGAACCTCAAAATGTTAGAGCTGCAGTCAGTGATGTTGCATCAAGTCGTAAATCAATGTCACAGTTTTGGTTCCCTGTGCTCTTGATTTAGGACAAAGTTGACCACAAATACTAATTCAACAATCCCAAGCCATGTAAATAAACATTTATTTTCTTACCTGCTCGAGCCCTTTCAGGAGGTGGCTCAAGTATCCCAAAATACCATGCGTGGAAGGCAGTAGAACAGCATGGGCAGGTCGCTAGTTCATAACAGGGCTAGGACAGACAGTACTTTAGTCTCCAATCTACCTGACCTGCACGTTTGGGACTATGGAAGGACCCAGGAAACAATAAATAAATATAAAAGTATGCAAGAGATTCCGCTCATTACTGTATGTTTACATTTTGATTGTGAGCCATCCATATGATTGATTTATACTGTTAGTTATTATCAGTATGATTTGTAAATCATTTATAATTCAGTATGTGTAGAGTAGAATCATACTATAGGTGTAGTAAAGTAGTTAAGAACTCAGACATAAAATAAGACAGAGGGCAGTCAAAACATAGAATAAACCACTGGTAGCCTTTTAGCCAGTCAGCTACCCTGCACTACCTCAGACGTTTGACTGCTGCTGTGAACTGTGCTTGCTGCTGAGAGCTCCCAGTGGTGACAGAGTGAGGTTGCATCCTTCTGTCCATCACTTCCATTAGCCTGGAGCGCGACACTCCTCCAAAATCACCATCAGGCAATCAGACGCACCCCTAATGAGCTCTCCAACCAATTACGATCCTCTGGAGACTACTGGAGACCCTTATTTTCATCTGCTAGCATGTACATACAATAAAAAGCTGTGCAGCACGTTCTTGCTTGCTTGAATGCATAACATTGCTCTGGGGACAGAAAGATGGATTCGCTATGACTGGGCATTATTCCTCTGGTACATCCCCTTCAAATAGGAACGTCCCCCGCTGCAACTCTCCCTACTGGGACAATCTGCAGCGTGACGAAGTGCAATTATGTGCCGCATAATAGCCAGTTCTAACCCTAACTCTGTTTAAGACACGAAGGGCAAAGTAAAACCCTGCGGGACACGCTGTGACTGTAGAGAATTGGGAAGGAGAGTATGTGTGACACATTGACTGAAAAAGCCACCAACAATAGACTAATAATGGAAGGTCACGCCTCTGCCTGACATCACCAAGAAGAGGCAGCTCATTCAGGATTTCTGGCTCCGCTTGTGATGAGATGCACACAGGCATTAGGTTGTGCTACGACTGTCTCCCACTTACACTTCAACATAAGTACTCTGCCACCAGCTTCAGGTTGACAAAACAGACATGTTTTTTTTTTAGATCTGTATCATATTAGAGTGAAGCAGTGGCCCTCAGATCTGTAAAACAACAAAAAAAAAAGAAGACATCATTTTGTTTTTATTAGGTTTTGTCCTTGTGTTGTTGCAATTTGTGTTGTTTTTTGGGATGGGGGTTCCCAGTGACATATGCTTGGAAATGTCCCCTAGGACCTAAGTATTGTCAGAGGACAGCATTAGACTTCATTTATTTCTTGTGGACAAGACAATGCAAAATATGTTGACAATATGACAAACCTTCCCATTGCTGCTTTCAAATTAAAAGTCTGTATTTCAACTTTCTCAGGAAATAAGAAAAAAAATCTTGTTTTAACCATGGTGACAATGAATTTTTTCATAATCAATGGGTTGATGACATGTTTTTAGCCTAGCAGTTAGGAAAAATGTTCTTAACCCACAAATGCAAGTCTCCAATTTATCTTTAAATACTAAAATCTCCTAACATAGAGATGCATGGTTTTCACTGTTCGCCATGTTCCCTCCACTCCTTCCCTTCATTTTTTCCTTCCTGTTTTTTATATTTCTTTTTACACCACTGCAAATTATTTCCATCACTTCTACTTAAGTGACATTTACAAATGAGGGTAAAATCAGGAAGGCAGTGGATCTCAAATTGGAAAAGGCATTGAACTGAAGATAATGCCACAGGCTCCATAATATCAAACCAAATGATATGAAATGTCAAATGATGTGAAATTGTTGCAGAGCTGAATTTTATGCTCCCACCCTCATCAATGCAGCATTTTTAGTAACCCTCTATTTAGGCTTATGAGTAAAACCCTGATTAGATTATTGTTATGAAGACTAGGGCTGAACATAATATTCAGCTGATTTTTTTTAAATTATTATTATTTTACCAATTATAAAATAAAAGGTCTAATTAGAATAAATAAAAATAAAAGGCCAGTTTGTGCGGTGTGCAATTTAAGGAGTAATAGAACAATTTGGAGTACTGAGTTGAATGCTCCTTACTGCACATTTCCATGATTATTTCTGTGCCTCTAGGCCAAAAACAAAGAAAATCATCTGGTGCAGAGGGGAAAGACATGATGGTTTTATTTCACCTAGTTACTGCATGCTGGTATAATTTACATGCAGCTCATACACTAGATGTTGAGAAATTTCTTCACAACAGCTGCAGGATGCACTATCCTTCTCCAGTGACATCCCATCTGAAACAATGTTTTCCCAATGAATGGCCAATTTCTCAATTACCGTTACCTTCGTTTAGATGGTGATGGTTGTTTTTTCAGCTCTTTCTTCTCCCAACTGAGTCCCCTCAGTTGCTGTTATTCGTGGTCTGCTTTTTCAGGGGCTGGAAATGCAGTTAATTTAGGTTAATTTGTGAAACAGAGAAAAGAATGAAAGACCTGGGTCATTGTTTAATGCAAGCAGTCAATTACACTGGCTCTAATGAGATCAAACTGATGAAGGCCATCAAGAGTAACAGAAAGCCTTATCAGTCACAGATTAATAGAGTCAGTTTGAACATTTAGGATTTAGCAATCTTGAGGTCAATCTCTTGACCCTCAAAATCATGTTACAACAGTTGTGGAATAATAATTCATATTCAATAAAGATTTGGAACACAGGGTTGTAAACACTGTATGGACGGGTGTTACATCTAATTAAAGCCTTGACCCCACAGCCTATTAAGTGTGACATGGGATGAACAGAAAATCCCATCCTGCTCGTGTATCCTCCCTCCTGAACCCATGCCCCTTGTTCCATTACATTTGATTTGGAAACCCATTCACGGTCCAGTGACTCCCATTTTCTCATGGGATTATCGACAGGGAGCCTCCATTAGTTCTAATCCATCTCTTTGTCATTCAAGAAACGGTGTCGATCCCATAATTATATTTCTATCTTCCAGTCAGATCTGGCTGAAAGATTTGTATTTACAACAGTAAGAACCCAAACATACCACGTCTGAAAAAAAAGCTACAATCTAATACAGTACATTTTAGGTCTATAGTTCTTCTGTAGTACAATATTCCTATCTTTTCAGAGTCATGTATTTTATGATTCTTGGAGTCACTCCATGTCTTCCTCACCAGATGTGCAACACCCACAGCTCTGGAGGAGCCTCTGTTTTGTGATAAGAAGAGAGGTGAAGGCAGCTCATGTTTATGGCATGGCAGTGATGTACTTATATGTGACCCCGAGGCAAATGAGCAGATGCTTCATTACCCTCTCTGTGCATTACCAGGATTATAACAACACATGGATATGGAAATAAAGGCTCACGGATGCCATAAGGGAGGAGAGATACTTAATGAACATGGATGTTCACAAGTTATGGCAACACTCAGAGAAAAAATTGCATGTGTAGATGGATGTATAGAGACATGGATAGATGAATAGATAGATAAAATGGGCTGGAAATAAAATTGTAACACCCCTGTAATGAAGGTCCTCTTCATTACTAGTATTGGTAGCACAATGTGTGTAGTTCTGGGTAAAAGAAATAAATACACAACACACTCCTGAAGGATTGAAGGCTTTTATTGAAATTGTTGCATGATGTGTGTTTCAGATAGTGTAGTTGCATCGCAGCTGGACATGATTGAAGGCCGGCCCTGGGAAGACAAGCATACATTTAGTGTGGCTAGTTGGGTACCTTAGCATAATCTGTTTATGGGATAGTACCTTGGCCAAATCTAGGGATTAAATTTACTGTTCATTGTTTAAGTGTGCAGTAGTATAATGTGTATTGTTTTCGGGTCACTCACCTCTGTTGTGTCTCCTCTTCAGGGTGTTCGGGTAAAAGAGTCCCCGGGGTATCTGAGCGCCAATTTGAAGGTTCCGGGAGATAACACGTGGTAATTAGTGTAGGGGTGGGGAGGTACTTTAATCTGCTGTTGCAGTTTTTGTGGTGGTATTGTAATGAGTAATATGCAGGAAGATGATATACACTATCTGACAGTAGTGTGGGGTACATGTGTTTTAATGTATTGATTGTGTTTTTGTATTTTTGATGTCTGGGGAGGGATGGGGGTCCCTATACTGTGGTAGTGATCGAGGTCATAGCCAGCGGCAAGCTATATAAGGCTGCCACTTTCCATCAAGCGCTGCTGCTATCAGGACCACATGTGTCCCGTGGTCCACAGTATTTTTTATGTGAAGATGTTCTTGTGATGTATTTATTGTGGGTGAAATAAACACCTGGTTGGTATGCACCTAACCTCAGCCTCAAGTCTCCTACTGTTTAAGTCCAGCCGCTACACGACCATCCTAACAACCCCTCAGCATACAGTAATGCAATACAATTCATCAGCACCACAAACTACAGCATCTCTGTAACAGTTTCAATAAAAACTGCATGTATCCTTCATGAAGGTAGGATTTATTGCAGGGCCAGTGTATTAGAATGTATTACTTTCAGATAGGTGGACCTAATAAACTGGCAACTGAGTGTATATACACAGCCAGACAAAAAAATCAGTATTGGACAATACTGCAAACCTCTGGTTATGTTTATTGACAATGTACTTTTACGTCCAGTGCTTTCTGAACATTTTCTGAATTTCTCATAATATCTACACATTGCAACTACTGTTTGGTTAAAGGTAGGGAAAGATCATGGTTATGGCAAATAAACTATGGTTAAGGTATGGTTATTGTTAAGCAAGTAAAACACTTAGTAAAGGTCAGGGAAAAATTGTGGTTACAGGTTAATTAAAAGGCCACAAACTCTGGTCTCCTGTACAACAGTTGGACTCGCTGCACACAAGTCCACCACCCTGACTGTTCCACCCTTCCTTACTGCCTCACTACATAAAGTGCAAACTACTTCCTGTGCTGGCACTAAACATTTGCATTGGGCGTAAATCATGATGTGCGGGATCGTCCAATGTGGTCGTAATTCCTAGGGATAATCGGGTGATACACATGTACACAGAACCATATAATCTCTTTTTAGTAAATTGTTTGGTAGCTTAAAGGAAAATCCATTTTTCATAGTGGAGAAAAAGGGTTACCCCATTCTTTTATTTTACATTGGAGAGCTTCTTCCGGTTTCAATCTGCCAGTGGACCTGGATTTAGGGTCATTATATTAATATATGATATGTTAAAATTCAAAATTGTCTGTGTAAAAGCACAACAGGCCGTCCCTTGTGCTCCAGGGCTGTTTGTTGACTATTTAAAATGCAACTGCCTTATAATACCATAAGCTTGCCAAACACTTGAAGCAAACACTTGAATGGATGGAATGTCGATTCTATGTAGTATCTGTAGTTTAGCCTATGCGGATTACATGTCAGTTTTAATTTGTGGCAGCCTTAATAGCTACTGCAAACTGAAAGTTTGATGACAAGTCATACAGCTGTTCTAAATCAGCAATGGCAAGCCATATACCATTGAGAGCCACATGTGGATTGCAGGATCGCATTCCAAGTGATCACCGCAGCAGGTTATTTTACTGATGAGTTCTTCCTCTTACTGGAACGGGTGATAATCAGTGGGTGGAGTATTTTAGGTTGAAATGAAAACCTGCAAGCTGTTGGCTGTCAATTGCACAAGGTGGGCCACCTCTGGTCTAAATGAAGCATAGGGTGGTTTTATTGTTGTTGAAAGAACCTGTTTAAGGCTTTTTTTTTTTCTTGGCCCACTGGACACTTTTCTAAAGCTGTTTCCAGCAGAGCACTTATGTCCACAATTTCTACAATGGTGGTACTGAGTAGAGTGTTATGCTTACTTTACCTTATTGTCAAGCCAACACTATGACAATAGGGCTATGGTAGTAAGATATCGTATTATTTGTTTTGTTTGAGGTCATTACATAGCCAATGCAATCGGCAATATTATATGTGATCTCTTAATCAATAAAACACTAAAGTCTAAAGTCCTGCCAGCATAATAGATGCAATACTAATGAAATCAACTATGAGTGAATAGAGGATCAGGTATTGTTACTGTTGATTAAGAAACTAAAAAGCAGCTAGTAGATTTGTACACCATCGTGATTAATATGTTTCTTTTTTTTTTTGTTTGCCTAATAACTAATTCTTTACAACAAATTCTAACACTGCATGCACATAAAATGTACTCTATATGCTTACTATGCTCAACTTTGCAGTTACAGTGGCTGGTGTGATGATCTCCACATCTTCAAGTTCATTCTTCCTAGCTTCTCTCCTCTGTCAGTTTGCATTAAGCCCAGCGGCACATGCAGAGAAACTTGCGGCCAATAGACCTTGTCTTTTGTTTTTTTTATTCAGCTCAGAGATTTCACCTCACTAACTTTATTATGTTCCTAGCAGTCCCTAAGCATTTGCTCTCTGAACCCAAAGTCCAAAGAGATCTCAATCCCAAAGGAGGAGAGAGGGACCCCAGAGAAACTAGAGGGCAGACTACCAAAATCAAAAGCACTTTTAAATACAGAGACTGAAAATAAGGCCTTAAAGGGCATTTTTATTAGACTGTGAGGAGGCTGTGATGAATGGGATGAGCTGCAAACATTTCCACAGGGGAACACTATTAATGGTGGAGCGTATGACACAGAGAAGCACAGACAAATGCAGGATGTGTTGTGGAGGGAGATTTGTGTTAAAGGTTTTTTTTTCTGCTTTTGAAGGTGCAGTGTCAGCTCACTTCTTGTGATTTTTGCTTACAGAGCCAGAAATGCTGGGTCACCTGGTAGGTCACAGCAAGGCACAGATTCCCGCGGTTGCATAGCGACTGCTTTCAATGTCATGCTGATGCTTTTGGAAACTCAACCTTGTGTATCCCTGTAAACAAGACTCTCTCAAATGATGACCTGAGGGATAAAAAAAAGTAAATCATTTCATGTTACCAGAGGGACTCTAAATTGAAACAACATTGTGATGTCTAAACCGCGGAGGCTGTCTGTACACAGAGTACTGCACACTTGATCTAAGGGGTGAGTTGGTTCAATGCAATAACACATGAAGGCAAACATTTTTATTACACATTAGAACAGCACATCCCACTGTACATACATAGTGCTAATTAGAACATATTAGAGCTGCTTTGGGTGACTACATGCCCTCAGTGGCACATTTATTCAGAAAGCACACTTCATTTGAAAGTGAGAAATCAGTGAACAGGCATGAAGATGAGATATGAGTGCCTCTTTAGTCTAAACATCGGCTTTTTATTATTATTTGTACTGCCTGTGGGATAAAGTGATGGCCTCAGAAACATGACAACAGGCTGATGCAAAAATTGGAATTGGGAAGTATAGCTGTTTCCAGACAGGTTTGCTTCTCCTATACAGGGGAAAGTGCAAATTCAATTACTTATTTGTGCATGTATCTAGCCTGCAGGCCAGGCCTCACAATCTAAATGGTAATCGCGAGCCTATTTATTTTTGCTGCGGATTCTAACAGTAGTGTTATATTGGTACCTTGCGAGGACGCTCCTCACCAACATATCTTCATTACCTCATGGGATGCTTGACATAATGATTGTGTTTAATCCCCGGTAAAGCAGCCATCACTTTGTAAGTGGCATAAATAAGGAGTCATATTGAGATAAATGGAGACATAGCAACTGATGTTTATGCTCCTTTTCGAATTCTTAATTTATTTCAAATGGAGTTACTGTTTTACTGCATTACTTATCTTTCAGTTATCTTGTGCCATAAAATCTCAAACATTTCCTTATTCAGTCATGTTGTGTGACTCATTTAACATTCATCCTCACAACCTGGTTTGACTGAATAACGGCCTTCATGGGTGACTTTAAGATGGACAATTGGTTGGAGTGTTTGTTTGCCCCCAGCGTCACCCTGCCAGGCTGAATACGTTGAAACATTGTTTTGATTTCAGCCCGAGCTCCACTTCTGCCTGTATCAGATTGTCTATGAAGGGGGAAGAAAACTGCTACACCCTTCTCTGCAATCTTCACTGGGCTGAAGTAAATTGCTTTCATTTTGGCTAGGCTCCCCTTTGTTATAATGTGACAAGGCTACTGATTAGACGAGAGGGAGATCAATAAACTGTCAAGCTTGTGGCTCAAAAGCAGTACAGGGAAATCAAGAGAGAGACTTTCTCCACCCTGTCACTGGCTGGAGTTCACATCGAGCCTCCAGTCTTGAGGGTTAACACCCCCACCTGAATTGACACTTGAGAGTTTAATCTCATGACTAACCAGTTAGCTGTGGATAATGATGTAGCTACTACTTACTACTATCTTAAACATGGTGTTTTATCATCATCATGACTTTATCACAGGATAATGCTTGCTGACATGTTGGCTGCCGCAGCATAATTGCGGAGTGCCCTTATTGATGTTCAAACTCTCTTTCTGGGACATTATACAGTGTATATACTATTCAGGTATCATCATATGCAACAATAACTGATATCAAATATATCAAATACATATCAAATATTACAACAATCAGAGATTTCTCCTACAGGATGTGGATGCAAATAGTCCCTCACAGTAACATTTTAGTAAAGAGATGATCTTGGAATGAAAAAGAAATAACAAATATCTCCTGCTTACTCTTAATGGTGTAAATCAGTGATTCTCAACCACTGATCCTGCAGTTGCATTAGACTGCAGGAAAGATGTGGAATAGCTCAGCTAATTTGAAAAAACAGAAATTAGGATTTACTAAAGAACAAACAGGAAGATATTTAGGAGGAAATTAAACACACAAATAGGGCTACAAAACTACCAGCTATAAGGCGACACAGGACACAGGACACTCCCCCATCATAGTGAAAGAAGTATTAAGATTCTTTACTAAAGTAAAAGTAGCAATGACACACTATGGCAACATGTACTCAAAGGATAAAACATATGTGCTGGTGCAGCAGAATGCCCCCAGTCAGAGTTATATTATTATATGTATTACATTACTGTATTATTATTGCTGATGCATTAACATGTAAGAAGCATTTTAATGTTGTAACTGGTAAGTATAAAGTGGCAGAAATTGGAAAGTAAAGTGCAAGTACCTCAAACATTTTACTTATATAGTACTTAAGATACTTTCCAGCACTGCCTCCCACCAACTTAAGTCAATTGTAACATGCTATTGAGAGTGTGCAAGTGTGAAAGTGAGCAGAGAAGTCAAAATAAATTGCGAAAGTAATGGATAAATGTTTGAAATGTTGCACTTCTGCCACTCCACAAGTGGTAGTAGTACAAATGCAAACTTGACCTAGTGAAAAAAAAGAAAAGTATGAAAAGAAATGATGTTACAGTATCTACTTTTATATAATGAAGAGTGTTAAGCAATATCCAGTTTAAAATCCATTCAAAAGAGACTTAACGGGGGATTATGTGTCAGGCTACTTCTTGGCTGGGAGCAGTAGCTTCCTGAAGTCTCTACTGGTTTCCTGGCAACCTCACTGATTAAAGACTTAAAGTCCCTACATTTATACACTTTTTTTAAATGAATTAAACTAACTAGATATAAGGTGTTGATTAGTGAGCTTTAATGGTGCTGGTAGGTGGATTTAACTACTTTTGTAAAGAACCAGGCTAGCTGTTTTCCCCTGTTTCCAGCCTTAATGCTAAGGTAACCGACTGCTGGCTCTAGCTACATATTTACCATATAGACATGAGAGTGGTATCAATCATCTCAATTTCCAAAATGTTGAACTATTGCTTTCAGGGGGAAAACATCACGATGGAGTTTCATATTCCATATGAAAAAAAGAAACCTGTGTGTGAGAAAGGGAGACCTGAGTGTGTCTCTCTCAAATACATTTGGCTCACCTCTGTGGCCAGCAACACATACAAAGGACGCCAATCCCGAAGAACAGTATCAACTAAAAGATATTTTATTAAGAAACCAAATAATACTACACATTAACCAAAACTATGGGAGTCATAACAAAAGATGGGAGAAGTCTGGGCTAGCCACATAGCAGGCCGTCGGACCCAGAACTTGCCCCCCTAACCTACCAAAAACAGTGCACAAACTAGACTATCAACAAAAGCCGCTAAAACTAGACTACCAGACCTCCATCCTCAAAAGAAAGAAACACAAAACAAGAAACCAGAAAAACAGAACACTATATGGTTAGAAGGCTGCTCGTCTGACAGAGAGAGATCTCCTCCCCCAGCCTTCCTTAAATAGGGGCCAGGCACCGCTTAATTTCCAGATCAGGAGCACCTGAGAAGGGGAGAGAGAAGAAGGGAGAAGAACACAAAAAGGGGGGAACGCATAACACTCCCTCATAAGCACAAAAACACTAACACACACATACACTATGCGTGAGCAGCAATGATTTTTATCATTCCTAGAAAAACACTTTTTTATTTTTTCATTTTATCAGGATGTACTGTAACCTCCATTATGGACACAGTGTGGAGCACAAGCATGAAGCTGCTGTTCATCTGTTCATTTAAGTGTGTTGGCATTGGCCAGTATGTTCCGTTGTCTGCTGTACTCAGTTTGCCTCCAGTCGTGATCCACCTCAAGCCACCTATGATGCAATGAAATATTTTTTCTTTCGTTTTCTGCTGTAGGGACTGATGCTCATTGACAGTGATGCTGATAGGATGGGGCAGGTGTCCTTTTCATGTCCTCAGCACAGTTATTAATGAGTCATATTGTATGTGAAAACCAATCATAAAAGATAACAGGCAGTAATAGCTGTTGTCTCAGCATAATTGTTTGGAACTCAGGATGCACAGAGAGAGGGGTGGTGAATGACATGCACAGCAGAGACACATTTGCACTCTCTGCCTTTTGAAGATTGTCCTTATCCATGAAGGGAAATGGAGCAGCAGGTAGCTATTTGCCATCCAATTAAGATTATTCATGGAGTTCAACAAGCATACACCTTAAAACTGTTTTTCATAAACTTCCAATACCCGTCTTTAATGATAAAGATAGGGGATACTAATGAATGTCGCAGGCACATCCCTCCAGGAAGCAGCAGCCAATCACATTTCAGATCTGTTCATCTATTAATGAGTAGATAAGAGTCTCAGCAGAGCCTGCAGTGTAAGCTGTAACTTCGCCATGAAGTAATCTCTATGTTTAGTTCATTAAGCCTAAAGCGTGGTGACGCCCTTTCACACAACTGACACCATCCAACACAGTGCTGTGAAATGTGTGACAGCTGTGGGTTTGTTACAAGATGAGGTTACTCTAGATGTTGTTAATGCACAACAGGGATAGTCATTTATTAAACATGATACCCAGGGAATAATGTCTAATACTTGGATGCTGTGACAAAACATGCCTACCTGTAGTGTCAGTTTAGACTGAAATAAATTACACCACCTCAGGAAAACATGCCTGATGAAAAATATATAGGTTACAGCGGAGCACTGTTGTTGAACATGCAATGGTTTATTATGTGGAGATCTTTAATTATGAGATTCACGACTGGCTTTTCAAAGGTTTTCACAGAAAATCACCTCACAAGTGAAATGGCTTTTGCTTGCATAATGCCTACTTTGTACATAATACCTATCTTTCGGATTATCCCCTTTGAGACTTAAAGAGTTGTTGATGGAAAGCCCAGGGGGCAGAAGACACAGCCACTTCACTTTGATCCTGACAGAAAGATGGCTGCTTCCCAAAAATGTCATCTCTTCTGAGCTTGACCCACTTGTTTGCTCTTATCTTCAGCATGTTGAGGGGGAGTGAAATGATATGCTGTTGCCGGTAGAAATTGATTCTCAACCTTTTTCTCTATGCGACAGGGTATTTAGTAGATTCTAAGGAAAATATGATACATGCCATTTTGTGGATGCTTTTATCCAAAGTGAGTTACAGCACCGCAAGTGCATGCATTATTAGCACAAGTGGACCCAGAGAATGTATGAGCGATAATATGCTCAATGAGCTATACAGGGTTTGGACAAACAAAGTGACTCATATTGCAGGCTGGTAGCAGATAAGAGCATGTCACCCTGCCTTTATCTACAATATAGCTGCAGGATGTACAGTGTATGACTACAGGTCCATGCAGTGTCACGAGTGCAGCCGGATCACTGAGCCGAACAAATTCAGATCGCAAGCAAGGTGACTTGCCATGTGTGCATGGATCGTGTATAACCCCCATTAAATCCCATGTCTGAGACGAAGTACTCAGATCAGATGGTAGAAAGAGACCCTTACTTATGTTTACAACCACCAACTTCGTCATTGTCACCATCCCAGCTGTGCTGTTTCTCATGAGCACAGCTTCTTACCCTGGTGGGCTTAATGACCCACAACGCAAGCCTGTAAATTCCAAAGGACACCATTATTAGTGCCCTTCCCTAATAAAGTCAGATTGTTTTAGTAAGATGTCAAAATGTGTTTCTAAATATGGTGTCTATTCTGCCATTTTTCAGTCTGATGCAGATGCTCTTATCATCAGCAGCAGAAACACTTGCTTATGATCTCTGATAATTGATTTTGCAATGAGTGTACCCCTTCAAAAGACGCAGGGGGGAAAAGCACTGAGAGACATCATTAAAAAATATAAAAAATGTAAACGAGGAAATCTTTCCCCCCCATTTTAATAATCATCACTGTCAAACAAAGTGTTCTCTTTTTCAGTATTAACTGGATTGCCTGGATTGTCTGGATTTATACAATAAGAAATTGTTATATTAATTAAAAAAAGAGAAAATGTGTTTTGTTTTGTTTGGGTTTTTTTCACATACAGCAAGGAAGGAATCTGAGTGAACAAGGACTGTGCCAGTGAGATAAGGTGTAGAGTCTCTTTTGCTGTCTTATCAGTATCCTCTGCAGTCTTAGTACTGCCACAGCTCCAGTGGGAATTGACAATAACAACCGAATTTTTTTTCACTCTTGCTTTTTCTGCAGATGGATTTGCGGGATCTTAAAGTATGAAAGCCGTCGCCAAGTCCCAGTATTAAACGTTATCTTCCCTCATTTAGTCAGAGAGAACTCCAGGAAACTCAAATACATTTACTCAACTTTACAGGTGTTATTGACATGGACACACTAGAAGGGCATTCTATATTTCCATTTCCATCCAGTCTCCATTCTGGCTCTTGTACTATTCCCAGCAATTCAAATGTAAGCAAAAATAGGAGCTGAGATTGAAGAATTTGTTAAAGTTGAGGGCAAGGTGAAGTTATTTCACCAGGAGTGGCTAGCACTGATAAATATCTGTGTAGTTAGACGTTTTACTGCATTTTGACTCTTAACATAATGACTATGGCACCATACTCGTACGCACGTTGGCTTAAAAGTTCATTCTTGACCTTGGATTTATGCGTTAACACGTCAACAGCATTTTGATGTTGTAGCCGGTTGAATGGAAGTTCATTTAACACATTGGATACTTTCATCTGTAACAATGTATCATATTTCATCATAGGTTTTGTATGTAAAATGTTAATCTGCAATGTTACTACTTCCTATAGCTGTGGAGCCTATTTTTTAATATTTGACTCTGATGTGTTGAGGAGAAGCATAAAGTAGCATAGAATTGAAGTAGAAGTGACATGTCACCACTGTCTTAAAACCACGTGTGTAATTCTACATGAGAATTAGCTTTAATAACATGACAATGATATGATTGTCAGTAAGTGAGGAGTTAAAGGAGCAAACAGTTAGTATTTGCCCTGGAGGCCATGTGAGGCAACAAAACTGTCCAGACAACATTTAAAAAATACACAATATATCTACTCGTGTCCAGTTTGTTTATGAAACTCTGAATTATTTTTTTATACTGGGCTATAAAGAAATGCCATACATTGAATAGACATTCTCACACGTACCCTGAAATCTCAACAGGCACCAGAGATATTAAATGATTAATTTCACTAGGAGATATAATATGTTGGCTCAGGCTTCCCCTCGCTCTGCTTGCATGGCTCCTTTTTGTCCTTTGTGTGACATATAGAGCAGGACAGAGGGGCTGCAGAGAGGTGACTAATGTATCCAGGTGGGTCATATCTAGCTGGCTGTATAATAAGCAGAATGGGATAAAATTTTGAAAGTGGACACAGATCAGGAACATTATCCCACCTCCTGTGAAAGTAATGCAGTGACCTTGACCAGACTTGGAGCGCGGCTTTGGGTATTTTGCCAGAGGTTGCATCAAGGTGATTTCGCTTAAGCTTTTCAGTGTCTCTGTCAGTATTTTGTGACGCTTGAGTGTTGTGATGTTGAAAATCAAGTGAAGCTTCAGTCATTATTACGAAAATATATGAAGGCAAACTATTGAGAGACACAGTTGATCAGGCTGAAAATTCCCACTGAGCAATGCCTTATCTGTTATTGACCTACTGACTAGCCAAAGTGCCATTTTCCCTAAGCACAATTGGCTGTGAAAAACAAAAATAACCAAAACGAGGGATAGCATAAGAGTGAAATGGGGCGTTCAAATGCCCCTCAGAACACAGCAGTGGATCCAGACAGACAAGTCACAAAGACAGAAGCGCAGTATCACTGTTCAGAGCGCCATTTTACAAACAGCTGTGCAGTGCCATCTAGAGGTGCCTCGGGCAACAGTGGAGAGAGAACAACACTGGAGAGAAACAGCCCAAAGTTGAGTCTCATGCAGGTGTCACCCACATTTCTGCAGGTGTGCATTCTTTGTATCAGATGGTGAGAGGTGATATCTGTCTCCAGCACATTCACACGCTCAGATCCTCTCCAGGTGAAAAGAAGGCAACATGTCACTGTGGTTGCTGATTCTGTTCTCCCCTCATAACTAATCCCGTACTGATCCTGTTTGGAAAAAAAATGTGATGCAACCAAAACTGGAGCAAGAATGTCTTCACCAGGGCAGACCCAGCCTGTTAGGAAGCAAAGAGAGCAAAAACCGAAAGATACAGAGTACCGTGAAATGTGTCGAGGTTGTGGAGCTGTCAGAAATACATTTGAAAGTGCCTGCTGTTGAGCAGCAATGCTTTGTCCTTTTCTGTTTTAATCACCAGTGCTCAACTGTCCCCAATAGCAGTGTGACATCTTTAACACTGCAGGTATACAGCCTCCAGATATATGCTGTCATCAATTTTCCTGCCCACTGAGCACACATTGTTCATGTTCAGTACACCCTTGTCACAAAAGTCAAACCTCACTGTTCTTATGTTCTCTGTCTCGGTTAAAATTTACCAATTCACTTGACCAGATACACATACATATAGTACACTGTAGCTGCTGTCAGTGGTGAGGGATGTGAGAAAATACAAGAGGACAAAACAGGACAAGATCACATTTATATTAGGACATTAATTTGTCCTAAAATAAATGTGATAAATAAATAAGTGCAAAGTAAACGTGATATTTATATGTAATTAAGAATCTGAATTCTGAAATGCTAAAGGTTTGTTCCTGCTGTGACGGTGGCATTTTAGAGAATTTTGCCATGAAATGAGTTTAGTCGCACATGGGCAGCACTGACAAAGAAATGCAAGCTAATTATATCAGTGGGGGAATCTTTCACCTCAGACCTTGAACAGGTTTACTGACCTATCTTGATAACTTTGCTGAATAAAACCAAGAACACCAGCACCTTCTGTTTTGTGATACAGTGCACCCAGCAGACATCCATCCATTCATTCTGTGTCATCATATGCTGTGCTTGTGGATTCTGAAAATGAGAGGGAAAGACAGATAAATATGTACAAATGCAAGTGTTTGAGTGCAAGCAATTGATTTTGTTTTCATGCAATTGTTTTTGAGTATGTACTGTATTTGTGTGGAAGCTGAGTGGGTGGGTGGTGGGTTAGGTGAGGTGAGGTGAGGAGCACCATATTCTAGAGGAAAAATGGGGACAAAAGTCCAGAGTGGGCCCCAGTCTGAATTAATTGCCAACACCTAAAGCAAATGTAACCTCAATTTCACCACCCGGTGATTACAGAGGTCACTGGAGCTTGTGTCCTAATTCTCATCGAAAAAATGTGTTCCTTGAGGGCTTATTGTGACTTTTACCAATGTCACAGTTAAAATATTCCAAATTTGGGATCCTTTTAGGACCTTTACATCTATTCTGAAATAATTATGCATGCATATGAAGATGTTTTCGGGGCTTAAACCCATCTGTGAAATATCACTCTAATTATTTGATTTATAAATTATTTTGAACTGTAACCAGCGTCCATAGAGGGCCATTAGTAACATCACAATAATAAACAGGGATTTAGCCAAAAACAAAAAAAGCACAAAAGGAGGTAAAAAGCAATAGATCTTTCTCACAATGGACATTTTGATTTGTCATAGCAGGAGAAGTACAGGTGTAACTGATAACATTAACAATGGCTCTGTTTATACCAGGGCCCAAACCTAAATGGAACGCAGCCATTATTAGTGTTTTTAGTCATGCCTGTGTTATTAATAACACCTTGTTTGAAAGGTCTATATTTTACAGTATGTTTGGCCATGTGGCATGGCTTTAGGGATGGCAATGTCGGTCGTTCCATCTGTTCACCACTTTGGTCCAGACTAAAATATCTCAACAACTGTTGGATGGATTGCCATGAACCTTGGTACATACAGTATATATATCCATGTTCCCCAGAGGATGAATCCTAATGACTTTGGTGATCCCCTGACAGTCACGAATCAAAAGGTTCACATTTCTAGTTTTGAGTGAAATGTCTCATCAACTATTGTTTGGATTGCCATGAAATTCGGTGCCGACATTCATGTTCCCCTCAGGATGAATTGCATTCACTTTGGTAATCCTTTAACTATTCATCTACTGCCATCATCTGGTCCAAATTTCTATTTGTCCAGTACTTTGGTTTATGGCTAAATACGTGCAAAAATATTGACATTCCCATCAGCCTCAGCTGTATTTTGTGTTTCATGTTAATTAGCATAATTAGCATGCTAATACACTAAACTAAGATGGTTAACATGATAAACATTATATTTGCTTAGCATCAGCCTTTTCACATTGTCATTGTGAGCATGTTTGCAAGGTAATGTTAGCTTATAGCTCAAAGCATTTCTGACTTAAAGCTGGGGTAGGCAAAATCTGTGCAACCTATGCAAAACCTTCCGCCTCTCTCTCTGCTGCCTCGTATCACTCTGCTAAGCCCCTCCCACCAAACCCACAACTTCGATCGGCAGCGGAAGGAATCACTTTCCCTGCAAAACCTCATACCTCGTAGGGCTCGCTCTCCACAGCGTGAGCCTCACCGAGACTTGTCTTCTCAAAATCACCCCTCCAGCGCTTCGCAGAGCAGAGCGCCCCAGGCTTCAGAGGCAGCTGCAATGCCGTACAGCAGAGGGACTAGAGTCTAGTACACCACAAACACACGCCACTGTGGCAAGTCCCGCCACCGTCAAAAGTTATTTCCCACTGTTTGTCATCATGCCTCTTTGCCACTTGTCGTTACGAGCTCCATGGCATTAAACATAATGAGCCCGAAGCTCCGTGTGGAGCCAGGACGTGTTACTTTAGGCAAAGGAGGTATTTAACTTATCACAAGTTGCAGTATTTTGGGCAGGATTTTCCACCATTGAATCAGGCTTTCACCATCTGAAGGAACATGTATGCGCGTCTGCATTTGTAGAACAGCCAATACAAATGCACGGTCTCTCTGAAATAACCTACGATTGGCTAAAGTCTCCCGTCACGGGCTAGATTTTCTAAAGTCTGAAAACAGAGCCAAGAGGAGGGGCTTGCTCTCAGACCACTTGAATTACAACATGGTGAACTGTTATTATGGATTTTTTGGCCAATGATGCCGTAACAGTACTGCCTACCCCATCTTTAAGTACTCTGTCACAGATCTGCTAGCATGGCTGTAGACTCTTACTCTTGTTCCAGGATGGAGGGCCTTGTGTCTTTTTATATTTCTGTCATTACAGGAATATTCAGTCAGTATCAGTACAATGTGTATGCAGAGATACGACTGCTACTCTGTCTTGTAGTTGCAGGAAAAATTCAGTGGGTCTCATTTGTATGCCATTTGGCAGGAAAGATTTTAAATGTTACCTCAGACTGATTGGAGTAATTAGATGTGAAGTTAAGGTGCACATTTAGTTTTGATGTTAATAGATCTGCTGCTGTTGCAGGGGTTTTATGGTCGTGTGTACGTGTTCACATTATGGTCATATTTGACAGTTGATGAAACACAGTAAACAGGGTGTGATAGATCCCTCGGATGTTTATGGTTAGAGAGGACTGGACATCATTCTGGTCAGATAGCACAAATTGACGTTGGATAACTTTGTGGTATAACTGCCTGGACAGATGACCTGGATAATGTGTACCTTGTCAAATCATCTTCTCTGAGCAACATGACTCGAATATTTCACATCAGAGGCATAATAGAGACTGTAGGTTTCTAGGCACATCATTTTGTAATTTTTGTGTATTTTATTCTTAATCCTGCAAAACTGGCCTGTATAGATCAGAAAGAAGGGCTTTTGTTTTTTGTTTTTTACAGACTTTTCATTTTCACTTACCACTATCCATACAGGGAGAAACTCACTGTAGATGAGGCAAATGTACCAATTTTAACCAAGTTGTTGATGCCATCGTAGGAAATGTAGGACTATTGTTTTACTTGTTAAAGTAGTAGTAAGTTAAAGATTTAATTTAATTCCATTTTCACCCAAAAGAAAGATCATATTTAGAGTGAAGCATCATGAAAGTAATGTGAGAATTTAGTTGCAGTTTAGAGCAGAGGAATTGTTCTTATGTGGACTACACATTGCTTTAGGCATCTAGATAATTATCTTTAGACCTCCTTTTTCTGAAAGAGGCGAAGATAGTTCAAACTTTGAGGAAATGAGTAGGTGACAGGGTTCAGTGTCACACCTTCTCAGGGGCATACCAGAGATGTCCCACTTGTGCTGTGTATGCACCTGCATGCAGAAGATGTTTTCATTGATATTGTGAGTCAATTATATGTTGGTGTTTCATCTGAAACATTATTGAAGTTCATTCGCAGCATGCTCCAGGCAATTCCTTAAGGGAATAGCCTTGTTCTTTGTCACTATCTCAGCATGCAGGCAGCATATTGATCCATCTTGCAAATCCCTAATGCTGAAACTTCCCCTCAAATAGAGTGCAGGCTCACAGATGTTCCTGCCGCATGTTATTGAGTCAGGTAAAAAACATTTTGGTATTTTTATTTATCTAATATTTAAAAAGGACAGTTTTATTTGGTCATGTTGGAATGAGTTGACCATCACTTACTTGTGTACAATTTTAATTTTAGCAAAAGTCTTAACGCCCAGCTTGCTTCCCCTAGTGGCCACAATGTTTATTACACCCCACATTACACAAAGTGATTGACAACAACTTAGAACAGTTATTCATACATGAAGTGCCAGGTGGGCTAAAATTTAAAGTTTGCTTGCAAAATGTTAGGATAGATTCCTCTTCTGGGAAGCATTAATGTGTTCATCAAATATCATTAGGCTATTACATTACTCAGTATCTTATGTGCTAGCTAACATTTTGGTGGATGGTGGCACTAGATGAAAAAGAAAAGCCACAGATTTAACAAAATTGAAAGGAATTGTCCTCTGGGGACCATGACTATCCATTAATTGAATTGCAAGTGGCATCTGTATGCCTCAGAGCTAGCAGATCAAACATTCATGTACATTAATGACAGAAACTCCTTTGAAGGTTCTACATACCCTCTGAAAAATAAGTGTTTTTAAATATAACAGTGATATTTAAGAATACCCAGCATAAGAAGGCTGATCACTGCCATCTAACTTAGGCTATTTTTGGTGCAAGCTGTTGTGCGGAGAGGAAGCACTTTGGGCAGTCATCAACACTGTTGATGGATTTGTTTTGGATATGTGGAAAAGTGAGATGGAGAAAACTGTCTCCTTGATATGCCAGATGTTTCCTCAGGAGCTTCTCATATTGCCCCAGGCTAGACAACAAAGAGACACAGAGAAGAAGTTCATTGAATCATAATGCTGTCTCCTCTTCCTCAGCATGCTAACTTATAGTGGTGCTGTTGTTATTGTTGAGTTCCCTCATAGCTTCAACATATAAATTATTTAGTAGGAATCTCTTTTCCAACCAACTGAAATTGGAAAGTTGTAAATGTAAAAGTTATTGTTATTATATTATCAGCAGAAAATGTGGCCCTACACATTGATGCCTACACCTTGCACACATGAAAATATACATACATACATTACATACCTACATGTGTTGTTTTGTAGAAGTGCAGTGTAATGTATTGTAGTAAGGCATCAGTATGTTTCAAACTAAGTGCTTGTCAGATTGTCCAACAGCGTCAATCATGTATTTTTTTTTAACTTTCCAAAACTGACAATCACTTTACGCAATGATTGGCCCGATGTGCAGAGGTGAGAAAGCACCCTGAGTTTGAACTTCTCTCTCAAGCTTTCTTTTTCTGTCCGCACACAACTATCTTCCTCACTTTTCATGTGTTTTCTTTTTCATGAGTAAAACCAAGTGCAACACCATGAATGCCTTTGAGGAGAGACCGTCCGAACGGGAGAGGTGAACGTGTACGATTAATTGTGTCTCTCTCTATGACAGTAGGCTTTTCGCCCCAACTTCGCATGTTGCCATTTGGAAGAGGTTTAAACACTTTTGCCTTTGTGTTTGGACGACACTTCCTTCCGAGTTTGTTCCAGCACATTGAAGCCGTTACACTGCAAAATGTATCAAGTGTTCATGTTTTTTTTTAAATTATACAGTCAGCAACAAGACTTTTTTCAGAGAGAGAACTAAGTACACCATATGGCTACTGCGTGTTGCAATCTGTGCTCATCATGCAACAGTAGCTTCAATGCATAGTCTGTTCGTATGGATGGATGGATGGATGGATGGATGGATGGATGGATGGATGAATGGATGGTCTACTGAGGGTTGTACCTTACCTCAGCTTGTGAAGTTTTGCCTGATATGCCTGCAACAATAGTTGCTCCTTATCACTCCCTAACCATGTATTTCTCCCATTAGTATGTACACCATTAATATTGCATGGTACCCATACCAGTACATAATCAGACTCATTGTCACACACATGCTATAAAATGATGCATGTCAGTGTGAATCAAAGCAGCAGTTCACATCAAATAACCTGAGTTTTTGTGCTTTGGGGAACTTGTGGGTTGACACAGTACAGGTAAGGAGACCTGAGGCACATCATCCCATTTCACTCTGCAACTACCTCCTTATAAATATAGCATCAATAGAGAGCCTGTCTGGTGTTTTGGGTGAGGAGAATGAAGCAACTCCACCTGAAGCCTCAGTGATCTTAGATGAATGAGGTGTCATTCAGGGAATAAGCAGGGCGGAGAGGGTGGATCTGATGCCAGGTGCTGCAGCTGCTGGTGAAGGCCGTTTCTCTCAGCCTCAATCACTTTCTAAAGCTTAACCTATCTTTGTGCTCCTTTGCACAGCTCTGTGGAGGAGCCTTTCATAAGCTCCTCCGCTCTTGTAGAAAAATGTTTAACCTCCCTTGCAAAGAGGACTTAATGTACCGACGCAAATATCTTATATCAATTTTCAGTTTTAAATTATGAAAAAAATATCACAGTATTGTAGGAGTAAAGTTTGCTTCAGTGAAATTCAACTAAATTATTACAGAATGGCATACCTTGATTGGTTTTTTTTAAATGACTGACTATGTTTCCCCCTGGGCTGAAGAGTATTATATTATTATAGTTTCAAGGAGACTGAAACTGCTTCTCATAGAGTTGCCTGGTCAAACCCAAGCCAAATGAAATAACTGAAGGATTTTTATGTTTGTTTTCTGAATCCAGGATGACCCAGGATACCAAATGATGTGAAAAATAATGTGACAACATAAGAACTTTTTCAACCACCAACCACCTCTGAGTGTCTGCTTCAAAACAGAGACAGATGCAGGCTAACAGCTAAGGCAGCATAAATGTTAACTTAAAAATGTTTTGGATGGATAACGGCAAATGTAGCCACATGCCATTTTGATGGGGAAAAACAAACAAACAGCCAGAACCATGTCAGCTAGTTTCACAGGAAAAGCTGCTGAAGTCTAACTAAGGTTTTCCTATGAGAATTATTTTTGACTGTGCACAGGTGGACCTATCAATCTAGTGCCTGTTTATCTGGCTGCCAGATGTTAGCCACCGTGACCAAGAGCAATCCACAATGTAGCTTTTTTTTTTTTTTTTAACTTATTGACAGAATGGATGTAGTCATTGACTCAAGTCCCAGTCTTAAATGGTTTTGTAGTGTTTATGTTTTTTATTTATTAATTTTTGCCTTTTATTAAGGTTATACTGCTCAGTTTTTGTTTAAACTCTTTTAGAGAGGTGTTTATTCAACTGTATGGTCATTTTGGAGGATGTAGTTTGTGTTGTTGAACTCGATTGCATTATACCTAGAGGTCTATCTGTTATGTTGCCTACCCTTATTTGTATAAACGGAGCAGACAAAATAATAGAAACACCTATCAGTATAATCTTCATGATGGTATGATTTATTTGCAGGACTGTCTTATTAAACTGCATTAGATCTTAGCTAGGTGTCCCTAATAAACTGGCAACAGAGTGTACAGAGATTCATCATTATGGTTAAGCCAATTAATGGTGATCATTTAATGGCCAATTAGTACCGAGCTCTGAGCATGTAGATTTTATTTTAATCCAACATGTCTGCCTGAAATGTATCCAGAACTAGGTTACACGTGTTTATCTCAACCTTCACACTCCAAAAACATGTGTGCAGATTCACATGTTATACCACAACTAAGCCTTTTTATTAATTTCATTTTAACAGGAAATTGTAATACAGACAATACATCTACCTTGCGGGCAAAGTAACACTCGTGTAGAGATCAGGCCAGGTTAATTCCACACAGGGCAGGAAGGCAAAGGGACATGACAAGACAAGTCAGGGCAGCACAGGACAAGACAGGTAAACAACAGGTCAAAACACACTGCATCACCGAGCAGGACAGGACAAGCGGGGATGTCACAAGACAGGACTGGGACACAACAGACCATTACACATTTTATTTGATTGCTGACTGTGGACACTGTCAGCTGCTGCAGCTCCCTTAGCTTAACAGACATGAGCCACTGTTTAGTACATCACTCAAGATGAACACTATTTTCACTAATGGTTGTGTTGGCGGCAGTTGCCTAGTTATATTGTGCCACGGCAGGTAAACAACAACAGTTTGAGAAAGGGAGCTGGCAATGCTGCTGTTTCAGTGCAGTGAGTATCAATGTTTGTTTTTCTCTGGGGTTTGTGTTCCCCAATCTGTTTCTTTATCTGCCATGTTGTGCATGCCGATGAGTCTCTCTGCCTCCTGTAGGAGGACACACCTGGGTTCCTCAGCAGTAAAACTGCAGAGAAACTCAAGCAAGTTCTGTGTCTGCCCATTGGCTACATAATTGAGTTTTATAATTGATTTTTTTAATTTTGTGTGGCCAAATCAAATTTTTTCCATAGACGAGAGAGAAAAAATAGTTTTAATGATCTTTATTTAACCCCTCCATTGTACAGTAGCCTATAGCTCCAGACGGAGATATTCTTTGATACTCTTTCTCTGTGTTTTGTGTTGAAGGTTTTTTGCATTATGGGGACCACTCTGTTCCCACTTGGTGTAATTTAATTACAGTGGACCTTGGCATGCCCAGGCAGTGCCCACGCAGAGCTGTGCAGAATGCCAGCCGGGAACATCCTGTCTTAGGCGACAGGAACATCAGACGCGACAGATGGCTCATAAATCATGGAGGTGCGTGCACAGTGTCAATGGGAGGCCTTCCTCTGGAGAGCACACTGTGAGCAGGTGGGCAGAGAGAGCATCAGCTCAGCAACATGAGCCCTGGACGCGTTACCACTCTGACTGGGTAACTGCCTGGTGTCACAGAGGCAGAATCAGGAGGGGCAACATGGAAAACTGCCTCCACTGTGTCACACTGTTCACTTTCAGTCAGCTTGTGTCTCAACATTTGAAGGCGTGATTTCATAGTGTGTCATAACATGTTTTTATTTTGATTGTATCTGATTAAGATGGATCAGATTAGAGCTATGCTAGCATACTTTTTACAGTCTCACTTCAAATGTGCACCATATGGCAGAGCTCTCACCTAACAAACTGAACCCAATCGTTGTAGATTAAAAGTGATGTGGGATTTTATTTCTCTATGAATCTAACAAGGAGAAGAGCCAGAATAAAACAGGTTGGACTTGATGGATCTTAATAACAGTAGGGCTCACTATTCTTTTTACTATTCCTTTGTGCGGTCCCTCACACAGGGAATGTATCAGTGTTATTTTATTTATTAAAAAACTGGTAAAAATAAGATAAAAAGTATTCAGCAATGCAAATATCTGGTGAAAATCACATTTTAATAACACCATTTACAGAGCAAACACTCAGGATTTTAACCATTCATTGTTTTTTATACTTATACTACTTTATACTTTAAACTTATCAGCAGCTCATTCACAAATTTTCTCTTCACATTCTTCTGTTGAAAGCATTTTCTGAGCTGTTTTTTCCTTCTCTGACTGTGTTTTCTCTAAACTGTAGCATCTCCTTGCAACAGAAAAGATAACATTTTGGTGCATGAAGATGGTGAAAATGTGCGTTTTCTTCAATGAAAATTAGTTAAAACTAAATATCATTATTTATAATGTAAATTGAAAGTTAGATGGTTTAGTCTACAAGATTCATCGAGATGAATTTACTCGATTACTTGATTCAAAACTCTGCTACGATTAAGAAGAAAAGGTAATGTATCTGTGATTGAGCTGTTTTCATTATATACTGCATCAGTTCTCCACCTATGCCTAGTAAAGCGTTTGACTCTATGCATCAGGTTTCCCCTCCACCACGTTTATTCATTTCTCATCTGTTGTGAGTTAATTAAGACACCACCGCATTAATTGATCCTGATACGCTATTCATTCATAGGAAAAGTAATTTCCTTTCTGATCGCTAACTGCCTTGGCTTCTAATCAACGTTTTACTTTGCATTCACTCACACGAAAGAGCTGCTGCTCCTGCGAGCGTAAGGCATAGTGCAGCAGGTGACAATATGCCACATAAATAAATAACAAACCTCTATTGAATTGGAGCTTGTTTATTTCTCTTTGAGTCCATTTGAAAGGGAGACTGAGAGTGGACGCATCTCAAACCACCAAACGCATTGTGACACAGAATTGTTCAAGTTAATCATTAAGTTCTGCATACAACTGGCTCTTCTTTTTTTTTCTTTTGAGATATTGATTAACTTTAATCTCATACGTGCCATTTCATTGATTTAATTTTAATGAGAAACAAGTGAAATATAGCTAATTACAATGGAAATGCAAGACAAATGAATAGTAAAGAGGTAATATGGCTCAATGGAATATACTCTAAGAATAATAATGCCTTTAAATAAATGATAATATGTATTTTTTTTAATGGTTTGGGAAACATGTGTTGCTATGCAGGTCATTCACTTGTAGCACAGTCTGGCATCGTTGAGCAGATGAAAATGAGAGCGGCTGAAGTGGTGTTTTTGCTCCAAAACAAATAAGGTTTAAAAGCCAGACATCACCAGCTGGCAAAGAACCAGCCCTGCAGATATAATATGGTCATTTAATTCTATCAGACAATAAATATCTTAGTTATTGCGCCTTTAAGCAAGGAGGACTTAATGAATATGTATGTGGCGTGGCATGTTAATTACACCCGGGTCAAAGAGCATTTGCATAATATTAGTGTTTTGGAGGTTTGAACCTGCTAGGAGTAGCAGATGATTGGGGTTTACTGAATCAGAACAGTTTTTTTGTGTCCAATAAGTTGGCAGTAAATTATTTTTCAAATACTACCACAGCATTGTGAAAAATGTAGGGCACTAATTGCTTTGCTTCCATGCCAAACTCTAGCCGTCTGTCACCTAGGCATGAAACAGGATGAATGTGAATTCAGGTGCAATCATTCTAGGTAAAATATATTAAATACTTTTTTTGTTTTTGTTCATGGGAAGGAATCAGTCAAGCCAGATCTGCATGTTGGTCCATGTTTCAGAAGATGCTGAAGACCATTATGCTGGATCATCAAGACCTGAAAACATACAGTTTATGTCTACCATAAAAATGTTTATGATCCATTCTGCCTAAAAGTAAGTTTTCAGGGTTTTTTTTTAATCATTATCTTAAAGCCACTATAATGACTTTTTCTACACGTTGAGCTCAGGAAGATTATAGCTTAGCCTAACAATGAGAAAACAAGACCTCAGTAAAGGTTATCATACCCATGCATTCAAGATGATTTCAATTAGTGACAGAGTAAACCCTTTGATAACCGGATATATGGCTAGATAAACAGACTGACAGATGAATTGATGAATAATACACTAACAGACTTCATAAGTGAGATTGATTCCTTCTCAGATCAATGCTCCTCATACTTACCTTGATGTGAAAGTGCAGGTATCGCCATTCTGAATCAGAGCACATCACCGGCAGTCTCCAGGGAGCCGCGCTCTACAGTGTAAAAAGACTAGCTGAAATATTCAGCACTAACTCCACTTGAAGCCAATGTCACTGGTTCTCCATTCTCCAGCTGGCTTGTAACACACACACACACACACATATACACACACATATACTGACACTCATGGGTTTGCATGCTAATGTCTGTGTGCTAAACACCTTTCCATCATTCCTCTGATGAAATCTCTAGGCGCACAGTTTTTGAATTGTTTGTTTGGAGTTTGTTATTCACTTGTTAATGAAACACAAATGCACACAGCATCTTGAAGTGAACTGTGGCATGCTGTCGTACTCAGTCAGTAACCCAGAATAGTAACATCAAAACTGGTAAAATCTCCAATGACAACTTATGACTTTGAAAGACGAATGTGGATTGATATTCTGCACGGCAAACAGTAGCGCTGTGGCTGGAAGAATGGTAATGTCGGTTGATTATTCGATCGGTCCAGTACTTTGATCCAGACTGAAATATCTCAACAACGATTGGATGGAGTTATTCCATTATAATTGGCCATCCATTTTTAAACTGCCAACAGACACAGGTGTACTACGCTGTTGAAGTCTAAAT
The DNA here is from genome assembly GCA_005408345.1 of Macquaria australasica. NCBI lineage: Eukaryota > Metazoa > Chordata > Actinopteri > Centrarchiformes > Percichthyidae > Macquaria > Macquaria australasica. The sequence goes on along the minus strand of SEMN01000038.1, from coordinate 761,769 downwards.
CTAAACAGTGTTTAAAATAAACAAAATTGATGATAATGACTTATAATATCACCTTTGTTTGTCCTTCCAAGCAAGTGGTTAAGTGTATGATCTTTTATGTAGTAGTCACGCACATTTAGTGGTATCCCATGACCCCATGTCTCAACAATTAAGTAGCTAAAAATAAAAAATACAAACCCAAGTTTTAAAAACACAACATATCTTCCTTTAAAATGAAATGAAAATCATTTCTTGAAGTCAGTATTTCATCATAAAAGTAATATTCAAGGTAGTATGAGACGGGAAAGCAAAACCTCCTCAATCTTGAACCTCATATTTTACATTCCGCCTGAAGTCACTCTGGGATGCCGAATTCAGCACATATCAGTCCATTCAAACTACCCAGTATAATTTTTGTTTTGCTGAATGAAGACTTGTGCAGTTTGCAATACTGTTGACTGACGAAAAGCAAATGACCTTTTTTTTCTGTGTGTCAGTGACTGCCAAAGTGGAAGCTGTGATTAGGCCCCACTTTAAGACATCATACATAAGGTGTTTGCTCAGCAATCAAGGTCTGCTCTCTGCCTTTGTCTTTTGTGTTTTATTTTTTATTTTTACCCCAGCTAGTCTCTTTTGTATGTTTCTACAAATCCAAGCTTGTGGTGAACAAGTTGAAGTTATTTGAAACGCTTTTTTCTGTCAGACGGGTTTGTGTTTTTTAAATGCTGGAGCAATTTACCACAACAAACACCTGATTACAAATGAGAGAGGCATGTGGGAGTATTGTAGTAGAGTAACTCGTTTCGGCCGTTTAGATTTTAATTAATGTCATTATGTTTTCCACAGTTGTCTGATTTGGGGACTGTGGCCATGCACGTTTTATATCTATTATTGCTGGTATCAAAAGGTGTGATTCCATGTATTAGTGCCATTTCTCTCTCTCAGATCACATTTCCTTTTCCCTGCATCTTTACTTATGGAAAGTAAATTAAATGCTGCAAAAAGTCAAATGTATAACCCATTTGTAAATATAGTCCATCCAACCCCACAGCATGAAGCATTGTTGCCACTTCCTGTTCTGGGGCTCTTTGACCGGTCAGTTTGACCCATGAGGGCAAGTGAGTTAGAGACACTTTGAATTCTTCATACATTATCACTGTAAAGCAGATATACATTTGGTCTATGTTTATGCTGAATGATGTTTGTTGTGTTATTGTTGTTGTTTTTAAGAACATCAGTCCATCAGAGCATCTTTTACTGCAGGCCTTTCAACAGCATTGACATTTCCTGTCAGCACAGATAAGACATTGCTCCGTGAAGCTGTGGTTGTTCCTGGATTTCTGCTGTATTTGCAGTACTGTCTCCTTTCACCGCAAGCATGCTTGCCAATTAAAAACTCAAAATATGTGTTATTCAGCAAAACCAAATGACTGTTGACTGCTGTGCAGAAGCCTACAGTGTGGAGGACTGAACTTCCTCTGAAAAGTTTAGGGGTTAGCTTCCAGATGGTCGACATATCTGTTTACTGCACCATAGGGGAGGATGTGACTACTGCGGCAATAAAATTACACTAGTCACATATGACACTTACTAAGTATTACAGCTATTTTTAAGGAAAACCTGACTGACTAGATCATATTCTTTACATCAATGTTTTAGAGATGTTTGATTACCTAAAATTACCCTTGTTGAAGAATTACAGGGGAACTCCAAAAGTTGTATGAAGCCTTGTGTGGCTCCAGAGGGAGCTGTGTGAAATCTTATAAATTTGCAAGTAATGTAACTTGAGGCAGCGTCGGTTGGGGCTGAAAACTACAAGTGTGAAAATGTAAAAAATCTGGGGGGTGTGGAGTTCAAACCTCTGTGGCCTCCTCATCTCTGCTTGAGGCTAGCAGCTGGAGGCTACATTAGCCACTACTAGCATAACACACCCAAATCTCCGAACAAACTGTCAATGGTGTTGTTGCATTGTGGGTAATGTAGGTGCCAGGGTTTTGACAAGGAAGAGGAACATGTCCATAATGAGTCCGACAATGCAATCCTAAATCAGTAGTACTCTTTTAAAGAAGAAAAGTAAAAGTAAACAAATCGTCAGTTTACACAGAATTTCTACATGACCAGGAACTACGAAAGTGTATCATTTTATTGGGAAATTCTGTTTTCAAGTTCATTTCACTTTCATGGTGTCTAAGCGGTAAAACACCGTGCGGTGCCAGGTCTGGAGGCAGAAGGGCAGGTGGGTGCTGACAGAGACGGGTGCACAGACACCAGGAACAGAGGGAACGAGCCAAGACCTGCCAAGCATACACAGACACCAGCAAGCCCCCAAATGACACAACATATGGAGTACAGCTGAAAAATCCCTCCACCCTTCTCCACCCGCCATCCTCTCATCCTCTTTTCCTGCCACACAGCAGCTCTTTGGAAAACAGGCACTGACGCTGTGATAGCAAGTGGAGAATTTGAATATCTATTTTTGTAACAATGGCAACCATGTTAGGCATCCTCAGAAGACATGCTAAATCGTATCCCGATTCATACTGAGAGTCCCTCTGTTGAAAACTTCTAATTCTGTATAATAAGTGAATCAGTGAAGCTTGTTAGGCAATAACATTTTTCCCTGCAGTATTAAAGACTGCGAGGTGATACCTGAATACTGCCTTCTTGTGAGCACAGAAGGTATATAAGAATTCAGAAAAGCAGAATGTGAGTGCTGTTATTTGTGATGCATGTTTCTCTTGATACGATCAATATTGTCGATGTGTTGCCCTCTACAACTGCTGTCTACCTCCCATTAATGAGGCAGAGGCCAATTCCCACCCAGACTACCTTCCGCACCTTCATTAAAGGCACACCCCTTGTCTGCAGGCCAAAAAGGAGACAATGGAAGGAGTGTGTGACCTTCACTTTCCACCACTTCACTTTTGTCAAGGCAGATCTTGATGGGGGGAAAAAAAAACTTTCCTGCCTTTCTTTGCCGGCAAAAGAAATATTTGCCAGGTTTTCAGTGAGATAGAGATGATGGAGGAATCAAGGCATGGCAGCAATCTCCTGCATCAGCCATCACAGCCTAAGAGCGCTCTGTCTATTTCAGTTTTCTCTCTTCCTTCCTTGGCCTATTTTTTCCTTTCTAGGCTTCATTTTCTCCCCCCCTCTTTGCCCCCTCTCCTCCCTGTGCCGCTTGGTGCAGCTCCATTGTAAAAGCATCCAAAACTTTACCACCTACCACACCAGCAGCATGGCTATGACTGCAGGGCATGTCCAGATGTGCAGAGGATCAGACCGGCGTTAGCAGCAGGCCATACACCCTCAGACATTTAGCTGATTCACAGTGTGTCACAGCCAGCAAATACATGCTCCCGGCTTCCCAGTTATGGGGCATTTGAAGCTGATCGAGGTCCAAGTAACTTCCACCCTGCTGACTCGCTCACAGGAGTTCATCGCCTCTTCTGCAAAACCAAAAATGGGATTCATCCCTAAAGCTTGCCTGAACCCTAATCTAAGTTTTACAGATGGTACACTATAACAAAAATCATGATAGTGTTTGTTTGATGGCAGATGATGAATTCAGTGCCAAGACATGACACCACTATGAGCACTTACAGCATTCATTACTGATGTCTTTTGTGGAGGAGAAACACCTGTCACCATCTGTCATCCCCCACAAACAAACCGATCAAATGGCTTAAGGTGGGTACGTGGAGAACATGGAAACAGTAAAGTTTAAAGTACTGGGCCATGTAAACCAGGGTTCCCATACACAATGCATGTGGTCTGTATTAGTTCAGCAGGAGTCAAGAAGCCATTCAGTGTATGCACATGTACACTCTCTAACCTAATGGGCCACTGTTAAGGTGCTTTCAGACAGTGAAAAGCTGCCGCCGCCGTCTTTATTGTTTTTTAATGTGAACACAACAGCAAGAAGATAGAGGGCAGCAACCGCTCTCGCACAGCTATTTAGTGCTGATATCTGAGTTGATGATAGTTCAACCAACTTGCCGTCGCGGCTCACTGTGGTTTCTGTGGTTGCCATGGTCACAGGGAAAGCGATAAAGGACAGGTAATTGACAGTCACACTGAACCAGACACCCGCCTGTTACTGTACACACACACACACACAAGAGCCACAGACTTTGAACAGCAACCCACATTAGCTTTCATACTAAAGTCTCCTTGTTGTCTAACTTTCAAACATGAGCACACGTCTTGTCCTGCACCGTAGCTTGTTGAATGAGCGACCAAACGAACGTTCACCGGGGAAAAGTGCACTGCACAATGTCAGTTTGCAGGCCACATAGCTAATTAGCTGCTCAGCTGCAGCACATTAAACAGCATGTAAACGTACCTGCATATGTCACTTTGGTCTGGTAAGATGCTGGTGTGGTCCTCACTCTTCAATATTACTAACAACACGCTGTCTGCCCATGACATGTAGGCTACACGGCAAGTTGGATTAGTAGACTTTAAAGTCTTGTCTGTTTAAAAACCCACAGAGAGTGCTAAAAGGTGTAACTTGTGGCGTGACTGTGGAAATATACTATTCCATTCCTCATAGTCCAACCAGCGTTAGTCAATTTTACCTGACTGTACTACTGCTAAGCTAAGATTCCCAACATAAAGTCACACTTTGAAAGTGCTCATCTATTTCAATGGCGACTACACTACAAATCAGAGTAGTTGGCATTGAATAAGAATGTAACCTTTCCATGTTTGGTTATGTTTCATTTTAGCTGATAATTTTAAGTATAAACTCGAAAGAAACAAAAGTTAGCGCTCAGGGTCTTTTAAACTGAGACAAATCTCAAAATTCGCAGCAACTGCCTAGATAAAGATGTGTTCAAAAATACTGAAAAGAAAGATACTCAAATGATAACCTGGATACTGCAATAAACAGTAGCTCATAAAACTAAAGAGTGAAAATGAAAATAAAATTGTATAGTAAGTAAAACTAATTTGAGGAAGGAGAACTGAAATTACCTGGCTGCGTCTACGACTACTGCCTTATTTGTTATTATTGTTATTATCATTATTAATATTGCTGTGAAAATAATGAGAGCGTCGTTATATTTATGAAACAACATGAGGCTCAGACACTGGCAGCTGGCTTAGTTGAGTTCTGCCTTCAAGGAAAAGTAATTAGGGACTCCTGATGAATACATGCAGAATGTGTGGTGGGAAAAAACTTGCAGTATGTACAGGTAATAAGCCGCGGGCAAAATACACTAATAATTTGAAATGAAGAAAGTATACAGCGGAGACCTTGTAAAACCATAAATTGACTTGCATAATCAACTCACCAGACTTAAACCATACAGCAGAGTTGCATGTGGATTTGGCACACGTTGATTTGCTGCTAGAGTTCAACTTGTCAGAACTTGCTGCTGAGCATCATGGGAATTAAGGTGATGCCTTTGCTTGGATAGCAAAAACACTGTGAGGAAAACATCTTTGTTGATTCATCATTACTCTTTTTCCCTTATTTCTCGTGACTAGTTTGCTTGGGTTTCTCGGCCTCTGTAGAACCAGACATAGCCAATTAATCCCTGACACTGAGCCGAGCGTGGGGAGATGGTTTGGGACAGCACCACGCAAAGTGGAATCCACCACATCCAAATGAGGCCTGACAGGCGACTGCGTCCCCAATGCAAGCCACTGCATGCATGCTGGAACCAGCCACAAGGGGCATTTGTTTAGGATATCACAAGCAGTATTTGCTGACTGCTCTTTTTCCTAATTGGTATGGAATTTAAAGGAACCATCCTGGTGGTGTCATTGTTAATTATACTTCAGGCCTTACAGCATCTTGTTGTCACTTTTTTTCTTGTTATGGAAAGCCTGGAGAGAGGGACAGATTGCAAGCAACAGTCTATGTTCACTTAGTCAAAAGATGAGAAGGCAGGCTCCAAAAAAGCCAAATTTAATTGTCGTCTCAAATCGCAGGCTCAGCATGCCTGGTGCAGGCAAGCCTCTATAATGAAAATTGTATGAACAGGAGATGAATTGGAGGGCTTTCTAATTTGGTAATGTGGAAACAAGTGGTTTGCTTCCTCTTGTACACAATCATTCTCTGCCATGTTTTTGTAGATATCTCACTCAGTGTGTATTTTGACCATTTCTTTCTCACAGAAACTGTTCGTGTGTGTGTGTGTGTGTGTGTGTGTGTGTGTGTCTGTTACTCCTCTCCTTTCCCTCGCTCCCTCTGCTGATTGCTATTCGTGCTTTGGACTCAGCCTGAGCCCTAGAGCTCAAAGAGTTCAGTATCTGTTGTCCACAGCGAGGAGAGGAAGAATGAAGAAGCAGCAATAAAAGAGTAGAAATGTGATGGAAGAGACGCCTGGAATTTGGTAAAACAGTTATTAACTAAACGCCAGTGTATTCATCTAATTATTGATAAGTTCCATGAGAATAAATGTTGCTTTGCTCTTATCCATCGGAAAGATGAGGTTGCTAGAGGTAACAAGAGACAAAAAAACGACCTTGATAACACTGTTTTTAAGCTACCACTCTCACTGTAAATCTTTATTACATACAAACCTAAGGGATGATTTTGCTCAGACAGTATGTGTCACTGTGTCTCTGTCACCTTACAGACTCAAGCCTCAATAGTGTGCTTTGTCTCTGTTATTCAGGCTCTTGATCCTATACAGTTTGAAAACCAATAGCAGTACCTGCAATCATATTGCATATATTATAATGAATATAAATAACAAGCATATATGGATGTAGATGTATAGAGGCACTATTGTCTTGGATATGTGCTCTTATATCAGAGACGACAAAAATGCTTTGGTACTAATGTATGCACTTTGCCTTTAGCTATTTTTATCTACAAGAAAAGTCACTGTAGCACTATTAAGCACTTTAAAATAGCAAATACAACATCTGTAATTCCAATTCCTGTGTCGTCTGCAACCTCAGTATCAGGGATGGAGTCCTGGAGATATACAAACACGTAAAACAGATGCACAAAAACATATTAAAGATTGCAAAGCTGCATATACTCTCACTCTTTATCTCTCTCTCTCTCGACTCGTACATACACACACATACGCCCACACACAACCACTGGAAAAGACACTCTGGCAAATATTGTTTACTGATATGCGGATTGGGTTTAAGACCGGAACGCTGAGCATTTCAATCTAAACAGTAAACACTCTTAATTGGATTGTGTGCTTATGTGCTTTGATGTGAATCCTCTAAGGACTGTATATTATTAGGCCTAATTGATTCTGATACATATTTACACGACTTTGGGAAATTAGTCCAAAACAAATGTGAGTGGTTTCATCATGAATCTAATAGTGGCGCATTACATGCTACCTTTTGGTTGAAGCGGCCATTACTGGAACACTGTGTCGTTGCTGTGTCAGAGTTCACTGGTCGTTTGGCAGTCTGGTGAGGCTGCTCTGTCTGTGTCAACATCTTGTGGAAATGACACCGCAGACCTCCCGCTCATCACAAATGAGGCCCAGAGGGGGTTGATGGGAGCCGAGCGAGGGGGCTCATCGTCACCCTGAGGTTGAGAGGTGGAGCACTGATCCTCTGTTGCTGACCTCGTGTACCATCACCTGCCTCCAGAGGGTGTGTGTCAAGCGATTCAACCTCGTCCACATGGGATACAGGTCTGCTTTAGAGTCCCTAGAAATGTCAGCCAGCACAAGGCAAAGTACAGTCACTTTGCTGATGGACATGCCACCACCACCAGTGTGTATTAGACAGTTTGAAATGTGTGGCTCTGTGTGTTTGCCTGTGCACTGTATAGAACCCAACAGGTCAAACAGCAAAGTTCAAGACAAGTCTAGTCCATCCTTAACAACAGACAGATGGTCTTCAAAAGTGCAGGAGCAGAGGATTAGGTCTGTAGGTTGATTGAGGGTTGGTGTCCCTGTTTGGCATGTTCTCCCCCGGGTGACACCGTGGTGAGAAAATAACACGAGCTCCTTGGCCAAGCGGGCATTCACATCTTTGGTTTCACATCACCTGCAATTTCAATTCCATTACTTGCCGTGCCACACTTCAAATAAAGCTCGGGCCTATTAATTACCAAAGTATGGGTTCAGGGTAAAGGTGAACGTGCAATTACAGAATTAAATCAAGGCCCCGTTTAGCTTGTCAGTCCTGACAGAAATAATTTGAGTGAATTATTAAATGCTTCCACTGCTCTCAGCTGCTTCATTGTCGGCCCAGACCTACCCGGCTGCAAGAATCCAAGCTCTGCTCCTTTCTCTTTTAAAGTAAAATGATTAATTGTGCTTGTTTTCAGTTAGCCTTGAACTGTACATGTTTATGATAAACAAAAGAAAAATTATCCACATTTACTGCTGTACGTATGCCTCCAAATGTTTTCTGTGTTCCTTGAACCATTTAATGAAAGAGGTCAAGCTTAATGAGATCATTTTTAATGTGTGGTGGCTATGGTAATCAAATTGTATATCATTATCATGGTTTTAGGTCTAGTGAATTGGAAGTTTTAATTAGCTACCTGTTAATTTAAAGTTCTGAGGTGATGTTATTAATTATGCTAGGATTGCAAAATAGATAACATTCTACTCCTACACTAACTTTTCCTTTGCTGTCGTGTATAAATAAGACATGAGAGAATTACAAGTTTGTTCAAAATGGCACTGAACCATAATATTTGCATGACTCGTATCCCTACTGCTCACGCTGCCATGTTTCAAATGTGAGTTTCACTTCACTAAAATGAAAATAAAAATATCTTGTTTTGTCGAATTCTGCCACCAGCGAGCATTTCAACTAATTGCCTGTAATGAAGCAATTTGCCAGTGGCTGACTGGATTCAGTGGTTGAGTTTTGGTCTCTATGACAACCAGCTGTCTGTAATTAGTAAATCAAGCCAGGGTGAGGTTTTGGGCAGTCAGGGTGGCTGCAAAAGAAGTCAAGAGTGGCAAGTGTTTTTCAGTAATTGCGTTGCCATGAAGTTTATGCTGACATGACTGCAGGGATGTGCGTACCTCTGGTGGTTTTTCTCAGGTATTTTAAACCTGAATGTTTCCTGTGGTTAAAAAGCAATCATAGCTGCTCGGTGCTGTGCTGTTTGGCTTACAGTGTTTGTTGTCTTTTGCAGCACCGTTGTGCTTCACTCTGTGTCAGCTGGAGGTGTGTATTGTGCTAAAACAGCGAGAGGTATGTAGTGCGCTTTGACTGATGTTACTATTTTCTTATAATTACCAAGTAGCAGTTATATTTCACATTTCAAAACAATAAAACGGCACTCAGAGAATAAATACAGTTTGTTAATACTTTTGCGTGCTGTTCTGCTGTAGCCCGTGCAGCTGCTTTGGGTTTGGATTATCCTGGAGTCGATGGAGCCCCCGATCTCTACGGACCAGCTCACCATGGGATTCACCATGGGATACACCCCAGCACAATGCTGTTCAGACCTCAGCCTTACAATAACGATGATCGTGGATTGGCTGAGACTGAACCTAACATGACATCCTATGGACAAAGTCAAACAGGAGTGAGATTCCTAGATGACAGAATACATAAACAAGCTCACCCTAGGAGTCCTGAATCCACCTTTCTATGAGCTATGGCACTTACAATCCAGTTCAAAGTGAATACACCACCGACCACGTGCTTAGCTTTCCCAGAGGACAGTCCGCTACCAAGTCCAATTTTGAGGCGGTCAAGCATGTTGCCCCTCCAACTCTGTCTGAAGCCCCTGGCCAGCCTGACCTTGTGAGTTGGGTTCCTCAAGGTCGCAACAAGCCGCTCTCATTTGTCTACAATGAGCATGACCTTGTTGTTGATGAGTCTGTCCCAAATAGGCGTGGCATGTCTCTGAGTGGTCTCCCCCTGCCTCAAAGCTGGGGTCATGGCACTTACCAGAGGGGTCTAACTGGATATGGCCTGGGAAAAGAAGTTCCTGTCCTTGGTTCATCTTACTTCACCAACAGAGACCACGTCAGAGCGGTGACTAGACGAGGTCCTGCTCTTGGTAGACTGAAAAGGACTATATTCCTTGTCCATCTTGCCCAGCCCCAGCACAGAAGCCTCAATGTCAAACAGTTTGTTCAAGGTAACCCTGTTCTTAGACATCTGCAACAACCAAAATCAGGTCCAGTTAGAATAAGTCGGTGAACTAAAGGGTCTGACGCATGGCTTGGCTCTCTTGTCAAATGGTGTCCCCGTGAGGCGTTCTTCAAGTTAACGGGCAAGCATTTTGTGATTTCAGGATCCATTTGTCTGGTTTTCTTTAACCTTTACTGAAAGAAGCAATGTCCAACTCATCTTTGTACAAGCTCCTGCATTGCTGTTTCCTCACCTGTAGCTCTAAAACAAGTCACATCGTACAAGAAACATAAAATTACAAATGGCTATAATTCTCAGTGCCTCTCTCCTTTTTTTTTTTCCCCCTTATCATAAATGTCTCACTGAGGTCTGGATGTTACCAGAGTGCCATCTGTTGGTTCTAATGGGTAGATATCCTTTTGGCTCACATTGTTCTACACAGGTGCTGCTTAACAAAAGGTCAGCCTTTGACAAATCCCATAATCAGTTTACAATCTGTTGTTTGCAGGTACTACTAGTGGTTATGTTAATTTCTCCAAATAGCCTTGGTCTTTCAGTGATGGCATGTTTCACTGGTTGTCTGGTATACCTGATCTGTTAAAATGCAGCCTTAGATTTTAAATTTGGGTAACTGTGTCAGTAAATTGAATATTTATCCACGTACTAATTGTTTTTTTTTAATAAAGGAGAGCAGGAACTAAAAGCACAGGTGGATTTTTCTAGATAAGATTAATTGAAGAAAAGCTTCAAATGTCAACCCATGGCTTTGATTCCTCACTCCTCACAAAGACATTTTGAGTGTGTGAAATGCTTGGTGGGTAAGGTTACCCAGTGACTGACCCATAAATCAATCAGTCAGGAGCCAGAAAGTGAGTCTGTTTTGAACACTCATCCAGAACGCGAATAAGGAAATGAGCAGTGGAACAAAGTAAAGCAATTAACTGTTTATGGGGAGCGGGAAGGAAGGCAGTCAAGAGTGGCCATGCATCATACAGGATGTCAGGTTGTGCAGGAAAAAAAGGAGGACGCTCAGCAGCAGTAGGCTGCCAGTTTGAAACCCACCTGGAGACCACACATTTGGTGATGTCTGGCTAAATTCAAAACCTTCTAAGTAGAGTATGTCTTGCATAAATTATTGTGATCTCAGATTACCACATGAACCACAAAGTGAATATAAAAATACTAACCCTTCTAGACCATATGTCCTGAAGTGTCAATGTGGAAGGTGCATGTGCTTTACCTTCTGTTTATGATCACTGTTCTAACTACACTGTTCTGTCGCCATATGCATTTAATTCACACAAATGTAATGTCTGCATCAATTAATCAAGTTAGACTCCTTGTGCACTCATAGCACTTGGCATATTTGATGGATTCTGCTATGACACCCTGCATTTGTTCGACTCCTTACCCTCGATCAATAACCTAATGACCCCTTGTACAGTTCAAGAAAGGAGGGCGAAAGTCAGAGCAGGTAGGAGAATCAACTGTGTATAAACATGTGGGCTGTGGCGACCTAAGATGAACCTGGACTATCTTTAATACACCAAGCACATATCGCCAGCACCTCGCTGGTCTGATGTCACAACGTGCAAGGCAGAAGGTTTATTCGCATTAAGTGACTGAAAATAAGCCTGATATCCCTTTATATCAGAACCTCTCCCCTTCAAAACAGTTTAACTCAACCTTTACGGTGTCAGATAAGATGGTCGACAACAAATCACACATCAAGAGAGCAGTACTGTGTTGCTTAAAAGTTAGCATTGGTTTAGTTGGAGAAAAACAAGAGGAGGAACTAAATATCTGTACAAGGAGGACAGAAGAAGGAGAACCTTTTTGTTGAGGCACTGAGGGATTTTTAATTTTAATTTATGGTAACATTTGAGGCTGTAGTTTGTGGTGTTGCACTGCTATATATTGCTCTGTTACTTATTCTTATAAGTCACCACCACTATTTCACCAAGTACTATTTTGTCCACCTGTAGGACAAAATAACAAAAATTTGACTGCTTTATTGCTATTATACTGTGAAGTGGTAAGGCACTAAGACAGGGTTAAATACAGTTTAAAAAAAGCTCCTTTGACAGTCAACAAAAATTGAATAGGTATCATTTGTTGCAGGACTATTGTATTGAATTATATTTCACACATGTTCTACTGTACACCCTCTATAATTATCTGCACTATTAGAAAATATACATGCTCACAGAGTCTGTTCCTCACTGCCTATAACACTATCGAGTGTGCATGAGGGTTTTGTCTGCAAACCAGACTTTCCTAGCTTGGGAAGTGAATGTGTGTATACCTGGCTGCCTACAGAAAGCATTTATGCTTGCCTAAAATGTGCAGACATTGAGGCACTGCTTATTCCTTTACAACCCTGAACAATGGCTACTTTTTTGCAATTTCAAAAAGGCAAATGAAACAATTGACCAGCGCAAAAATAGCTCTTTAGCCATGTTAGCAGCTACACCGGGCACATTTACAAATGAGCAGCTGTAAATAATAAATAACACTGCACACCACAAAAAAACACAGGCCAGAAAAGTCTCAGCCCTCTGGTTCCTGTTGGTTGTTTCAGTCTATCTTTGAATAAAGTTTTAAGTCCTCTGGTGGTTTCACATGCCGGCTCTCCCAGTGTGCTGGCACCCCCAACAGAATTCAACAAAACGGTCCACGGACCAGTCTAGTTTTTATGTCAGTCGGATCATTGTCCACAGACCAACACACAGTAAAAGTTTATAGAGCCTACAGAGAAAGTCGTGCCGCTCAGTTAGTCAGTGGAGCTTGTACTGCTCATATTGTCGGCTTTAGGCTACAAAGTTTAACAAGTGTTTTCTTAAAACTTGGCTAAATGTCTCTAAAAAGTCTAATAAAGGTAATGCATGTACACACAGACAACCAATGCACACTTTATCAGTGCATGGTGATTCAGAACAGAGACTGTTTTGCATACCTTTCTGTGGTGGTGCGTTCAGGTACATTTGATATGACATTATAAGGAACGAAGAAGTGAAATCACACACAACTATAAAAATGTCAAGGATGACGTAATAAATTCCAAGATTTTTTTTTCATTGTGATCCTTGATACAAAGATACCTGGAAACATGCAGGAGTCCAGGCGACATCGTACTACCAACAAACCAACACAATAAATACCTATATAAATAATAAATACCTCATCACTCTAAGTCAAACATCTAAAAAATTAAATTATAAGAAATCGGTTCTATTCTATGAGGATAACCACCTGAGCTGTTGGAATTGCTGTTTGCCAACATGTACCTTTGGGTTCAGGCCCAGAACAGCCCTGACTAACTTGTTCTGAGAGGTAGGAAAGCGCTTTTGTCACTTTAAAAATCTATAGTAGCCTATGCGCTTTGACAAATAGCAACCATAATTTTCACCATCTGTTGATGTCAAAATATATAATAATGTATCAGTGTATATCAGAAGTAAACTAAGCTGCAAATAAGTCGCTTTCTGACATTGAAGAAACAACACCAGTGACCCCCACAATCAACAACAAAGTAGAGGCTTAATAAATACCCGTTTAACAAAACTGCTTTTTTCATAGTCTTGGCTCCCAGCCTGCGATGAAGGGGGTCACAAGTACACCTTACTATTTTTTAAAGGATCACATCCAAAAAAAGTTGTGAATCACTTCTCTGTCTCATTGTAGCGAAATCTAGCCTTGCAAATCTAGGATACCTTACAAAATTTCACACCTGCTTTTTCTGCCCTGCAAAACAAATCCCACCCCAGGTTTATCAAAGCTCTGCCACGTCCTGAGTGTGTTACACTACACATGTTGTACACACCTCTTTTAAAGCAACCTTTATTGTCTTCCTCCCAGAAAATGGTGGTTAATAAGAACGTGTGTTTGTGCTTGTGTGTTTGTGTGTGTTTCGTAATATGTGTGTGTGCGTGTGTGTGTGTGTTTCCTCCTCGTGATCCTCTCCTCATGTTGTCCCACACTAGCCTCTCAGTGAGCTCACTATAGCCTGCCAGCACAACTGACCTGTGGTAAGGGGGAAATCAATAGTCAATTCCATTTTGCAGCCAGCGTGTGACAGGTACTAGATAGGAGTGGATTGGGTGCATGTAAGGAGCAGGAGCGTGAGTCGGAGCTTGTCTGACCCCCCTCCCTCTCCCTTTCTTTCTCTTTCTCTCTCTCTCTCAGTGTCTCACTGCCTCGCTCGACCAAGCCTCATGGTGGAAACAGCAGTAAAGCGCAAGAGGCTACGCTCCTTGGTGTACAACAACTCAGGGGTATGTAATCACATTAAGGATCATATAGTGCGAGTGTTGAATATGACAGATGATTGTGATTATAACTGAATCAATCTTATATGCCAAGCATCAAGAGTGCACAAGGAATCTAACTTGTTTAATTGATGCAGACACAATAAAACAGACATATTACGTTTGTGTGAATGAAATGCATATGGCAGGACACTTTGTTCAGCACAAATGCAAACAGAAATCCAGAACCAGTGATGTTAGGAACAGAAAGTAAAACACATACAAGGTGCACGTTGTCACTTTTCAGGACATATGGTCCCTCCAGCTGGGAGTTTTGATAATGTGGGCCGCTAGTACAGCACATATCTGAACCTCCCCTGCAGAATACATACAGTTTCAGTTTCAGAAGTCTGTATAAACAACACTTTGGTCCAGAATGAAATATCTCAAAAACTATGAATGCCACGGTGATGCCCTGACTGCTCCTGTAGTGCCACTATGAGGTTTACATTTTTGTTTTTTAGTGAAATATCACGACTACTATTGGAGGCATTTCCTTGAAATTTGGTACAGATGTCAATGACGTCCAGTCCCAGAAAAAGCTGGACCGTTTCCTTGTCAAAGTGCTGTTTCCAGAATCAAAAATGCACTTTCCCACACTTTTTAGTTCACTTAGGCCAATTTGATTATTGAGTGATACAATAAATTAAAAACATTTTTTAAATGTAAATATAATTACTAAGAAAATGTAACAGTCGTTATTTCATGCACATATTTTTAAATCCTCCCCCACTGTGTTGCAAGCAAGTTAGCTTGCACAACACACCTTTTTCATTCTTGATTGATACACATTCACACATGAAACTATATGACCCATTTTCTACCATCTGCTGTACAATTCCAATGTTTCATTATTGTATTCCATTAAAATGTGTTGATGTGGTGGCCCATTTTTCCCAGCAAGGGTCACTCACCTTGTAATGCACTGTAAACACTTTCCAGTCCAGTTCCAGCAGGTCTGGCATCAGTAATTACAGCTGTGAAGTGGGTATTGAGTAGTTAATAGCACAAAAATAAGTCTGACTAGTTCTGAAGTTTGCTTTACTGTCAAACCCAGGGTACAGTATATTGATTGTGACTTATAGTGAGAGGAGTAGTAGGATGGCATTGTTTCAACAGAAGGGCCTTAAATATTTTTAAATTTGAATGTAAGCATCCATGATTAGCAGAAGCCATGATTACAGCAGTAGTGATTGCAGTGAATTACTGTAATTCTCTGTATAATAGTAGATAGATATGAGAGGATATTTCCAGCAGTGACTAATTTGGGGTTAGTCACATCTCTAATGTGAATAAGAATCTAAAGAGGAGACAGCATTCTATTAAGCACAGTACAAGAACCGTAATCAAACCTAGCAAAGCTTCATCAGTTCAACTTAGCTTCGGGGCCCTCAGCTAATTTTACTGCTCACTGAAACATAGCATGTAATACCCAGTGGATGGAGAACACTACGTTCATTACTGCTGATTAGGAAAAAAAGATCAAGCAAAATATGTCAACGCATGATAACCAGTTAATGCATTTTTAATTAGGGCCTGCTTTTCTTTTCTCCTGTTGATTCCTATTCAAAAATCTACCACTGTGTGCATTTAATTCCTCCTCCAGCGGCCCCTTGATTAACAGTTAGCTTCCATTATGTTTTTGAGGGCGGCCGAGTGACCGAGCAGGGATACAGCTGTTAGATTAAAAGTTGAATGGGTGAGCTCACTGGATCGCCTCGCGCACCATTTGAAATGAGGCCTCAGCCAGAGAATCATTTTACAATTTAATAAGCTAATAAACGTGATATGGCAAGTAGTTTCAAGTGCCCTTGGGGGGTCAAGGCACAGTTTACAATCCCATTTAAGAGCTTGTTCTATTACCATGCTGACAAAGGCTTGGACAGGCTCAGAGAGGGAGATGACTGCGTTTTGAGGCAGCCTCGGTGATACAGCAGATCGGCTACTTCAAAGGTCACACTCAACACAGAGGGGTCAGCCTGAACCAGACTTATTGCGTTCTTCGAGACGTCTCCGTGGAGTCATACTGTAGGGCATTTGACAGCCGCCATCTTTACACCTTGTGGGAAAAGACCTTCAAATAAAGTTGAAATACAAGCAAAGGCCAGACATCTCACCTGTTCAGAGATTGACATTTAATTGCTTTAAACTGAGGTGTAATGACTGTATTGACTCCATCAGCAATCACAAAGGCGATATATTGTGACAATAAATAAACGTCCAATATTACCTGTAACGAGTTATTGAACGTGTTCTAGATTTGATTATTTTTAGTTGGACTATTCAACTTTTGTCTTTCGAGAAAGCTCTGAATTTAACCACTCCACTTTTCTTCCAATAACTGGGCCCCATCAGTCATGCGTTTCTTCCTGGAAAATAGTGAAGTTTCACAAATTCAGAACAAGGATGTTGTTGCTGCTGCTGCTGCTGCTGTGGCTGCTGCTGCTTGGCTAACACTCACATATGTCCTCAAATCTGAGCTGCTTTGAGCCACACTGTTTCATCTGGTGCTATCAGGGCTGATGAGAGCCTCTCGTCTTTCTGGGTCTGCTGCAGCTGCTGTGTGGTGAGTGGCAAGCCTCTCTGATGGCTCTCCTTTATCTTCACATCAAGCGATTTGCTGGTCCTTTCATTTTGATATTTCTGCCAGATTGAAGAGGGAAACTTCACCAAACTTTTTTTTTCTGAATGACACAGGTTCAGGCTGGAGAGCTGCATCCTGATCCAACTTACGGACAGCTCAACTTAATTTCTTTTGAAACACTCGCTTAATCAGATTGTTTTTGGCCGCTCTGTATTGTACTTGTGCCATTATCATCCTCTGTTGTTTCCAACATGAAACACTTAAGAGGAATTCTAAGATAAGATAAATAGGAATTCTAAGATAACATAACCCTTTTAAAGTAAAGATACTTCATGTTTAATGCTCAAATGTGTAAAAGAAAAAACTGTATTAAAGAGTTTTAAGATAGAAAACATATAGTACTGATTTTAGCTTTATTTTTATGCAAACAGCCATTTTGTGAGCTTTGTCAGCTGTTTTGTCATTGTGACATTCTTCCAAATGGCGAAAGTGTCACTATGGAAGTAGCGTTAGTGTGTTAAGCTATGGAAAACATGTTTATGTCCTGGTCATCCATTAAAAAAGAGGATGTGAAACAGACTGCTTTCCTCCTTTTTAGCTTTTTGGGACTTTTACAACTGCTGACACAGAAGGTCACTTTGCCTGAGCTTGAAGGAATTGTTCTACCATTAAAAAGTGTCTAAATACAAAACATTTAACTTTCTTTAACACTTTTTAAATTCTGTATTTAAAGCACAGTGCTTAGTGTGAGAAATAGGACCAAAAAGGGGAAACAGTGGCAAGTTTGTCATTGCGCTCTGTGTCAAGGATATTGCCAAATCCTGAAAGTGTGCTTTTTGTAACCACCCAACAGCAACGGGAAAGGAAACATACGGTGGCTATAGCAAAATAGTGGCATGACCCACTGAGGTAAAAAAATGAATCCAGATAACATACTTGCATCGATACATTATGAACATAACTGGCCAATACACTAAAAATAGCCTGTTTAATATACTGTCTTTATTTTAAGTATATCAAATTGTGTTTGTTGACAAAATACACTCCAAATTTAATAGCATTTGTCTTCTCTCCTTCTCTCTCCCTCGCTTTCTTTCGATTGCCTTTCTGTCAGAGCCACAGGCAATTACCTATTAGTGGTAAGCAGAAATTCTAAAAAGGAATGCAGGGGGAAAATGGAGGCCTTTATGCATACGGCTGATAAGAAACGGGGAGAAATTCCATTTCTCTCACGTCGCTTTAACGCAGACTTCACCAAATAATGGTTATTGTGGACTGAGGGCAGCGATCTGACTGTGAGTCTGAGTGATATTACAGATTGTTAAAGTAGTACCTCCTCGTCTTATGAGGTTGCTTTCTATTTGACAGTCCAGGCATATAATTTCTGCCCAAAGGGAGAGTTATTCTAGGCTAGAAATACTTTGAAGAGGGATTAATCGAAATATAATAACAAATCATCTCAATTTGTTCCTTTCGCCTTTAAAGAATAAGTTGAATTGAACTCTCAAAAGTCTGTTGACAATAAACATGTAGACTTTGCCAACATGTTTTGGCCTGAGGAACAATCGACGTCAGATTCTTCAATTTCTCAATAGAATCAGTCAAGGGAGACCAAGACAGAGTGTTACAAGGAAGTTTCTCAATGCTGTGGTCTCAGTTACTGCCTCTCTGTACATGTGTTTATTTGTGTGTTCGTGCGCGCACGTGTGTGTGTGTGTGTGTGTGTGTGTGTGTGTGTGTGTGTGTGTGTGTGTGTGTGTGTGTGTGTGTGTGTGTGTGTGTGAAATTTATCTCTGGTGAAGAAATCAATAAGTGTCATCTGCCACACCATCTGATAACACATGAGAGCTTTCCTCCCTGCTGAGTTCTTCGTGGCATTTAATAATCACTATTAGACAGAATTATTAGTACCACTTAATAATGAATTGCAGATTTTATCCACTGTATGAGCAGGTTTAAAATTAAATAATTAATTAATGAGGCCTCATTCCATGAAATGGCTCTTACCAGCTATCTTTGATTGTAATGCTGTTAATCAGCTGCAATTTAAGATTATTTTCATTATCGAGTAATGTGATGATTATTTTTTATGAACTGTTTTATCCATAAAAATGTTTATCACAATTTCCCAGAGCCCTAAGTCTTTACATTTTTTGCCTGCTTTGTTTAGCAACAGTCCAAAACCCAAATATGATAAATTTACAAATACTTTAGGTGAGAAATCCTCACATTTGAGAAGCAGGACCAGCAAGAATTTGGTGTTTTTTGCTTGATAAATCACTGAAACGATGAATCAATCTTACAAAAAAAATGTCGTGTTTTTGTATGTGAAATATATTGTGAAATGTCTAAAAAACCACATGTGTGTATGTGTGGTTCATTGCGTGCAAAGCTGTTTCACATGATAAGACACATGCGCTCATGTGACTATATATGTATTCCATATGAAATGGTGTTTCACATGTGATATTTCATGTGAAATCTTTGTTTTCACATGGGAAAACGACTTGTTTTACATGTGTGAAATGATGTTCCACATATGATAAATTCAAATGTTTTTTTTTCATTAGAGAAAAATTGTTGTCAGTTTTCTGTTAATCAACTAATAATTAATCTAATCAAAGAAATTAATTGTTTCAGAATTATTCCAGACTAATAACTGCTTTGTCTTTCGTCCCATACAACACAGAGAGACACAGAAATGCTGTGAAGGCATGCTTGTGCCTTGTTGGCATTGCTTTGTGAGCCGACAACCAGAGTTCAGTGAATTTTAACCTTTCATGGTTGTGTAATGGTGAGTATTTCACAATCACAGTCCTCCAAATGAATTTTAACTTCCTAACACCTGTGCCTATAATGTGAGGTCCCAACATGATTCTCGAATTTAAGAAGCAGGTTGCTGACTTAATATCAGCGGTACAATATGTTGGTGAAGTGCTCCCATCTGCTTAGCTTACAAGCTCCCATCTTCTGCTCATTATACATGACCAATCAGCTATGGAGCGCATGCCCAACAAGGCTGGTTACCTTCTAACAACTGGCAATTACAATCTTCCTGTCTGCTCGGAGAAGTTTTAGAGGAGAGAACCGACAGCATACTTATTTATTCTGTCTACAGAGAATGTAATTTTCATTTTGTAACAGCTAGCAGAGCTTTAAATGTCTCACCCTTTGTTTAATCATGTTGCATAAATGTGGACCCAAGCTGTCATGAAGTTTTATATTCATGAGTGTGTCATGTGTCAGTGTATGGGTTTGTTCGGAATGTGCTCTGCAAACACCTTACATAAACAGACAGCGCTGCAGATTGTTCTCTACCATTGTGTGGCAGTGGGTGCATTCTCTAGCTGTCTGTTTATATTGAAATATTATGCATTATGGAGATCACATCCCTGCTCACATCAGCCTGCCATCCCAAACACTTGAAACGGCGCGTTGATGATGCCTTTTCAAGCGACAGACATTATCACTCTCAGTACCTCACCTCACACAATGTCACTCAGGAAGGAATGGCAATTCAAATACTGTTTTGATAGGGCATGAAAGTGTGTAATTTAAGAATAATGCATTTCATTTTGGCTGCCTAACAGGTTTTATCATCATGATATCCTCATGGGTGTCAGTGATTGTCATGCTGCTGGCATTTGTGAATGGAGCCAGAAATGGTGAGTGTTGCTCTCAGAATGAAATAGCAAATCTAAATGGAAATATCTAACCAGCAGTTATAAAGACAATTGTTATTACACCTTTCTGTCCTTTGCCTGAGAGATTCTGTCCAAACTAAATATAAGGCTTTGGTAGTTGTTTTTTAAAAGACTTGACATTTACAATTAAGATTCTCTTCAACATGCCACATTTAAATTCATTTTCTCATTGTTAGATGATGACATACAGCCGTGTGCAAAGGTCCAAACGTCCAGCTCAGTGGTGCCTTTGGGGTCACCTGTCACAGCCACCTGTGTCATCAGAGACGGCTGCCCTCTGGTCATTGGACAAGCCGTTCATATAGAGTGGCGCCTCGGCGATCGCTTTCTCCCCAGCAGCCCCGTGGCCAATGAGAGCGGCAGGGTTTCCGAGGTTGTTATACCGAGCTTCATTCACACCAGGGCGTTCCTCACCTGCTGTGTCCAGGCCACTCCTGTTCAAGTGGTAGGAGGAGTGGAGATCAGAGCCGGATGTGAGAAAGATTTCAACTTCTTATGCATGTTTGTTCATTAATAATCAAATTAACTTGCCTATACCACTTGTTTATGTTCCACCAACACTGGCGATGTTTGGTAAATTAAGTTTTTTTAAGCAAGAGAAACTTTTAATGTGTTGGGTTAAGCTCAACAAAAACAATAGAAAAGAAAACTTCAATACTGAACATTATAATTAACTTAAAAATTGCTTGTAACTTTCTTTGTCCACCCATCTAAGAGATCTGGCCCAATTTAATGGATCTTTAGAAGGATGCATGATTTAGAGGTACAAAGATTGTATCAGAAGATCAAAAAGAAGCTGCATTTTTTTTGTTTGAACTACTTCTAAACTTTCTTTGCCCAGATGTACATTAAGGAAACTACATTTCAAAACCTGCAAATATTAATCAAAAACATAACAAAAAGGGCATAAAATCAGCAGATATTTAGTTTTTAGTTTTATTTCATGTATCATGAACCGTGTAAAAGAAAAGATGCGTTGTAACAGATTTAGCTACAAGCTACTTTCCATCTGCCGTACCAACACAACTACTAATAATACAATTAATACAAATACAAAAAGATACAAATACTGAATACATCCAAACATACAAGTTTCAATCATACACCCAATTCTGTCATTTCCACTTGATTCCCATATGATGCATAGATCCTGGTCCGGTGTATCCTGTATCTGCCCATAGATCCACCACTAGTCCCACTGAACCTCAGGTGCCAGTGGATCAAATCCACAGGTCGGCTTGGAAAATGTGGATGTAGAACATGAATGAAGAGCACTTCCCTTAACAATTCCATAAAAAAACCCTCTTCCACCTTGTTTTTCATCTATAGATCCACCAGAAGTACCACGAAACCTCAGCTGTCAGACAAACCTCACAACCCCTGAAACCCTGACCTGTAGCTGGGACCCTGGGCAGCAGGAGACCCACCTCCTTACAAAGTACACACTTCACACCGATATATGGTAATATTCTTTCCTTCTACCAGGAATACACTGAAACAGTTACCAGAAAGCAAATATCATTTTTGTGTCAGTAATGTTTATAGTGTCATTTGCAAAATATGTCTGCGAGGTTGCACAACTGTATTACCCACATTATTTCCTCATTTCAGGGATTTAAACAAGAACCATACTTACGAGCTGCTACCAGGAGTCCACCGCTATACCATCCCTCGCTCTGACTTTGCCCTGTTCTCAGAAATGGAAATATATATGAAGGCAAGGAATGAACTTGGAGACACAACCTCCCTACCTATCATTTTGGAACCTATCAGTGCAGGTGAGGAATATGGAAAATATGCATTTATTGAATTTTTTCTTTGATTTTTTTCTATTGTGGGCAAGCAGTAGCCTCCATCAAAATGTCATTTACCAAGTTTACACATCAAAGTGTTTACAGGTCTTGGGGAGCACTACTGCATATGTGAAAAAAGTTGTGACTCAAATGTGATGGTAATACACGAGAGGCAAAAACTGGGATTCAATCTAATGTGAACTTTTTCTGCACAAATTAGAAAACCTAAAAGAATTGTGAGGAAAAAATAAATTACAGGGCTTTTGCTTTGTTGACTGTTTTATTTCAGCTAAGTTTGACCCACCAATGATTCTGAAGGTTCAAGCGGTGCCTAAAATGTACAACTGCCTAAAGCTGAGCTGGAGCTTATCTCAGCACCAGGCTTGGATGCAGGACTCCAGACTGAACCTGGAAGTCCGACTTAAGACTGCTGACAGCAGTCAATGGAGTGAACAACCAGTGAGTAAAATTAATTCTAATGTCAATATAAACTGAAAATTTTGTTGACTAACTTTTGATACAGTAGCCACAAGGAACCATACAGTAGTTTAACCTGCTTTAAGTTCACAATGTGCCTGTCTGAAGTCATATCTGTATGGTTTGTGTGCTGTGTGATATATGTTAGATCTCCGTGAGCATGGTTAAACCAACCAAACCTGTGGACCTGTGTCGTCTCCTCCATGGGACTCAGTATTTCGCCCAGATTAGAGTCCAATACAAGCAGAGCCCCTGGAGTGAATGGAGCAGCAGCCAGTCTGGAGTCACCTTGGAGAGTGGTAAGGCTTGGATCAAATCAGAGGGACACAATCAGTCACTCTAACATTTTCCAATCTATTGCCTTTTCTTCCACTTCCTGGTCTTTTAAATATATGCTAATGTCATGTTCTACATCTCCCATTGCTTTGCTTTATAGCACAGGCTGCATTGATGTATTGAGTTTTGCCGCACACCCTGGCAGTGAATCCATAGACCTGTCTTGTATAGAACAGTTTTATTTTTTAAAGAATGAGAAGAGAAGTGCAGACTTTTGATGAGCTGCTAAACTGACAGCTATCTCTTTCTTTTCAGCTCCCACTGGACGCCTAGACTCGTGGATGAAGGTATCAGGGGATAACATGCACAAACAACTCCACGTACACTTGTTTTGGAAGGTACACACATCACACATGTTGCTTGACACCTGTCACAAACTGATATGTTTTCTGTTATAGCTCTGGTTGAGTGTGTGAGGTCTGCCTTTAAAATGTCTTCTCACTTTTTTCTTTCAGCCATCAAAACAATTCCGTGCCAACAGCCAAAATGTGTCATACATTGTCTCGGTGCAAAAACTGCCAGGTGAAAAGGGAAAGGTGTACTCTACAATGGGGAATCACTGTACTTTCCAGCTTCCCAGGAGAGCAAAGAAAGTGTATCTGAGTGCTGTAAATTCAGCAGGGAAATCCTCTCCCACTGAAGTTCGGATTTACCTACCTAAAGGTAAAATTGACATCCTTAAACCTGCTTAAACTGGTTTAGAAAACGGCTCAGATATGATACAGATTAATACATTTTTCCTACAACTTGTATGATGTGTTTTGTCTCTGTAGCTCATACAGTGATGTCAGACGTCACAGTCACTCCTCATGATGACAGATCCCTACTGGTCCAGTGGAGAAGCCAGATTTCTTCCAGTCTCACGGGTTTTGTGGTGGAATGGAGACCTTTGTTAAAAACAGACCTCTCTCTCACTCAGTTTGAAATAACTGACAGAAACCAGACAAGCCTTGTTATAACAGGTATGTTTTATAGTATTTGTATTGCAAGTTTTAAGATCCATGTTCTTCATATTTTACTCACCTTTTATTTTGGTTTTCCTAATCTGGTGTTCATCCTTTACTGCTAGAATTCACTCTTATGCAAGATCTTTTTCCTGTGCACGACCTGCCTGTACAGACTGTTAGGAGCTTACGGGCACTGATACACTCTAACCTCCTCACTCTCATCAATAGGCAGCTTTGAGCCCTACAAGCCCTATGGGATCTCTGTGTATCCTAGGTTTAAGGATGGAATAGGCCTTCCTCAGACTGTTAATGCCTACTCGAGACAAAAGGGTAAGTCACCAAAGACATAAAGAGGATCACACAAAGAGCAGGCAGAGGCGTGAGAGTCGGGCATCCTTAACTTTGAAGAAGCGAGTTTGCCACATGAGTAAAAAAATATATACTGTGCAATCCATCAGAAACAGCTGACACATGATGAAATAATGCCCTCTTGTGGATAGAAATGGATAATTGTTTTTGCTGGCCTGAAAGTTTCAAATCATGTCAAGTAAATATTATTTATACAACCCAATATCACAAATGACAAATTTGCCTCAATGGGCTTTACAATCTGTACCGCGTACGACACCCTCTATCTTAAGACCCTTGATTTGTGAGCAAAATAGCTCACTATAGTTGTAATAATCACTCATGATATTTCTTTTTAAAGCTCCATCCATGGTTCCAAAAATAATAATTAAAAAGATCTGGCAGTCACATATTGAGCTTACCTGGGATGAAATACCATTAGACCAAAGGAACGGAATTATCCGAAACTACAGAGTCTTCTACTGGAATGAGAAGTCACGCATTAACGGTAGGTCTAAGGCCTTAATTTTACTGTTCTAAAACATTTTTTTATGTACTTGATGCTAACTGATGTCTGACTTTTCCTTCAGTTGTGAATGCTGACCCAGAAGAGAGAAGGGTGGTCCTGAAAGACCTCAACACTATGTACCTGTATGACGCTTTCCTGATGGCTAGCACGTTTGGTGGGAGCCTGAATGGGTCAACAATTCATTTCAAAATCGAGCCCTTTGGTTGGTATCATCATTTGGCAGTGGCTTTCTTGAAACATAACAGAGAGATCAAGAGGGCGTGTATTCCCACAGCCGATATTTCATTCAGAATATGTATTTCTCTCTTCTCAGATGCGGTTGCTGTTGTGATGATTGTAATCGCGTCTGGTGTTGGACTGTCATTGTTGATTATCGTCATAGTCATGACGTGTTTCTCCAACCACAAAAGGTGAGACACTGTCTAAAGCTGTGAAGCTATGAGCTATAAGTCATTTATTCTTAAAACATTTTTACTTTCTCTTGTAGGCTGAAGGGGCATTTCTGGCCAGTTGTTCCAGATCCAGCTAATAGCAGCATCAAGAGATGGACATCAGAATCATCACAGGTGCGGAAAATTAACCTGTGCAAGACAAAATACTTTTATGCAATAACCCCCTTCAGGTTAAAGTTGCAATAATCAATATTTTTATATTAACATTGGATCAAATGACTACATGTAATGTGAAAGGGGTTGCTCAAAGAGGTGAACCACAGAGAATTATCACCAACTCTACAGTTTCCCTCTGCTCTACGGCACGTTTTAGGATCTTTTAGCTCATTGTTTTGGTTTTACAACCCCCAACTTTACTGTGTTGGTACAGTCTTGCTGCTCTCCTCAATCTAATTTCCAGCCACAGCAGGCAGCTGTTTTCAGCAAAGAGGCTATGATAAATCCTCTGTACACTACCTGCCCAGCATCAGACAGATATTTCCCTCACGAGTTGGAAACCAAAACAGCTAAAAGAAAATGGAATATTAGACCTTACATATTGGATTCACCAGGTGGCCACAAACACGACTCCAAATGAGTGATAATGTTGCTCCATGTCTGCTGTAAACAAGCAACTATTTGCTAACACATTCACCATAATTTTCAGTGTAGTTCTTAAAGCTTGTTCCACTGCCCCCAAGTGGTAAAAAAGACCTATATTCATGAAAATGCCAAGTGATACACATGACAAAGGACAGGCCTAGACTTTATCATTTACTAATTTAAGATATTGATGACTCATTTATTTTCCTTTTGCAGGATACCCATCTTGCCTCGAACAGTGAGGAGCCCAATCCAATATACCTGTCCCATCTGAGCTTCCTGGACATCTCTGTGAAACTAAGTAAAGAGGATAATGACCTTTGGTTAAACAGTGCAGAGGACACCAGTGACCTGGGAGAGTCCATTTGTGGTTCACCGTTCAGTCCTGGCTACTCTGGTTCAAACAGCGACTTTGTTCCTTATGCTACTGTGATCTTCTCCAGTCCATGCAACAGCCCCACACCTAAAGCGCCTCATGTCTACCTGCGTTCTGAGTCCACACAGCCCCTCTTGGAGACTGAAGAATCCTCCAGTCCAAAGTGCTACCAGAATATGGCAACTGATGGGATGCCACAGGAGCAATGTTTTTTTGGGCTGTGCCATGATTGTGTACCTGAAGAAGCGGCAGACCCAAACATTCTGTGGGACGACTTTCCTTTTCTACAAGCATTAGCAATGATGGATACTCAAAATGACTAAAAGTACTTCGCTGATTATAACCGCTTCATGTTCATGTAGAACTGAGTTTGTGTAATGTGCAGATTGCGATAAATTGATCCAGCATAGCACACAGCTGTAAATGCATGCTAGACTTAATCCTACAATCACTTTGATATTCAATGATTATGATGTCCATGCTTTGTCTGTACCACACTTTCTAGATATGACACCTTATTAGAAAATACACTATTTTACTGAAGAAAAAAAGTATATTGTTGAGATGATATTGTTGTGGGTTATGTGTGAACTTTCTCAAAAATACTTATTTTTTTATGCTAAGGGGACACAGTTAAAACAGTATCTTTGAATAAAAAAAAATTGGTTTTCTCGCTGACTTATCATTCCCCACTATACCTCTGCTCTGCATTTGGTATTTACCTCGACAAAAAAGTTGTTCTCTGTAGCTAATGGATGGCGATTTAAAATGGAAGCAGAGCAGCCTACAATTTCCAGTGAAAACAAACAACGTGAGTAAAATCATCACCCCACAAAGCAGCCTGGGGTGATTTCAGGTAAAGTGGGACAATTTTTGGCAAATGGTTTTTAGACCATATCAGTCTAACTAAACAGTAATGTTAGTTTGTTTCATTTAAATAGATCCTCATAAACACGACCACAGTGAAAATCAATTGTATCTAGGCTATCCTGTCCTACTCTTTCACTAAAGATTAACTCTGAGGTTAGTGGGGACATTTTTGCTGGTAAAATGGGACATTTTATTACTATTATTTACTCAGAAATTTCAGTGTAACTCAAACTGCTTTATACATCTATTTAGGTTTATGACACAGAGGAAATAGATATTAAACTGTGAAAAGTTATTAAAAATAATTTAATTAGAAGCTGGGCATTTTTGTTTGATTAAAAGACCCAAAGATTTGTTAAAACATTTCTCCTTCATACTACTCTGCTTTTCATTATATTTGATTTCTATTCCATTTGTCTTCTCTCTCCTCATTTTAAGTAGACTACTTATTGTAAAACCTAGCTACCACTGCAATTTGGTATAGTATATGTCCATATTTATATATTGTATCGAGTTATTATTAACTATAAATTGACATATTATTACTGTTTGAGTATTTTGATTCATTCATTTTGTTTTTATATTAAAACACATCGTGAAACCCCATTGTCCCTATAACCTAAGCCACTCTTTGCAAAGATCTTCTCAAATACATTATACATAAATATTATGATTTAGTTATTTAACAAACTTTCTTTAATTCTAAAGTAGTAGTAGTAGTGGAACAAAGACTCCTAAGCTCGGTTTACTGTTGTTTTTCATGGCAGAAACCGAAATAAATCTGCCCTTATTTGTTATATCGATGTGTTCTGGGGTTGTTAGCATAGTCTAGGGGGGGGGGGAATACTCCTCCGTCTTCTCTCAGCTAGCTTGGTCTAGTCAAAATGGCGAGCCTCATGTAGGGGTCGAGTGTGATTCCCTGTCACGTTTTCTACCTTGTTAGCTGTCCTGACAGCCATGTTCGCAAACATAGCTCTGCGAGCTGTTCTGAAGTCGTCGTCGGCTGGTGTTCTGCGAGAAAGCGGCGCTCTGTGCTCTGCCCTGTCAGCCAAACCCTGGACACGCAGCTCGGCTTTATTATCGGGACCGAGAGTCAGCTGTGGTAAGTGTGTGCGACAGGCAGAACCCGGGGAAGCAAGGCCAGGCGTGCTGAGAAAAGAGCCGGCCAACGCGTTTCATTGTAACTGGCCGTTTACAGGCTGCCCGTCTGTCAACACCTAACTGGAGCGTCATTAGTTATCTAACGCCAACAGCAGTGGGCACTGTTCATCACAGTAGGCCAGACAACATACTAGGAAACAAACGCTTAATAGTGTATGAATTTCATTTAGGCACATTGAACAGTTGTGCATATTGTGGGCTCCCTTTTCCAGAACGCCAATTTTCAGTCTTGACCCAGCTTGAACTTGTAACGTCAGTAAACTGAAAATGTAACACAGCCAACGATTTTGAGACGGAACTCGTACATCATTATGACATCAGAATGGATAAGAATATAGACTGCATCGCTCCAAAACAAATAAAACATGTTTAGCTATGTAATATGTAAAAAAATAAAAAAAACATTTTAATAAAACGAGCATTCTCTAACCCAACACGACCCATCTCTGCAGCAGCTTGCTGATTTGTTATTTCGAACTTCGATAAGTGTTTGTGTGTATGTCTTTGTCTGCTCAATCTGATGCACCATCTCGCTTCATCAAGATCACATCAGGTGCATCAAGAGCAACTATGCTTTCACTTCCCACATCAAGTACTACTACTACTAAGAATGTGGTAACCTGTTTTCACACGCTTCCATCCTCTTTTCCGTTTGCTGACAGTCACAGATTTACCAAACCTTCATTAACAGGCCTGCCTAGGAGCAAGTTGGCTTCTTCTTGCAGACCACTTCTCTCCTGAGTTTTCTTGCTACTAACTTCACATAAAGTTAACACTTAGTGTAAATAGTTCTTATGGGCGGAGAGGACTGAGGCACCAGAACAGCTGCAGCAGACCATCATTGTTAGTTGTACATGTGTCTGGATTTTTGATGGAGGAAGGAAGCACCAGTGTTTTGAGGACATCATTTGATGTTTTGATTGTATTGATATTGAAAACCACTATCCTCTCACCATCTGATACGTGCGTAGTTGTGTTTTATCTGGGGTGTGGGACAGCCATGTTATATTACAGATTATCTTGTTCGTGCTCTTCAAATCACGCAGCTTAAACTTGTTGCTTCATCATCCTTTAACTTTCTTATCACGGGACACAGAAAAGAAATGTTTCACATGCAGCAATGGAGACGGCATCTCATTCATGCTGCAAATAATCATTTCTTGTGTTGGGTTTGGTCACTAGCAGAAAGTTTTCTTCACATGCAGAAAGTGAAAATCACTCAGATCTTACTTCTGATCAGAATTAAGTGACGTTTCAGCTCAAAGAAAGTTGGCCTCATCAACAAAAGACTTTTGTCTCCGTTGTCCCGTTGGTCTCTGCCATAAAGTAATCCCCAACTTGAAGGGCTAGTACACGTGTTTGCCGTACAGTTTGTTAGAACTCTTGTGTCAAATGTTACGATCATTTCTCAAGAAAGAGTAGGACCATCATTATCATTTATAACAGCTCTATTCCTACTAACAATGATGTCAAATTTAGGATAGCCTCAGATTCTTTAAAGATGTGGGAGGTGGAAAATCTAAAAGGGGACTCTCAGCTTGGAATATAGGCCTTTATGGTCTTGGTCCTGTAATGGCCTTTTTATTTGCCAATCTTCCTGGCTGCTATATTAATGGAATGCACTCATTGGACTTATTAAGAAGATGACAGTCGGCATCATTACAGATTCATCTATTCTTCAGGCACCAGCTGTTGGGGCTCTTCTCAGCTCATCATCCCTTTGCCTAAGTTGTTTTTCTGTTCCATCATTCTGTCCACTCACTACACGCGTATCTTTTTTCCTGTCTCTCTCTCTCTCTCCTCAGTTGCAGGAGGCTTTGCTGTTCCACCACCAGTGAGACATTATGCTCGGGGCGCAAAGAAAAAGAGGACGGGTATGTTACAAGGCTGCGTTGTCACCAAACCATGTTTTGACATTTTCGAAATGTTCGCTTTTCATCCAAACATTTTGTTTCTTCCAGGCCTTGAGAGCCAGCTCAGTGACCTTCCTCCAACAATGCTGAAGATGGATTATACAGCTGTACCCCTCGCTCAAACGTAAACATGTATACTGTACCTTACCTGAAATGAGTAAAAATAAAATTTATAATCTCCATTTATATATTTGAGATTAATCATCTACTCTTCTAACACTAGTGTATTTTGTGTTAATAGGACTGATGATCTTGTCAAAAGACTTCTTTCGTTGGAGTTAGCGAGTCATGTGAGTTCTCATGTCACCACAGATCACCTTGTCACGTATTACTTTTGTTCTTGTTTTCCAATATTTTTGATGACCATAGCGTTTCTTGAAACGTGCACTGACCTGCTGCTTTCAGAAAAGTGGAGTCATAAACAGGCAGTTTAATACTCTGTATTTGTGTCTTCAGAGTGACAAGCTACAGCTGAAAAAGGAACAGCTGATTGCAAAGGTCCAGAGGGACAAGAATGACCGCAGCTCAGTGGAAGTCCAGGGTGAGTTACTTTTCTTCAATGTCGTCAATAGTGTTTTCACTGAAATACAAAGATAGGATATAGCGTATTTTAACTGCATATTGACTCAGTCCCCCTTTTAATGTCTTTTCCTTCAGTGGCTATTTTGACTGCACAAATCCGAAACTATCAGGAGCACTTGCAAAAGCATCACAAGGTGAGTGAAGGAGTAGAATCAGCATAATTTCAGTGTCACGCTTCCCCCTTGCAAGCTAAATAGGAAGGCTGCTGACAGGTTTTATAAAAAACATTTAGATGTATCATGTCATAGGGCAGTTGACTTGCACCACTAGAACTTTCATGTATGAATATATTTCCTCTCTGCCTTCCTCTGGTGTAAGGCATGCGTTTTCTACAGGATATCCTGTGTACTCCCCCACATTCAATAAGAACATGCGTAGCGCAGTCATGGTTGGAAATTTCCATGTTACATCATACATTGAACATTTTTGTTGAAATTGACACAGATAGGGAATAGAGGTTCCAGCTGCTGAACTGTTTCTCTGTTGCATTTGTAAATAAGTATCTCCTCCTAACCTGATTAGTGTGTAAATTGGGCTTCATTTTGTGTCCTCATTTCCTCCAATTTGAGCCTGTTTGTACCACATTTGGAGTCCAACCCCATTGTTTTATGTTTTATTTTAGGACAAAGCTAACAAGAGGCGGATGCTCATGGCTATTGACCGAAGGAAAAAGATTTTGAAACACCTTAGGTTGGTTCGCTATGATGCCTTTGAGAAAGTGTGCGAGCAGCTGGGCATCACCTACACCTTCCCACCAGAGTACTACAGACGGGCCACTCGCCGCTGGCTAGCCAAGAAGGCCTTCTGCATTAAGGTAGCAAACAAATGACCCCATTATTCTGTGTACATCTATATTTTCTATGCATGATAATGTATGACAGTATATAATAATGGTGTCAGTTGGAGATTACATATATATATCTATAATATCTAAAGACCTAAAATCTTTTAGACTTTCATTCCGCACTAGTGATGAAATAGTGCATATTGCGTCTGAGAGCATTACCCAAGCTTTCTGTAGGCTGATATGTACACTCATCTAACTGACTTAACACCTTCAAGGTGTTATTTTGTGCCTCCACTGACACATGGTCATGTGCGTCTCTTTTCAGGTCTTCAAGGAAGTGCAGAAACAGAAAGCAGAGGAGAAGCTGAAGAGGCAGCAAAGTTTAGCCTCCACAGACACCGAGGCAGCCATGACAAAAGCTGTAAAGACCCAATAAAAGACAATACAATGTATATTAAAAGAATTTATTCTAAATGCTTGTCTTACTCATCATATTTACTTTAACACCTTCAGATGTGATTATGTTGTATGTGGATAAACACCTCCCTTTTTTATGTGTTGCCATAATACAATATTATTTGCTTTTGCTTTATAATATAATGGAAATAAAATGTCCCAGAAAGTTGTATCCAAATGTCCTTGTAAATGTATATGTACTGAAATATATGACAATCAATTAGATGTGTTTAAGAATGATCTGCACAGAACAAGTGAGGTGGCCATTGATCTCACTTGTGCAAGGTGTTAACTGAAGTAGGGAACTCAAATGACCAGATAATTAGAAGAGATTTGGCAGTCTGACTACACGAAATAGCCAAACTGCTGAGTGTTCCACTGTAGGCTGCAACTTAAATGACTCAATTGAATTTCATGGTAGAAAACTACTGATGCACTGCTCGCTATGGTTTGAACAAGTCCGCTGTGTTGCACCTCTGGCCACGATGTCAGCTGGTATTTTTCCATTAGCTGTGAAAGGTAACATTCCTGTTTGATCATTTATCAAACTAATAAAACATTTAGTTAGATTTCGGCAAGCCTTGTGTAAAATTTGAGTTCACATTATGCCAACACAGGAGCCATAACACAGGAGTTAGAAACATGAACACCTGCACAGTATGATGAATCCACCACAAAATTGCTGCAATAAATAAGACATTTGAGAAGCTTATAATGTTATATTTTTGTTGACTGCCAGAGAGGTGTTGATGAAACTAGTGATTTTTGAGGCTGTGTGCAATGTGTCTCTTATTTTGTCCACATACCAAAAGGATCTTACAGTAATGTGATCCGGTACAACGTCACCTCAAACCGTGGCCCCAGTAATTAACCATGCAGTCACCATTTAATTTCATATCCAATATGCTGGATAACAAAACAATGAATTTCAGAGATATCAGCGTCACTACTTTCTGACTGCACTGCATGTATAGGCGCTGTCATCTTGGGAATTTCCAATAGTCTTTCAAGCTATTTCACACCTAAGTCTTGGAATACATATAACAGGGACATCTATATGAACACTTTGATTCCCTCAGTGGTTTTAGTCAATCAGAAAACGGGTTTTTGCATCTGCATGTAGTTTTGTACTGGTTCAAATCGAAGTAAATTCATCCCTTCTTTTACAAACTGCAGTGGTGACATAGCCATGTTGGTTGATTAAAACCTCAAGCTGCATGACAAAAGGGACATGATGCATTTGTGGGTGTTTTGTGAAAGCATGGTCTAAAAGATTCTGACAAACTGCATGACTTCTCTGAACTGTGCTGATCTAATGTCAGATTGGAAAACCATCCTAACCCCTAACAGATATATGTGCCAGTGATCTGTAGCTGTTTGTGATTAAACCCTCTATGAGCCTCAAACCAAAGTAGCAGTTCTCGTTAATGGTCTGAGTTTGTCAGCGAATCGCCACAGATCTTTGTCATCCTCAGAAACAGCAGTTTGTTGGCAAACCAGCATTTCACAGCTCAAGTTCGTCACAGCTTCCTGTGTGGTGTGCAGCTTGTCAGTTTGATCGAGAGGTTTGCACACTGACAGGCTCTTCTGGTAAGTGACACCTTTTTTTCCTCTCGCAGTAGATTAACTCGACAATTCACTATTAATTTAGTTAAACGGATACTGATCATAAACCGTATTTGCAAATCATTCATATTTTGTACTTTTTAAAAAAAACTCCTTGTGAATGCACAACTTGTGAAACTCCAAGAAGATAACATAGGCCGTCACATTTTCTTTTGTACTTCAGGTTAAGAAATACTTTCATATTCATTTTTAAAGCCCTTTGTATGTACAATTTTACGTACATGGCTCATAGTATGACCATTCATACATATCTGTGGTCACATTTACCAGTCTGTGTCACAATAACATACTTTTATATACCAGTATTATGATCTTGAACTGTCCTGTGTAACTACAGAAAAATTACATGCAGATGCAATCTATGGCATTCAAGTTTCAAGTACCAAAACAAAATATTTCATGAGCAACTTAAGTGGATGGGAAGCTGAATTGTTACACAGTGATTGTGTTGAGAAGGATTTTCTTAAAATATGAGTATATATCTGATTAAGAACCATGCGAAACAATTATCAATTAACTAGTGTGTAAATCACAAAAGCTCTTAAAGCCCGCAAACTAGTGTCTCGTACTGTGTTAAGGAAGAAGTCCATGAAAAACTTGTTAATACACTACATGCTTTGCAGGGAGATTCATGAATGCTGATTGAGCTGTATGAATAACGCAGGATTTCTGTTTTAGAGTTCCAATGGAGCGCACTAGAATATATTTATATATACCTATTATTACTACTCAGGAAATGATTAGCATCACATATAAGTACACATGACACAATGTGAAAACAACTGTGGCACATGGAAAAATTGATTTAGTTCATTTCTCCTACAGCTTTTCTACCTGCAACAAACTGCATGTTTTCTCTATTCTGGTGCTAACAGCTAAATGTGTTCTTAACTAGGCAGCTAAATCAAAAGCAACAAGCAGATCTGGTAATCCAAAATGTCAAACCCAGTGGTCACCCATCAACCAGGTGCAGGCGGCTATGGGACAAATGTCCAAACAGGAGAGTGGAGTACCGGCCTGTGCTCCTGCTGCAGTGACGTGTTCGTCTGTGAGTACCATTCAAGATGCTTAAATTTAACATCATTCATTTTTTGTCCATACACCAAAGACACACTTTCATGCCTTTTCTCTTGTGTCAAAAATTCACAATGAAATACACTTATATTGTGTGCAGGTGCTCTTGGTTGCCTCTGTCCAATTGCATTGAGCTGCTACACAGCAAATAAGTATGGGGAAAACTGCTGCTTGGGTTGTTTGCCAGGAGGCTTAACAGCAGTTAGGACTCATATGAGACTGACCTATGGTATTCAGGTAAGTTACTCACATAATTATTGTATATTTCAAACACTTTAGAAGACCCTCGCTCGTGTTTTGAGTGGTGCTGTAAGTATCATACAGGAAGACTGACGCAGTTTCAGTAACTTGGCTCTTATGAAAGACAGAGATTTCATGAACATAGGAAATGTTGGGTGTTCCCTGTAAATGAAAAACCTGAACTGCAGCACATTTCCTCATACAGGGGTGGTGTTCCATGTTGTGATTTTGTTGCAATCTTTTAACCACAGGGAACAATAATCAATGACGCCTTGATGACCTTTTGTTGCGGACTATGTGAGACATGCAGGATGGCGCGAGAAATCCGCATCAGGAATGGAGACGTTTCACCGTAAAAAGACATAAAGGATTCTGGCCATTACAGTATTTTCTCTTTGTTGATGTCCAGCTATTATGGAAGTAATTTGTTTAATCCTGAAGCAGGCCTAGCTTTCATGCAAACAGCAAAGAAGCAGCATCTACTGAATTATGCAGTTCAGTGTATTAAATGTAAGTTTACCTGTGTAACAGTGTGACAAAGTGCTAGTACTGATCTGCATTACTGTAAATAAATTGCATTGTGTAATCACTCACAACATGATTAATTACATTTAAACATGATCCATTTTGTATAACATTGTCAATAAAAATTTATTGTTTAATGTTATTTCATTTTTCATTTACCTTTTAATGTAGGAAATTATACAGAAACATAAGATGTGATGATCCACATGGTAGTCTGACAAAAAAATGTGGATTATTTTGGTGAATATAAACTCTTTCTTAAACCAGTTATCCCAACCTTAAAATAATGTGTGTACTTGTGATACTTTCTCACAGGTCTTAGCATGGACATCAGTTGTGAGCATTTCAACCAAAGAGTAATTTCCTTTCTTCCTTTCCTTTTTCATTAGAAAATTAGGGTTTTTAGAGGCCCGTAGAGGTGAAAGTATTCAGTATTTCACAAGAACGGAAGCAAAATCAGAAACAACAGAAGTATCTGGTGACCTCTAAGATAAGATAAGATAAGATAAGCCTTTATTGTCCCACAGCGGGGAAATTTTTAGCGTTGCAGCAGCCAGCAAAAGTGTCATATATAGAAATACAATAAAAATAAATAGAAAAATAGAAAAATAGTCCTATACACAGTATAGACAGAAATAAATAATAGAGTGACTGAGTGCAGTTGTAAGTATGAACAAATAGATAAGATAAAAATATTGCACATATATAATATACATGTATATGAAAATATTTCACAGCAACATATGAAGTAGATAACATCATGAATACAATATATGTATGAAGATAATGCACAGCAGCAGATGAAGTATAGTAGTGAATAGTCTGCACACTGACAGTCAAGTGTAGATTACCGGGAGGTGTACTGATTATAGAGTCTGACAGCAGCAGGCAGGAAGGACCTACGATACCTCTCCCTCAGACACCGAGGGTGGAGCAGCCGGTCGCTGAAGGAGCTGCCCAGTGCTGATAGAGTGACATGTAGGGGGTGGGAAGTGTTCTCCAGTAGTGATGATAGGTTGGAACCACTGCAGTAACACTAATAGTGGTGCAGGGTTTGTCTGGACGTGATGAAAACACAACGCATAAATGAATTGTATTTGTATTTTTACTTTTAATATTCAAGTCTCATTTGGAACATTGGGATTTAATTGCATGTGCGCTCTGTTGCACAAAGTCAGGTTTCACACCACCTGACCCCTCCCCTTTCCTGTACGTCACAACGCGCATCGCTCTGATTGGCTGTTTGCTTCGTGGCCTGGCAACCAGAAGAGGCTTTACCAAACAGACAGACGTTCGAGCTAGCTGCGATCGCTAGCTGCCTACGTTTTCTAGAGAGATTCAACCAGCCAAAAAACCACCATGTCTTCAAGAACTCTGCCTCTGCTATTCATCAACCTCGGCGGAGAAATGCTGTACATCCTGGACCAGCGGCTTCGAGCTCAGAATATCCCTGCTGACAAAGCTAAGAAAGGTAGCTAGCGTAGCAGCTATCCAGATAGCACAATTGTCACCCTGCAGTGAAACGTTAACGATAACTGCACATTCACTTCGGTCGGTTTGTCCGTTTACTTGTTGGTGAATTGATATTAAGTTTCAGTGATTCATAGCAAGTCAATATAAAGACAGAAGAAGAGTTATCGTTCGTGAGTCAACTGGTTGTTGTTTTTTTGTAAATCCACATTTGATAAAATCATAACTCACACAGACAGTTGATGTTGCATGGGAGCCCAGAGCAAATTTTAATTCGTAATTCCCAATGCTCCATTGCCAGTAAATGGGAAACGGCTCTATCTGTTCTACCATAAAGGGCTATAAAGGATAGCCTGACTATAATCTTAAACCTGACTTCCACAAAATGACATCAGATGATGCATAGTCACATGTAACTTTATTCACACACACACACACACACACACACACACATACAGTATGTATACAGGGTATATAGAATTTTAGCATACATTCAAATTTAGCATACAACAGCACTGGTCAAGTCGTGAGATGTCTTTCAACAATCTGGTTTTCAGAACATCATTTTATTTATCTATCTCCTTTTTAATTCATAAAGTTTCCACAATAGCTGGCTGGATAGAGGAGGACAGAAGGAGAGGTATTATTACAGAGCTTTAGTATAATCACGCACTGATGCATTAGTAGCCCTTCGCTCTGCTTTGGCCTAGACTGAAGCAACACGCTGAGTAAACAATAGGACTTGATAAATAAACAACAAATGAGACCTCATGCACAGATCAGCTCATAACTAATGTACTGCGGTTGTCTCTGCACCCAGGTACATTATTGGTTATTAGGGCCTTCATTGTATAGTTACATTAACAATGAAGGGAGTTGTTGTAGAAACAGTGATCGATATCTGCAAATTCTATGAATCAAATTAGAGAGCATTTCAAGCTACCAAGCAGGCCCATATGCCACATATGACACAGTATACACTATATGCCATAAGATAATCACTACATAATATGGTCTCTTACCTCAAAAAAATAAGTGCATTGCACTCATCTGGGGTCACCACACTGAGAGCAGTGTTTAATTTTACAGCTCCTTTTTTTTGTAGTTGAACTTTGGCTTCCTTATAAATAAGTAGCATAAAATACTACCCAGACGCACTGTGTTAAGCAAGTTTGTCACCTTTGGGCCAACAAAAAGGTTGTTAGTTGTTGGAAAAAGGTGAACTTACCTGATAGATCTGACTTTTGATAGTCAAAACAGTGCTTGTGATCACTTCTGCCAATTGCTACAGTGATTTATAGTAATCATAGCAAATTTTGAAGTGAGTTCAAACACAATTTTGTTTCCTACCTGGCTATTATCCTGCTACCAGGTAGGACATATGCTGATGGCTTTCCACGCTGCTGCTTTATTAGGGCCGTTGGGATAGGCTTTGGATGAAATGGTTTTGGCCGTCATATAGTGTAGAATGCTCTGCCTGCTTCTGAGCCTACGGTGTAGAAAGTACATTTTTTTAACCTCAGTTAACTCTTTGTGGACTTTTCTGTTGTACTGTTTGCTTGAATAGTTATGAATGACATCATCACCACCATGTTCAACAAAAAGTTCCTGGAAGAGCTTTTCAAGCCCCAGGAGCTTTACTCCAAAAAGGCCCTGCGGACTGTGTTCGACAGGCTGGCCCATGCCTCCATAATGAGACTCAATCAAGCTAGCATGGACAAGGTAAGTCATGTAGCCCTCCTGTACAGCTGTATACTGTGTTGTATCCTGCACATGTTGAATTGTTCTGTTCCTTTTTTCTTCTAATTTGCATTTTCGTCTTAAAGCCTCTTCAGTGTACACACTAGATTAGTATTTTAGAGTCAAGCATGCTTTAGATCTACATTAGATAAATCTACACCTCAATCAATGCTTTATATTCATATAACAAGTGTGTAAAACTTGGATCATATCATTTTGTTGCCTTGAAGCGTACAGTACAACAGTAATTCTGCAGTATAAAGCAATTCATATCTTATACACTGCACGTGGCTCCCTCTGCTGTTTATTATGCAACAATAGCATTCATTTTATTTTGATGAACGAGTCTGTGAAGTCATGCATGTGTGTCTCTCTTCGCAGCTCTATGACTTGATGACCATGGCTTTCAAGTACCAGGTGCTTCTCTGCCCCCGACCTAAGGACATCCTCCTTGTCTCCTTCAACCACATGGATGCAATCAAAGACTTTGTGAAAGACGCTCCCAGCATTCTCAGCCAGGTTGACGAGACGTACCAACAGCTCATAGAGGTGTGATGTGTGTGACTTCACTCTCTTCGCGTTTGTTATGGAGTGGGTAGTGACATTACACGTGGTTTGTTGGGGTTTCCTGCAGTGTGCAGTTTTTGGTTGTGTGTGAACTAGGTCTAATTTAAAAAGAGGTAGAATGAAAACAGGCCCCAAAACTTGGCTATATATACCAAGAAGAACAAACAAGAAAAGGAAGCAAAAATATTTGTTGGTGTTTTTTTTTTTGTTTTTTTTGCTTGGTCATACATAGTCAGCTGTGGAGTATAGAAATTACTTTACACTCTCTTAACTGGTGATACATCGTGAGTCAGTGCTTTTCCTCAAACATGATTTTAAAAAACTGCCATGTAGTACAACAAGAGAAGCAACAAGAAGAGGAAACACATGTCAATGCCGGAAGTGTCATAGTCTTATGACCAAAAATAGTATGAAGGTCCACATATCATATCAATCAAAATAAGCGTGAAAAAAACATCCAATTCAATGACATAACATACTGTCTCCAATAGAAACATTTAATAAAAGGAACTTATTTAAAACACTAGGATAAACAGATAAACACTTGGATTTTACATTGCTTGTTATTGTATGATTACACTAGGTTAAATATATACATAAATAATAATAACGATACTAAAATTTACTGTGTAGTGATATTTTAATCTAAGTAATTTTTCAATTTAACTTTTTTTCTTTAGATGTATACACCCTTGTCTAGTGGGGACTTCCAGCTGATCAGACAAACTCTCCTCATCTTCTTCCAAGACATGCATATAAGAGTAAGTCCATTACTTTTGGAAAATTTGAACAATTGGGAGAGAATTAACTGGATAATATATATTTTTATTTTCTTCACAAGCCTGTCTCTCTTGTTTTCTTCTATGCCAGGTGTCTATTTTCCTCAAGGACAAAGTGCAGAATTCCAATGGTCGCTTCGTGCTTCCCACCAGCGGTCCTGTGCCTTATGGAACACAAGTCCCTGGCTTGATAAGGTACCACAATATACGGCTGCTTTCACTCAGACCCAAACAATCTTCACTCTAAAGAATGATGAAGATGAGACTGAGATTACACAAATGGCTTGGATAGTAAAATTTACCTTTGGTTCTTTCGATGATCTTTAATGTTTGCCCTTTTGTCTTTCATGTGTTTTCTGATCTTACCCAGACACTGTAATCTTACGTTAAGTAGGCCTATCTGCAGCTAATTGCATTACAGAGGTTTTGTTGAACAAGCATTTACCTTCTAATTTTAGATGCGTTGTATGTTTAGCTTACTTAAGGATTGTATGTACACAGCGAAACATTTTAATACATTGAGGAAACAAGCTCACATGTAGAACATCAAGATAACATAGGTCATAAGGGTTCCACTTAAGGGAATTAATTTAATTCAAAGAAATTGGTGTGCATAGAAAAGATACTGAAAGCATGCTCGTTCATAGTATTTTGTGTTTTTGTATCTGGTAATTTCAGGATGTTTAGCTGTACTGGTGAAGAGGTGACCAGGCTGCAGTTCAATAGTGGAGGAAACTATACCGCCGCTCTCCGGGAGGGATCTTTCGAAATATTTGGAGACAGGGTCACCAAACTAGGCACAAACATGTAAGACACTGCAAAGTACAAAAGATGTACATGACCTTGACTTGGTGGTGCTGTATTTATGCAATGCCACAGGGTTGATAACGATTTTCTGTTATCCAGGTCATGAGATACTTAGAAGTCAATGGCAACTTTATGAGGTAGTCCTGACGATGCTTTACCAGTCATCCAAGAGGTCTACTCAGTTCTACTGACTGTTGGGGAGTCCTAGACATTTAATCTTATGTGGTTTGATGTCACATGATTTCATTACATTAAAGTGTGAACAACCTATAGAGGATTAAGTGCCTGGGACTTTCCACCAGTCAGTAAAAAGTATAAAGTCTACTGGATGAGTAGACAGATTTCTACAAGACTAAACCGGAAAGCCCATTAGCTTTTGATTTAGTAATCTTAATTCATGCCATGATAGTGTGTCAGTATGTCTGACATATTGCAAAGAACCATATACTGTAAGTGAAACATTTGCAATGTCATCTTTGGTATTATGTTGCATGGTCATAAGTGTTCATTCTCCCTTTTTCATATCTTCATTCAGGTACAGTGTAAGCCGCCCAGTGGAAACCCACATGTCAGGAACGTCTAAAAATTCTGCTCAGCACACTAAGGTGAAACAGCTTCACTGTCAGCACTGTCAGCACTGTAAACATTAATGATTTTATTAATACACAAAATGTTCATGAACTTCATTCACACAAGTAACATTTTTAAGACTTGTTCTGACATGTTTTAACTTTTTGCGGTGTCCACAGTACAAAACATTCACAGGAATTTGGTGAAGTGACTCCAGAACCTACTGGTGCATCGTCATCAGTAACAGGATCTTGTAAACAACAGTTTCAGCACGAATATACTGAAGTAAACAAGTCATTGTGTGCAACAGGTCAACACTGCTCCCAACCCTCTGGCCAAAGAGGAGCTGAATCTGTTGGCGAAGTTAATGGGAGGGTTAGAAGTTCAGAAACCAGGAAATGCAGACAGCGGCTTCCGAGTCAACCTCTTTGCCACTGATGAGGAAGAAGAGTGAGTCCCCTTATTTGTTTGTGTACTGTCAATGTGTTGTATGGCACTTGATCACATGAAACTGCTACTTTTCCCTGTGTGAAAACCAACAATGTGACTATCCTTTATTACAGAGAGGCATTAATATCAAGACCAGATGAGCTTTCATATGGAGTCATAAACATTCAAGCAACAAAGGTAAAGCTTAGTTATCTGTCCTCACAAAGTGTTTCTTCAATAGCAAAGAATTGGATGTTGAGTATTTGTGTAAAGAAACTCTAACCTTTACTGCACATTTATTGACAAAAAGTCTGACCATACATCTGTCATCTAAGGGCAAGTGCAGACTACAAAACTTTGAAATGTCAAAAACAAAACAAAAAACATTTTTTGTCCCAGACTGTTGTCATGTCGACGTTAGGGTGCACAAACTACACAACTGATCTCAGACAAGGTGTATCGATTACTGCATTATTCTAGTTGGAAAGATCTAGGACAGGAGCAAATGATCGTGATAGTCGACGAAAACACGCAAGAAGTCACTCACCGGAAATTACGTCCAGCTAGTG
Organism: Macquaria australasica; assembly: GCA_005408345.1. NCBI lineage: Eukaryota > Metazoa > Chordata > Actinopteri > Centrarchiformes > Percichthyidae > Macquaria > Macquaria australasica. Next base: position 719,149 of record SEMN01000038.1, on the reverse strand, counting down.
ATGGAGTTGACGGGGGCCAGAATTCATCGAGCCTCCCCTCCATCTCTTGTGTCCACTCAATCCGCAGAACGCTAGTCCCCATCTTTTCCCTCTTTGTAGCACTCTGATTGGATGCTGTTCTCCGATGTGCATCTTGTTTTTGGCTACGATGAAATCAAACATGTTTAAAAACTGATATAGCGTCTGGGACAGCTCACAATGTAGTCAGGACCTGTCTCAGAACCACTCGAACTAGAGAGTCCATCGTGACGGGCACGAGCGCAGATTTAACTTGAGGGTTTATATTTCGGATCGAAGAAATTTGTCTTGGATAGGCAAATCGTGGCAAAAATCATGTTGTCTGCACTGGCCCAACCTGTAACAGCTAGTAGGCTGTCTTTTACCCTTGATAAGCAACCCCCATGATTGCACTCGGGGCCAAATTTTACTTATCTCAATGATAGACTTAAGGTTATACAGTCAATGATCAGGGATGTGAGGCTTTGCCAGTCTAACAGGATTTACTGTAATCAGGTTCCTACAATGACCACTCTGGCACTTTGATTGGTAGATAACATTGTCTTTCAGGACCAGCAGGCCAATGCAGAGCTGGCCAAGATCATGGGGGAGTTCACAGAGTCTGGAGATCAGTCTCCCAGTGCCAGCAGCAAAGGAGATGACCTTCTGGCCATGATGGACGGCCTGTGACATGGTAACCCTGACAGAAAATGCCCAGGGGGTGGGGCACAATGCATCATCAACAGTCTGTTCTACAGTGAACCAGTCTGCTGTCTGTACCTGCAAATACACTGCAGCAACCTCACGTGCAGCCAGAAAACCATCTTCTTTGGGTGCTCTTAAAATGCAGATGAGCAGGCGTTTCCATTGGTTGTGAAATGGCCAACTACAAACTGCAAATTTGCATAGTTAACAACTAAGAATGTGGTGAGCCAAGCTTTAAGCTGCAATATACTGTAATAGTATGTTTGCTGTAAACTGAAAAGAGTTTCAGAGCATCAAAACATACAGTAGGCCTGTATCAGTGCGTTGAACATGTGTATGTCGTAATAGAAAAACATCTGCTTGTATAATATCAAGATGCACTGCTGTGCGCAAAATACACATTCCTTTAATTTCACACAATGTCGTTTATCTTAAATGTTAATAATACATCACAGTTTTAGATGATTTTCAGCCTTATAGTCCATAATCCCATGGTTGTTTATTACACAGTAGGCAGAGAGAGTTTGTTAACTTCTTCTGTTTTCTAATGATCAAATGATTAAATGATGTAGTGAGGGAATCGGAGGAAACCCAAGTGCTCTTTCTAATGTGATTCAAATTCCCTCAAATCTTTATTTTGGTAAGAAATATGTTTATCTTGCATCGCGCTGTACTACCTTAAAACAGTATGAGGAGCAACTTGTAAGACATTTTTCATTACCCTGTGATGTCTCTGAATGTTGAGATATGGTCCAGAAATGTGCTCATTGATGAGTACATTATTACAATATAGAGCACTGCAATATAAGTAATTGTCTAATATGTAAATATGTTTATTGCATACTTTATTTATTTGAATGTATCATTTTCTGTGTATAGTTAAGTGCATATTTCTGCAGTTGTTGAATGTGCGATTTAAGATTTTTAATAAATAGTTGGAAAAAAGTATGTTTGTACAGATATTATTGTATGAACTGTATCATTGGCTTGGGTACTGATGCAATAGTGTATTAATAATGGCATGAACCTTGTAACAGCTTGTAGTAGTAGAAAAGATGTAACAGTAGGGGGAGCTGTCTAACCTTTCTAAACACCATGTCCTGTATGTGGTCTGTCCAAACTGACTACCACACATTGCTACAGTGCATTTTATCATACGGTCATGCTTTTTTTTAAATGCACCAAAAGGTGATAGGCGTACTAATTCACTTGCCTTAGGAGTGTAGGATTCACTGAAATGTAAAACAATAAAAGTGTGATTGATTATATTTATTTATAGTTACATATTTAACCACCAAACCAGAACATTAAATGCAATATGCTTGAATGTAATCCACAATTAGACTCCTGTCCTCCAGCACAGACCTACAATGAGAATTGCTATAGCAACAGCTATCTGTACCCAAGATATGTGTGTGCAGTCTGCCTGCAGATGGGTTAAAGCAAGATAATTTGCACTCCTCCAGTCAACCAGACAGACACATACACACATAAACATGCTGCATACCATGCAGGCAAAACATGCTGAGACATTTCTCTGAATTGATCTGGGGGAGGAGGATTCTGGTGAGGTCTTCCCAACAATCTTGGCAAAGGAGACACTACGTGCCCTGAGGATATACAACCTACCTGCAAAACAAACAGAAACCCAAGCTCATGCCAGTCACCCTGCAAGACTGTTCATTGGAGTCAACCAGCCTCACTAGAAAACAATATCTTCATCACCAAGATAATTCTATTTTGGTGGCATATTCAAAAACAACATAAATGTGAATTTTAAGATAGTAAATAATAGTCACTTATTTCATAGAGATGTTTCCCTTACAAAGTTTAAAAAGTGCTATAAAGAAAAGACTTGCACTGCTTGTCCCATTAGGGCCACAAGTAATTTACAAAATAAAACAGGCTTTAAAGTCCAGTCAACCTTAGTTTCCCTTAATCCCTTAACATGCCAAAAGGGCCACTAAAACATGTTTCTCTCACAGACGCTGCATTTTGAGTTATGATTCAGTTTCCTCTTTGAAGACTGTGGGCAGGACACTGTAAAGCCACAGGCTGACAAATGTTTCATGTGGCCGGGGGCATATGCTCTGCTGAGTCAAGGCAGGAAGACTAGTGCAACTCAAATAAACCTCTGCCATTTAGCTTGCCTTCTATGTATCTATCACACCTGCCCACTGGTTTGAAACTGGTAGCTGTGGGTGGAATTTAAGGTTAATTGGGGAGTCTATATTGGGAACATAGGTGGGCTTTACTAAATGTCATTGCCATTCAAAACTATTCTGGCTGAGTAAATGAGTAAGACTTTTTAGTGAGCTGAATTGGTGGTTATGCCTTAGCAATGAAACCCTGCCTACTTGCAACTGCAACACACAGGTAGCATCTCAAGCAGTCTCAAATATTGAAGATCTAATGCAATATTGAAGATAAAATAATTTTATCAGATGATTGCTAATTGAACTCAATGATACACAGTTTCACGTGGTTAACCTGAATGAAGTGCAATGTGTGTCTCATTAAAAAACAACTACAGTGGCAAAAACAGTCAAATATCTCTATGTGCACAGTTACATTCAGGTACCATACATTACTTTAGCTAGTGAAACAGCTAAGGGTAATGGTTTCCCTGAAGAGAAAGGGCCATTTTATGTGATTTAGGTGGAACTGAAGATTAACTTAATTTAATGTTATATTTCTCATTATATATATAGACTTCTTCTGGTTGTGTGATTATAAAAACTAGTTTTTTAAAGAACTTTTCGTGGCAGCTTTTATTTGCAGAGCTTAGGACAGAGGAAAAAGTTCCTAGTATGCAATGTAGTACAAATGTAAGAAGTTATGTTCTGTCTGACAAATGTTTCACCACTACAATGGTATTTTTAGTGTCTTATAAGTCCATGTGCGCTGGGCGATCATTTGCATGTCACAATAAATAACAAACTAACTATGACATGTCCACACTGACATTTGAAAGTGTATTGTTTCATCAGCCCTTAAACTTTATTTTAACGATTCAAACCATTCTCGTACAGACAGCTATGACGTAATGTGTTTCATTTAGCAACTTTTATTATGCAAAGAATTTCATCATCGGTGCGCAACCATTTACCAGGGAAAAACAGACAGGTGTTGGCATTGGTCGATCGCAGCTGTCAGTCAAATAAGTGTGTGCGTCATTTCCGTTGTCAGGTGGCGCTGTCGCTGTGGAAAGATGCGATCAGCGAAGAGCGGAGGCTTTTCCTTAATTGCTCATTTCGGTAATAGAGGCTAAGCAACCCGAAACCAACCCGCTGTGGTCTCTCCTGTTTAAGTGAGAAGCTCCGCGTATCCACCACAGCGTTTACCCAAGAAATGTCCATGGTGTAAGCAGACGACGCAGACTTTACCCGGCGGTTTTGGCTCGAGGTAAGCGAGGTGGCGACTACATTGCTATCTAGCTTTCTGGCAAGGCTAGCCAGCTGTAATGTTACCTACTTTGTTTAAATGGCCTCCCGGCTGCTCTGTAGCCTCCGGCTTGGCGTTAGCTGACGTCGCCCGCCAGCAATCACATTGAAAACTCTCTGGCACATAGAAAGACGTGCTAAAGTAGTCGTAACCTAGCTAACGGCTGCTCTGCCTAGTTTGCACCGAAAGCCCAACTCCTTGTTGTGTTGTGTGCCCCTTTGTGTGGCCGGTGTGCCTGAAGCTGTGGCAGCGTCTGTAGCCGAGGAATTCAGTCAGTTTTGTTGTCGTACTAAGTTTGTATGTGCACTCAAGCTTGGTTTCATGTTACCATGCGTTAGTATACATCGCAAAATAACGTGTAGCTACGTTTGTGTTTATTTAAACGACCGTCTTCTCAGTCAGACGTCGTTACGTCAACGCACGCCGTGTAATGCGGTTCAGTGTGTGTTTTTAAACGTCTCAAGGTGGTCAGATAGTAATTGTTGTGGGCAAAGCACATTTGCACCTGGCTACTCGAGTTATTGGCTGTCTGTGGAGTGGTTTTGCACAAGGTGCAAGGCATAACGTCAGCGTTTTACTCTACGACTCGTCTTCGTTTACACTGTTCGCTGCCAGAACTGAACGCTGTCCAGACCTTGTGGTCGCAAAATGGCACCAGGCAATGTGTGACAGTCTGTATGCATTTGTAATTATTTTCGTCCAGTGGCTTATAATGTGACCTTGTGTACACAGACTTGTTGTGAACGTTGTTATTGCAATAATAACAATAACAACGCAGTAAGAGGTAGGCTTGATAGCGGTGGATGTGTGTGTGAGCTGCCATGATTGATTGACATTTCATTCAAGCAGCAGGATTGAAGCGTGTATGACCTTCGAGTTGCTCCACGTCTTTGTCCTGACTTTTGTGTCTGATGTATATGTGAATTCATTGATTTGGATCATACTATCTCGCTTTGTGATCGCTCCAGATTTTGTTATCCAGTTATATGTTTACTACCTACTCAAGTGTCCTTATGCTTTCTTTGTCCATCCTGATACTACCTTGATTTTGCAATCAAGCTGTTCTTGCAGAGCCAGACAAGTGGCATGGAGTCTAGGTGGGTGGATCTTGAGACACCTACGTGGTTGTTTTGTTCTGATACTATTTAAGGAGCCCACATTTCTCGTGGGCACCGGCAGCGTGTCTCTCCTCCTTTTGTGTGATATGATTCAGAGGCTGTATCTGTTCTTGTCCTCCCTCTGGTACAGTCAGAGGCAGAGGCAGTCTTGCTTGCCAGATCACTGGCTGTGCAGAGAGGCACAGCGGTGTCAGAAAAGGATAGCTGTGTGCTGTCATCACGCTGATGTCATTTAGGTCATTGTGCATTAGTTGGTTGCATTGACCTTTTGCTTTTTAGATGTGTCAGGGGTTGGCTCCACAGCACTACAGCTAGTGTTTAGTAGGTAGGTGAATAGCCTTGGGTCCAATTGCTGTGTGTTGTGTCGCAGTTTGTGTCCATGAGTCAGTTTAGTGTTATAAGTCCAAGGTGCATGGATTAGTATGTTTTTTGAACTCTGACTATGTAGCTGTAGAGAAAGGAAATGCATACAAGGAGTAATCACAGATTGCACCTTGTTAGAAATGTGGGAAATAGTCTGTCTGCTTATTTTTCTCAATCTTGCAGCCTTTCTAGCACTCAACCAACAATTTAAAATGTATTTATCTGGCAGCACTGGGAGCAGTATGTACATTGTCGATTCTGCCAACCACTTTGGCCGCTAGATTATCCATTGCTTTGCCTTGCGTGCTCTAGAGTAAGATGCTCTCTTACTATTGGCAGCGTGACTTGGTGTCACTCTGGCTTGTGCCATAAATGCTGTCAGAAAACCTCAGCTCATCAGACTCAGTGGGTGATGACTAGTGGAGTTGGAGACAGATGGGCGAGAGACATGATGATGACACTGTCTGCTGTCTGGGATCACAAAAAAGCCTCATGGAAGTGAGAATTCATACCAGCCCATACTGACTGCCAACTGTCCTGCCTCCTCTCTGCCCAAAAACGCCAACTGGCGAGTGGCGCACGATTAGTTTTGAAACAGGAAGATGGCCCAATTCATTAAAAATATTCATTTTCTCTAGTTTGTTCCACTTGCACGACTGGTTACATATTCTGACGTTTTTTGGTGTTTGTCAGCTGTCTAGTTTACAGTTTATGAGGTGTTTTGGATTTTATTTGTCTGAATCACCTCTCTTGTGTAGTTAGCAAAAATATGCATGCCACCGCTATCAGTGAGTGACATTTTTACTTCAGATATGTCACTTTGTGTTGCCTTTCTTGTGGACCTAACTTCTATGAGGTGATTTTGTTTTTTTTGTTGTTTTTTTTCCAGTTCAGTTCATGTGGTGCACATGTCAGAGGCTTGGGGGCACATTTCACACTCTTATTGGTGTCATCACCTGGACATTTAAGCATTTCTGTCAAATGGAAACTCAGGACGACAGCAGGGTGAATCATTCCTCTCGGTTCAAGGCACTACTTCCTTGTTACGGGAAACAGATGGGGTTTCATCACATTGGAACTCAGTATCAGTAAACAAAGCATACCTCTTGCTCTCTGAATTCTGGGAGGTAGATCTGCTGCGGCAGTTGAAGTAGTTTATGTAATGATGATGTGTCACACTGTGTCACTTGTTCTTTTGACATGTAAATCTAGTTCCTTATCGTAGTGTAAGGGCTTGGCATTTTTTAACATTTCAGCCTTGTTGGAACACGCATGTTCTTTCAGAGGAAGGTCTGCGGAGATAAGCCGGCTGTACAGATTTTAAGATAAAACATGCAGATTAAGAGCGGAAGGATTTTCTAAACCCATGTCCACTGCCGCACGAAAAGCTAAAAATGTGATGTGTGGTTTAGTGCTGAACCACAAATGAATAAAAAACTCTTTTTAAAGAGTTTTGTTCTAGTGCGATGCATTTAAACAGGAGCATTTGCCATTTCAATTGCAGATTGTGGCACATTCGCATTGCCTGTTGGGGAGATTGAATCTGAGGTGTCACCCTTGACGCCAGCAGCCATCATTCTGAATGGAGCTGTAATGGCCTCACATTCACACTGAGGTGTTGGTAAATGTGTGGGAGGGATATTTAAAATAGGCAGGGAGGAGCTGCCCTGAAGTTTACCTCCTTTCACTTCTGTTCACTAATCAGTGCACTCTCGACCATCCTGTAGCACCTCTACTAAAGTCCTGGGTATAGTGTTCAATTTATTAACAGACTATTTATTTATTTATAAAACCATTGTTTGGTTACAGATTACTGATGCTATTTTTGTCATCGGTTGAGAGTTTGTGTCTTTGCAGTCACATGTATGCACTTACCTCTTAACTTGACCATCTTTATCCCTTGTACTAATCTGATATATTCCCCTCTAGAGCTCCAGTATGTCCAAGCGGCGCTCGTCGGAGAGGGGGGCTGGAGAAACATCAGGCAGGGCCAGCAAGCTGCAATGTCCCGGGATATCCGGCAATAATGCCAAGAGAGCCGGGCCCTTCATCCTTGGTAAGGAATCTACAAGTATTTGCACAAGCCCCAAAAGTATGGAAAAATAGCATGTCTGTGTGGCTGAGATTGCATCTAGTGCGGAATTTTTGGTGAACATGTGTAACCTGTGTGTGGGCAGGAAGTCAGGAAAGGTATGCATGTTTGTGTGTGAATGTGGGAGTCGTGGGGTGCCTCTGTGTGTACGCACGCCTGAGACAAGAATTTGAAGAATTTTGCTGATCCCCATGACATCGGCCAGAAAGGTCTTAGTCTGTGTTGGAGTGAGGCTATTTCCTCCCTCTGGGAAATGGATTTCTCTCCCATACTCTCAAACTTGTATGTTTTCTACCACACAACTCCTCCACTGTTTGCAATGCAGAGTGCCAAAGAAAACATTACACTAGGGGTGTTAATGGGTACGTGCACATGCAGCCTTTAATGAGTTGCAGTGAGAGCACACACTCCGGCATGTAGCCTGCCTTTTGGTCATGCAGCTGTTCCTTTTCTTATCCTTGCAGGGCCTCGCCTGGGCAACTCACCAGTGCCCAGCATAGTGCAGTGTCTGGCCAGAAAGGACGGCACCGACGACTTCTATCAGCTCAAAGTAAGTTTGTCGGGGTTGGCACGTTTTTGTTTTGTTTTTTTATATGTGATTTTCTTTCTCACAAACGCAATGAGTTAAGCACATAGTTCAACAAAAAATGGAGCATATCATTCAAAACAAAACTATGATGTCCCAGCAGACATCTGAACCTTTGACCTTCCTTTGTTGGTGTTCATTTTAGGGCCCCCTGTTTCAGTCTGGAGCAAACAACAAAACTTCAGCAATCTGTTTATTGGGGCTATCCAATGTCTGTTACACAGGGGAGGGGGCTATAGAAGGGGGGGAGGAAGGTAGCGCCCCACCTGGAATGTCGACTTTTAACCCCCACGACCATGCAGTGAGTCAGTGCGTGACCCTCCCCTCATACCCGTGACTACAGCGCCTCAGTGTCTGCTGCACAGCTTGTTTACTTCACATTACTATATGAGCCACTGTTTTAAAGCTGCAGCCCTGTTATACCATCATCACTGCACAGACTGTGACTTTTTGTTAAATGCTAAGCAGATGTAAGTTAATGTCATGTATTTAGTCATTTAAAAGGTTTAGTCTCAGGCCTGAGGATTAGCTTCATACTAAATGGTTAAAGCTCTCTTTCCGCTGTCTGATCCTGTATGAGTTATTGTCTTGTGACCTCTAATGTTTGCTCTGTTCTCGTGTGTGTGGTTATGGCAGATCCTGACGCTGGAGGAGCGAGTGGACTCTGCAGGGGAGACTCAGGAGGAGAGGCAGGGGAAGATGCTGCTGCACACAGAGTACTCCCTCCTCTCTCTGCTGCACAACCAGGATGGGGTGGTCCACCACCACGGCCTATTCCAGGTAGACTGAGACCTGCACACATTTGGCAATTAAGTTACATCTCGGTTGACAGGTCCATAGTATATCATCAGTCAAATAATGAAAATCATGGGCAAAAAAAGAAGAGTTTCCCACAGTTTGTGGTGTATTACTCAGCACTGTGTGGGCGAGTATTCTGTATAATTGAACATGATAAATACACCAACATTACCATGGAGGAGTTTGTCACTTTCTATTCAGTTCAGAAAGTGGCGTCACCATGTAAGTACAAGTAACAGCATGCTCTTACCAGCTCAGTAATAGCAGAGGTAAGCTTGTCATTAGTCCAGCCAGCTGCTTGCATTTTCCTTATCAGGGTTGTTTCAATAGAGAAGTGGGAGTACCATTAAAAGCCATATTTATCTGCATTCGTTCTCTATTCACAGCCCCATCCATTCACAATGAGCCCCCCCTCACCTGTCTTCCCATCTGCCTCCTCCTCTAACTTTATTATTGTTCCATCTTCTCTCTGTCTCTCTCTCTCTCTGTGTGTGTGTGTGTGTGTGTGTGTGTGTGTGTGTGTGTGTGTGTGTGTGTGTGTGTGTGTGTGTGTGTGTGTGTGTGTGTGTTCTCCTTTTGTCTCTCTTTCACATCCTGTCTGTTCCACTCTGCCGGTGTTCTCAGAATAGCAGCATTGAGCCATGCACTCTGATTCATTTAGGCTTGCAATATTGATTGGATTCTTATAGTGCATCTCTGCTGTGAGAGAACCATTTAATAATGTATGCTTTCAGAGGTGCTGACAGCATCTAAAAAAAAAACTGACAACCTGATACAGAAACCAATAAGAAGTGGTGACTCTTCTAAGACTAGAGTTGGAAGAAGAGGAATGACCTTTGTTATTCGTCCTCCGCCACCTAGTGTGGAGGGGTCGATGTGTCTTATTCACATCGGATACATGCAGGCTGGTGATTAATGGCCTCTACCCTGCTTGAATCTGTCTTTCTAAGCTGAATGAATCAGCTTGATCAGCCAGTATAGTACAGGAATCCATTCAGTTTGATGCATTCATGGATGCCTCAACTTATATTGATTGGACGCTGTTAGAAATACATCAACAACTCTGTCCACTTACAAAGTAAGCACCTTCGTAGAGATTCCTGCTCACACTTCTCTTTGTTGTTGCTCCCCAGGATCGAGCCTATGAAATAGTGGAGGACAAGGAGGCCAACAAAGTGCGCAAGATGAAGAAGCGGATTTGCCTCGTGCTGGACTGCTTGTGTGCTCATGACTTCAGCGACAAGACGGCAGATCTAATAAACCTCCAGCATTACGTCATAAAGGAGAAGCGACTGAGCGAGCGCGAGGCCATTGTCATCTTCTACGATGTGGTGCGTGTGGTGGAGGCCCTTCATAAGGTGAGTCTAGGATGGAATTGGGTGGACTACTTCAAGAAAAGGTGCATTTCTCTAAAAAAGGTGTTATCCATCATACTAGTACCCGACAGTGTGCATAAAAGAAAATACGAACATGCAGTTTTTTATTTTTATCAATGAAGAAAGCTTGGATACTACAATGTTTTTGTCAACTATAGGAGAAATTGCTTTGTTATTGTTAGCTAGCTGCACATCCTTTCTGATTACTCATCTCCCATGTTCGTGTGCCACTCTCAAAAACAAACTGATTGTTTTGATACCAATGATTCACTGAGCACGATTTGACCAAACATTTTTTCTCCTCTTCTTTCTTCCCTACATGCAGAAAAACATTGTGCACAGAGACCTCAAGCTGGGAAACATGGTGCTGAACAAACGGTAAGACGAAACTCATTCAGTCATTCAGCCTTGTCAATCAGTTAGCCAATAACCTCTCCTATTACACCGGAACAGTCATTTTAGTTTGCCAGTAAGTCATTCTGTCTCTGCTCACGTGTGTGAGAGGCCTCAGCCGGCCCCAGCAGCCTGTATCCAGTGTGTATTTGGCTTTAAACCCAAGCAGGGGTCACATTCTCAGACTAATAGTGAGATCAGTTGTAGGAACCTAAAGACTCGCTCTCTTGTGTCTGACTCTGGGTCTGTGTGTTGAGTAAAGGCTGATGATTCACTCCCTATGGTTGGATTTTTGGAAGCGGAGGGTGAACTGGACTCTGGTGCAAAACGGAGCAAAGAATATGCCTGTGCTTTGTTCTCGGTGGGAGAGGTTTTTGGGTGGGTGGGGCGTGGGCAGTGTTATATAGCACACAGGACCCTGGTGAGTGCTCATTGGGTCACAGTGCTGCAGTTCAGGTAGGCCCTGCAGAAAACTACTCATCTGTAAAGCCCTCTCCAAACACTATACGTACGGAGTGTATAAGAGAGATGGTGTGTGTGTATTTAGGGGACGAAAGCTACTCTCTCACAGTGTGAGTACTGCTACTTTAGCTGCTACTTGCTTTTTAATACGAATTTGTCCAAGTTTAGATGATTCAGCCAGATTCTGCATTTGAACCTATGGAAGGCTGCCTCTGAACAGCAGAGGTCTGCATGCACATTCTTGGTGACTCCAATAATCATCCCACAAAGCCAGTCTTTTCATTTGGAAGGACATGACTAACACCGACACACACACTCTCTGTTCCTACGCTTGCTTACACACACCTTCACATCCAAACATTGAGCATGCTTGCATCACGCACGAGTGTAATCATAGAGCTGTCTCCCCCTCTGCTCAGTCACTTCACATACTTCATCTGCATGTACGTGCATTGAGATGTCACGTTCCCAGCTTATCTTTTTGCCACATACACACTCTTGCATCTCAGCCATCAGAGCCCGTTGCCCCCACCCGCAGCAGCAGCAGCAGTAGTAGTGATGAAACAGGAGTGTGTTTTGGCCAGGGGAGGAGGATGGCAGGGCGAGGAGCAGACGAGCGGAACACTCCGTCCCAGCTGGAGACAAAGGAGGGGCTTGCCAAAGGCCCCATAGCTCAGAGCTGACTCACACCGCAGTGCACGTCACACACACACACACACACACACACAGTCATCATTTATTTACCATCTACTCTGCTTTTTCTGTTTCATTTTACACCCCAATCCCTTTCCTGCTTTCATTGTCTTTCTGTTTTATCCCCTTTGTCATATCCCTTTTCACTTTTCCTGTCTCCCTTATGCATCATACATTGCTTGCTTGCATGTTTCCTCTGTCACTCCACCCTGGACGTTTATGAATGTACACTCAGTATGGGAAGGACACAGTCAATTTAGATGCCGACTGATCCCAAAATCCCCTCTTCTCCCCTGCTGCTTGTCGTCACTCTGGGAAACGCACCGAAGCCATCAACAAGCTCAGCAGTATATGCAAGAATGATGTGATTTCCTCTTGCAGAGCCAGCTGTTATGAAAGCCGGATGTCATAAATCAATCTGCAGGATCTACGATGTATGTCAGAGCTGTTTTGAAATGTTTGTTGTATTTCTAAGGGAACATTCATAGACGGACACACCACAGCAATGTGTTATTCTGTTTTTGTCTTGTTTTGTTTTTATTTCTTCCCGAGAGCTCCTGTTAGTTTACATCACCACATGTGTTGTCTCAGGGATGGATCCCCCCTTCAGACTTCATTAAAAGTTTAGGGATTGTTGTTTATTTTTTTGTTTTTTTGTTTTTTGTGCTGTATGGCACTAAAGAATACACACTGGAATTATCCTTGAAATGTATTATATATTATATTATATTATATATATGTATGCTGTTTTTGAAACATGCAACTAAATTAGACAAGCAATAGCCATAATTCAACAATGCTAACCATAAACAAATAAATAAAAACATTTGCTACAGTAAAGCGTGAGTCCTAGTATAACCCCCCAACCTAACCTGTTCCTAACAGTTCTGAGAAATGAAATTTGCTGGTCTCGGCAGAAGTTGCCCTGCGTTTAACCTCCTTTCTCGTCAGCTGGTGTATTTTCAGCAAAATGTTGCAGGGAGGGAGGAGAAGTCGTGTTTAGGTTTCTGGTTTCCTCACTTACTCAGGGTCACATGACCAGGAAGCAGTGATGGTGTGGTCTCTCTTCAGTCCTCAGGGACCCTTGCCTCATGAGGCAAACATGCAATTTCATTTACCCAATCTCCGGTGCAAGAATAGAAGCCTGGGTCGTGCTGCACACAGACAAAAGAACAGACTCCTTCATAAAGGAAGCTTTTATGTCGAGGGTCCTTGAAGCATTGCACTCTGTTCCTCTGGCCCATCCTTGTGCAGATCACAAGGCCACTGTATGGTTATAGAGACTTGGATCACAAAAAGCTGTTGAAGGGTTGGATCACATAAGTAGCTGGAAATTATGTGAACTGAATGTTCTAAGGGAAGATTGAGCTTTGAGCATTTGGTTGAAAATTGAGTGTTTGACAGGAATTGGCTGTAATGGGAGCAATGAGTGTGTGAGATGGAGCAGGGTGTGAAAGTGAGAGAGAATAGGGGAAGCTGTTGACCTCAGGCTTTTTAGAAAGCGGATGTGGGTGAGGAGCGTGATCCAGAGAGGACCCAGGCTCTAGACCGTGGCTGGTTTTGTGTGCGCTCATGTGCTTTTTAGTGCATTTACATGCGTGTGTGTGTGTGTTCACCATGATTGTGTGGGTGCACTTGAAGTTGCGCGTTTGTGTACATATTTTAAATCTTCATGAGCTTTATATATTCGTTTGCCAGCCCATCACCATGCAGGCTTAGTCATCGAGACAATTATCCCAAGCCACAGGTTGACTCATATGTTTGTCAAAGTGTGGCTTTTTTATTCCCTCTTTCTCTGCTAGAAGAACGCAGAGATATAGAACAGTCCATAGTCCCTCTGCTTTAATACTGTTTTCACTCCGCCACGAGCAAATTAAATTTACCTTGATGATTCAGAGAAAAACTGTATAGTTCCACAGAAACCAAATTCATCAATCATCGCTGCTAACAGTCTTCTCAGATTTTGAAGCGCCAGTGTGTCTGGAGTGGTCTTGTTCTCATAATGTCTTAGGCCTGATGTAGGAAGATGGCTGTCGGCTAAAACGGTCATGTCAATGATAAACTTATTTCATGAAGAGCATTAGAGTTTACGGGAAGCACAACTAAGAGAAAATTTCCCATTAAAGAGAGAATTATCTACAATAAACCTCTAACGCAGGGTTCTCTAGAGTTTAGAGGCCTTCATGGCAAAAACAGTCATCTGTAGTTGGAACAAATGGACAGTTAGAAGGGCTCTGCCTGCGGATGTCAGGCTGCATGAAAAGTCTATTCTTAAAGAACAATCATTATTTATTTTAAAATCAGTTCTATTCTTGCAAATGCCATAGTATATACACATACCAAGTATGTAGGACATCTTCCAGATGACAAGTTGCAACCAGTTTTGCACAATCTACTTTACAGTTGTTCTTTTCCTTATCATGGTCTTTTCATATGTTATTGGTATAGATTTCATAAAGGAAATCTATACCAATAACTTAGACTTTAGTCAGTTTAGATTGTCTATAGTTGTTGATCATAAAATATAAATACATTTTATAGGAAATTGTGGGAACATTGGGTGGACAGGGAGATCTGACAGTTTAAGATTCTGGTTAGAATGTGACATGAAGAAGCTTGTGTTTTTCTAGTAAGAAAACATATGTCTTAACTGCAAGTATAATAAGGTATAATAATCTTCTAAAAAGACTGGGCGTGTAATACTCTGTTTTGCATCTGGCAGTCTTCAGATAGGCTATTGATGTATTTTTAAGGTCCAGCGAACCATGAGATTATTAAAACAACAAGGCATGCTAGCAAGTTCTCCCTGTCTGTCAGCCTGTGTTTACTTCATGCTTTGAGCTGTGAGTGTGCAGTGTTTCACATTCTAAACGTACATTTGTTATGATGAGTAAGACTGTTTTGCTACTGAGACTGTTTTGCTACTAGTTTGCTACTAAGTATTTGCCATGGTTTGATGAAGTTAAAGTGGAGAATACTGGGGTAGTGTTCATTAGCAGTATTTGATTCAAAACATATTCCTGATTCAAAATCAGAAGTATTTGTATTTATCAGGTGTGTTTACATGTTTGTGTGTGCTTACAGGACTCACCGAATCACCATCACCAACTTCTGCCTGGGAAAGCACCTGGTGAGTGAGGACGACCTGCTGAAAGACCAGAGAGGAAGTCCGGCCTACATCAGCCCTGATGTATTAAGTGGTGAGTGAAAAACGGATGTGTTGCATACATGTTGTTTTTAAAGGATGATATGTACATCAAACAATGTTATTTTCAGACAGTCAGGAAAGTCTTTTCTGACATTCGGTCATGCGTGGGGGTCAGCGTCACCCAGTTTTTGTCACTTTCAAAAATGGACAATCCAAGAGTCGCATCTGATTTGCAGCAACTGATCACGTGTGCACAGGTGTGAAAACCTCCCTCACTGCCTTGGATTTGCCACCGTCCACTTTAAGACGTGAAATAGGGTTGTGAAGTGTATTAACTGCAAGACCAGAGAGTTCTGGTTAGAAGAGGGACCCTTGTTGATCTGAGTCCAGATGGGATCCTGGGATTCTTTTAAAGAGCATTGCATAACCTTTAGCAGTCAGTCTTGTGTTTGATTTTCCGGTTATTAGGCAACAAGAAAGAGGTTATGTTGCAATCTCGGACTGGCTAGGAATAGCTTTTTTTTCTGTCTTTGTGTAATCACAGTGATGTATTTTCTCATGGTATGTGTCTGTAAAGGAAGCTACTTTCCTCTTTGTGTGAAACATTGTCTTTGTCTGAAAAAAGCAGAAATCCATTGTTATTGTTTGTCACAATGCTCTTTTGTCAAAGTAAATGTGCAGACCTGAATGTGCCACACACCAATTAAGGTTGTTGCTTGAGCATGAACTTCCACGGTAGACCCAGTTTCATCCATTTAAACGTTGATTTCCAGAACATCATCCTGGACAGTGTACAAGATTGAGAAGAATCATTTCAAACAGATCATTCACCTCCAACCACTCAAAAATTGTAGATAAAACCCGGGCGTGTATATCAGCATAACGTGACAGGCACACAATTAAACAGAGCTTCAGTGACTCACGCTATGATGACTCACTGGAGGGAAACTACTCCCATCTACCCCGATCCCCTCCCATCCCCCGTGTGTGTGTGTGTGTGAGACAAGCTTTAACATAATTGCCTGCTGCTGTTGCTACCGCCTGCCTGGCTATAATAACACTGCCTATGGTCATGCACAGCCATAATGCTCCACCCTCACCAGCTCCAGTGTATTCATCGCCAATCCACGGCTGATTTTAATGGCTCAGGGTTAATTATAAAAACAGTTCTCCCGTTTTAGGAGTGGATATGGAGTCACTGCTTGTGTTTGTTTGCTCATCTCATTAATCATTAGACCTGGTGACTTGACAGGAATTGAACTTGTTAAAGGGTTGATCACCCCTGAGTCACAGGGCAAAATCTGTCATTGCACTAAACAAATGTTGATTTCAACCTCTATGGCTTATCTGATTTTAGAGTATAGGAAAGCACTTTGATCAACAAATGTGGCATTTGAAACGGTGACAAGAAACACTGATCCTGATCCCCCTCTACTGTCTCCAGGTCGGCCGTACCGTGGTAAACCCAGTGACATGTGGGCTCTTGGTGTGGTCCTGTTCACCATGCTGTATGGCCAGTTCCCCTTTTATGACAGCATACCTCAAGAGCTCTTCCGTAAGATCAAGGCTGCCGAATACTCCATTCCAGAGTGAGTACTTGTACTTGAGTACTAGTACTTGTCCTGTTCATGTGACATTTGGTGGAGATTTATTCAAAGCAGTGGAATCGAACTGCTCTGACAACAGTCACAGCATAATAAAAGCACACAGTTTGTACTGTTTGTTCTCTTTTCATTCTTTCTTTCTTCTGCAACACAGAATTAAATTAACTGTAACAGGAGTTACACTGACAGCAATTCTGAAAAAAAAAGAATCATTGTTGATTACCAAATATTTTTGCATACTCCAGCCTGGATTAAGATTTTTTTTATGCAGCACATTTGCTGATAATTTGTTACATTTTCATACTCAGTTTGGGCTTCACAAAAATGGCAGTATAATCTTTCAATAATGGCTTTGTGGACTTGTGACTTACAGTCACATTTTGCAAATAAAACTGTCCCTTCCTGTTCTCCTCCACCTCCTCACAGGGACGGCCGCGTGTCTGAGAACACAGTGTGCCTGATCCGAAAGCTGCTGGTGTTGGACCCTCAGGAGAGGCTTACTGCAGGAGAGGTGCTGGAGTCTCTCAGTGCCATCATTGCCTCATGGTAATTGCTCCCCCTGCTGGATGTTTGAAAAAAATGCATCAAATGTGTTGATTCTCAAGTCTTGATTTATTGTTGGAGAGCTGAGACATAATTGTAATAAATTACAAATTAATTTGTGTAAAATGTCTACTGCTACCTGTGTAGTGAGTTTTTAAAGATTTCCACCGGTTGGTTTCACATTTAAAATTTGACTTTGTAGGCCTTTGAATTGTCTGCATATATGAGTATCCTGCTGTTACAGTGTTACACATAGGTCATTTCAAATTGACAAGCTTACTGTTATCATCATCCTTGTTGTGTTTTCCTAATCATAGGCAGTCTGTATCATCGTTGAGTGGTCCTCTGCAGGTGGTGCCGGATATTGACGATCAGATCCATCACCCAGAACATCTGCAAGAGGTAAATTATTGGAGAAACATGACATCACAAATCTGAATATGGAGCCTGCTGGATGAATCCAGAGTAGCTAAAATAGAGCTACATAAGAGAGAATTACCTAGATGCAATTATGTGCAGATACACATTGAACAGAGTACATTTTCTTTCCTCAGGCCAAGGTGATAGAAGAGTCTTCACAGTACGAGTTTGAGAACTACATGCGCCAGCAGCTGCTGTTGGCTGAAGAGAAGAACACTATCCATGAGGCCAAGAGCTTTCTCACCAAGCACCAGTTTGGCAGCATCCCACCTGTAAGGCGTCTGGGCCACGACGCCCAGCCTGTCAGCCCGCTAGATGCTGCCATCCTGGCACAACGTTTCCTCCGGAAGTAGTCCCCGACCATCCATCTCAGCCTCTCTGACCTCCCCAGGGAGTACAGAGACCTGTGGAGTCCAGAGAGGACTGAGGAGGATAAGCCCCAAAACTGAACTCGCATACAGGAGGCCCAGCCCAAACCAGGGTACAGATGGCCCCATTCGCAGGTGGGCTTTGGGCAAGCTAAGTGGAGCAGACATGAGGAGGGCATTAGAACAAACTGCCAATTTAGTCCTCATGTCTGGATTCTCCAGTGAAACATGGAAAGCCCTGGAGGAAGATCTGAACCAAAGGTTCCTTGCCCTCAGGTCACCCACAGTCAGATCTCACTGTGCAACCATCCTGATGGCACGGTCACATATGGGGCTAACACAAGGCTCTGCCCGGAGTGTTGAAGAGAAGATTAACCCCATATTCCTCCTCCTCCTTTGAGATCTCCCTACTGTAACACTTTCCCTGTCAACTCTGGATCCTCCGAGCAATACAGGACCAGAATCATGTAGCAACCCCTTCTTTTCCTAGTGGTTAATGGTATTGCCTCAAGTCAGATCACCTGATCACAGATGTCACTTCTCGATACCCCCATTCCACCCCCTCCTCTCACTCCTTCCTCTTCCTCTGTACTGTTTTCCTGTATCGAAAATGATCCAGACTAGTCCTGTCTATAACTCTGACTTCAAATCAATCTACCTCTCTGTCTCTCTTCTCTGTTGGTAAACCATGCTCACTGTTCTGAGACAAGGGATTGTAACAATGGAGTCTTGATGCCACCAGTGACATAAAGCATTAATGTTTTCTGTCAGAGTGATAATGCTTTGAAACCTTTTCAGTGGTTTCAACAAATCTGAATAAGCTTTTTCTCATATTTACCTTAATAAGTAGCATTTTATCCCTACCTTTGGATTGAAGATACTGAATGTCAAAGTATGTCTACACACATCCTTTGATATTTGCAGAATGCATTGTCTCTTGCTTTTGCTCATCCCTGTGGAAATCTATTTTTAGCATCTAGGCAGCTAGTGTGAGGTACCTGGAAGTCACAATGCCAAGAACTGCATGGGGAAAAACTGTTGGATCCTCCCTGCCAAGGCATATTAATGGTAACACTTCCTCAGTGCCATTATAGTAAAGATCAGGCACTGTCATGTTTCTATTGCCAAAAATCATGTCTTAAAATTACTCTTAGCCAAGGAATCTGGTACCCACAGCCTCATTCAGAATCAAATGGCTTCCAGGTATTCCAACTTCCCTGTTTCTCCTCAGATCAGATCACTCTGATCAGATCATGGGTGTTTTTCAGTATGAATGTGAACTGTCATTCTACACTTCGATACGTCTGCAGTATCCATGAGTGTGTACGTGTGTTTCGGGCCAGGCGAAATAAGAGTCTGCAGAGCTGTCGAGCTGTTAACCTCTGACAGCCACAGGCCCTTTTAAGCTATCCTCCAATCATTGTGTTCTGTTATCTGGCCTGCCTCAGTGGCAGACACTGTGAAAACCAGAGCAGGCTTTGCTACGACGGGGCTTGACTGAATGTTTCAGCGATTGTCATGATTGCCATGAATGCTTTCTTAAGATAGAAAAATATCACATACAGTATCTATTGCCATTCTCAAGCCCTCTCTCTAGCTCAACTTGTACATGCTTGTATTATTTCACCATGTAGGTTCTCAATACAGAGGGACTAGCTGGTGGCTGGTAATTGATACTGTAATAATTCATAGAGAAATGAAAATACAGACTCATAGATTTTAACTTTACTTGCGGGGTCTTCTTGGCTGTTGATACATTCTTCTCTTTTATCGAAGGGTTTCTTCAAACCATGGCAAAGCTACTAACCAGTGACTGTTGGGCATCTGTACACTGCAACTTGCCTTTGCTTATTGGTACCTGCTTTAGGCTATCTAGACTTTTTTCTATTTATATTCAAACTGATTGCATGAACATAGGCTATGGAATATTTTCCAAATGTCTTTACTACTTCTTTTTTCCTTGTAATTTCATGTTGATTTATTTATTCACTCCCCCCCCCCCAGAAAACCACTGGGGTTTGTATCACAGACATTGATCATAGTCGTCAAAAAATGTCCTTTGAATGGAAATATCTTGGCGCAACTTATGCCAGTGAAACATGCCCCAAATCTCTTTGCTCTCTCAGCTTTAAGTGTCGTTAACTCCAAAAGTGGTTCTCATTTTGATCCTTTTCAGCCACATTCCTGTAAGAGTAGCATCAGTTTTTCTGTTTTCCTAAATAATTATCTTGCCATTTTGCCACAAAGTCTGTGGTCAACTTAAGCTACACTAATAACGAGACTGACTTTTGCATAGTTCTATTTTTTACAGAAAACAAAATGATAATCGTGTATTATCTTGATTTACGGGAGGGTTTTTTGGGGTTTTTTTTTGTTTTTTCTCCTATCATTAACCCCAAAAAATCCCCACACAAGGCTGCACTCTCTGGTCAGTATGTAAATATGTACCATCATAACTGCGCCAGTCATATTGTATGTAGTTCCACCCAGTGAGATACCAATTCTGCTTCAACACATGCCGATTGACGTGCATTATAGGCCACGTTGGCCATCAACCACCACATCCGGAGGCTAAAATAATATGTAAAGAGAGCTGTCGGCTTTCTCCCACCTCAATGTGAATTCTATGGGTATACAGCAGTATTGTAGTAGTCTAGGTTGTTCATCAGAAAAGGGTGTTTAATGGACACCGTAGCCGTTGCTGAATGCTGACATTAAGTGATCGTTTGTGGAAAGTGTCTTAAGCCATCTTCCATGACGCCCAACTACAGATTAGTAACTTCAGGTTCAATAGAGCGTTGATGTAGATGTTATTTTCTGCCCCCACCCCTAATCAAAAAGTGTTTCACCTTCTAGCTAGAGGATTGTACCACATTCAATGTTTGTTTTACAGAGTTGTATTGGTAGACTGCAACGTGGACTGAAAAGCATGGAAATAGTGTGAGGTTAAACTCAGTGTAAAACATGTGACTGTTGCATGATTTTAAACTTGCAAGGTGTGCCAGAGCAACTGATTAGAGAATTTGAAGATAACTTACTCCTTTGCGTTCTACAGGAAACAAAGAAAAATAGATAGACCCCTTAATTGGATGAGTCATAACGTGTTATTGTTAATTTTCAACAGTCCAGTTTTTATGATGATTTTCACCCTGCTTCTAAAGTCATAAGTCTTCAGTATATAACCAATACATTGTTGACTGTTTCAACTGGAAACTTGGTGTAAGATATGAAATGTGGTGTAGTTTTAACCCAATGGGATAATGTGTTGTAAGCTGCTTGGGCATCTAGATACAGAAAACTGCGTAATTGTACAGATGAAAAACACGTTTGTATAAAAAACATATTTTTCTACTTCATCAGATCTCTACATGCATGTCAGCAATAAACTTTGATATGGAAACATTCAACTTTGTCCTGTCTTTGTATTCTGACACTTCCTTTTATTGCCAGTAGGTGGAGCACTTTCTTAAAAAATGAAACTACAGCCAGCAGTAGGAGCAGTATAGTTAATGTTGGCACTTGTAGCACATTATACTGAATGTTCTTCTTTGTTGGTTTCCACATATTTCTTTGCCAGAGGTGGACAATACAATCTACAGAAAAAATTCAGTTGTACAGTGCCAGCCATCTGTATGTGCTTTTACATGATGTGGTCTCAGGCCTCAGAGGGTGAGACCTGTATGAAGCATGAATAGAACACAGAATAATTGAGTCTCTGTGCATCTATACTGCCTCAGTCTTGCGGTGAGTTGGGTTTTGGACCAGACCGAGGTAGACGTGCTCAAACAGGAAGCCTCCTGCTGACTCTGACAGCACCGCGAGACCCTGTGGGCTGCTCTGCCGATCCCCAGACTCACCTCAGGCCTTTGAACGCACACACACCCTCTTGAGCAGGGCAATAATTCCAAATCATGTCGTGCCTGCCAAAAAATACACACAGATACACATGGAAATCTCATCATATACAGGCCTGACAGACGTATTGGATTAAATCTGTGATAATGGCATGTGCAAATGTTGCATGAACAGTCACTGCAGAATCACCGTTTTGGTCCTTTTTATACTCCACTGATACACACCTACATGTATGATGGGACTCCACATTTTACCAGCAAGATTTCAGAGCTCAAAAGTGGCTCCCACTGAAGGGAATTAAATGTTAATCCCACAATCACTGTGGCATTGAAGGACAAATTAGGGGATCAGACCTGTGACCTACTCATTATAGATCAGTTTCAGTCAATAAGTAGGTACTAAAAGCAAAAATGCTGTGCTGATTCACTCAAAAGAAGAATAACAGACTTCTGAGTAACCTTTCCCACCCTTCTGTGATCCTCACAAGAGAGTTTGTATCAAATTGGTCTCTCCTCTGGATCATTACACCCCTCTCCCAACACGTCAGGCTGGGTGGAAAAGTCTCAAGGGTCAAAGTTTCACAGATGCTTTGTCCCCATAAACCACAACCAGCTGGCCTTGAGGAGGTCCGTCCTGGATTCATGTGTGTCTCAAAGAAACGATTGTTCATTAAAGATTACGTCAGACATCTGCGATGCTCTTGCTTAATTACCTTAGAGAGCATTACATATTCAGTTTCACCGGAAAAGAGCAGGCTTTATCCAGCTAGACATGGATGACAAAGGATAAACAGGGATCCACATTTCCAGATGTGTGTATGTAGCAGTATTGCCATATCTTTGTGTGTGTGAACTTTACTGGTAGCAGTGTCTTTAATTGTTAAGAATGTATTAGAAATAACTGATTTAAGTGCACAGCTGCATCTGCTTTGTAGTTATTACTCTGTGTTTATGTCTGTCAGAGCGTGTGAATGTGTCTCCAGCTGTGTCCAGCATGCTGAGGCTTTATGGCATCTCCTGACAAGACACGCAAAACCAAATTTATGCTGTATTTGCGCAAAAAACAAAACATGTGGCTATAACATTGAGTAACAGATATAATGTTCTCACAGCTGCCTAAGAGGCCACATGAAATCAGATGATCGAAGCCAAAGGGTTAAACATCAGATTTCATGCAGTTGAGCGGTTAGTGGCTGGTGGAATTTCAACCTTTGGACATGTGCCTCTACTGGATAATGATCATACAGTGTCTAGCCTTGTCCAATCTCTACTGTGTATACTCTTCTTACTGCCTCAATCAAGAAAATAAGCAAAGGCGAGAGGAATGTCTTCTCTCAATGACAAAAAAAATTTGTAAAGGCCCTTAGGGGTTGGAATAAACATTAAACTCTGTTAAATGAAAATGAATGCTGGATGTGACAAACAAAGTATAGAGTAGCATTTTAATCAAAAGAGTTTGTCCCCTAGAGAGCATGGATTTGCTCAGCAAATCTCACGACAGTATCCCTGTTAGATTATGAGATATCGTATATATGAGCAAAGTTGATATTTTGGCCTGAGAGTCGTGCTAGAAGGAAACTGGTTTTGCAAAGTAGAAAGGGTTCAATCTCAGAGAAGCATGAATGTACACAATAAATAGTTATCTATCCTTTAGATTGTGATATTTTAATGAAAGTTAAGTTTTATAAAAGTTAAAATTTTGGCCAGATGGAGATGCTATAGAAAAGGTTTAGGGGTCAGCAAAAACTCTAGGATTTATCCTGTGGGGACAATAAGTATATATTAAGAATACATTTTGTGTCAATGTGGTCAGTGGTTGTCAAGATATCCTGCTCTGGAGTGTTGGACTGATGGATTGATCAAACAACAACCCGATAATTATCCTTAGCTCCCAATACCTAAATTTGTAAAACTAATATTCAGTATACTATATCCTATTTGAAGAGGCAGAACACTGAACAAGCAATTCAATTTGTTTCCAGTTGATACATTTTAAGACTCATGAAGGAGAAGAGAAGATGAGATTAGCAGCATTATGATTTGTACTTACAGACATGCTGAACTAAGTTCATTTTTGTTGGCAAGCTGTCATGGCTGCAGAACAGGCCTCAACAGAATGTGCATACGGTCCCCATATGAGCAGCAAGGAGGGAAAACATCTGCTAAAGGTCTTTCTTTACTTATTTTAGGTTACTTAGTCTTTAGTCTTGCTCCTCATATTTGAATGTTGTTAAAAACAGATGATAAAACAGAAGATCTGAAAATGACAAATGCAGTTAGAGTATCATGAACCAGTTAGTGTGACCACAAAAACACATAAATCTTCTGAAGTGTCCCGATATCCTCGTTTTATCCTTGTTTTCATTTACTTTGCAGTTCAGTTGATTACAGTGACATGCTGCCATGTTCTCTTAAACTAATACTGAGTGACTTTGAAATCAGTGCTCATGTTCCATTACACCATTGAAGGTCTCTTAGCATGATACCTTCAATAAAACGAACAAGGTAACAAAACCACTAGTCCTCATATTCTTCCCACATTAAAGAATACAGCCTAATTCAGTAACAGACAGTGACTTTAAATGTGGTTGGAAAACTGGTGCCAAGCAGAAGCAAAGACTTTGTTGTGGCACTACTACCCTACAGAAATGATCAGAGAACTGCATAGCGCACTGACCAAAATTTTATACAGATAATAATTGTTTTCCTGTGATGAACTGGCTATTCTCAGCACTTAGCACTTAGAAACAGCAAAATATGATGTAAAATGTGACAAATGTTTGAGTGAATACCATTTCATAGACCTCAAAAGTAACTTTACCTGCAATCACAAAGTTTGACTTAATCAAATTACTTATTAGTTCAACATTTTGGGAAATATGCTTATTAACTATCCTTCCGAGATGAGGAGGTCGATAGGCTGCCATTGGTATCTCTGTATGTTAAGTACAGAGCTGGAACCAAGAGGCAATTAGCTTAGCTAGATAAAGACAGGAGACAGGTGGAAACAGCTAGCCTAAACAGCTAAACACCAAAGTACACAAAGCGCATTCTAAAAAGGACGACACGGTACAATGTGTTCATTGGTGATCTGTAAAAGTGTTGGTAGGTGTATTTTTTAATTCTGGAAAGAGCTAAGCTAGCTGGCTTCCCCTGCTTCCAGTCTGCTGCATCCATGCATTATTTCACGACGGTCACCCCCACTGCTGGTCTTGTCGTCACATTATAAAAAGCCTAAATTAGCTACCTTTGCTGTATTACAAATTCCAAGCGGTTCTGTTAACAACTGAAACCAGATGCAAGTAAATGGAATATAGCTCCTTTTAAAGGAATAGTTCAACATTTTACGGCCTTAGCAACATGACGTGCCAGCTCCGTACTTAACGCACAGACATGAGAGTGATATCGATCTTCCCATCTAACTCTTGGAAAAGAAAGCAAATAAGTGTATTTCCCAAAATGTAATATACTGTTTACAATTGTATCGCTCTGTTACTAAGTATAGACTGAAAATTATTCTCTCTTTTGTGTCATCAACTGTCTAACATACTTTACAATGTGGGTATGAATCTTACCAGAAGGTATTATTACTAAAACCTCATGCATACCCAGGGCATAACCCCTCTTACTTATGATCATCTGAAACCCATCAGTGTGTAGCAGAAGATTGTTTACAGCTGCTCTGTGTGATCTTGTCCTGTTTCTGCGAGAGAATGAAACACCTCTGTTTCTTGTCTCGTTTAGGATGACATCTTGGGACATTCACACATTGCGCAATCAGTCTTCAGTGTGTTTGCATTTGATGTGATGCCTAAGGGTTCTGATGGTCCGTCCAGTCCTTGCATATTTTGCCTACACATGGCTTTATTTGGTGTTGAGAAATAGCATGCACTTGCATAAATCCCAAGAGGAAGACATTGAGAAGATCCAGGCCAGCTGATGTTGGAGTATTAGGGAGTTAGAAAAGGAAGTTTGCCCACAGTTTTTTTTTTTTATAGGTTCAAATACTTTTTGTCTTTTCAAAGTCCTTATACTATTTTTTAACTATTTTCTTCTTCCACTACATATTGAACAAATTTACATCTGACTGAATTCCCTCTTCTTCCTTCTACGGTACCTTTCTTCACCTCGTCCGTCAGCAGCAAAGTGGGAAATCCAAAATGACGCAAGAATGAGTGTCATTTTCAAACTGCCCGCTAACTCTGAACATCTGGTCCTACAGGGAGGAGGGCGACCCCGTCAATGGGAGCCCTTGTCTCCCCTGTCAACACCATGAGAACAGCCCGCCACAAGGTGAACAAGGAGGCGTGTGTGTGTTTGGTTCATACTGGAATGATGTTTAACAGGCATCGTTCAGACTCACAAATTTGTGCAAGGAGCTACTGTAATTTGAATGGATATTTTTCTTCAATCTGCCCTCAAAATAAGCGGCTAAATTTGTGTATCATAAGTGTTCTTTTAGACAATATCCACAACATTATTGTAGAAAACCTTCCTTTTATTGCTTGGATTACTTTCATGAGAATATACATATGAAAGAAATGCTCTCATCCCTTCTTTTTAGGTGTAATGCAGAAGTGATAGGACGTCAAAACAGACAAAGGCACCTGAAAAGACTAAAATTATTGAATGTACACTGATGTCTCAGGCCAAACCCTTCTTCAGCATGCTCAATGTCAGACCACACACAGGTGGCAGCAATAAAAAGGCACTGAATTCATTAATCAACAGGGCACATTTGGTGCAATAAACTAACAACAACATCAAGACATACATAGAAAGATTTCATACCTGACCATCAGGAATAAGCAAAATACTTAATGTGTATAATTTATCCTAAATCCCAAGATTATGTAGAATTACATGTGATTCGGTTTCTGAGCTGTAAGGTTTCTCTTCTGTATGTTGGGATACCAAACATGCTCCTTTTTAAAAATGTATTCCTGATCCTGTGGTTGTTTATTGCACCTGATGCATCTTGTTGACTAATGAATTCAGGGCCCACTTATTGCTGCCACCTGTGTGTGAACTGGTGTCTGTGGGAAAAAACTACTCAGCAACACTAGGTGAGTGATTTAAATCACCCCGATGACATTTAAGTCACCCTGATGTCTGACATTAAGCACGCTGAAGAAGAACTTCAGTAATCTGTGTACTTAAAAAACATAATGTGCAGACCTTTCAGTTGCCTATACGATTAATTCTATGACGGTCCTAACTGGTTGTCATAAGTGTGTTTGAATTTTTAGAGCTTCATCACCCCAAATCATGTGCAGCATGATTAAAAGATAAACTGTGTGCGTCACGCCTCAATTTCTTCTTTTTTGTGAGTGTTAGACGTTGAGGTTGTAAAGAAAACATTTTCTTTAGCAGTTCGCTGCTTTTATAATGGTTTAAAACCTTAGATACGTCACTCCCTGTGCTGCAAGATTTCCTGCTAGAGAGCAAAATGTGATTATGTGATTAGTGAAACGTTGGGTCACCATTATGTGAAATGGGACACTCCTCCTCCAATCTAGGCTGATGAGATAATGTATTCTTTCACATTAAAAAAAACAAGGCTCAATCAAGTGAGAATAATAGATCCAGGAGATACATTACTGAATGAAGAAGCTGTTTGGTTTTATCCAATTTCCAAATGTTGAAATATGACAGAATCAGGTCCTGGCCTCTGGGACCTTTTTGTAGAGGAAGATTTTATTGTGCCATACAGTCTGACATCTTTGTTCGCTTTACCATAGCAAGTACTGAAAAAGACTGAACAGAAAGTGAATGTGCACAATCCCAAACACACTCACACTCCTGCCAATCCCACACTGACCAGTTGTGGGTTAGCTTGGGAAAAGTGCTGCTTGTCCATCGATGGTGATTACGACTGTCGCAGCTGTCCCCACTCAGCACAGTCAGCAGAGAGAAAACTGCAGGAGCTCTGCTAATGTATGCTGTGGAAAAACTCAGCTGTCTGTCTGCACCTCTCAGTGTCTAATGATGTTTGGGCTCACACCACATTCTCTCTCAGACACAGAGACATAAACAGTAGAGACACATTATTAAATCAGATACTGTACTTGCCTGATGGCAGCTGCTGCTTCTGCTCCAAGTGCCGAGAAGTTCGACAGTGATATTTCTGTTTGGTTTGGATGGACATGAAGACTATATTGGGAAAATAAAGGTTTCATTTGACTGGAATAATTTACAGTTACACATAAAATCCATAACCTCATTTGGATTATTCAAATCTAGCTTCCCCGGCCTCTAATGTTAATTTTCTAGCAATTGCAGTCTGTTTCAGTCCAGACTGAAATATCTTAACATTAACTTAACTTATTGGATGGCTTGCCATGTAATGTGGTACATACATTCATGTTCCCCTCGGGATGAATCTTAAAAACTTTGGTCATTCCTTGACTTTTCATCTAGCGCCAACATCAGGTCAAGATTTTGATGTCCAGTATTTGGGTTTATGACCAAAATACCTGCAAAACTAATGATATTCCCATCAGCCTCAGCTGTACTTTGTGTTTAGTGCTAATTAGCAAATGGATGCTAACATGCTAAACTAAAATGGTTAACATTTACATTTACATATACCTGGTAAATATATGCATGTTAGCATTGATATTTTGAGCATTTAGCTTAAAGCACTACTGTATTTAAGTACAGCCTCACAGCCGCTAGCAATGATGTAAACTCTTCATATTGCTATATCTACGATTTTTTGTAGCAAATACTCGTCCTTATGTTTTTGTTCATGCACCATCCGCATTATAGAATACATTGTGAAATGTAATGTCAGGACCTTCTTGAAAAGACATCTCTAGGGGCTTTTCCTGAAATCAACAAAATGTGTAAAAAAAAAAAACAGCTAACAGCACTTTTTTTTTTAACATTTGAGGCAGATATAGACAGACAGCTGTTGACCAGAACACAGAGGAGCTTTCATTCTTAAAAAAAAAAAGTAAGTCTGCTTTTGCCTTAGGGTTTGTAGTTTGACTTTTATTCACTGCTTTCATCACCTTAAAAAAAGTGTAGAACAACACTTTTCACCTCAACATCACAACTTTAAGTCAGCTGAACGTATTCAGGAAGCAATGAGTTTTGGCAGCAGTCGTGTGGGCGTTCAGCAGCTGAATCATTTACAGAAATCAAGTGATTTTACTTGACACATGAGAATGTGGAGGAAAATAAAGCCCACCAGCACTGTGCTAAGAAACCACAAGGCTGTTTGCTCATCATTATGCCAGTAAAGATACCAGATTTACCAAAAACGCTGAATAAATTCTGACTCTCACATCCTCCTCCTCCTCTTCTTCTCGAGTGCCTTCCACTCCTTCATCCTGTATCTGTTGGTGGCAAACAGCCCTTGGACTTCCTCTCGCTGCCCCTTCAAAAGCGAGCTTTGGTGTGGGCGGTTGAGACACGTCTCTTTCTCTTTGTGTGCGCTGTAAATATTTTCTTCAATCAAAGAGTCCAACTTCAGACTTTGGTCTAATCTCTAAGACACACATCAAAGCACAGGATGAAGCAGATGGGTTAAGTGAGAGAGAGAGAGTTGGTGCACGTCTCTTCTGCTTAGTGTAGTTTTTGTAGTTAGAAGGACTTCATGATTTAATTTCTGCAATTTACAGATAAACAAATATGGATTACACCATATTGCATAACATTTCTAGACATGTACACAGTGCCTTAAAGCCACACTGTGACTTTCGAAAGATAAAATGACACTTTGTTGCTCGTGCAAATGAAAAGCTAAATTCATAAGCAATAAAACACACCAGGTTGCCTAATGACAATGTCTTTAAAGCAACTGACTCCAGAGAACCTTAGGAAATGAAAGGAAATACAATGTGCCATTATCCTGTAATTGTCACTTGGGACCACAGTGGCCTCTGTTCACCAAAAATTAACAGATCCTACAGGTGATTTTTCATGTTTCAGCCCATTTACTTCAAACTACATATGTACATGTACTGTGCTACTTGAATAAATTACCTATCTGCAGCAGATTTCATGAGTCTGCTGATTGATGATCATACAGAAAAAGTGAATACGAAAGAAGACATTCAAAAATCTAAAGCTCTACAGCATTCATTTGAAAAGCATTAATTAAAGGTATACATGAATTGTTGGTAAGAAGCATGTAAGAAGCATGGTATAGTCCTTTAATTCCAGTCTTGCAAGTGTGTCAGTCTTTGATTTAGGCCATTATTTTATCCTATTTGTTCGGTACTTTTATTGTCAGCTGCTGGATTACAAACTAGTGTGTCTGACAACCGCGCCACACATTCTTTGACTTTGTTGCATGAAAAAATAATTGAAAATCAAGAACAGAAAACAAAAACCCACCTACGACAGTCATGGAGAACTTTTTTTGTTTTATCTACTGTTTCTGTTTCTGTTTCCCTCTGAGCCATCACTCTTCCCACAGAAAGCCAAATAGAGCTGGAGGTAGTCATTACAGGCTTCCCAGGGTAATGCTTGACTGACTGCTCAAGTCTATTCTCGCTCAGTCAGGGTGAAGTGGGTGCACAGTGGTTCTTATAGTAGACACTTGGTGACAAACATTCATAGGGTGTAATTCTTGTGGTTGTGTCTTCAACCCCAATGAGGAATGGGTGGAGTGCCACTTACTAAAACCAAACCAGGATTTCCCAAGTGGTGCCAGGCACCCATGGAGAAGAAACAAGTCTGGACCAAACTCTGTCTACATGCTGGCCCAGATGTGAATTCCCCAAGGGTTTGGTTTGGGATCAGTCCCATCCTGGCTGTTTGTTTGCGTTGTAGTTCCGTATTTTTGTGCGGGGCTGTGTCAGTGGTAGGATGCAGGAAACAGGACTGAAGTCTCCAGAGGTCTGTCGTTAGCACAGATTATGTCCATGTTTGGAGGTGCACTGTGTCTTCTACCTGGTTGTTCTTACTCAGCAGACTGTTTGGGTTTTTGGTCATGTGATTGCTGTCAGTCATTGTGGAGGTTTGGTTAGTTAGGAATCAGTCTGGCAGGTCATTAGTCTCCAGTTAGCAGTGTGTTTATCAGCGGTGGAAGCATTCAGATCCTTTACCAATACAAAAGTAACAATAGAACAATACTCCATTACAAGTAAAAGGCCTGCATTTAAAATATGTCATAAGTAAAAGTATCATTAGCAAAATGTACCTAAAGTACTCTTTCTGCAGAAAAACGGCCCTTGACTGGCATATTACTCTATAATACATAATAGATTGTTAAAATGGATTCATCAATGTGTAAGCAGCATTTTACAGCTGGTCAAGGTGGAGCTAGTTTGAACTACTTTACATCCAGTAAGGTAGTAAAGTCCACTGGTTCCCAATCTAGGGGTCAGGCTTCCTCCCATAGGTCACAGCATAAATCTGAGGGGTCGTGAGATGATTAACGGGGTAGGAAAGAAGAAAAAAATATTATTTTATTGTATTATTTTAATATTTTTATCTCTCTGGGCGCCTAACAGTGATTTAAATGAAATCATCTGAGAAGTTTAGAGGGGAAATGTCTGTTTGGTAGGACTGCTAACAACTCATAGACATCTGAAATATGACAAAGGGCCCCAACCAGACAGTTTTCTTGTAAGAGATCACTAGCTAAAAAGTTTGAAAACCACTGAATTAATCTTCAACAATGTGTTGTATTTTATAAGATTATCATGTGTTTTATGTATTAATCTGAAAAGTAACCAGTTACTATAGCTGTCAAATAAATGTAGTGGAGTAAAAAGTACAATATTTCCCTCTGAATTGTGCTGGAGAAAAAGTATAAAATAGAAAAACAAATATAAATACTCAAGTAAAGTACAAGTAGGCTACCTCAAAATTGTACTTAGGTACCATACTTGAGTAAATGTACTTAGTTTTTTTCTACCACAGGTATTTATTTATGTTTTGTTTGTGTTCTACAGCTGCTTTCTGAAGATGTATTAAAATATAATGTGTCCTGTCAAACCTTACTAACATCACAGTTATGTTAACACTTCCCTTACGCGCATCAAGCTGTGTTACATGTATTATTCATAAGAAGCACACGCTGTCTCTGATGTTTGAAAATCATTTAGCATTTTGACATACATCGATTACAGTATGAATTACAGCTCACACAGGATGTGTATACTTTGGCTCTGTTTAGATTTGGAAAATTAAGACCTGCTCTTTTCATGCCTTTTTTAAAAATGGGCTCTGCCCTTTCATGCATACTCTTTTTAAAGGCAGCAGTGGCTGAAATTCCTGACAGGCTATCATTTTCCCCTGAGAAAATGAATGTATTTGAAAAATGTGGCAGCAAAGCTATATCATTTTATTTTTTCTGGAAGTGACGCGCAGTGTTCTGTGTGAAGTACACTGAAATAACATGGATAAAGGAACAGTTTCAGAAGCCTGAATATTACACAGATAACATCTCTTCCTGTGTTAATTGAATTCAGATACCAAAAGAGCCATTTCAACTCTGGGAACACTAAACTCTGCAATGCCCTTTTTGTCGTTGTTTGTTGCTGTTGTTTCTTTTATGTTGTAATTATTAATTTGATATCACCAAGTGACTATAGTCTCACACAATTACTGAGTGCTGAGTAACAAATCAGTGATTAGATGTCTACAATTTCGTCCCATTAAACTAAGATGAAACAGAAATAATTGTTTGTGGAGCAAAAGAAGAATGATTAAAAGTCAGAGCTCCACTTCACCTTCCTTTAAAGCTAGAAATGTCGGTGTAGTCATGGAGTCAGACCTAAAGCTATATATGGCAATAATTGTAGGACTTGTGTCTCAGCAGTAGGCTTTACAGGCCTCTCTAAAAAGCCAATCAGACAGCTGCTGCTAGAATCCTCACTATGAACAAGAAAGTGGATCACATCTGTCCAGTTCTCTGATTTGTACACTGGCTTCCTGTGTGTCTTTAAATATTGCTTTTAAAATACTACTGTTGTGTCATAAAGCACAGAATAGTTTAGGGTTGAAATACATTACTGATCTGTTCCTACATTATGGACTGTGCAGACCTCTCAGGTCGTCAGGTCTGCTTACTGTCCCCAGAGTCAAAACTGAGCGTAGAGAAGTATTTCTATGCACCACATATCTGACACAAATGCTCAACAACTCAGTTCTTTTAAATCAAGGATTAAAACTTTTATGTTTGCATTGTAATTTCTATTTTCTTATTAGTTACCAGTAGTTATATTCAATTTTATCTTATTTCTATTTTACTCTTTTAAAATTCTATTTATGAGTCTTTTTTTATATCGCCTTGTGTTTCTCTTATGTCTTTTTATGTCTTATGTAAAGCACTTTGAATGCCTTGTTGTTGAAAGGTACTATAAAAATAAATGTGCCTTTCCTTGCCTTGATTGGTAAAGAATTGGAAGGCAGCAATGAAACAGAAACTGACATGTCTGAAGTCTCTCCACACATTCATAACGAAACTTGGACCCCCACTTTGACCACAACACTAACTTATCTTCCATCTGTGGAAATGCTTGGCACCAAAGCCCAGATTACATTTTTGCTGCAGTGTTCTTGTTGTAAATGATCCGCCTGTACTCTATGATAGGCTTTAAGAGGGCCTGACTGTTATTTATAAGGCTCCAACTGATCCCACTCCTCCTTCGTCTACACACTCGCCACCTCAGCAGCAGGTAAAGAGGCCTTTGTTCCAAACACCTGGACCATCAGGAGGGGCAGCAGGGATTTGGACAGCGGACGGGACCAGGATAGATTAATAACCAGGGAGAGTGGTGAAGGTTCAGTTTCAACATCTCAAACCTCTTTCTGAAGATCAGATCAATAGTGTCTGTATTGGCGTACACGTTTAAAAATATTTGCAAGATAATATTGTATTTTATCTGCTTAACTGCTGCCTCACTCAATCGACATGTTTATATTCACAGCGCAAATGGAGTGCTGGCAAATTAGTAGATTTTTTTTTCCAACTTTGACAAGGTGTCAGCTGTGTTTATGCTCCAATATGTATTAAAACTGGCATAACAGCCTGTGGTTTAGAGTTCAAGGCATCAAGCTGTGTTTATTGTTCCCACTACACACTTGCATGCATCATCTCTCTCTCTTTCCCTCTCTCTCTCTCTCTGAAGGCACATTTCACTCCATCCATTTAATTTCCCGTTAATACAATGGCTTCATCCTCATGTTACAGCTAATGCTGCAGCTCCTCAGATTGGATCCAGGAGAAGTCTGGTCTGAGAGCAAGTGGAGTAGACTACATGCTGTGAGAGAGGTGATTCATCTGGAGGGAATCATGCAGTCTTGCCCTGCTTGCTTTGTAGTCGGACGCCACAGCTGCAGCGCTGGAATTTCATTCTCTCTAAGGCAATGTTTATTACGTTTTAACCAATAAAGCAAAAAACGAGATATCCTTGGATTGAGTTAGGAACATACTTACAAATAGCTCCCCAGCTTATTTCTATCCACAAACATCTGGAAGACACAACAGCACTTTGTGCAGCAGCCTTTGCATGTAGGCAAAGCATTTTGGCTGTTTCCCAGATTGCAGGTCACTCATTTCATCAGTGGTAAGCATCGCACGATGCTGTGGCCGCATAAACTCTGGGGGCTTGAACAGGAAACTGATTTATGAAGTCTTGTCCATTTGTTTTCTTCCAAGCATGCAGCCTCAATGTAAACACCCTGACACTGCACAAGCTGATTACAAGTGAGGCAGATGGTTTCCACTCCAAGGGAGTCGTGTTTTTGCATTCCCCTGTCATGGGAGATCTGAAAAATGCAATGCAGCACACGAGCATGCACACACAGTGCATTCTTAAGTATCTAAGCACACATATATTCATGCACACACATCACACACACACACTGTCATACAGGCAGGGTTCACTTACTACACTCCCTGAACTCTCAGGTGTTGATATATTCAGTGGGCTTTAGGGAAGCCTCTATCACAAAATAATGGCTGTGAAAAGCGTTCAGCAGAGATTGTCAGGGTGGAGTTTTTGGCTGTTGGTGCTGCGCTGCGTGTGCAGAGATTTGAATCCCCAGAGCTTTACCCTGAAGAAATTGCAGATTTCATAAATCACTGAGGTTCAAATTTGAGCCTTGAAGATGAGTCTCTACATTGGATATCCCCATAAATATATGATCCTACTCTGACCTCTCTGTGTTACAGACATGTTATTATGCTTAAGAACAAATGGTTCATGACCTCAGTAGCTCTACATTTTGAATGACAGTAATAAATTCTCGGCTGTGCCTGGAGGAAGCGATAGCTTACAGTAAGAGGGTGCTTTGATATGGGTTGACTGTGCACAAAAAGATGAGATTTGTCCTGTACATGTCAGCTCTTGCTCCAGCTCCTCATAGAGAGGAGTAAATCATTAAGTACTAGCTGCTCACTCGAAAGGTGTGAATGCATGCACCGAAGATCAAGACTAGATGCTGACAGATGAACATTTTTGAGATCTCCTTCACCATGACATGCAGCCAGTGGCTTGCAACCAAACAAATTTCCTGCTGGTCTTTTGTATGTGTTTGAAGAAAGGAAGGTCACACTTATTTGCAGGCTAAAAACGTTCACTGAGAACAGAGCATGGAAGGACATCTGCTTCCCCAAACCCTCGGGTCTTCAAAACAGAACTTGTGACAAACTTGTTCTGGCACAATTACAAGCTGCTCATTCACTTTTTGACACCATTTTGCTCCGCCGACTGTGCGATGGTGTCAAAGTGCTTGTTTTCCAATGAAAAGCAGCTCTGCTTGTTATCACAAGTGTCAGTGTGTGTTGACTATAACTGCAGGGGTTTGTTCCGGTAAAGAGGTAAATGACCAGCAGGCCACAGCGGTGACCACAGTCCAGATGGATGCCTCTAACCCGAAACTGTTGATTTAGTCAACCATGAGTCAACAGTTCCCCACAGAGGGGGACAGCAGGATGGAGGGACAGAGGAAAGGAAGTGCAATGGTGTTGAGCGATTACATGGGGCTTAAGCTTCTGGGGTGGGGTCAAACAGGAAGCGAATGCCTGAATGATTCAGAGGCCCAAAAGTGAGCGGTGTGCACCAACTGATGTGAGTGTGGACTGCTGTAATTATTATGTTGTTGGTGGGTGTTTGAGTCTGCATGTGCACATATGCCTGCGCCTTCCAATTTACACTAAAAGGAATGCTCCAGTGAAAATCTCAAAATTATGAGTATCAAATATATGCAGCCTGTAGGCTTGAAGGGTAGCTCTGAAAAATGTATAGCTTTCTCTTCGGCATTGGACAGCAGGAGTCACTGTAATTTCATATTAAATTGAATTTTATCAACTCATCTTTTAATACTTACTCAATATTTGTCAAGCCATATCAACTTAAAGTCTAGTTATCACATTCAGAACTTATAATCAATCAGTTCAAGTTTTGTAAGTTAAATTTAATTAACTAAATGACGTTGTAACATTGGTAGCTTCTTACTCCCCAGCATGCTTTGTATTAGGGTTCAAATTCTCTTGAACATGGCTGCTAGGAGTTCAACAAAAGCTCTAAGGATTAAACTGCATGGGATCAGACTTGAAACTGATCTACTAGTGAAAAAATGAACATGAACTAGCAACTCTTGTAAATACAGTGAAAGGAAAAATTTTTTGGCTGAATTTACTGATGTTCTTAAGTTTGTCTAACTCCTTTTCTTAAGGTCAGTTGAGTTGACATTTTCACATTAGAACAACTAATGAACCAATTGAACAAACTTTAAATCTTTAAGGCAGTCAGATCACTCACGATTTTATGCTGAAACAGCTCCATTTTTTTTTTTTTTTTTTACGTATCATCATCTTCCATAGAAACTTCTTAAACTCCTCCTGCAGCATGATCCACTTCTCCGCTGTTGACCGAAATGTTCAGTATGCTTCAAATAAGCCTTTGCGTCGATGATAAATTTAACTTTGGAGCTATGAAGAGGCGATAGCATGACACAGAAGTAGTGTATTTAGCTATACACTACACTACTAGCTATTAGCTATTGTGGAGAAACTATGTGGGTTTCTCAGTGTTTAGAACATGCTGAAGCTATGGATGAATGGCAAAGAATAGGAATATGCTGCAGGAATGGTTTGACAAGTTTCAATGGATGTAACATGCGCTTTTGCTGTGATTCTTGGCTCATTATTCAGATTCATTGTAACTGTTGTGAATGCAACCTGACTACAGCTGACGTCCTCAGTGAAGGAGAAAGCTGCAAACTTGTCAGCACCATCTTAAAGCCTACAGGCAGCGAGTATTTTTTGTGGAGTATTCCTTGATACATGCACAAAAATTGATGTTTGTAGAGGCACCAACTCATCCACCTATCTGCTCTCTCTCTGTCTCCTGTCTCCTGGCCTGTTGGGTCCTGTCCTCAGAATGTGCTGTCAAGTAAACCTGCACTCTCTGACTTTCAGCAGTGTTGACTTCCAACCTGGCTCAGCTGTGCAGTCCCCATCAGCAGCTGTGTGTGCAACCGTGTTATTATCTCGATTACACTCCTCCAGCACACTCCTCCGGGCTCCACCTTAATGAGACGGAGAGAAAAAAACAGACAGCATCTAATGGCTCTGGCCTGCATCATTGGACACACATACTGTACAGACACACATTTCTGCATACATAAATATGTATATATATATTTAAATGGTATACACTTGCATAAACTGAGATGTATATAGCCATGCCTAGGGTTTACACTGCTGAAAACTCCCCAGACACAAATTCAGACACACAAACACACAGTCGCATTTGTCTTTTTTTTATCATTTTACAAAACATATGTGCACCGTACAGCCCGCTGCATGTGGTATGTTCATATTCATAGCAGTCAGTGTTAGACCCCTCACTGTGGGAAAAGCATGAATGGAAACACATTGTTTGTTGACATATCATCAATGCCAGTTTCTATGTCATTATGCGCAGGCTTTTGAGTGCCGTGCTCCCGAGGCTGTACAATTGCTCGTGGTTTACAGCAAAAAAAAGACGGCCTGCCCCACATTTCTGCTTGATGTTTCACTTCAACTTGTTCTCAGCAGCCATAAATACCAGTGAGGGCTTGTATTTTTAGTTTGTGTCTGTGGGATAGTTCGAGCTCAATTCTAAAAAGTCTATCTATCACTGTGTGTGTGTATACAGTGCATATAAGGATAGGAGTGGCTGTTTTTATAAAGGGGATGACTGTGAGGCTGGGCATCCTTTGGGAAACTTGTGGTTCCAGGATGTATATTATAGAGACTCGGGCTCACAGGGGAAGGGGCTGTGTGGATTTATTTGGCACCTGATTGGCAGGTTGAGTCCCAGGAGGGTGCGACTGGCAGGGTGAATGAGGGTAGAAATATTGTCTGTTTTCATAGCCCGAGACATTTTAAAATCTCACTGCCATCGTTTTTCCTTCTGTGATAGCTGGCTTCAAAATGAACTCATTTACCTCTTTGTGCACATAGCTATGCAAAAGAAAGAAAATCGATGTCCCTCTCTTTCTCCAAGAAAAGCAGAATCAGTCAATAGAAGTCTGTTTGTGCCATTTGCTCTGCATCATCATGAGACGTTCACAGCTAAAAAGACTTTAGAATGAATCGATGACATGCTTACGTGATTTCAGGCCAGAGCCTCGAGGAGGGTCATCGCGCTTAAACAAGTAACTCTTTAATTGTGAACTTGTTAGCTGGGAGGCACTGCTCTTCCAATGTCGCCATGAAATACAACATCCTTTGATGATAACGTTAGATAAAGTACGCTGGTCCGAGTGTCAAAGTCTGAATGACAGCTTGATTGGTTCCTGTTTAGTCCTACTAACCATCCTACCATCCTTTAAAATTATTGAAAGTAGCCTATAAAATCAAATGAAAAGCTACAGTAACAGGAGCTTTATACTGTATATTATATGGCTTCATGTTGCAAATATGTACTGCTAATGTGGTTGGATCTAATTATTGGGAATTAAACAGGAAGTTTTGTTTTATCTTATATTGTCAAAGAAGTAATGATCTATGAAGCATACTGTTACTGTCAGTAATAGTACTGTCAATAAATGTGAATTTAAGGGGGTTTGGAGTTGTTTATAGTATGCACAGTATAGGGTTATTTGCAGACTGAAGTTGCAAAATGTACAAATACAATCCATTAAAAAAAGATCATAAAGATAAAGGTTATAATTGGATAAGAAAACCGTTTTATTGGTGCAACATGCAGTTGCAACGTTTGGATTAGCTGCTTTATTGGTACAAATGTGTAGCAGATGTGTAATAAATGTGCTAACACCTCATTTATAATAAATTGGTGAAACATGTGTAGGGTGGTCCAATTCAATAGTTTAACATTCATAAACGATTTTTGAAGCATTTAAGTGTTATTTGCAAACATCAACAAATCATTTCCATACTCATAAAGAAATGAGAGGCTTCTAAACTGTTCGGACTCATTTTTTCTTTTTCTCTTTTTCAAAAGTGTTACCAGTCTCCTTGTCCATTGTGGACCAGAAACAGTTAAGTATTCGAAACAGGCTGCAATTGCAGTCTTGTAAGTTGGCCCAAATTGTTTATGTGTAAACCAAATTGGTACCTCTGAAAAGACCTGAGGCACCTACACTGCAGTTTGGAGCTTCCACCCGCAACATGTGTGGTATTCAACAGTGTTCTGGTGCCTGGACATCAGTGGGGACAGGAGGGTGAGGGCTTATAGAAAGTGAAGATGCAATGTTTTGTGGAAAGCTGTATCTAAATGATTTTCCATCTTTGAGAGTTGGGTCAACATATTGTTAATCTTATACTTAGAAGAAGACTTTGAATGCAGGATTGGAGGCCAGGTCAAGAGTGGTGGCAGGGTTACGAATGGTAGGCTGGGGCCAAAGAGGCTAAATATTCTGAATGTGGCGGCCAAACAATGACACTGTCATTTTGATAGTCAACAGCTGCACCCTCTTATCCTATGTATCGCTGTGTTTCTATCCATCGCTGTATGTGTGTGTGTGTGTGTGTGTGTGTGTGTGTGTGTGTGTGTGTGTGTGTGTGTGTGCAGGAGAGACAAGCAAACTGGCTCCAGCTTGCTCTGGGACTGATGCCTTTATCAAACCATAATCACTACTCTTGCTGTTTTTAGTGTCAGCCTCAAATTTGATACTGTGTAAGTGTTAGTGGCCGTGGTTATGCCCCATAATATTCTCTGCTGTTCTGTAAAAACAGCTGTAATCTCTGAAACATGCTGGCTGCAATTTTCCTGCCTCGCCAACTTTTTACTTCAGTGACGTCCAATAGAGCTACTGAGAAGTGTCCTGTGTCATATGAAATGTCAAAAAAAGAGAGTTTTGAAAAAGTTCTGAATACTTTTTAGTTCAAGTGTTTTATATCATTTCCTCTAGTCACTTTCTCAGCCTTAAAGAGGAGAACATACATCATCCTGGATGACCACACACACCCTAATACCACATAATGGTCCATTGTCATAATGTGTATTCTGTACGTTTTATATTTGGTGGTTTTTATTCATGACTGAAAAAGTATAACTAATGGCGTTTGAACAACCCCAGTGTTTTTGCTCTCCATCTGAAAATGGAAACTGGTGTTTCGGCGACCGAGCGTCACCAATCGAGTTTCAGAAATGTTATAAAGGAAGCCATAAACACAGTGCAACATTGTTCATGCTTATTTTTGGGTATATACTTAGCATATTTTACAGTTCCCTGTAAAAGAAAGCCCATCATTATGCCTCATGTGTAAACAGAAGGGGATTTTTGG
The DNA here is from genome assembly GCA_005408345.1 of Macquaria australasica. NCBI lineage: Eukaryota > Metazoa > Chordata > Actinopteri > Centrarchiformes > Percichthyidae > Macquaria > Macquaria australasica. Next base: position 678,479 of record SEMN01000038.1, on the reverse strand, counting down.
TGTTGCTAGGAGTGGTGCTGCTGGCAGAAGTGGCCAGAGGTGGAAATAATTATTCATTATCTTGGACTGCAGCTGACCGTTTTTCTCTCCGCTGGATGTGACTCTCTCTGCGCTCTAGGCAGACTGACAGTGAATTAATGTGACTGGTTGTTAATAAACCTGTTGTTTGGGACCTAATCCGGGTTTATAGAGGAATCCGCTGCAGGGCTTTACCACTGTATCCTCTACATCGAACACTTCAGGGCTGTTGGGGGAAGCTGGCCAGTCACACAGTTTCCACGAACATACTTGCATGCACACAAAGAGCTATTCTTAAATATGCAAAGGAAGACGGTTTTGTAAAAGAGCCGTTTCAGTTGTGGCCTCCTGCACAGTCTTTGTAATGTTGTTCAGATGTGCACAGCTTCAGCAATAGAAACTTCCTCTTTTGAATCAATATATGCACTTATGTAAGTTGCATTCATCCTTCACTACATTTAACAAGACTAAGTGGGGATTCAGACCAAAAACAGCCCTGTGTTAAAACAATGCAAGGGACTGTGTCGGTTGGGGCGTGTACCGGCGAGACAATGAAATATAATCCAGGAAGTCCAGTTTGAGTAACAGATTAATGCGTTTAAAGGCTTATCAGAAGCCAAAACACTGCACAATGGTTTTTAATACTCACAGACAGGATTGTACAACTCTGGAAAGTAATCACTCCTGCAACTATTTTGTCTTTCGTCATGATGATTGCGAGGTAATCAGTAGAAATACAGTGTTCTGTTACAAAGTAATCTGCCAGGAATGTGCACTGGCATGTACTGCATGTAAGTGACATGTTACTGTGTTGCAGCAAAAGATAAGGCTGGTTCAAGTTTTAACATTAGCGCTGGATGAAAAGTCAGGGATCACGAATGTCTGCACCAAATTGCACTGTAATCCATCTAACAGCTAGTGAGACATTTCACTCTTAAACACAAATATTAACCTGCTGGTGGCGCTACAGGAAAAGACAGGGGATCACCAAAGTTAGTAGCAGTCATCCTCCGGGGACCATGCATGTCATTACAAACTTTCATGACAATCCATCCAATAGTTGTTAAGATATTCAGTCTGGACCAAAGTGGTGGCCCAACAAAACGTCCACCTAACAATGCTATCCCTAGAGCCACACCGCTAGCATGTCTGAAAAATGGCTGACAAGTGCTATGGGAGAAAAGGCTTACATTCCTACATTATCAATGCCACAAGAACACAATACTAGAGGATAAAAGTACAAGAGTGCAGACTGTCAGAAATGATTCATCTTCATGTGCGCTGCAATTGACTCTCATGATAATGAAAACCTGACACTGTCTCCTATTTTGCAAGGAATGCTCAGCATTTTAAATGAATGAAACCTCACACTTTTGATTTAATTTAATAACACCTAACTTGACACCAGGATCATCATCATGATAAGCTGAGCAGGAGGAATGTGAGAGGTTCAGCTAAAGTGCTTGGATCCTCATGGCTTTTGGCAACTCACTGTCATAAACTGAGGCGAAAAAGTGGAACAGTTGGAGAGGAGGTAGGGAGGAGGGGAAACTATATAAGGCAGGGAGAGCCACGACGAGTTGCCACAGTGTTGAGATGTTTACGTAATCTCACCCCTTAACTTTTCAACTTTTGCAATCCCTCCTTTAATCTCTGTCAACCCGTCTGTGTCAAGTGACAGAGAGTGGGGTGGGGGTGAGGGTGAACACTAGGGCCCTTATCCTAGCCCTCATGGTGGTCGGACCGCTGCCTGCTCCGTGGATGGACCACCTCTGTGAAAACTTGGACCATTTCCTGTCCCAGGCTTCCCGCCTAATACCAAACAGACCTCTCCCTCAATCTCCCTTCTATTCAGCACACTGCAGGGGTGTGCCGGAAGTGAGGTATTAAACCCTTTTTCTTGACATGTATCCAAAAGCTTAGATATTGGACAATACTGCAGTGTCACTTCTAGTGTATAATATTTGAAAAGGTCAACAGCAAAAAAAATAAACATGAGTTTTTCATTTGAAGTTCACTTTGGTGAACTTTGATCAAAAAAAGTGGTTGACCAATAGCATTTTTTGACACTGTCCAAAATGAAGGAAGCCATTGTAGCCTATTAGCTGTAATGCACCATCCACCTTTATTTAACCTCATCTATGGGATGTTTAAACTGCTCCACAAAGGAAAAATGTGGCTGTTGAATTTGCAATGCTTTGAGCACCACAATCAAAATTCAATCCAACTCCATACTATAGGTGTGGTAGCAGAATGCTCAGAGACCAATATCTCTAAACCTGAGCAAATAGACCAAAACCATCTGCATGGCCGCCAGGTAAGTAAGAAAATATGTTGTTGTTTTTTTTGTAATTTGGGTGAACTGACCCTTTAAACCTGTTATTAAGGAGGATGGAGATGTACAGCAAGGATCACACTGAGTCACTCAGTGTGTTCAGTATACAGTATGTGCTTGTACGTCTCTATACATGTGTGCTAGTGTGTTTCTATGTGCCTACATATGTGCATGTGATTTATTATTTATGCATGCAGAGGGAGTGGAAAATCACAGCAGGAAGGAGATCAGACTTGTGATCACAAAACAAGCCCCGTGCACAGGAGCTCGCTGCTCTGGGATCCCATCTGTCCCATAAAGAAGCTACTGCTGGCAGATGCCTCCAGTGCGCTTTTTTATGGGGGGCACCGGGGGCCAAAGACAGAGACATGTGTTTTCATGCACTGGAAAGAGGGTGTGGAGAGTACCTGAAGGTAAAGACCTAGACAGCATCCATCTACAGGTTTGCCAAGGAAGTTTTAATGAGCAGTTTGCGAATGCCAAAGTGTTTGTACCTTGACAAGCTTGACAATAACCTACATTAAAAAATGTGTCAATGTTTTCCCTCGTCTCTCATTTGTCTTCACTCATTCTGTCTATTTTTCCATGTTATTTTTTCACCAACGTTGTCACTTGACGTAAGTTCTTAGCAACATGTGTTTGCAGTTTGATATCTCAGTATGTTTTTGATTTAAGAAAGAACAATGCTAATTCTCTCAGGGCGCCCTCCTAGGATAATAAATATATTAAGTGTTCAGTGTACAGATGAGTCATCTATGGGTGGTGTTTTTTTCTTTTTTTCTTCTTTGTACAAGAAGGACAAAGCTTTAATTATTTTTCTTCCATGTCAATTATCAGGTTATTGGCTTTCTTGAGTAAGAAAAAAAATCACTGCTTTCCTCTAAGTGGATGCATTTTGAGAATGTTGTCTAAAGTGCAAACAAGTGTTTCTTTGCTTGATTTGCTTTGCTTTGTGATCTGCCCAGTCAAACTCAGCCTTACATTACAGGTTTCCATGCACCGTTCATTCACACAGCCTCCCTACAGTGCAGATCGCCAACAAAGGCTCTGTGTGGCAACCTTTGGAAAATGAGTGGGTGAGGCGACTCTCTCATGAAACACAAATATTAATCTAAGTTAAAGACGGTAGTTAGCTTTTGTTCCCATGCAACCTGTTTGCAGCGTATCGCCTCGCTTTGACCCAGCAGCGAGCTTTGTGAACGAGTGCTATCTTGTTTAAATCTCCCCATCCCCCCCTCCGTCTCCATGCGCACACACACACACACACACACACACACACACACACACACACACACACACACACCTTCATGGCTTGTTTCATCCTCTCTCACCTGCAGACAGACCCTCTCCAGTCATCAGTCACATATCCCTCCCTGTTTCCGCCTCCGCAACAGCTTATCGTGTGTATTTACATTGAACACCACACTGGCATGCTCAGGTTTGTCTGACAAGATCCAGGAAAAGTCTGCCTTGAAAGTCATAGGTGCCCTGTAATTAGACCGCTCTCATTTCTCTTTAAGCCTCATTTTCACCTCCTCTCTCTTGCTTGAATTTTCTTTCTTCGTCTTCTTTTCTTCCTTCCTCTGTCTCTCTCCATTATCCTACCCCTAACTTATCCACCCTCCTCAGACCAACCCAGTGCTGGAGTATAAATCAGCCCCAGGGACAGGTGGATATCTGCCAGCCATGAGGAGACCCAGGCAGGAATGTGATCACTGATGCAGCTCGGAGAAACATTTAAATCCTGGCACAAAAGGGAGTCAGCTTTTCCCAAAACCCCCGCTCTAGCCCCTACACCTCCTCTTCATTGATTGAGTTGACAGGGAGGGATATTGGAGAGATGCCCTCTGCCTTCTTTTTTTGTTTTGTTTGCATCCAGGATTTTTTTTTTAATAAGGGGATAGGAAAAAGCAGACATTTGAGAAAGAGGCAGTGGGAGGATGTTTGATTCGGAGTGATGAGCCTGAAAGCCTAATAGGAGCAATACGCAATGCAGTTTCGACTAGAGTGAGTCTATCATAAGATTTTGTTGCCGCTCATATGCAGGCTGCTCAGGTTAGGGAGCGGGTTAATGAGTGAAATATGTGGGCTAGGGACCAGGCTGTTCTTTCAAGACCCAGCAGGGTGTAGCACAATAACAGCTCTGCTCTAACGTTGACCCTTTGGAAGAATAAAATGAACTCTTGATTTCACTGCTCTCAGCTTTTCTTCCCTATTTTCCCATGAAGAGTCGGGGTAACGCTAATGAAAAATGTCACTATGCCCTTCCGAGCGTATGGCTTTGATAAAATTTGGTCAAGACGGAGCTTGGTGGCCACGAAGATTTACAGCTGAGCCCACTGAGCTGGTATACAGCTCTCACAGTTAAATAATAATAATAAAAGAAATATTGGTAGCAAAGCTGGTTGCAAAATATGACAAGCACTAGTTCAGAGAGCGTGCTGTGAACTCAAATGTATGTGACATATGAGACAACGTTATTGTCAGTGTTGCCTCGGTTGTGTGGTCGATCATTGATGCAACCTACCAGAAGATTTTTTTTTTCATGTAGCTCGCAGCTGTTAGCAATTAGTATGTCAACTCCTACAGCATGGGAGTTGACATATTATTGTGATTACATGTTTACCATGTTTTGTGTGAGGCTGCTTTCACCAAAACCATATAGCCTTCTCATTAAAACAGCACACTGCAGTTCTGGGAGGAATAATAATAAGTTGCAAATGCTCATAACATTTCTGAATTGACTTTCAAAATATACAGTGCCATAAAACGGAGGAGATTCTTTGTCGTATTTTAGCATCATGGCAGCATAGGACCACTATTGAGACATATAGCAGTACATTTGCGAGTTCACAGTTTCTGGGGAAGCTCTCATGACACTTTCTGTCAGCACATTGTAGTTTACATTGCATGAACACACATAGAGACTTGATGTTGAATATCTAGAGTGTTTAGTCTCATGAATTATATCACCACAGGAGGTTAATGTTTTCTTACTTTAAAGGACTCTGATTGTATTTTTTACTTCCACACCCAACAGAACCAGAAATGAAATGACAAAAATAATGTACTTCTAAATGTATGCATAATAAAATGTCAATTTTAAAGAAATAGTTTGACATTTTGGGAAATAACACTTATTTGTTTTCTTGCCGAGAGTTATATGAGAAGATCCATACCACTCTCACATCTGTCCAGCAAATCTAGGGCTACAGCCAACAGCCAGTTATTCTAGCTTAGCAGAAAGACTTGAAACAGTCTTTCTGCTAAGCAAAGCTACCTGGCACTAGGTTCATTTTTAGCAAACTGACATTTTCATCTAACTCTCGGCAAGACAGCGAATTAGAGTATTTCCAAAAACGACAAACTATTCCTTTAAGACTTACAAAGCAGCTCACTTGTTGTAAAAACATACACAGCATCACATCAGCTATACATACACATTATTGTTTCTTTGTTGTTGCTGTTGCTGTTGTTTTCCTGTCCCACTGGATTGTGCATGGAAAAACTTGAGCTAATTTGCCTGGAGTTGCTTTCTCCCTGTTTCCTTAACAACAGAGGGCAATCCCCCCCACCCGCACCACACCACACCACACACAACACACACACACAACCACTGCTTTCCTCCCTCCCCTCTTCCCCGAGCTTGCCCTTTTTAGGCTGTTCCTCTTTTTTTTCCATCTGAAAAGGGGGATAGTATGACAGCTTTTCCTGTTTCTTGTGGATTGGAACCGGGAGAGAGAAAACTCTGTTACTCACTCCGTCTCCAACTTTGAGAGGAAGTTACCACCTCTTCCCCAGACTCTGCACACACACGCTCTTCAGGACTTGACCACAGCAGCAACAGGGAATCAACAGAAACAGTCAGGACTGCTTGTAATGCAGTGCTTTTTTTAAAAATTTGGAGGGAAAGAAGGCTGAAATTTGCAGTTTTCCTGAAGCTTTCTGTGCAGACTGAAAAGTTTCAGAGGGACATTTCTTGTCATCACAGACCGGTGAGTTTGACATTTTACTTCTGTGTATGTACTGTACCATAGAAACCCCAGTGAACCACAGCTTTTCTGTCACTGTAATTCTGACAATGGGTGAACCTTTTTAGCTGAGTGTCTACAATTTTAATGCTCTGCATCTCAAGTGAACTAAAACATTAGTTTGGCAGGCTCGTTTAGAATTGCATGTGTTTGGGAAAACGTCCATGTGCTATGAAGTTTGATATCTGGTTTCCATCACAGCAGCTTCAGTAAGTTTTTACTTCACATGAAATGTGAGTTCCTTGTGTGATTGTTTATATTTTAATAAACTGTGGTTAAATAGGACAGAGAAGTGAATGAGTTTTGGTAACAACAGAGTAAACACCTTCATAAAGCTGTTTTATACATGATGTTGACTTATCCTTACAGTAATAACCATATCTTAATATAGTATACCACTATGTTTTTATCATTATCAGTCCTGGACTAAGCTAAATATCCACATCCATCCAAGCAGTGTCAGTGCATCATAATGCAGTGCTGCTAAATGTGTGTGTTTTCAGCATGTATTCAATGAACCTCTGCCAAAGAGAGCTGATGCAGCACTTATAGTTGAGACAGGACAAGAGAGCTTTCCTGTGCAGCTGCACATTATTGGTTAACCTTGTGGTGATTAATTAGTTGTCACCTTGCTACAATCAAAACAAACATCCTGTCGCTTTTTGTATTTTTTGTGAGGCTAGATAGAGCAGACGTCATATAATCAAGTGAGGTGAGAGACGTCTCGGGATCTCAAAATGAGGCATAAAAAGGGTACACATGGTGCATATTTCTTTACAGCTGTTGCTGTCTAATAGAAACATTCATGCAGAACAGCAGTTAACCATATGCTTCAGCTCCCATAGCTCTGTCTCTCCACTGGACGTCTGTGGTCAGCACCTCTTATCAGAGAGAAAGCGAGGTGAGGGAGGAGGGAGGTGATGGGTGGAGGCTGGATAGGGTTGGGCTGCTCTCAGGGGTTTCCTTTAATTTACACTCTATGAGTGGGCTGGCAACACTTAGCTGTGCCTCCTCCAGTCAATCAGATAACCTTCCATAGGAGTGTGAATGATTAGTTAGTTTAAGGCTGGCTGGGAAGAGTTGACTTCTGTATGACCTCTCCGAGCTATTCATTCCAACAGATTTTCCTTTTTACAAAACCCCACCGACTCACTTATCAGTCAGCCTGTCTTATCTGTCCTGAGGATGGTTGTTGACTTATTCTATTTACCCAGAGGTCAGAGGTCAGACTCTGATTTGGACTGCTGGTCCAAACTTCCAGGGTACCAATCTGTTTGCAGGGGAGATACAGAAAGTTTCAGTTCTCTGAGATAAGTCAAGAGAAAAGAACCCCACGTAGACAGCTTTACACAGTGACAAGAAATAAACACAACCCCTTGCAAGAAAAGGGGTCAAATGTGCCTTTGTTTTGGATGTAATTGATCTTTATCACAATAATGGTGAATAAGAAATATCTCCTTAAAGCCAGAAACCAGATCATGTGATGATGCCATATTGCAGAGAGCCTGGAGCAACTCTTTGGCAGATTTAGCAGTCTTACAAATTAGCTTTATTCTATAGCAGTGTTGTCTGTTATCACAAAATAGGCCCAGTGGATGTTCTCCCAGTCACGTGTATAGAGCAGCTCCTTTAATTTTCAGTTTTTCATTTATGGCTTAAGCAGAGCACTATTATATTAAAACGGGACTGTTGTAGACCACAGTAATAACAACGAGGTAATTTGCAATTAAAGTGTCAGTTCAGCGATTTATGTCTTAATGTATATACATACAGTATAATGTGTCTCTTATGTCCCAGAATTTTTACTTGGACACGCAGAAAATTCTGCACCAAGACTTCACTGTTGGTTAGTCAGGTTCTGTATTGTAGCTATTGTGCAGAAAACTAGTGCAACAGGAAATGTCAAACAGAGTGAATGGAAAAGCTTCAACATACATGGACTGCAGATGAAAATTAGCCTGTATAGCTAAATCTGGCACATTTACATGATGGACCTAAGTGCCCATGTTAATTAACGTGCATTGTCCCTTCTTAGATAAATAAACAAATTAGAATTAGTTATGATTTCATGATGCAGGTCTGTTGTCATGTTTAGTCCTTTTTTTCCCAAACTCTTCAAGGCTAGCTGAACTGAACTAAAACTTACGGTTTGGCTCGACCACTTGAAAAACTGTTGCCCACCAGTGGCTCACTTACACAGCTATCTGGGCGTTGGCAGAAAATAATAGTCCCTTTTATTTTACCTAAATCACTTAACTGACCTATGACTTTGATGGGTCTCTACTGGTGACCAGGGACGGCCATATCATCACAATAGAGATCCCATCACAAACACACTGTGAGGAATTAATGTATGAAAAGTTGAAATACTGAGATAATAGATTTCATGGTGCATATTTAGGCAATGACGTGGAGCCATTATTGTCACCCAGATCAGCTGATCATCAGCTGATCTCTTTGAAGCACCCATTCCCTTAACAGAGTGGTCCATTCAAACACTCGGCTTTTTGCATCTAATTGTTACTGCTGCTGGTTTGCTATTGCTGCTGCTCCTTATGTTTTTTGGTTTAAGGTGGTTCATTAACTATTCATTTAACCTTACAACAATTTCTATAATACAAAAGGCATGAACATATAGTAAAAATTAGAATGTTTCTCCCTAAAAAACTTTCTCATCTTACTTTTGCTTTAGTGTCTAAGGTCTTTGCTCATTGCACCATCATGCAGCAGTTGGGTTTGATTGATGCATTTTCCAAACCCTCATGAATATACAGTGTTATGGTCATCAAAGGTTTACTGAGAGCACTTTAACAGTGGTTCTCTTTCATGATGTGGTCCTGTTAATAAACTCATTGTTCAAATATGATTGGCGACACTATGAATAGATCAGTAAGACGATATAAATGACAAGAATTTATGTCGTGCCTTCTGCAGCTCTCATCTCACTAACATTAAGTAACCAAGAGGATATTTTAGAGTAATTGAGAAAAGGGAGTTTGATGAATGATGTGTCTCAGAAACTGTGTTTAGCAAAGCTCCCATCAACCACTGATGTCTAACAGGGCTCAGGGCATATTGCTTTCTTAGTAGGAGCTTCACTGGTCCAGACACTCCCCTGTTTAGGCTCAGGTAGATGTTTGACATGCTAAGTCCAGTGGGTTTGCCTAAGCTTATACTCCTATCTCGGATACCCCCCCCCCCCCACCCCCCCACCCCCTCCAATCATATAAAGGGCAAACACGTGTTTTGTGTCACAGAGTAATCCGTGGAGTCCATGTAATTGATACAGTGTGTGGGGTTGGCGTGCATCTGGATGGTGGCCCAGATCAATGAAAAGGGTGAGATCATGGCTCTATTTTTGGAGCTCTGAGTTTAGGATGATCTAAAGCCCACTGCGCTTTAGAGAATCACAGAGGAATGTTCATATGAATCAATCTCAACATACAGGAACATACACAGACAACCATTTACTGTCAACACACAGACACATACTGTACACACACACAAATAAACCCTGTCAGCAAACACACACACAGCTGTGGTTCCAATGTGGCTTCCTACTGCCATGAGCACTGCTTGATTTGCCTGATTGGTACCGTGACAATGTTACTATGAAGATGGTACATGGGATATCTCCTCTTGATTTACATAGTAAAGCATTCTGACTCTGCCCCACATCAGGAACACATCTGGGTGCTATTAACCACTTGCCCTAACCTCAAGCTCAGTCCCATATCTCCATTACCCTCCCATTACCTGCCATAGCCCACAAAATATGCTCTTCGCAGGACAAGCAGTGCACTGTGTTTCACTCTTTATGACATGAGGATACACAGGGATTCATTGGGGCAAGGGTTGCAATTGCTCTGAGCCAAGCTGGTGTCATGTTGGCATACTGAGTCATGTTGAATTTACAACACTGCCCTTGTTGAAAAGTGCAGTGTCTAAAGTCAAATAATAGCTGGCCCACAATGCCTGAATGGTTTGATTCTGTGTTTACCCCTGGAAAAGTTCTTAGCAAAGCTGTTGTTCATTGAGTCTATGTCAAATAAAGTACATGCCCAAAGCCAAATACATCAACATATGAAAAAACAAAGCTTTCTTTCATCTCTATATCAAACATTAAACCATATTCAAGAAGTTTGGATAAGATCGAATCGTCTAATGGAACAGAAACGTCCAAAGTTTGAATGCTGCACAAACAACACAGGTTTAGATGTAAATTTATTTCCACTTAAGACTCGCTCAAGAGAAAACTTAATAAAAGTTGAGCAAGTTCTAACTTTGCATTCACTGGAGCTGTTTGTCTCTGCAGCTGGCAGCACACTGAAGTTCAGACTAGGGTCAAATATGATTTGAAATGTGTTTGTTTGTTTTTACCTACAGAGAGTGATAGATGGGTGGGGTTTTTTCAAATTAGTCTCCTAAACTAAAGGCCAATATATGCTGTCTCCAAAGTGCTTTTAGGGCAATCTGAAATTGATGAAAAGCTTCTCAGTCACTTAATTGATTTGGAGCTTTCAACCGTATCACACAGTCTTCATCAGCAGATGAAGTTTGCCCAGTTCTGAGCATCTCTAGGACTTTGTGCTTTGAAACAGCAGTTGACGAAATAATCTGCACCCAAGGACCTCTCGATTGCTTGTTCTATGCTTGTCTTCATTAGCAGAAGTTCCAGAGTTCCATGACAAGTGAGCAAACTCCATCTGCTGATGAAGACAGTGTGATATTGTCAAAAGCTCCAGAACAAGCGAGTGAGTGAACCTTGGTTGGAGATTGTTTTTTCAACTGCTGTTTCCAAGGTCAAGCATGAACTGTCCTCAACCTCTTCAGGCATTTGAACAGGCAGGGTCTGCATCACCCAGTGTTTGTAAGTGTATATGGTATGCATCTTAACAACAAAGCCACCAAGACGCCCCAAACAAATATTACAGTGGCACAGCTGGTATTCAAGACACACCAGGAAAAGTGCTACCTGTGTGCTAATTGTAAGTGCAATATTTTATTTTCTGTAGCCTGTTTAACTCTTCAAGTACTTTACAATCTCTCTCTAGCTTGTTGATGTTTAGCTTCTCATCCTGCCTTTGAGTAGTCACTTTAACTTGGCTCTTTTTACATGGTGTCCGAGGCGCCATCAGACCCATGTGTGGTTGTTTCAAAATGTTTCAGCTCATCATATTCTCAGTGACATACTGTATCTCAATGATCCAGCACATAAACAGAGTAAAACCAACTATAAAAGTATTTGCAAATACTCTCTGACCCAGGTCTGTTCGCGGTCAACCTCACCTGGTGCTCCACTGTCCTGATAGCAACCACATGCCTGTCCTGTTTCCAAATGCAACAGTTTTCCTCTCAGTCAGAAACTCTGGCAGGCCTTGACAAGGGGGAAGCAGCACTAACAGTTCGCACAGCTTGAAACCCAAGATCTTCATGTCACGAGGAACCGGGAAGAAATGCACTCGTAGTTTCCCCAGAAATGTACTCTGCAACCTTCTTGGATGTGAAAAAAGCTTGATGCAGCTTCCACGAGAAATAACCTTCATCCTGTGGACCTTCATGAATGCTTTCACAGACACTGTAAACAGAGATCTTGGTTTGGACAATGTTCTGTTTACCGGGTGGAAAGTAATCGCCTGCACCTCTGCTGTTTTGGGGAGAGCTTGAAGTTCCATTATGTTTTAGTACTTGGAGACCATTTTCTGGCTTGATTACAGGTGTGTGATAAATGGCTTGTAGAGACATCCAGCAGATACTTTTGTGATACAGTTTCAGATTCTTTGGCAGTTTGAAGGTTGCTGTTAACCTTTCATCGGCTACTGAAAGAATTTCTTCATGAGTGAGAGAATAACTGAGCCAAGACTGAGCTTTGATTCAGTATATTTATTTAAGGGGAACACGCAGAGTTTCAGAATGTGCTCCGCAAGCTGAAAATAGTGAATAAATTACCCAGATTGGTTTGTTCGATTGGTTTGTTTGATGCTGTGCATCATTAAGTCCAGACAGTTTTTTTTTTTCAGTAGCAGCCGCAGAATCAAAGCAGGAACATTTTAATGAACATAATCAAGAGCAAAGACACTGTGTAAGAGGCTATAAATTCTAATGGCAGCTTCTGTGATCTCCCTCACTAGAGAGAGAGCCTGTGTGTGGACTCAAGTTGAAAAACAATGAAATGCGATTAAATTCAAATCTGGCAGTTTTCATTCTGTGAAGCTTCGTCCCAGGCGAACCACAGAAAGGCCAGTGTGCCAGGAATTGTTGCGGCTGCACAGAAATTCGAGGTATTAAAAATATATTTTTCCCTCTGCGGTTCGGCGTGTGTCATGACAATGAGGAAATAACACCAACTCGCTCCCTTGTGTAATCTGACCTTTTCATCTTCTGTGTATAAATCAAATGTGGCTTGACTCCCTGCATAAATTCCACTCAAGGGTTATGACTTTGATTTCTTCATTGTGGAAGAGGAGTGTTGTGGTTGGATGGTTTATGAAACAAGTATTACTGGTAAAGTATCTAGGGAAAAGTGCTTCTATTCTGTGACAAACTTTTGCTTTGGAGGTCTGCCCCTGTTAGGAGGCAGCTGATAAATCAGCCAGATGACATCTGTGTACAGTAGACAGCTCAGTCATTCTGTCTTAACATATTTATCTTAGACAATGGCAATGATGCTGAAGGAAGGCTTTGACCTGGATGTCGTCCCTGCAGAAAGGGACAAACCTTGTGGGAAGGAAGGGCCATTGTGGTTATCTCCAAGTGGATGACAACCAAAATATCACACACTATGATAGTTTTTCTTCCACTCAGCTGCTCCATCCAAACCAAAGCAAACAATGCTCAGTCAGAAATAGTGTTTGACCTCTTCTCAGGCCACAACACCACACTATACTGTGTTTATGCTGGCTTCAGTCTGAGGACATTTTTTGCTGTGACCTTACATAAATAACTCATTGCTGTCTGACTGATTTTGGGAAGAATTAGCTGAGCTTGTTGCAACTTTTATCATTTGTTACTGGGATTATATTTGGCTTTGGTTTAATATGAGATAAAGAGATGTAGACATAGGTTTCCCACACAGTTAAAGCCATTTGAGGATGGGTTAAGTGATTATTTAATAGTCAGCAGTGCGCAAAGGACTCAGGAAGGGGATGCCTGAGTGTTTGACCTCAGGATACGAGGCCAGGAAAGAGCAAATGATAAGCTAGCAGGGACAAAAAATAGGACTAAACATTAACGTCACAGGATCTCAGACATGGTACAAAGACACATGCTGCCCCAGGTTTGGCCAGATCATTGGAAAATTTCAATTTAGCTAACAATAACACCATATGGTGTCCTGGTTCTTGACATATTCTCACTTCTATGGCAGAGCAGTTGGTGTGAATGCTCCCACCAGTTAGCACTCCCCAAAAATTGCCATTTACAGTGTAAGAAGTGCAAAGCTTTGTTTGTTTGTTTATTTGTTTATTGCCAAAGTGCATGGATATCCTGGTCCTAGCCAATCATTTGGAGTTTTACTTTTTTGAATTAAGCTGTCATGGTTAGTGTCAATATTTAATTTGAGGACTGTTTTCATTCATAATATTTACCAGGCAGTTTATAATGCAACTTAAGTTTCGGTAAAACATGATGAGACAAAATGATACCTCAAATTACTAATGCATGACTCTTTTGTTATAATTAGGGTCTCGTTTTCAAGGCTGTAGGGTAGGGTAACATCTGCAATAGAAAAGCAAATTGGGTCACTTGGAGAAAATGACTGAAAGTTGAGTCATGGGATAGTACATAGCTGGTGAGGTCTGCTAATAATTTCCTTCTTGGGGTAAAACAAAAACACAACAAAACAACAGGGCAGGATAATTAGTGTTTAGATAGGCTTTAAACAGGTCTCCAGTTGTCATTAACCGCCAGTAACAGATGCCTGAGCCCTGATGAAGCTCAGGTTTGCTGCATTCCAGTGTGAGAAGAAGCCAGTTACTGTACTGTAGGTGTCCAATCATTAGCTTTGACTTTGGTTTGAAGAACGGCTGTAGTCATTCGAGCCGTTTGCTTTATTACCCTTGAGACAAAAACAAAATATCTCATTGGAAGCCCATGTTCTTCAGCTCTGCTTGGATAGTGATGAATAGATTCCATTAGTGGGGAGGGATTAGGCTCTGCAGGAGGGAGGAGATGAACTTGTTCATAATTGAAAAGAAAGGAAGGAAGCTCGACAGGAAGACAGCGCGTAGGTCCATCCCTACGGTGCACTACAGGAACAAAAGGCCCATCGTCTCACTCCCGTGGGGGCCGAGGGGGTGGCCTGGAAAGCATGTTGCCATAGTGACTGCTCTGTCACTTAGCCCCCTAGTGCTGTCTCAGTCAGGCACTGTGAAGTGTACATAGGGTCTGCCAAGAGTCAGCAAGATCAAAATCTGCCCTGGAAAACACAGAGGCTCTGCTAAACCAACTATAGCTGGCAGAGGAGCTTTTTCCTAAACAGGGCTACAAGTTAGAAAAGTTCACAGCACAGCATTTTTCACAGCCCTCGAGCCCTCAATCCCCCACCTGGCATGTAAAACACTAACCCCCAGCAAGTTGTAGGGCTTTTATTAGGCAAGGGAAAGTGATTCTGGGGCTCTTGTTGTAGGATTTTATAAAGATTGTTGTGGTTTGATTTGCTAGAAACATGAAGGGAGTTTGGTGTTGCAGGAAAACTTAATATTTTGTGACATTAAACTATATGTTTGAAGGTTTTCTTCCGCTTATTCTGCCTTCATCCTGAGAAGGTTGTATTGTTTTACAGTCAAACTGAAATTTGAATTCCCCCCAGTTTATGTGTGAGAGAATATAAACTATAATGATACATGCAGCTACTGTATTGTGCATATTTTGTCCATTTTGCAAAAAGAGGACAAAACTGTTTTTGGACATGTCGAAACAGCATTTTAAGCCAGCTTTGCGAGGATATATTCTGTCAAATTCTAGCCCTGTACAGTCTATGAAAGTTGTTGCAAGAGTTTCCCCCCCCCCCCTTTTTCCAAAAGCCCACATAGGGTTTGCTATGTGTATACATCTGCTCTACAATATCGTCCAATATTCAATATTTCAGACGACTCATCGTGCTGTTAAGTTTGTATTCCACTCGGAAAGTGGAAACTTGTAAGCTAGGCTAACTTGCTTCCACTAGAAAAGTGGAAGACATTCTTTTTATTCGTGTTATTTCAACACACGCTGAGTCACTGGCAGGTCCTGCACACTCAGTGCTGTGTTTGTTACACATCATATGAAAGAGAGGAACCTATATAGTGTTAGCTGTCTCTCTGTAATGGGTCCAGAGTCAGGCTGTCCTGTAACTGCAGCACGCCGTACAATAGCTTACTCTTTTATTTGAATCATGACACGGAGTGACTAATGTACAAAGTCAGTGAGCTCATATCACAGACAGTAAAGACATCATCAGTTGGAGCCAAACATTTTCGACCCCTGGAGAACAAAATAAAATTATCTTCTTTTTGGGAATACAGTTTTTACCAACACAAGTCAAAAACAAACACCAAATGTATACATATCTTGTAGTTCCTTAGCAAAAATAAATTTTAACTTCAGTTAGACTTTTACATTAAGTATTTGCTTTTTAATACTGCAATATAGCCTGGACGTTCCTGTGTTTTTACAGTCTCTGTGCATTTTACCCTGTGTGGGCACAAGACAGCACAGTGAACCACTGAAAACTGAAAAGCCTGCCTCTAGTCTCTTGCTGGACCGTGTATTCTGCAATAGGCCTGTCATTGTTTGCATTGCAGACGCCTCAGTGAGTTTGGATCTAATGTAGCCTGATGTCTGTGTGTGTGTGTGTGTGTGTGT
This sequence comes from Macquaria australasica, assembly GCA_005408345.1. Lineage (NCBI taxonomy): Eukaryota > Metazoa > Chordata > Actinopteri > Centrarchiformes > Percichthyidae > Macquaria > Macquaria australasica. Next base: position 662,252 of record SEMN01000038.1, on the reverse strand, counting down.
GTGTGTGTGTGTGTGTGTGTGTGTGTGTGTGTGTGTGTGTGTGTGTGTGCTCTTGTTCGTTTAGACTAAAGACCAAAGATCACAGGCCCTGATCCAACAGCAAGGGAGAGAAAGAGAGAGAAGCGTGAGCATTTTGCATCCATTCTCCAACTTCTCATTACACTATGAGCTGGGACTGAGGACGTGCTCCAAAGTTTCATTTTGTGGTAAGTTTTATACTTTATCTGTACTCCACTTTCTGTTTACTTCTGCTTTTACAGGAAAATGTTTGCTGTGTTTTAAAGTCTATTAGTGGGCCACATTACATATGGTTTAAACATGTGTGGTTTTATGCTTGAATTTTACTGAAAGCTGAATAAACGAATAAGCACAAATGCTGCATAAATCACTGAGGTATTCACATCATGATACAAATCTGGCACTGAGGTTATCAGTGGATACAATTTAGAGGTAAATGCAAACACAAACATGTGGTTTGTGCAATTTGAGGACATCCATATGATCCATGTGTAGGCACAGTGACATGTGGTTCGACTTAGAGAGCAGTGCACACAGGTTAAAGTGGGGCGGTTTCAGAGTTCGTCATCATTTCACATGAACAGAATGCTTTTTCCACAGCCAGCCACAACACAAAGCACATGTTAAAGGGGAATGGCGCTAACATTAGCTGGAAGGATAAACGGCTCCTCCTTTTATTTTGAACTGGTCTCTCCTCTGTTGCCATCAACACCATGATGTCATCAAGTCAGGAGGGAGGTGGAAATTGTTCACAAAGTGGAGGAGAAAAGCCAGAGTCAGCAGGAAAGGGCAGCAGGGTGGAGGAGGAGAGGAGCTGGGTATGGTTAACAGAGGAAATGCAGAAAGACCCGGCAGCACAACATGACCCTGGTTTGGTGTTCCATGCAGGCAAATCCAATACATTTTTTTCAGATGAGAAACAGGCTTGTTTCTCCTGAAGACAAAAGCTACTGAGTGAGGAGGTAGCATGAAGGTAACACAGAGGACATAGAGGATATAGATAATTGCTGAAAACAAAAACCAGACTGCAAAGGAGAACGGACATGAACTGTAATTGAAGGCTTATGTCATCTGGTGCACGGCTCCACAGGCTTTACCTTAAGAAAGACTTCCTTCGGCATGTTAGGAGTCTCGACTGTACAGAGGAAGTGTTAAAAACACAATAGAGCTCCTCAGACTGACAGGAGTCCCATCAGCCAGAAAGGAGTCCTTTGTGTAAAATTTACTCTTGACCTCTTTCATAGAGGGCTGTCATGGTTCAGAGAGAATGGCAGAGGCAGAGTGCCATGTGCCAAATGCGTTATGATGATCCCAGACGAAGCCAGTACTTTAGGAGGACACAGAGGAGCTTTTGTTTGACACTTGGAGGCCTCATCCCACCCACCCGAAGGCATATGAAGAAGTACCGTGGCCAGTGGGTTTGACATCCAGGCGCTGCACAGAATGTGACACTGGAGGAAGGGTGCTTGGGAAATATTTCAAAGAATTTTAGCACCTGGAAGAGCATTAATATGGTGTCTAGTTGCATTATACAAAGTCAGATTGAATATGGTGCGTCATATGTTTGTTGTTTTTCAGGTGTACAGAAAGCAAAGTCAAGATCACCATGGATGTGAAGAAAAAAGAAATGGACCTCCTGAGCAACAGCATAGCTGCATATGCACACATCAAAGGTGAGTCACACCGCAGCCCCACACAATACCTACATCCACCTGTGTTAGTGATCTCTTTAAAAAAAATCAAGTAACAACATTTTACTCTATCTGATGTTGTTCACTTTTGTCCTTTCCTTAGCAAACCCAGAGAGCTTCGGCCTTTACTTTGTGCTTGGAGTGTGTTTCGGCCTGGTGCTGACGCTCTGCCTCCTGGTCATCCGCATCTCCTGCAAGACACGGACCAACATCGTCCCCTCCACGCCGGAGAAAAAACACTTAAAGGACATCAGTGAGGAGGACGAGGAGAGTGAGGACGACGAAGATGACGATGGGGACGAAGTAGAGGCACCTGTCCCTTTGCCCAGCACAGAAATCCCAGTTGGTAATCACACCAGCCAATCAGATGGGACACTGAGTGTGAATGTGTTTACTTCAGCTGAGGAGCTGGAACGGGCACAGCGACTGGAGGAGAGGGAGCGTATCATACGTGAGATCTGGAGGAATGGCCAGCCTGATATCCTGGGGTCGGGAACAGGGACTATTGGAAGAGTGCACTACTACTAAGACACATGAGACTTCAAGGGAAACTGACTGACATAGACCTTTGGGTGGGCCCGACGTTCCTGAAGCCTGTGAGACTTGAGAGCATGTGTTAGATAAAATGCATCATGGAAACAGGACGACAGTGATGTGACACATTGATATGCCAATACTTGGCTCTGACAGAGCTGAACTATGTGATATTGCACTTCTTATGTAGCAATGTTGTTTTCAACTGCCTACATGAACTTGAACCAAGAGGTGTCTTAAAGGCCGATTAATCCATAAGGAAAAGATGCAGTATGAATGTGAGAGCTGATGGACACTCGAAGTAATTGGTCTATTAAAATGTATGATGCTTAATGACAAAAATGCACACTACAAATAAGTTTATGTATGTAATGTAAGTGATAATGAAAGCATATGCAAGGACAATGTATGTACTGTATGTTGCAATGAAGATTATTTGATTGCAGTGAGGACGATTCTCCTGTTGAGTTTGTGAGGAAAACTCAAAACAGCTCTTGAAAATTTCACTGTCATGGTTACTGTTAAAGGAATTTACATTGTTTGAACAAGCACATACCAATCAATTTGTGGGGTCAGATTACACCTACAGTATAATGTATAGACAATTAAAATTGGAGTCTTTAATTTAAGACTACATTAAATCTGTTTCTGTGTTTTCAGGGATAATTCCACCAAAGGAAATGACAGAATTAAAGTATTAAGCTGAAATCATTTACTGTTGTTTTTTTTATAATGCTCAGATGTCAGACACATATAACAGAGCTCATTCTTTGTGTAGCTTTGGGCCATGGATTTATAATCAAGATAATGAGAGAGAGCCTAAATTTGGCTGGTGATGAATGGAAAGGTCATTCTTTGTTACTTAAAAGGTTAGAAATACAGTTTCTTTAATAACATTTTCTGGGAACTCCAAAACAGTCCCCTTTGACTATGTTTTTACAAGGCTGTAAAAGGAAGATGTTCTGACAACAAAGAGAATGGGGTGAAATTAATTCCCTTTCCTCTCTAAAGGGAAAAAAAAAACATCTTGAAAATGGAGGAAAGTCTGAAAGCTAGTGCAGGTAGACAACTCGGTACGGGCTGTAACGTACATCAAGCGCACCCTCTGTGTATAGGCGGTCCATTTAACCCATCAACACCTGCTCACTCGTTAATCTGCTGCTGCTGCTGCTGCTGTAGTATTTCCCAGACAAACTTAACGGCTAAAAGTCCAACCATGTCACTTAAGGACGTTTTTATGGTTCCAAAATTCGTATTTGTCCCCGTCGCTGGTCATATTAGCTGTCCACACACACGCACCACTTCAAGCCTGAAGCCTGAGTTTTCCTTCACCTGCTGTTGACAAGTCTGCTGCCCCTCGCCAAGCTAAGTACAAGCTGCTAAGTCTAACAGGTGTATTGTGAAGGATGTCTTATCTCTGCTGTGTATGTGCGTCGGTGTGTGTAGCCATGCTAGAAGCCAGGCTCTAATTAGGGATGGCCAGTTGTGCACCACTTTGATCCAGGCTATAAATATCCCAACAGCTATTTGATGGATTGCAATGAGTAAAATATCTTGACATCCCACGGGTTGCCATGAAATTGTTGTACAGAATATGCATTTTAATGACTCCCTGTTCCCTTGACTCCCTGACTTTTCATCTAGCGCCACAAGCAGTTTGGCATTTTTGGTTTTGAGTGAAATATTTCAACAACTTTTAGACTGATTGCCACAAGATTTGGTACAGACGTGCTTGGTTCCCAGATGATATCTTAATTATTTAGTGCCACCAGCAGGTTGAAAATTTTGGCTCCAAGTGTCAAAATGTCTTGACAGTTATTGGATGAATTTCCTTAAAATTTGGCACAGACATGCATGTCCCCCATAGGATGAATTGCAGTAACTTTATTAGGTCAAATTTAGATTTTTCCAATACCTGCAAAACTGACTGTCCCAATTACCCTCAGCTCTACTTTGAGTTTAGTGCTAAATAGCAAATGTTATCATACACGCTAAACTAAGATAGCAAACTTAGTAAATATTGTGAAACATCAGGATTAACGTTGACATTCTGCTGATGTTAGCTTGCTGACATCAGCATTTAGCTCAAAGTACAATAATATAGAGTTGCTAGCGTGGCTATAAACTTAAGTTGTCTCTCTGTTGGCCCTGCTGTCTCTATGCCATGTCTGCGAGTGTGTTGGCTGCTAATTTCTGCTCTCATGCTGTTGATATTTGTCTGCTGGATGAATTTGCTCGTGCTGTTAATACTGTATATGCTGGCTGCTAATTTCTTCTCTTGCCCTGCTGAAATTTGTTGATTAATTTCTGCTTTCATGCCAATTTTTGCTCTTATGCTGTTGATAACTATGTGCAGCATTTGCATTGGTAGTAATTGTGAACAATTCTTCCTTGTTGTGGCTGAGTTCATTTTTCCTCCTGGTTGTTTGCCATGTGCGTTATGATGCTTTGATGCTTTTTATTGGGGCTTAATTGGTTTTGTGGCATATTTCCTACTGTGTTGTTGACATTGTTTTGCGGTTGGTCTTCTGGCATGTAAACATCACTGTTTTCCTGCTCACAGCCTATTTACATAATTATTTCACTCTAATATTGTAATATTGGCAGCATGACTTTTGTCACGCACAAGACAGATTTCACATTTTCTTCAGACACCTCATATTTGGCTTAGTTAGAGAAATGTTTCAACTGGGTTTATGTGACAGCTTGCTTTACTGTATTTCTTCTGTGCTGCTGCTGCTTCTACAGTTATGTTACTGCTAGATTCAGCTACCCTCATTGTACTGATGGTAATCTGCTGCTTGCCGCTGATACATAACATTTCATATGAAGAGTTTGCTAGATTGTATATTCCCTGATTGGAGGTGCTTTGTTCAGGAATGGCCACACAGGAACCAGTCCCGGCCCACACAGAGATGCTCACTAGATAGTATAGTCCCTTTGTTGTCTGTGGTGCCTTGCAGGGGAATGGCCCACACATCGTAGATTCCACATAATAGCTGGTGGCTCTGTATCTGATGTGGTTTTTGGGGGGAGTGTATTAACGTCACTCCCAAAAGGCTGCTGTTCTGACTTTGGTGTATGCTCGCAGTGAGTGACGAGGTCAGAGCTTAGATGGCCAACATCATCTCTGTATTCACATAATAAATCTGATCCACGTGAGTTGGCTGCTTGAAATATTGTTTGGCTGCCAATAAAGACTTACAGGACATTGATGAATTGCCCACACTGGGCGAATGTTTGTACTGGACATTATCACGTCAGTCTTTAGTGGTTTGGTGATTTACAGGTTATGAAAGTATGAATTCTTGGCATGTCAATAAAGCCATACATAAGGGAAAATATACTAAATATTCATCTGTTTATGGTACGTGTCCACATTCTTTCTGTTGGACTATCTGGAGCCAGAAACTTTAGTCTTACGTCCTTGTGCTGTGAGGGTGGTGTAGCGTTGCTGGGAGGAAGGTCTTGGTTGGTGATGGAGGCAGGACAAGAAGTTCCGCAAACTGTGCTGGAGGAGCAGACAGGCTTCAGGTTTGCCTTGGGGCACGCTCTGTTTTCAGATGGAGCCCACACTGAAGTCTTCTCTGTTGAGGTCTTGGAAAAGCCTCTCATGTGGTCACAGGCTTTCAGAAATCAGTGGCGGTGATGGTGTGGACTCTTTGAAGTAGCTGTGTAATTATATTTGTAGAAACCTCTTGTGAATGGCGTCTACCTCCAAAATACGTTTTACTAGACCCACAGTTCAATATTTTACAGGATGTAATCAAGACGCACATGTAATTAGAAGCAACATAGTTTAGCCTTGTGGTAATTATGCAGTTATGAAACAATACATCAGTAAAATTCAATGAACATCAACATGAGGGAAATTCAGTTAGGGAAAGCCATAAATCTGAACCACAACACAGCGTGGGAAAGATCTCTACAGAGATGAACAGAGTATAGACTGTCTTTTGTGGTTGTTTGGCTAATTCCAGAAACAGCCTTTACAGAAAATAACATCTATAGCTACTTTCATGCTATTTATCCGCTGCTTTAAATAGTTAGATTGATCATGATGGCCAAATTTGAAACGTTTTAAGTCTAAAATTGCACAAACAATATCATTCTAAGCTTACATAATATATGCTGTACTTTGGGACTGCCTTATGACTCCCCTCAGTGAAAGGCTCCATATTAAAATAGCATTTTTAATATGTGAGAGATTTATGACCATTCCCATGAGATCATGCATATGATTTGTTTCTGCATCTGTCCAGCTCCTTTCTTTGACAGAGGCAAACTGTTCTTTGTCAGTTCTCTATTTCTAATTTTAACTCGGAGGTTTTTTTTTTTTTTGTATTTGACCTCTGGGCTCGGTTTTCAGTACTCCCAACAGTTCCATCTTACTTGTCTTAAATTCCTCCTATAATACAGTGCACTGTGCTGTGTTGTTGTTACTATATTTCTTTCTAGTGAGTCAAATATATTTGTACAAGCTATGTATTATGCCAGTAGTGTAAGCAACACCCGTCATCACTGACATTATTGAATATTTCAGAGGTCCCTCAGTGAAAAAATCTTCACTTGTGTTTGCAGGGCTTTACAGAAAGGGCATTCATTTTTCATATCTTTCAAAAATTTACAAATGTCTCCAATATCAACTGACCTTTGTTTGTTTAGATTAATTTATTTCACCCCTTGTCCAAGAGGGAATGCACTCTTAATGACCATTATTCAACACAGTTTTTAAAAATAGTATGTTCCCATGGCAGTTTCAGCAGCACCCGGTCCCTGATGAGCTCCAGATGTCGTCCAGATGTGCTCTACAGTGGGCAACACTAGTAGGCTTAGACAGGAGCACACCACCACTACCACCACCGCCGCCACCATTTGGAGCCAAAACCAAATCTATACACTTTACTCTGAAGATGCCGTGGTCCAAATATAGTCAAGTTAAATAGCTCTTCTTATGGTGGGTGCAAAGAATTTCTCAATAATTCTCTTCCCACGTTCTCTACATCCATCGCCATGAGTCACAATGTTCAGAGTTTTCAGAGTGAGTCAGTTTTTCTGAGTGAAATGGGATGCCTTTTCCGCTTAACTGCAAAAAATGCAGTTGACCACAAACTCCACTGACATTTTGCATTTGCATAAATCTTAAATCTTAACACATTAACTCTCCTGAATGAAATATGTGTTTTTGTTTTCTGATGTGAAGTCACTAGTGCCAGGTCACTTCAACCAATCCAGCATTCACTGAAAGGTTTAGCACTTCTCTTTATGTAGAATAGTCACATAGTGCCCCCTAGTGGATAAATGCAGCATTACATTCTGGTGTAAAAAAATCACCTGCATGTCAAGCCATGTTCTTGACAGTAGAATTTCAGGTATTGACATTCAGGTAACAGTGCCCCTTGGGATGACATAAAATTATATTTTAGGTCTTTGCAAAAGATATCATAATATTTCCTCCTATGTACAGCTGCATATATTACATATTCTGCTGAGGCATATTGTAAATGTACAATAAAACCTATGATAAAAGTAATAAAGGTGACAGAACAATGTAAAGCATTGACAACAACCAAACGTAACCCACTTTGATTTCCAGCATTCAAATATGTAAAAATTTAAACAGTTCATCATTTAAAAGTCTTTTGAAGGATCAAGTTTCTCCGGTCCAGTGCAGAACAAGCTTGGTCCTATGTCCAACTATACTTTCTAATTCAGCACTCGCTTGTGTGTCTGCAGTGGGAGAGCTCGCTTGTCTTCTCCATCTCAATTCCATGTCAGAAAAATGTTCATCTTGTTTAAATTTGCAGTGCGAGAGCCTGCATGGCACAGTGTCAGGCAGACAGCCCAGTCACAGTCTGGGTTGGGATTGATTCTTCATCCTCAAACTGTGCACTTCCTCCTGTATGGAAAATACATTTTTTAAACAATTCATTATACCGCAGTCATGATCTTGGGAACCACAACTTCTGTATTCTTTCTTGTGGCAATATGCAGCAGTCAGTAAGCGTGAATGCATGCAAAACTCGAGGTGCGCCTCACCGACCTGCAGTGCCAGTCGTTTGTTTCTCTCCTCCCCCATTTCTTCTTTCATTTCCTGCATGTCTCGCCTGATCACAAGAGACAGGAACAAAAGAGGTGTTTGCAGACATGGGTGTGTCAAAATAGGTCAAGATGTACACTACAAGTCAAATGAATAAATTAAGGTATATGAATTTAGAATGTTACTTTTGGAGGAGTGATGAATTGGATCAAAACAGAAATGGCCTCAATCTTGATCACTCTAATTAAGCACCAGTACTAAAAAATACATTGTGTAATTGTCCCATTAGGATTGGAGGGTTTGCAAATTAACATGTCCTTAAGGTGGCTATAATTTATATTTTTATAATGCCAGTGTATCAAATGACAATATAACAATGTGATCATTCGCAGTGATGAACCTACAGATGAAATAATCCCTTGAATTGCTGCTTAAGAAGGTCAATGACCAGGAAATCATGTGTCTACAACTGCACACAGCATGGCTTATGTTTACCAACCAGGCCTCTGTCATGTTTCACGTTAAAATCAAATCAAAGACACAAGAGATGCAAAAGATCTAACATTGTTCAGTCCAGTTATTTTTCTAAATGGAGCACTTATGTTTAGTACACAGTTTGTATTTCTCTCTTTTTGATTAGTCACCTCCTGTGTGTGCTAGTGTCCACAAACAACACCAGGGATAGGAAAGGAGGATAGGTGGATAGGAGGCCTTCTCCATTAGGGAAGATAAGGAGCTTGAAAGTCCCTCCTATGTGTTTCAAGACGACAAGATTTTAAAAAAGATACAGTAGCTTTACTTTAGTTTTAAACACCTCTTGGACAAGCTGAATCAGTTGCTCAGGTTTTAAACATACCCACATTACAAATGAGCAGTACTCACTCATGTCGTGTCTGTAGCAGCTCCAGAGCCATCCTCAGCTCTTTGATCTCAGCCTGCAGGCTTTCCACAGTTGGTTCTTCTTTTTGGGTCACAGTTCTGCCATCCACAACTACTTTGGGTGGTGCTGGTCGAACCGGAGGCGGCGTCCTGGGTTGATGATCAGGCTTTGCAGGTGATGGCAGGAGATTTTCTGTACCCTGCAATGAATTAGGTGGCTTTGCATGACATTGTACAGACCACTGAACTTCACTGGCTTGATGCTAAAATATAAACTCATCCAAATAAAATGTAAAAGGCACAGTGCACAATATGATATATGTTGATTGTTTGCTGAAGCAGAGCAGTCAGTGTCACAAACCTTTTTCAAGCTAGGTAATTTCTCTTTCTGGAACTTTTTTGGCGAGAATTCTGGCTCTGTCTGGTCAGTGGCATTCTGGGCCTGCAAAGGAGTATAAGGTACGCCTTTATGGCAATCATTGCTAATAATCATTCATCACAGCCTGCCTTAAAGACTTTCATTCTCCAACTATGCCAGTGTAACACCTAGGCCTGTATTTTGGGCAGCCAAGTACAAACAATAAGTGGAATTCATTCCTTCCATTCCCAGAATGACTTTTAAAAACCCCTAGAGATCAGGCCCAAACTTGTTGCTGTCAGTTTAAAGTGGGAATGTGGGGATGCCTCAATCACTAGGGCCTTTTCTCTTGCTCAGACAAATCTTGTGGCTACATTATATTCTGATCTATTGAGAGCGCAAATGCATAAATTATCTCTTACAATGATTTCTCTTCTATGGCTGCTGAACCTTAGTGCAAAATAGTTGAGTGTAGGAAATGAATAGAGACTAGAAAAGCCCTTTCTCTAACATATACCACTCATGGCATAGTTTGGAAAACATCTGTTATGGAATTGCAAGTTGTGCTGGGAATAACTTGACATGGAAGTATGTCACTACATGTGGACTGCACAAAAGTATACCACAAAAGACATAATTGGCCCTAGAAATGCAAGGTACCGCTAAATGTGCTCAGCTCCATTTTAAGAAAGACCATCTTGCTCCACTGTATGACAAAAATGTAACTACCTTTGCCTGACAAGTATGCACAAGATAAAGTGGGGAGTTGCCTCATTGTTGCAGTGATGATCTCAAGTTGCAAAAATCATCTACAGAAATGGTGGTTAGCACTACCTATGTGGTTTAGCAGGTTGTCAGTGGTTCCTGCCTCAGTTAAGTGTCCATTATGTAACTCTTCACTTCTATATTATTCACACTTCCAGAAAAAGTTGTCTTAAAAAAGTGATATGATATGAGTCTGTCACTAACGTGGACTGCTGTGACCAGGCCTGATGGTGGTCTCCTGTGCGGGGGTTTGGCTCTGTTTGCTGTAGGATGACTCAGCTTTTCAGTCGGCAAATCCACTCCATCAAACTGGTCGACGTCTTTCTCCTCCGGTTGTTTTGGTGACATAGTAGCCACATCACCATTGGTTCTATTGAAAAGAGAGTAGAATTTTACAAGATTTGAATTCATGTCAACCTTTTGATTGAAGGAAATGAAAAGTGGGGAGCATAAGAGGGAAGACGAATCAGAATCTCAAGAATTCTCTCATAACATTTTTGGTGAAAGTAAACTGTGGTGCACAGGTTGTCGTTCACATTTTCAGAAAAGAAAAAAAACCCACTTTGAATGTGGTTTCCAGTTTCCTAAGCTCTGATGGGTACAGGTGCAAAGCATGGCAGCTGCAGTCTTGAGGACTCTCTGTAAGTCTTCTTCTGTCCTGGCATATGTTTCACTTTTACAGCTGATATGCAATGATGGCAAATCTCCAGAGTCACAACTTCAGTAACCTTATGCAGATAGATCTGATATGAGGTTTATAAATAATCAGCCTTGAGGTAAAGGCCTGGAAGATTGAGCTTTCTGAATAATTAAGAAGGATTCTTAAGGAAGCTGGGAAGGTACTCCAAACACATTTGCTTGGAAACAATTTTCAGAAAAAGCTTGTTCTCCATTAGCAGCCCCCTCAAGACAGAGCTGTTTTTGTTTTCTCAGTTGTGTGTGTGCCTGTTTGTGTGCATTTTGCTCAGGAAACAGGAAATGGGCTGCTCTCGTCTGTTTAGGCCCGATCTGACTCATCCCAGAGTTTCCACTGAGCCACTAAAGGTCGGGCATCCTGGCATTCTTCTTAAAGGACACCATGGCAACTGGTGGCGGCAACTAAAACCTTTAACATCTAAAGGCTCCGCTCCTGGTGCCAGACCAAAGAGGAGAAAGTGTTCCTGACATTTCCTAAAGGCCTTTTGCTTTAGAAAGGTTGCAAATGAATCACTATTCATGTCCTTGAGTTGGAAGGCATATTCTCTAGTAAGTCTTTAGTGGTTTTGCATGGAGATCAGTCGTGAGACACAAGATCAGAGATGCTTTGGCACCACTCACTTGGGTAAAACCTTGTTGGGTTTGTCTTTGACTGGAGGCGGGCTGGGCTTGTTGATGGTTGGCAATTTGACTTTGGTTGGAGGATTGCTTCTCAGGTCCTTAGCCTCTGGTTTATCATCTGTAAAGCAAATTCATCACATTACTCCACAAAAATATTGATCTTTGAAAGGAATGTTAAGTATAATAAAAGCCACTGCCATTTATACCTTTTGTTTTTGCTGGACCACCTCTCTCCATCGCTGAGACCTCTGTCTTCACTGAAACAGTAGTAGAGAATGAACCATTACCACAAAGTTGCATTTGGTATGTAAACAGCATGGCTGCACACAATGAAGCAGTGACATCCTACATTGGGATTTCGTAAGACAAATATTGTCACTTTGAGTCCACTGGCCAGCTTAAAAATGTTTACCTAAGCAACTCCTTTGAAAGTGTTCTTAATCTGCAGGGCATTTCCCAGGTGTCAGTGTGTAACAATATGAATACAGAGCAGGTTGTTGCTAAAAAGAGCATGCATGCTCAGCAAATCTGCATCCGATAGATAAAAGTTAGCTTTCACACCTCGTGCAGACTTCTCCTGTAAATGAAAGTACTGATACACTCTATCTATCCTGCTTATGTTGACATCAAAACTCATTTTAATGTATTATTGTTTTCATTGAAATGACTATAACACTGCCAGTAAAAACCCACTGGCTTATTTTATTAGTCAAAGAGAAGAATTTGTATTTGTTTACCCCAGAAAGCATTATGGTGTAATGTGGTGGAGAAAAAAATGCTACTGGTCTTTTAATTAAAGCTGAAGTCTAGTTTATGAGCAGTTGCATGGGAAGGCAAAGATGTGCACATCACTGGAGCAGACCAGGTCACAGCTGTATCCAATAGCACTGCAGTTTACAAGTTCATCAGGGACAGTCACTCTGGCTCAGCTTATAGAACAAATACAGCCCATGAGAGGACTTTTCCTTGGAGAATAGATGCTTGAATTCGGAAGCCTCTGTGAACTGAAGATTCCTGTTTGCCATGCAAGTCAAGTGCTTATTTCAAACAGAAGAGGTCGAGGAACGTGATCACAGCTCTGCTAAAGAAATATAAGCACAAATCTAAGAAATAAAATGCATAGCCCTAAAAAAATAAAAAGAGCACAATACTTTGCATAACGCTTAGGACTCAGACTCAGACGGACTGAATGAGAACACAGGAAGCCTACCTTGAGTGTTCAAAGCATTGTGCAACATTCCCTCTCAAGCAAACCATCCACACAGCAGGAGTAGCTCAAGTGCTGCTTCTTGGGCTGGTTGTGAAAATCTCTGTGACAGAGCTCTCCTCCGTCCCCCCCACCCCCTCGTTTCCTCCAAGACTCCTGAACTGCGTCACGTGACCAGCCTAACCATCCCCCATCACTATAGTCTGAGACTTCCTGTGAAATTCTTGTGAGTGATACTGTGTGGAAAAAATGCTGTAATGAATGCAGTGTGGTGGAAATGCAAATTATGACCCCCGTGCTGATATTCAGTTCATTCTGTTGACATTGAGCACTTTGTATGGAACTGTTTCACCTGCCTGTTTAACCACAAATGTTTTGATGAGTATGCACTTTGGATTTACAGCCAAGGGAAGAGTTGGAAGTCTGAAGTTGACATGTTTATTCATTTGTGGGTAAATTTGCTAAATTTGCAACTTGCACCACAGACGGCACTCCTCAGCTGAACCTTGACAAGAAGCCACATCCTGCTTTGTGTGGGGGGCTCGCAGATTTGAGTTCTACATCTTCTTGTTTCAAAGGCTGTATATACATATGTTCATTCGCTCTTTTTTAATCACCAAACTAATAAAGTAAAACTTTGGATGCAATAACTGTGAGAATACATCAACAATTTAGAAAATTTAAAGTAATCTAAACTTTTACAAAGAAAATCTACCACCCAGAAAAATCAGACCTAACTAAATCAATAATGGCACAAAAGCAGAAATCTCAAATCAGACAAAAGTTCAAGTTGTTTGTTTTCCTTGTACAAGATAGGATATCACACAGTATGACAAGATGTGCGTGTTTTGTTTTTGTGTCATTTCCCCATTATTGCACCAATGTGTAATAAGGATTTTAAAATGTATTTAACTGGATCCGAATTTTGGATTTAGTTAAACAAGTCTGCCTGTCTAACCTTCTTTGCCTGGCGACTGGATGAATACTGCTAGTCATGATATCTGAACAGTGTAGAAATACTCCTTTTACAAATAAAAGCCAAGGACATCAAAATTTTACTTAAGTACGGTACTTGGGTAAATGCACTTAGTTACTTTCCACCACTGAGTAGATGAGCATATATGAATACGGAAATGGAGAAACAGAAGTATGATTAACTAATGTAGTGAATTAATATATGTAGAACCATACAAGGGCTTCAACTTGCTTCAGCAGCACATTGAAATAATGACATTGATCAGGGGACCATTTTGGCTGCTTTTATACCACATGCTGAAAATCACCCAACCAATAGTGCTGCCAATTTCTACCATCCACTAAAACAACTGTCCAAACTGTCAGCACACTGCCAGGCTAAACACCACTGCAGCCAGAAGTCATGAGTCAGAAGGGAACCTCTAAAACATGAAGCCTAGCTCCCGACTCTAGTGTCAAACAGTGTTTGATCAATGCAACATGCATGCTGTTCTCTTACCTGAGAGTTTCTTGTCTAAGTTGCGTGCAGGCGGTTGGCTTGTTGTCCCAGACTAGAGGAGGAGAAACGGAAAACTCAACAGGTTGGCAAGTACAATCTCTATTTTACAAACTCTTTCCACCAAGGGAATTTTCAGTGAGTAATTCCAAAACAGAGGATGTTAAAGACAACCCTGACTCACTGCATACTAGCTGCAGACTTGCTAAAGTAAGACAAATACCAGCCAGCTGCAAAATAATCTGGCATTATGTACTTTGCATAGTATAGTATCAAGTATACTAGATATGAATTACTATAAAGCATGTCCATGGTTTCATAATGCAATTGTCAATTCTTGAATATCTTGAATATGGGAAAGGTCCAGTCCAACAAGGATATTCTTGAGATTGAGTTTTACTCCACTCACTTGCAGACTGTCCATTGGTGGAATCGCCATGACGAAGTTATCCGGAAAGAAGCCACAGCGTCCGTTTAGCTCGCCCTCCCACCAGCCTTCATCTTCTGTTTCCTTCAGATGGAGATTAAAGAGTCGCGTTAGAAGCTCAAACATGGCCGTGTCCTTTGGGACGTGAAATTGCTGCACAAGAGGTTACCAAACGGTCAAGCGAGACATGGCTGCCTTATTATCAATTTATCATAGAAGGTATCTCGGAATTTTTTTCTTTGAAACCACATAGTTTGGACAACTGCCACAATTTTGTCATTAAAACAAACGTGCGTCACCTTGTGCAGTTAGACACGAGTTCCTTAAAAGTGACACAACTGGTTTGGCTGGATGAACAATATGATACACCTGCAACTAGTTTGTAAAAAAAGAAATTGCACCCGGAGGAGTTTGAGTCTGTTCAAAGCGTGACATCATGGGAAGACATGTTAGAAACAATGCCAGAGAATAACAATACAATGTGCTCAAACCTTTCTCAGTATCACAACAACATCTCCTTTTTTCAGTTCCAACTCATCCTCCGCTTTGGCCTTGTAGTCAAACATGACTTGGCAACACTCCACCGCTGAGGAGACACAGTATAAGAGATAATATGGAACCTGAGCATTATAGTACATATGTGACGGGGTTAAGAGGTTTCAACAATGATGACAAATCTTATCATCCTTGTACACAGCCTTCACATTACTAACTCGGAAAGGGGTTGGGACAGACTGGAGATAAAAGTTGTAAACTTTGATCCCAGAAGGATATTCCACCCTGATGTAAACCTTTTGTACAGTGATTCATCAAGCCATGTTACTGTAAGTATTCACCTGTTTATCTGACTCCACTCGTAAACCATTCAGAAAAAAGTACAGGAATTACCACTTGTCACAAGTTGGCACTGTGTCTGGGTATAAATAGACCTGTCTAGTTGCTTTTGAAATGCTGTTCAAATCAGTCAGGGTGTCCCCTTAGCCTTTAGTCCATGATTGTGCAAACAGTTTAAGAACTAGCAAATGCTTTATAGCAGCTTATGATACGACTTTAAAAAAGAAACATGCAAACTTACCATTTCTTCTTTTGTTCCTCACACTTGCCCTTTGAGATATCTTTGAGGACAACAACAAAGTACATTAAGTCAAAGGTAAACAATTCATACGTTTCAGAAACCTAATTTTTGCATTACATACCTCCTTATTGAACACCGCATCAGTGAGTTTGGGTCTTGCCTTGCCCTCATTGTACTTGCCATCTGTAAAAAGAGTATCCCCAATAAAGAGTTCTGCTGTTTTCATTTTATATTACTTTAGATGTACAGAAAAAAAATACACCGAAGTTTTGGCTTTACCAACCTTTAGAGGAAACAAAAATCTCTTTGACAAAATTTGACGGAAAGGCTCCCACTTTGCCATTTTTCATCCCCATCCACCATCCATCTTCAATCTGTTGTGTAGATTATATCAAGGAGAGACACCAAGAAAGTATGTGAGAAAACATTTTAAAGATAAAATAAGTATTAGATGGCTGAACTAACACTTTGCTAAAACACCTAACACTCTCATCCAGCAGACATTCCAGAGATTACGATCAGTCTGTTTAAGATTTCTGATTACTTGACGGCATGAACTCTAAGAACTAGTCAAATCAGGTCACATGCATTTCCGTAAAGCTGTATTTTGTCCGGGAAACATGCTTTGTCAGC
This sequence comes from Macquaria australasica, assembly GCA_005408345.1. Classification (NCBI taxonomy): domain Eukaryota; kingdom Metazoa; phylum Chordata; class Actinopteri; order Centrarchiformes; family Percichthyidae; genus Macquaria; species Macquaria australasica. The sequence goes on along the minus strand of SEMN01000038.1, from coordinate 645,837 downwards.
CTGGCAGCCAAATAGAAAGAGAATGTAATACCCAAACAATCAATCAAAACCTTTTGAAAAATGCTCTTTATTTACCCAGGGAAGATTGGCTGAGCAAACATTTCACCAGTGCCCTGATTTACATACAATGCCAAGGGTTTGGCTACTGAGCAGCGTCAGCAAACAGGAGGTAAATGTCTTGATTACGGGCAACTAAACAGTAGGCTACCACAGCTCGTTTGCAGAGCATCACTGTCTGTTAATTGAGTCAAAATGTGAGTATTTGAGCAGCTATAAGAAGAGACTCTACCTCTTTGATGATCTCTACAGTCTCTCCAACAGCCAGCGACATCTCATCTTCATTCATGGGGTTGTAGGCATACGCTACCTCGCATAGCCTCGCCTGTTTCATCCTCTTCGCTGGAAAGACAAAGAACCACCGGCCAAATCAACGGATTGCTGTAAAGTTTATAATCTAGTGGTAATGCTGATAGAAAAAGAAGAGCTCAATAATGGTGGGTTTAGTTTGACAGGAGGCAGAGTAGTCAACTCTCAACAGGATAGCGCTAAGACTGCAAAGCACTTGGCACTCATTCACGTTTCTAACATCCCTCAAAGGCGTCGTTTGTTTTTATCTGCCCCATTTTCTTACATTGAAATAAAGATTTGTGTGGCAAGGATGTGGTAAACATATACAGTCGACTTGCTTGCTGCACTGTCTTGCTGAGTGCATGCACCACACTAACCACAATTTGAAACACTTGTGTTTTTAGACTATAAAAGTTACAATAGAGAAACCAACCTGTTTTCAATAGCATTTAAGTATTTTCATGGTTTGTTTTGAGTCAACTCAAGTGCAAGCTGAGATGAGGGGTTCATATTGCAATGTCTGCAGATTTTTGAACAGGATAATTACTCGAGTACATTAAAAATAATATAATTATCTCTAATTGACTGACAATGACATAATGTGCCTGACGCTGCAATGCCAGAAGACAAATTAACTCCAATTAACTTTAATGAAGTTTTAAACAGATTTAATTATTTGCAAATGACAACTTTCATTCCAAAAGGAGATATGGACCATTTCAAGTATACCATCTCCCAACAAAATTATATAAACGCTCACTTCATTGTGGGTAAATATTACATTTAGGAGCAGAAGTTTGCTTACAAAACAGTTGGATTAAGATCAAATTGTTTTATTTGTAGTACTGGCTCTATTGTATTGCAAAAAACATTTGCCAGGTCCCAAAATGTCATAATTATGCAATACAGTTTTTAAAAAATATAGACATTTGCAGCAGTCTGATCACACAAAATATCGTTTGATGAAACCTTGCAAGCAAAGTAACCCCAGAATGAATATGTAGTCAAAATGAAAACCCTTCACTTGCTTTTTGGACAAAGTGTGAATAGCTACTTTCTAAGCTAACAGTGAAGTAAATAAAGAGTGCTGAGAAATTAGACTTAGCATTGTACTTTTTCTAAGGCTTCGTGGTTCCCTCTTGCTGTCACCCATCAAATAGACTGGCACCTCCTGTAATGAAAAACCAAAAATGGGGCACATTTTAGCACACGTGGAAAAACATGAACACACATAAACACGCAGTACAGTAACGGTACGATGCTGTGTATAGCCTTAACAGACCTTGACAAAGGTGGCAGGGAAGATGCCTCTCTTTCCTCTCAGCTCCCCCTCCAGCCACCCCTCCTCGCTGGCCTTGGTGACGTTTTTGACCACATCCCCCATCCTCACTGTGATCTCGTCTCCCATGGTGCCCTCGAAGTCGATCAGCACCAGCACCTCTGCAGTAGAGCGGTAAATGGGGTAGAAAATTAGATTCTTTGCACAAAGGCTGGTGTACTTGCTTCACAAGTGATGCGTCCTGACATTTCAAAACCAAGACAAACCTCTAAGCAGTGGAGGCTAAGGATATGTGCTTTGAGCAAATCTAGATTATTAGATAAACCCGTACAATTTTCTTCTGTCCCTAATCACACCTTACATGTAGAAAAGCACATTTCCCATGTCAGCATTCAGATAATTGAACAGAACTGAAAAATCAATAAATTACAGAAAAGCCAGCCAGTGTTAGTAAGTTTTCCAGCACTCACTGACATCAAAAAATCTCTAGGTACATAGAAAAAAATACAATTACCGTAATTTCCCCGCAAACACAAATACATGCAGTCAGTCTATGCAAAGTTAAGCAATGGTATCCAAACAAAACAACAAAATATTTTCATTACGTTGCGCTTATTCTTTGTGTTTTACCATTGAATCTTCAGAATCCGTGCAGACAGCTGAGAGGGATTAAAACATCAAGAAATTCAACCAGTATTTAAGAAAACGCGATGACACTGACTCACCCATGGTGTCTTTCTGTCTTTCTCCTTCAGATTTGAATATGTAATTCCTTCACAAAGCAGCAAGCAAACTCTTGAGTAGAAGGAGAACTGAAAGAGTGCGGTTGTGTAGTCTAAGACTGAGAGATATGGCAGCCAAGGCCCTTCTTCCTACTTGTCAAACATTAACATTGAGCAACTTTTCCTGAGGCTTGTCATGGCAAGTCAACAGCAAGGAGTAGGATTGGTCATGCAGTACGGAGAGAGAGAGCAAGAGAGAGAGAAGGAGGAGATAGGGAGGGAATGGGAGAGAAGAACAGGTAAGACAGGTTTATAGTGAAAGAACAAAGCTCATAAGTGAGGCTTAAAATGGAACATGGCAATAGAGTTAATCTGCAGCAACAAAAATATTAGAAGACAAAAGTCAGCATTTCACAAGCAACACAATTACACTTGAATCCAGGTCTGTTGCGCTCATTCATATATGTCCGTACTGTATGATGTCAAATAGCTACAGATTTGAAAGGAATTCAAACTCAGTATCTTATGCTTCTTGGGAGGGGTGTGTGTGTGTGTGTGTGTGTGTATAATGTTGTTGTTGTCTTTGTGCATCCCTTGAGGCGAAGTGCCTTGCCATTTATAGAAAGCAGAACCAGGCTACGCAACACTGAATTTCACACCAAATAAGACATGGCAAAGAAAAGTAACCAAATACATTTTATGGAAATATAAAAATGTACTTTACTGTTATATGTAGGCTGTGGTTGTTGTAACTCATGCTGGCTCTCTCCCTTTCCTTTGCTTAAGTTAATATGTTAGGTCATTAGGCTAAGTCATCAGATATGGAGACCTGCTCCACTCAAGTGCTTCCTTCCTTGTTGAAGGGTAGTAAATGAGTCCTCTCAGTCTAGTCTTCAACTTTGTGTAGGATAAAATTTTGACTTTTTCTTTTTTGTCCTGTAAAAGTCTTCTCCTGGACAGCATTGACTGACTGTTAAAAAGTGCAAATAAGGTGTATGAGATGGGTACAAACTGCCCCATTTCCAAATACACACAAATTCACAGTAAACGTCAAAAAGAACTCTTATGTTTACACTGGGTATGCCAGAAATGTCACAGGGCAGAAGCTGCTAGTCAGGGTGGAGGTGGGACATGCACAGGTTCTGAGATGATCCTGTCTGATTGTTTAATCAAACACTACCTGGACACTCCAATGACCTTCATGGCTCTGAGTGAAGCATGTGATCTTGGCCTTTTTCTGTTGAACAGAGAGGTAACCAAATCGGGATGAGTCGCCACACCCCGAGATGCTCTGAACTACAGCGTGTTGTGGCAGAATACCCTGATAACACACAGGAAACGTAGCCTCTTGTAGGCTCTACGCAGACATTTAGCACTTGTTATTATTATATGCACAGGCATGTACATGAATCAACCTAAGTTGTAATATGTTTAATATAGCCATGGTGAGTGGTCTGTGTGGTCTGCAGGGTTGAGGAAATACTGATAAGGCCCAACAAAAATGTGGTTGCATTTGCTAATGTCTGAATTGAAACACAAGGTGGCAGTATCATCAGAAGACTTAACCATGTAGTTGTTTGCTGTGCAGCTGGTGGATTCCTATAGAGTGAAACAATCGGTGAGCTGCCCCCGGGGGTCTCAGTGTTTATGGTGATGAGTTCAGACAGGGTACTGTTCATTGTGACATGAGTACAGTTAGTTGGAAATGAGCTGTACCTCTTATTGATAAATGGATTTACGTTAATGTGCTGCAGTGTTTCTGGGAGAAAACAAGGTTGTTAACTGAAATTTGCTAAAGTTAGTTAGGTACTGCTGGCTTTTGGTTCTCAAGATGATTATTCACATACTGTTTATGTTCAGTGTCCCTTTGGTGTCACTGCAAATTGGTGGGAGTCTAGCTGTGGACTTGCATCAAGCTACAGCTTGCTTCCCATGAGAAAACTACAATAATTGCCACAAGTGGCTTTTCAAATAATAAACTGAATAATAAACTGAATTGCTTTTATACCTGAGAGAAATTACAAGAAAAGACCAATCAAGGCGAACATTTAAGTAATCAGTATCTCTTTAATTTACAGTCTCTTAAGAAACGAACAGTAACAACACCCATTTAAAAAAAGCAATATTCCCAAAGCAGGTAACCTTTAAACAATTAAATGTGAATCTCAATCTGTTGGCCTGTATTGTACATGTAAGACCAGTGCACCCACAGCAAGGCACAAAAATTGTCTAATTCAATTGTACAGGCAGTTTGCCAAAAAGACATGAGCCTAATCCTAGACTTAAGGGGAAAAAACATTGGAGTTACACAAACATTATTATTCTAGGATTAGACGTATTGTAATCCTTGTCCTACAAACTACCCTGTATTTCTGTTTCTTACAAACTAATTTTGAGCCTCTTTTATCACAATGGTTGACACAGTTGCAGACAATTTACATAAATGATTAAATCACCACTGGCTGGAGAAAAGTTTGCAAACAGCAAATGAAAAACACGTCAAAATCTATGGCAATAAGAACAAATTCTCCTTTACAGACAAAGTCAAAATCCTGCCTAGCCAGGTACAAAAACTACAATGAGCGTCGTGGAGGAAAACATATAATCACTATCAATATTATACATTGATAAGTGGTATCCAAGATCAATCAGAGCTACTGAAAAGTATAGAAATCTGTGACAGCAAAATGTTAAATGAACAGGTAGTTATGCTTATAATAACAGTCTCCTATGCTGCCAGCTAGTATTGTAGATCTGTTGAATGATGTATAATGAAAGACTGTAGAGCATAACCTTTGACCCCATACAGTTTGGTCCCATTGTCAGATCAGGGTCATTTGTAGAGTGCTTGAACTGGCTAAACAGTGATGTTTTTACGTCAACATGAACTACAGTGTGCCTATTGCTTTCATTTTTTATGCCAGACAAGACACAGCTCAAAACAACAAGCCTGCTTTTTTAAAAGATCATACTTGGGTAATTGGAGTAGATTTTAATGCATTTACAAGTACAGCTATTTATTTTGTAGCCCGCTCATCAACATTTCTTCATTTCCACAAGTATAAGGCACAAGCTGATTTGATCTATGATGTGATTTTTTTCTTGCTACTTAAAAATACAAATGTCATTAAGGTGTCTTTTTTTTTATTTTACCAAAATGCTGCACTGAAAGTTTCACTTTACCGTATAAAGCACAAAAACTAAACAAAACATGTAACATAAATCCAAATTCTTATAAGAAACAGCAATAAACCCTTAAACAGTGCTTCTACTAGTTATGAATTGCATCCTGATGTGGAAAATCAAAGCCTACGCTGAAATTAAAGCATAAAGTTTTCGATAGCTGAGTCTTAAAACATTTTAATCTGCATCTATGAATCCATTGTGGTGGATAAATTCACTGTCAGATCCCATAACAACACAGAAGAAAATTAAGATTTTCAGCACATTGCTTCACTGCTCAAGTATTCTCTCCATCGATTTCTCCTTCATTATGGTCCTGTTCTGTCTCCTCTTCCTGCGCGCCACCTTGCTCCCCGTTGACCTGGAACTTGTCATGGGCCCATTTGGGGCTGTTGGTGTTGGGGCCCCCAGTGGCTTTGCGGATGATGAATCGTGCCCTTCCTCGCGAGAAGCTTCCCCGTCCTCGCCCTCGGTTGTCCACCCACTTGCACTCTGTCTCCCTGTCTCTGTCATCGTGCTGAGAGAAAGACGGAAAAAGGATGGAGGCGTGTCAAGAAAACAACTGCAAAAGTGCAAACTCGAGCTAGATTAGACTGGTTAATTTAAACAGAGACGAGAGGCATGAATGGGAAAGAGATCAACCTACCAAGTAGTATTTTCTGCTCTTGGGGGTGTACTCTGGGTCCCAGTCTTCATTTTGTGGGTGTACTGCCATGTTTGCCATGTTGTTATTATGTGAACAGTTTCCCTGATAATTGCCTCTGTTCCAGCCCCTTCCACGAACTCTGACTTGCTGTAATTAGAGAGAAAGACGAGGAGTTGAAAAGCAGCAAAATCAGTGATACACAGCAAACTGTGGAAGTCAAATGTACAGTGTGACTTGACACAGCCATTGCTCCAAACTATGCTCCACCACCAGCCAAATATAATTCGTCAAACTTACAAATCCTCCACGTGGCCTTCCTTTTTCAACTGATTCTGGTGACTCCCTTTGATCCAGTCGGGCCCTGTTAAAGCCTTTATCTTTGGGATCAGACTTGCCATGGGGCAAATCTTCTTTTTGGGACTTAGAGGACGAGGAAGACGAGGACGAACTCGAGCGAGAGCGCTTCTTCTTACTTTTCCTAAAAGGAGAAATGGTATATGCAAAATCCTTCATGCCCAACTGTTTATCATGCAGGTAGATGAACAGTATTCAACATATTTGTAGATAGTTTGAAACAATACAAAATATAGGGCAGTTGCACATACTTTGATGTCTTGTGGCATTTGGAGAACTTTTCCACAGATCGCGCTCTACTAGAATCTGGGGAATCTCCCATATCTCTTCCACGATCCTGATTATAATCTCTTTCATGGGTGGAATATTTTTTACGACGCTCAATATCCAAACGAAGGTCCATTGGGTCACCCTTCATTTTTTCCCCGCCATCCTGAGCAAATCAAAACAGAACACAACGTCGTGGACAGACTTTGGATTAGCATATAGATGCTATCAGTCTGCTCTCAGGCAAGCTGGTTTGTAAACTAAATGGTGAGGTCCATGGGTAAAGGGGGAAAAACCTGGGTAACAGCCAGCTGGCATGAATAAAACCAAGTGAATTTTCCATTGCACTTAAAGGGCCAAACCAGTGGTTTTGCATGTTTAAGGATTACCTAAAAATATGAACCATTCTCCAAAGCATATGTTGTTGGATGGATTGTTCTGCCTTCAAGGCAGCTATTTAAATATGGTAAGAAAATTAACTTGAAAAAATCAGATAGGCAATCCATCACCGTCAACATTTAGTCTGCTTTATTTTGTGTCAAAGTTAAGTTATTGCAAGGTCAGCCATCAGAAGGGTGTGTTTTGAAAACCCCCTCACTGCTGAATTCAAATGCTTGTGGGAAAGTCCAGCATCCAAGGCTTCAAGAACCTGCTGCACAACAGCAACAGACAGCACCAGCATACAGTATTTCACATCATCCTTGCTTGTTTGTCTTCCATGTGTAACATGACTTCCAGCAGCCAATTCCCACATTTTGAACATCAGAGCCTCAGCGACATGGTGCTTTCAGGTATTCGTAACCAAGCGGTTTCCAAAACAATCCCTGAGTGTGCACAGTGATGTATTTCCTATATCAAACAAGTTTCAAGTCAGTGTAAGTTGATTATCATACTGTACTGACATGAACTGAAACCAATAGCTGCCTGGAAGGTGGGACCTAAAAACTTTGAGGTATGCTTTGGGAAATAGTTGCTGGTACGTACTATGAAGTATACACACTAGCTGAGTTACTGTATGACTGGCAAAACCACTAGTATGGTGCTTTAACAATGGTGAAGAACAAGAAGATAGGGCTGTTCATGCTAATGTAAGTTTGCTCAGTTTAATGTAGTTTAGTAGTATTTGCGCCTCATGTTTACAAATGCTTGACCAAATGTGTCCATGCACATCAATAAAGAAATGTTGTGAGGGCTTACTCAGAAAGTTAAGCATGTAAAAATAAGCACGGGTGCATAATGTGCTTGCTGTTGGTTATTTCCGTTCCTTATTTTTTAAAGAATACTTACGAAAACAATTGCTTAGAGTCCTTTGAACAGCTTTGGCACAGTGGCTTCCATTTCTCAACTTATATGATTCATTAGCCTTGGTCAGGCGTGTGCCCACAGTCTAACCAATTCACCATGTGTGAGGGCGATATATAACAAACAACAAAGTCAAAGTGCCTTATTTTGCATTTGCATTTCTTAGACTTTGTGCATCTCCCTTCAAGAAAAGCCACAGGCTTTAAGAGAGTGCAGTCTAAAGGCATCTGGCTTGCTCACTCGTTTGCTGTTGTTTGTTTTTCCAACATACTTCATACTGCAAAATGTTCAGTCACCTTGTAAGTGCCATCCTCTGAGCTTTTCATCGCCTCAAAAAGTTGAGAGTGTTTCTTAAAAGCTCTTGGTGAAACATCAATTCTCCTGCGAGAAAGAAACACAGTTAAGACAAGATGATTAAATGCACAGAGAACATGAACCAAAACAACAAAGCAACAAACTGTGAGCGACATTGAACTGCAAAGACGACATGAAATGGTAAAAAAAGAAAAATTGGTGTGGACAATAAAACTGACCTCCACCGAGCATGTGAACAAATAAGCCAAGATAGTCTGTTGATTTTCAGGTAGGAAAGGTGAGAGAAATACCTGAAAGCTGTTAAAAGAGGAGGTGAAGCCACAGCACACTGAAGGTGAGAGGGTCACTCAATAGGCGACTCTACCTGTGTATCTCTGGGCTTTTTCTTGGCTTCATCATTTCCTTCTCTGCAGCTCGTCTTTGGTACATGGTGAATCGCTCGTTTAGAGTCATTCCCGCAGATGGAAAGTGCTGAGCTGTGCATGGAGACAGTTAAAAACAGCTGTTAAAGTGGTTAGCGCTTCGTGTCTGTCACTTTTCCATCCAACTGTGATGCTGCATTGAATTGAATATTCCCATGTGCCATACAAAGGAAGCTCGAAGGCTTTGTTTTATAGTCCCCTCAAAAACATAATGCTGCTTTTGCAGAGAAAATGCAATTGTGATGAAGTTGTTTTTCAGTGATTCGAAAGGTTACGTGGTCATGTGTTGAGTAACTTTAATGGCCAAAGATTATTAAACATGTAGTGTGATGATTTTGTCCATTCCCAAAAAAATATATATTATTAGAATACTCCACTCTTTGAGAAGTGAGGACTCACCTTTAATTTGGTGAACGATGGTGACAATGTGTTGAGCAAATAGCTCAGAGGGACTCCTCTGTAACTGAGCATTCTGAACATGTTGAAAGATGGAGCGGAACTCCTGATCCTTTTTTGAGGACTGCACAAGATCCTGAGACAACTGTCGCTCCTCAGCTAAAATATCAGAAGAGCTGAAAATGACCAAAAAAAAAAAAAAAAGAATAGGTTAAAACAGAAACCATGTTGTTCTCCAATCAGATAAAACATTCAAACAAGGTAACCATTGCAGAACATGCATTTTTAAAACACATAATTATCTAAAGATATCACTAAATCATCAGGTTACAGCAAAAGTGCCGTTACCATTGCAAAGTCTACAGCTGGATACAGATATGACTTCTGGCTCACTGAGGGAAGACCCAGTATGGGACCAGAAACCATTTTATGACGCTCACCTTATCAGGCTATCTCCAAGGAAATCCATTCTGACATTTAATTTTGCTTCCTGTTTTCTTGAGGACATGAAAGGTGAGTCCTCTCCCCTGACCATAAACATGTCAGAGTTCCTCCTTGGTGGTGGTGTAGGAGATGGGATGGAGGGGGATTTTGCCATCTTCCTGGCCTTACCTCCCATGTCTGGGGACAGTTCCTCACATTTTCCTGCTAACTCCCTCTTAGTAATGGCTGCAGCAATGGCCGCTGCTTTATCCTGCTTTCGACTGAGATATATGTCCTCTGCCATGGCGTCAAGGTCACTGTTGGCTACCTGTGCATAGGCCACATTCTGCCATTTGCCAAAGCATTCTTCAAACAGTTCCCGGGCTGAGTGCGTGACCTTGCTCTTTGGCTTAGAGGACTCATCCCCATTGTGCCAGTCTTTGTGAAGTGACTGTGAATGAGGCTTGATTACCATCTCCTCCTCTTCCTCCCCATCAGCAGACAGAAAAGGAGAAGCTTTCAAAAAGCTGTTGAGAGACACTTCCCCATCAACGTCCTCTTTGTACTTTCTTGACACAGAGTCAGAGAGAGTCGCGGATGCTTTGCCATTTACTTTCCCTTGTTCCACATCCACATCATTTGCTTCTGGGTTCTTGCCATTTTCCCAAGCTTTAGCTTTTTTATTTTGCTCCTCCAAAAACCTAAATGACAACAAAGAGATAAAGAGCTGCATCTAATTGGGCATGCAACTTGAGAGACAACTGCATAAATTAAACTTACAGAAAACTAATTTTATTATCTGATGTCATTTTAGAGCCTCTACAAACAGGATTTTCTAAAACAGAGAAAGATTTGTGTCCGTTTAGTCTGTTATGACAACCACAGTTGACTACACAAAGCTTGCAAAGCCAAGGAAATGCCAGAATAAAGTGACTGTGTGGTCTATAAAGCAATTAAGCAATAATTCACAACATTTTATCTGTACATCTATGAAACGTGCATAGTTTGCTAAAACAATGTCAGAATTATTATGTTTAATTATATATATATATATATATATATATATATATATATATATATATATATATATATATATATATATAGAATTTGAGAAAAGAGTAAATCTTACTTTCGAAAGGCGATGGAGATTGCTGTCTTATCTCCATCCAGGTATTCCTCGTTGGAGAAGAAGTCAAAGCTGGAAAGCATTGGATTTAGACCTTCATGTGAGGTTTTTTTTGTTGATGTTGAACTACCCACCACCTGCCAGGAGGGGGCACCATTGCTGATGTCATTTGTGATTTTAGGGGAGGGACTAGACTGGATAGTAGTTTGGCTGTTCTGACCAACACTAACAGCAAAACTTGCCAGAGGGCTCGTTCTCTTTGGACTGCTGCTGCAGTCTGTCAGGCCCTGCCACTTCCCCTCAGTTTTCCCACTGCTTGCGCCTTCTCTGGCATCTCCTGCAAACACCCCGACAAGCTCCACTTGCTCCCCATCTCCCCCTCCCTTTTGAACCTCCTTGGAGGCCGAGAGCTCCTCTTTCACATCTTTGGGGTTTTGGTTAGTCTGCAACAAGGCTGGCCTGCATTTGGGAGAGGAGGAGTGTGAGGAAGAGGAAGAATGCTGTGAGTGTCTGGATAATGGCGAGGAGGATCGGTCAGAGTGGTGAGAGTGACCATGAGGGGGGCTTCCTGAGCGTTTCTGGAGGTTGTGAGATCGTCCTCGTGAATGGTTTTGTTGCTGCTGCTGCTGCTGCTGCTGCTGTTGCTGTTGTTGTTGTTGCTGTTTTTGAGGGTGCTGCTTGTAATTCTTCCAGTTGGGGCGGAAGTTGTTGTTATTGTTATAGCCACCACCCCCACCACCACGCTGGTAGCGACCACGTGGGAAGTATCCCCGCCCTCGGCCCCTGAAGTTGTATGGCCTCCGGAAGCCGCGGTGGTAGCCCCGGAACTCACGACCGTTCTGGTATCCCCTCTGATATTTCTTCTCCCGGTTATGAGATGGAGAATGAGATCTTGACCATGACCGAGACCTAGAGCTGTGAACGAAAGCAAGGGGAAAAGGAACCACATAGATAAATATACATAACAAAAATGTCGCTTTTTGGGTTTCCGACCCAAAAACTAGAAATTCCTGAGGAATGTAATGCAATCTAATATAACACTGAAACTCTAAATCACTGCCTCTAAACTTAACACAGAGATAACTTAACATCTCTCAGATACAGTCTCAAGAAAATGTAACATTTTCTGAACAGACAGATGCATGCATGCTGCACCTGCTGTATGTATGCTTATTTATCCTTTACATAACACGTGTAGTACAACCAGGTCAGTAAAAGCTTTGATGTTGGCTATTAGAGTAAAGGGAAAAAGAATACTGTAGTGCAACCAAATGCCACAATGGCTAAACAGACAATGGTAATACCAGTACCACAGGAACACAAACTGTTTTACTGATAAATCACTGGGATTGCCACTTAAACTGGTCTGTTCAATTTTCTTTAAGACTCCAAACATAACAACCAAGTCAGGTGTAAGATATGGAAAAGACATATGTATCACAATACTATAAAACACATGATATATAGATGTGCAGTTGCATCCGACATCCATATATCATTTAGAATTGGCAAAACATATGCTGGTGTATAGAGCCCACAAAGGAACACTGCATGGAGATTTCACAGTGTGGTGCAGAGCCAGGCTGCAGGGTCAGACTAGTCCACATGGTGGCTCTGCTGCACCTCTGATAAAACGCCTTGTGTTCTCCAGCCTGAAATCTTAACACAGTCTTGAGATTATAACCATGACACAGTATGTTCTCTTCTTCAAATCAATGATTTAATGAGCCCAACATGCTCCTTTTTGTAAGCCTAACCGCATGTCAACACAACATCCACAACTTCCCACTGACATCTTTGAGATTAAATAGCATAGACATCAAACTAGTTCTGTAATGTTCTGTAAGTATTTCTTGTACAAGTTCATCTTCAGCAACTTTTCTACAACTGTCAATAGATAAAAAGGAACTGCTCCTGCGGTTTCCTTCTTACTATCTTACTATAATATAAACCTGCTGAACTATATTAAGAAATTTACAAATGCATACAAAGCCTACAATATTTTGCAGAACAGTCTTCTAAATTGACAGAGAAAAGCAGCACCACACTACATGCAAACACAATCCATTAGCCATTAAAAAAGCTAAAAAAGCACAGGACTCACCTAGTGTGTTCTTTCATTTGAATACAGAGTGATAAAAGAAGGCAGCGCACTGAGCAGCACTGCACACTCACAAGCACGAGCTACAGATACTACATCTCGTCTGGCCAGCTCTGGTGGAGCAGAGAGTCACATGGACCATATGAGGGGGAAAAAAAGTCTGCTGGAATCCTTTGGCTCTATGCTTGGCAGCTACACAGGCTGTTCAACCACTTTAGTGAGGCTTTATAAAATAAAAAAAAATAGGCCAATTAGAAAGAATTTTCTATTCTGACTGTTCCACCAAAGTACTGCATATATCGACATTTTAATGTGGTCTTATATTTCAGCAGGAAACAATATAGTTTCTCTCATTAAACGTGATAAATCACAGAGGAAAGTCCAAAGTGAGTGTTTTGCTGAGACAGTCTGCACCTGTGGCGCATTTAAGTACTGACGTGATAGTGTTAAAAACAAGAGATGGTGACAGTGGGAGGGAAGGCAAGAAAAAGCTCCAAATTAGAACTGTGTCTGTTTTCAATTATCAGACCTGTCAACATGTTGGGGATGTTTTTCCCAGGAGATGTAGGCAAATGAATCATTTGTGTTTGCATTGCTTTTTTGAGTGTTTGTATGCCAGTCTGTGTTTATATACAACTTATGCAAATGTGTGCATTCAAGCTTGTACAGTGTCAGTGCAACCACAAACGCATTTGCACATGTGCAAGGTGGGTTCAGGAAGAGGAAAAGTAAGCCATTAGATTCCTTTCATGTCTCTATATTTATGCTAATTTTTATACGTGCTGCGACACTGCCAGGAAATGAGTCGCCCTGCCATTTTATTGCCACGCCACAGTCATTCTGCCAGAAACAGCAAAGGCATCCGAGTGAAGCCTTGCTTTTTCTTCCAAATTCACATCATAGCCAGCAGATAACCCTACAACCAGGGCATTTTTATTTAAGCAAAGCAACCAACGACAAATGCTGCCCTCTTGATAGAAGGCTTGATAAAATATATTTTTTTAATATGGAAATGTTTTCCCATGCAACGCAAACTGCAATAATATTCACTCTAACTTAAGTAAGTTGACTAACTGGCAGCTGAACTCTTTCCCAAACATCAATTTCCTCTGGATACAGAAGCCGAGTCCAGAGTTTGGGTTAGAACCAAATCCATTAATACGCTACACCAGCTTTGTCACTTCATATGAGAACCAGAGTCATAAAGTCCAGGACAAGACAAGGTCTTGCAGATGGAAATCAACAGATATGTAGCTAATAGGAAGTGCTCATTATCACAGAACACAGAGCTGCTTGTAGACATTCCCACTGTCACAAATAAACTACCTGCATAAATATTTTTTACATGTCAAATCTCACCAGCACATTTTATGGTCAGTAGTTTAGGACAAGTTGAGATTTACTAGATAGAATTTTATGTGGAAGAGGAGCTTAGCAGGAAACACAGGATGATCAGTATGTCTGTGCAACGAGGCAACACTTTGCCTGCTGCACCTGCTGCTAGTTTCTCTTTTCTTCATGACTGATTTTGTTGGGTCACAGTCATTCATACTGTAAGCATTGGATGGGTCAAGGCATTCTTCATTCATACATACTGTATAATATCTTTCAGTTATAAAATCTTGTTTTAATAGATCCGGTCTGGCAACACAGGGGCATCTTCAACAATCAAGTAAAATGCAGTTGATCTTGACCACAAAAACACAATACAGCCAGCAGATTGTTTGTAAAATGGACTCTACCGGTAGTGGCGCTTCCTGGACCGGGATCTGGAGCGACTTCTGGAGCGAGAGGTGGAACGGGATCTTGACCGGGACCTTGAGCGGCTCCCAGACCTCGAGGCTGATTTCGTGGATCTGGACATCACTGCAGCCAGCCCACCTCAAACTGTCGCACAAAAGAGTTGTACAGTACGGCCGAGTTAGGATTTGAGGATGTGAGAAAGCAAACAAACATAAAATTGGTTATTCAATCACCTTTTTTTAAGGCACTGGCTGCATAGAACAGATATTAATCATCTGAGTGAACAATTGGACGAACAATTATCACGGAAGAAAATACATTTGAAGAAAGCCAAGAGTCAGTTATCCATGAAATACAATATCCAACAGAAATGAGGCATCCGAGATGCGCCTCAAAAGCAACGCAGAAGCTGAGTGAAGAAACAGAACAGCTGTGAAAAAGGAAGAAGGCAATCTGTAGTAGTGTAGGGCATCCGAACAGAACCAGTTTTATTTAGTCACTGATCATTTGCATAGAGGGCAGTCTTACGTCAGTCATCTGACTACTTAACACTATGAAGTACTAATACAAAGATATAGTTATCAGTAAGATACACCATACCTTTTTTATTTCCTCCACTGCAGAAGATATACAGCAAATCAGCTAAAATAATTTAAAAACGTGATGGAAATGTTTGTTCTCTAGTCATTGTCTTCGCAAGAAAACCGATACAAGATAAGTATCCAAGCCTCACCACTTATCTTCACAGTTAATATTTTAAATATATACATATTTCCTTTTAGTTAGAACTTGTGAACTCCACTGACGTCCTTTGAGCATGTGACAAATGAGAGAAAGTTGAAGATGTGAACAGATGTGGCTTAAAATATTCAGCACAAATGACTGAGATGATCATTTTGAGGAAAGTAATGAGAGGCCATATTATGCTTGTCGACTAGAACAGGTATTTTCACACCACATTAAACTAGTGTAGGCGTCTTTACATAAAATGTAAGACTGGTCTAATCTAGTCCATGCTTGGTTGTTTTTATATGCCTTGTTATTTGTGATTAAAAAGCAATGGTTACTGTTAAACTCACACCTGACAAGTCCAAAGTTAAACCTTTCAAGTCATCATCACCCCACTAGATTAATAAGAAATAAGTTTATTTCCTCCATTCGCTTGTGGTTAATGATCTGCTGTGAACCTGCTAAGAGAGATGCTCACTTTGGACTACATGCTCAGTGCACTCAGTGACTTCAGTATACTTTTAACTTCAAAAGATGTTTGTTTTCTCGAATCCGCCTGTGCTTCACTTGTATACTCCCAAAATGATTAATACAGTTCTATAGTAGGAGCGTCTAATTCTTTCCAAGGCCCACAAGGCATTATCTGTGACAAATGATCCTCAGCTTACAGTAAATGCCAGGGATCAAATAATTGATCTTTCATTATGAGACTCATCTTCAGGGACTTTGGAAGGAGGAAATTGCAGGCTGCACATGACAGGGATTTCAAAAGCATTGCATGCTATCACATGGTGGTCCCAATGTGTATCCTTTCCACTATTTTCAAACGTATTGAAATGAATTCCCCCCCCCCGCCTCCTCCTCCTCGTGCACCACGAACGTCCCACTCTCCTCATTCCTGACAGCTTGTTGGTTTTGGCTTTAAGAGAATAATTTCCTGAAGGTCCAGCCTCAACAGACGGCCAATTTAGCTTACTCTGCACATTTCGAGAATGGCATTCAGATGTGCCCCTTTTCCAGCATTTGGTAGCTAAACAGGAAAATAAATAAATTGTAACAACCTGCTTAATTTTGCTTTATATACCAAAGAAGTACGGAATTCTTGAGGAAAAGTTTAATTCTCAGTTTGTTGTAATAGCTGTAATAAAATGCTTAAAACCAGCACATCTGTGTTTGAGACATTTTCATATGGCTGAAAATAGTTTCCTTGAAACCTCTGAATGGGTGTCAACAGAAACTGTATACAAAACAGCTAGACAGAGCTAAGGTTTCCCAGCCAAAATAACTATTGCATTATGGCTGCTTTATTAACACACAATAACCTAATTTTGGCAGAGGGTGACTATATGCATGTATAGTACATGCATGTAAGAAAGTGGACTGTCCTTGCTTCCTGTATTCAATATAAAAACTAGTTGGTAGAATTGAACAGTGGGATCGGTTTTGATAGCTTCACTCTGAATGCTCGATTGATAACCAGCTGCAGCTGTCCCTTCTCCACACTGTGTGGTCGGCAGCCTAATCGCTGAGATTTCAGCATCTCAAAAAGGCTGTGGTAAGCCTGGCCTTTAATCACTCACTACTAGATTTGCGCACACAAATGGTTACACATGTGCACACACGTCTTACTATACTTGTGAGGACTTTTAGTTGATTACATTTTTTTCACCTAATGTCTGCTTTCTCACTTTTACCACATCCTAACACTGAACTAAGTACTTCACCAACTGCCAACCTCATCCATGTGCTTATCAACCACTGAAATTATGTTACTATTAATACCGGTACACTTGACAACTCTGAACCAAATCCTGGACTTGATGATGCAGTCACAAATGGCAGCACAGTGCCAAAAAACAATAACATTTCCTGGTTTAAAGTCTAACTTCAATCTTCCTGGTTTAGAGTTTTTTCAGAGTTTTATCTTCTGGATGTCCTTGTTATTGATTATCTAATGCTTGAATCATCAGGTGTAAGATGTTGGGATAAATAGAACCATCATAAAATAGAAAATATTAGTATTTTATAACGATAATTAAACAAGGTTAAACTTCCTCACAAATATAATATTGAACTTGTTTGACAGGCATCTTAATGGACAACCTTAGTCACCTTATTAAAAAACAAAAACAAAAAAAACACATACAACACAGCATTAACAGGAACAACATGCAAAACCAGAAAAGCAGGGGACGTAAACATTGTGGATTAGAAAACAATTGCGGGAAAGAACCAAAATGAATAGATACAGTATGTTTTAGATAGTAAAACAGAATTAAACTGATTATGGTCCTCACATGGGTAGAAGTTCCAGAGCACGCACACACAAACATGATTAAGAGCCCCCCTTGGAGTAGAGAACGACAGCTGCGTAATCCTCATCAGCTGTTTATTTCATGTAACGGCAAAAGTAGCTCTGATCAACAATGGTCTGGCAACTTGATACACGGCTCAAAGCGTACGAAAAGTCACACTCCACTCTATCAACTGCCCTATCATTAAGACGGATGCCACAGTGGCAGCTGGAATCACATTTGCTATCTATATGTGCCCCTGAGACACCCTGCTCGCTATTTCAGAAAAGCAACTGTCATTGGCACAATCTCTGGTTATTGAAATGTGGCAGTCTGTCTTAGTATTCCCTCAAGACGCTTCACATGCTGAGGCGGTTAATGGATAGCAAAGCCACTGGCAGTGCTGTTTTAAGACTAGATAAACCTTTCAGCTTCCTTCGTGGATTATTAAATGAAAACAAAATTTTTTTTTTTTTTTTAAACTTCTGAATAGCCAGACTGATTCAGTTATGTCTAAATGAGTATAAGCTGACTTTTGTTTGTCTTCAGGGAGCTACTGTAACTGCTAGAAAGACAAACAGATGACCTCATGCAGAGATTGCCTGCAACATTATTCTTCGCTAATCACCTACAGTGACAGATGAGAACACCATTCAGCTTGGCATTGCAGTTGGCCACAAGGTTAATGATAACATGATCCCAGTTGCCGCTAACTTTCTGGTAACTAAGGCAGTTCAATATCACAGTTTTGTAAAGATGTGTGCTGCTTTTTATCATTCAATTCTATTTGAAAAAGTTCTTACAACAATAATAAACAGTTTGTAAAAGTAGCTGCCACTGTACGGTTTCTACGACATGAGGCTACTTTTTCCTGGGAAATGGCATTCAGCAGAGTGTCACTGAGGCATCTTCACACCAACATGCTTCTCAGCTCTCTGTCATCACCACGTCAAGAGGGAACTCATCAGCTGAAGGTCCCCTCTATTTTGGTCAGCTGGGAACAGCCTGGCAAATGATGAGTTATAGCTCTATTTTTCCAAAAATGTGTACAGTTGTCCTTTTTTAAAGTCTCTGCATACAGCTATAGACACAGTTGGTGTTTATGTTGTTAATTATGAGTGGCATGTTGTATAACCAGAATATTTTAACTTCACTTCAACACCAGTTCATTTCGTTAATTGAGGAGCGCAAGTTGCCTCCACACATTAAAAGTTTCTTCTCTAAAGAAATGGAACAAATGTGAGCACCACCTCTGTCACTGTCAGCAACAATTTTAAGCCACATACACATAACAAGTTGATTAAATGAGCAGTATATCCTCACAAAGAAAGTGGCACACACAAAAGTGAAAGCAAAATGTTGTAGTGCTACTCCAGTACATGCCTGCATACTTGGACGTGGGCACACCTTTTCATTGTTTGTGTATTTTTGTGCAGCTGGTATTTGTTAAAGAGGATCAGCCAGGATCCTGCAGCAGCCTAACAGGAAATTGCATGATAATGTTTTCAAATTTTTTTTTTTGCATCACTGGACCCCAGAAATAGATTCACATTGCACCACAAAACCCATTTAAATGAGCATTTACAGGAAACCAGTGTCTAAGAGACAATTCTTACAGCTATTTTTAGGCTTGGATCAAGATTGTAGCTGTTTACCGTAGGTGGAGGGACAAGTTAGTGAAACCTGCAATCACAAGTCATTTTGTCATCAGGCTAACCCCTAAAAACAGTTATATAACCAGTAAAATTAAACAACTTGCTGTATTGAGGTCCCCCTTGAACCCTCCGGTGGTCCGAGGAAGCACTTTGGAAATCACTGAACCATTAAACAATGTTCAAGATATAAATGTCTACCAGCATCATGATATTAAGGCTATGACTGCTGAGCTTCCAGCACATGATTCAACCCTTACTCCACAGATATTTTCACTACACTCAATTCAAATGACATCACCTTACTCCAAATGAAAGCATATCAGAGCCAGTGGGGGTCATGTCCTGGATGGGATGGACAGTGCATCCTGGAGTTTCCTCATGTGCATCATTCAATTAGGAAAATAACAAATCTATCAGGAGGACACGCTTAACATCACATCAGGAGATCATCCAGAGCAATTCCTCTCTCTGAGGATAAAATACTATATGGTCTATTTGTCAGTAACAGAAATGTAATTTCGAAGCTTGGCGGCAAATAATATTTCAGTGACTTTTTGACATGGATGATCCCTGTGCTGCGCGACTTCCCTTTAAACGACTGTTGCTGCAATAGAAAATACATGATTTTCTATACATTTAACCCCAAATAATTCCCCGAAGAATAGAGAGAAAAATAAAAAATAAACTCCTTACCGGTCGGCGTTGTCGTTCAACGTTGTCGCGTCACATTCAGGCAGAAACGGTGTAATATTTCAGAAATGAGTGAAAGACAGTTTATCTCTGGTCTTCTGAGTGTCTGCGCTAGTTATGCCCAGTTTATGCCAGTGTATGTGCGTGTGTTTGTGTGTGTGTGTGTGTGTGTGCCGGCTGGAGTCTGCGGTGTTCAGAGAAAGGGGGTGTGACCGCTCCGCGCGGCTCAGAGGTTCATATTTCCTTCCGCCCTCAACGCCGTCTGTCGAAACACCTTCGCTACATCGCAGTGAACGGGAGCGGAGTCCAGTAAACCGTGTGTTAGAAGTGCAACAGGCTAATAGGTCCACCGCCCTATAATTACATCATTCTGTCATGGAAACCTAATAATCCCTGACGAAAACTCACTGTAGTAACCGTGGTCCTAAAGGGAGCAGCTGCTGGCCATAAGCTGCTGTGTCTGCCTACACAATGGTGTTAAATTACATTTATTATACTCGTAACCTATTGTGAAATGATTGTATTTTCATTTGTTTATTATTAATAGGATGTAATTTCCTTACTCCTTTTTGGATCATCACCAGCTAGCCTATTAGTGAATAGATACCACATTTATTGTACTAAAGTCCAGTTTTTATTTGTGCTGTTTGTATTTTCACCTGTCACTTACACTCAGGAGCCAATACAACATGGGATTGGATTTGCATTAAAGTGTCGGAAATGTGTAAATTCAGTCATATGTTTATTATTCAGGTCATAGTTAAGGGTGGTGTTGTACTGGACTACATTACATTGAGATGTGTTTCTCCTTCCGATTTCCATGTATGAGGGGTGCAGAATATTCTGTAACATACTGCATGTGGTATTATCCTTCAGTAGGATTTCAATTCCCCAAAATCCTGGTAAAACGTATGGGCAGTTTACAAATGTGGGGTTGATACAATAAATATCAGAGATGGCATCAACTGTCATCTACTGATGATATGATGTTTGCTGTTTGACCTCATCTGCATAAAAGTAACATGCGATATAGAGTCAGTACTTTTGCATGTATTCATTTTATTGTTCAACAATGTTGTGTATGTTAATCATTTTTAATTTAAAGAGTTTCTTAAACAATTTCATACCGGTGACATCAGTCCTTAAAAAGCTGCTATCCCACTAACATAATTTCACTGGTATGGGTTTCAGTGGAGGGCTTTAGTGGCTCATGATCTGTATCAGAGGCTTTTCCATCCTGCCAAGAATAGATTTTTGGGAAAAATGCTAAATCTTTCTAATAGTTTGGATTGCTTACTCTACAACAAATCATCTGTGCTATTCTATTATATGTCTCTTTAATAATATTCCACTAGTTTTACTTACATGTTACCAGTGTTTTAAGGAGAAGCTTAATGAGACTTTTAATGTAAAAGTCAGGAAGGGTATCGGTCAGTTAGGAGTCACACACGGCGTGATTCTAGGATCTCTTATCACCAAGTTTTC
The DNA here is from genome assembly GCA_005408345.1 of Macquaria australasica. Taxonomy (NCBI): domain Eukaryota; kingdom Metazoa; phylum Chordata; class Actinopteri; order Centrarchiformes; family Percichthyidae; genus Macquaria; species Macquaria australasica. The sequence goes on along the minus strand of SEMN01000038.1, from coordinate 624,357 downwards.
TTGGCTTGTCGTCAATATCAATAGGTTCTACATTCATCACAGTCCAGAGTTCATGTGGCTGCCGTGTACACTTTATTTTCCTTCCTCTGGAATACTCTACATAAAATAACTATTATTGTTATTATGTCTGCAGTACACAGTAGCCAACAAACGTGTACTGGGAACATAATTGTTGCTGATCATCCTCATAACATAAATAAAATATCATGACGTGCATATGTGTGCATCACACCTAACATGGATAATACAATTTTAAATATTGCTATCATCATATCTACCTAGACACAGCCTACTCACTGTCTACAAAAACAACATACTTGGGGATTTCTGGATTTAAAGTGAAGACATCCTCTTGGATTTGGACCTTTGATCTGTTAATAATCGCCATAAATCTTAATGTAGACCAGACAACATTTACAAGGTGATAATATTCTTAAAAGCTGCAATAAGAAAGACTTCGAAGCAGGATTTACAGAAGATTAATTTGAGACTTATGTGGCCTTACAATTATTTGTACAATTGCTGGTCTGCGTGGGGTTGCCCACTGCCTCTATCTTATGGTTGGAGAAGGAAATGGAGATATAGTATGTGATATGCACCATTTATGCTTTTTGAGCTCCATGAAGTTATGTCCAGCAACTGAAATATAATCCTCTTTGCCAACGTTTGGTTAGGGTTTGTTTTTCTTCCCAAATCCATTCAACTCCTGCTTTACACATAGATATTGTAGTCAGTCATAATGTCCACTGTGCTCCTCTTTTTTTGGTACTATGTTTTTCTAGCATTTTTACCTTTTTTTTTTATCAAATAAAATATACTTCAGTTACTGTAAATTGTCCAACTGATCCAGTAGCACAAACTACGACATCTATTTGAATATGTCACTTTTACCGTCTAGCATGTAGCTGTTGAGGAAACATATCTCTTCATCATACGTCTCCCTGTCTGTCCAGGCATAATGTGTCATGGCAAACTACAGCAGTGTATATTTGCATTGGAAATAAATTCACCCATAAGTGGTTATGTGTGCACATGCCACTGATACATCCTGGAAGTGCCTCTGACGTGCTCATTTGATTAATTCAATCTGAATATCAGGAAATTGACACAGAAGAATACACAAGTCAGCTAATGTAGGCAAAGTGGACATCAGAAGTGGCTGAAAGGCAGATCAGGGAAGTGACATGTTTGTATTGTTTTAAGTTCATAATGTCAGAGTTAAGAGTCTCTCACAGACTTCAGTGCTTTGCAGAAAACTAGTGCCAGCAAAAGACACAAACTGTGCTAGTTTGAAAAAGCCATGAAGCTAAAATCCAATAACCAAGTGATGGCAGCTAACATTTGTCTGGGGTTATTTATTCAAAACAACCCTGTTCAGTAAAGCTTAAAGTACATGTTGATCTGTTGATCACTTTGGAATCATATCAATAGAGAGAGACTGACTACATTATATAACGTCTCTTAAACCATCAGCCTTATTACATTTTTTTTCTTCTTAGTCTTCAAGAAAAACGACACAATGAATACATCCTTTCACATTTTCTTACAGCCAATTAAGGCTGTTCTAAAATTGGTTAGTTTTTTTTTTTTTTTTTTTAAATAATTTCATGCAGTGTGCAGTATGAAATGGAATAGTACATATTTCTGCAACTGTACAAGCATCTATGGTTTATTATCAAGCAGTACTACTGGAAATGCAGTAGCCCAAGAAAATGTTAGTAAAAGTGGGAAACAAGGAATAGCAAAATGATTGTGACTTTTTAGCTACGCTAACAGCATGGCTCTGGGGATGGCAATCAGTCGATCGGCCTGTCCTACTTCAACAACTTTTGGGTGGATTGCCATGAAATTTAGTGCAAACTTTCAGGGTGCCCAGAGGATGACTTCTGTGATTCCTTGACTTTTTCTTCAGCGCCCTGAGGTTGACATTAGTGGTTTTGAGTCAAATGTCTAAAAACATTATTGGAAGGATTTCCACGAAATTTGGCAAAGACAATCATGTACCCCTCAGGATGAATTGTAATATCTTTGGTGATCCCTTAATTTCATCTAGCACCATTATGTGGGGTCTAGTCTTTTCTCTGTCATGATTTGGCATTTGCCTCCCAAAATTACTCCCTCAACATACTGTATTGTGTGCCACAATTGCCCAATTTTAGTGATTATGTCAACAATTTTCAAATTGGATTCAAGGTAATTCCACTAATGTTAAAAAGTCACAACCTTTTCCCAGTTCACTTATTCTTTCTAATTACATTACAATTACATTGCCTTAAGCAGAATACAATATTTTCAAAGACTATTGCCTGCCAGTTTATAACCTTGATACTGTCTGTCTTTGTTGAAAGTCAGCCCTTGGATGGCCCTGCTTTAGCACCTACAGTTTTCCCTGTGGCCCCTTCCCATCCATCTCTCTATCATATCACCACTGTCCAGACACCAGGCAGGTTATTTTGGGCAATCCCTCTGACACCACTTTCTCCCTCTGTGCCGGGATAAAAGAGTTCATACTCGCCCTCCTTTATATCCTTCACACCTGTTGGAGCTGTCCGTCTCCTTGCTTCAACGTTACTTCTAATTACTGCACCTAAAATCCCCCAGACTGGGGAGTGTTACATGTTACTTGCCTTTTTATAGAAGCTGCACATAAGAAATTACTTAATTTCTCAGGATGTTTAGCTGTATTTGAGGCTTGTTTGTTTTTTAAATACATTAACTGAAATAACTCATCCAATATCCCATTGTACGATCATGGAAGATAATTATATTTCATGCCATAAATCACTTGATTTCACAGGATATTTAGCTGTATTGGAGCTTTTTAAAATATATTAACCAAAGTTACTCTTCAAATATTATTATATTCTATAGAGATTTATTTTTGTAAATCTTTTAAATCTCAGAAGTAGTTTTAGGTGAACAAAGACATATTGCCAGAAACAAACAACTGGTTGTTAGGCTAAGCTATTCCTTGCCAGTCCTTTTGCATAACATTGCTTTGATATAGTCCATCTGGTTGTGGTTACCTCTTGTTAAGAGCCAAACTCCCCTTAATAATGCTGTTGCTGGCTGACTGATTGTGTAATTCATCTTTAGTGGCAGTGTGGTACCAATTTCAGGAATTAATTATTTCAAAATAAAGCTTTGATTGTTTTAAAGACTTTGTCTTTCGCAATAGCCACATTCAAATAACCAAATCCTTTTCCAGTCCATCCATGCTGATAAAACATCACTGCTTGTAAAAGCACATGGCTAAATTCAATATGACTCAACAAAATGAGACTGTGTCAAATCTCATATTGGTTCCAAGTTCAGTGTCAGCTCACTTTGTAAGATCTACAACCCTGGCACTTCCTCCTTGTTCCACCTACAAAGCACTGATATTTAATCTCTGGTCATTTTTACAGCTTTTCCACGGTCCACTGAGATCCAAAGGTCAACTTTATAAAAAAAAAACAAAAAAACGAGATGCCTGCTTTGAATTTGATGATTTGAGGAAATAATACTTACCAGTGTTTCTGGCAATCAAAAAGCCAATTGCATAAGCCATGGATTTTTGGTCAGATTATAGACAGTGGCGGGAGAAGTATTCAGATCCTTTGCTTGACTAAAAGTACCAATACAACAATGTAAAAACGCTCTGTCACAAGTAAGAGAGTGAGTGATTTATTGTTATATCATTAGATTGTTACTACTGATGACTCAATAAGTCCCATTTTAAGGTTGTAGCTAGTCGAGGTGGAGCTAATGAGAACTATTTTATATACTGTTACTGTTAGGTACTTTGATCTATCAATGCATTGTATTTATACGCTCATGTGTATTTTGAATCTAAAATCTTAATTTGAAATGTTACTAGTAACTATACAGTAGCTGTCACATTAATGGAGTGGGGTAAAAAGTATTTATTTGCTTCTGAAATGTAGGGGAGTAGAAGTACAGAGGAGCATAAAATGGACTCAGGCAGAATGAGTAGGATTTGTCGGTTGCATTCAAAGTTGGCCCTCCTCCCCGGCTCGTAGCTTCCTTTTGGATGCGCGCTTACGATCTGGCACCTGGTCGCTACGTCCCACCCTCACACCCTGAGCGCTGTTATTGGCTGGGAGCTGCACACCCACTGCCCAAAGGTTGACGCCCAGAAACATCCCGAACACAGCAAAATAAGAAAATACAGGCAGAGGGCAGGGTCTCTGCAGAAACAGACACCGCCACACACTTCTAGTGGGTCATAAGTGATGATTGAGAGGTTGAAAGGGATTATTTTTGTATATGAGTGTATTGGGTCTATACATAGTTTTGTTTTTGTTTTTTTGTTTTTAGGAAAATCCTACTCATTCTGCCTTTTAAGTACAATATCTGTGTCTGTGTATTCATACATTGCACCACTGTTTTTAGACAAAGCAGATTTTCCATTGGCAACCTGTTGAATTGCTTTTCCAACAGTTGTAAATCCTTCAACACTTGTACTGCTGTCAAATACAGCTTATGTTTACGATCATTATATTTTGGGGTTTAATGTCCAGTTCACTTTGGTACATCCATTCAGATCCAGCTTTCCCACCCTATAAATGATCATATTTGGCCAAGTGAAAAGACACTCGCTATGCCATCACACCATCTGCATTGTCCTTACCGTCACCATGAACGTCAGGTTATCCGACACCTCTCCAACACAAGATGGATGTCTCTCTTGTCCTCTTTGTTGTCAACACAGCCGACCCAAGAGTCTGAGAAGATGAAGACGTAAGCAAGACAGCTGCCCATGCCTCCAGAGGGTTCCATGACCCCTGTCCAGAGCCTATTATCACCTTCTAGACGTTTCTGTGGGGCTTGAATCCCACCCTTACCCATCAGACCCCCTGTCAGCAATAGGACAGAAAGGTGGAAACCCAAGATGGAGCTGCTTGCTCAGGGGGGTTTAATAGAAGCTCTGATTATGAGCAAGACCCTGATGTGATTAGTAGACAAGTAAAGGGAGCCAAAATGGTTTATTTGTCCTTGGGGGAGTGCTTTGTTTTTTCAGTCTTGCAATGGTAATTACTTAACATTCCTCCTGTTCCACCATAGACCCCCTATACTGCAAGTCATTAGCCAAACATGCACATCAAGCTCAGCCACCTCATATGTTTTTCTCTCACAAAAGTCATATCACTTGGGTTCATGAGATATGTTCTCTGGGCAAGCCTCTAAGTTCTTGTTTAACATTGTCAAATTAGAATGGAGACCTTTTTGTACTTTAGAATTTACTTTATTTCATTTATCTGTAATGTAGGTCTTATCCATGTCATTGCTCATTGACAGACTCACCACAGTGTGAAAATTACACTTATTCTTATACTGTACAATTTAAGATATAGAAAGAGTATTAAACATTCTGTGGGCTTTTGATTCTGCTGAAATACAGTAACATTTAATGTTATTAACCTAGATGGAAAACCGAGTCAAGTTAGCAATTTGGGTTCTGTTTTATATTATGAGATTGCGATCATGCTACTAGATCTCAAATAAACACCAGAACATGAAAAAATATGTTTTGGAACAAAGAGGCCAGTGTGTTTCAAAGATACCACTTGCATTGAAAGCACATGTCGGGCACAGAAACCAAAGGAAAAAATTAACTTTTTCGAAACTCAAGCTACTCTCACTGGGATTTATTTTGCACATGTATTTTTTTCTCCAGACTAAAGTACATTCTGTATGTAACTTAAGCATCATTGCATCATTATGAATTATTAGACATATGCAATTATCAACCAGAGATGAGCTGAAAAAAGTTGGGATTTGTTCAACTTTCCTATTTCCCATCACAGTATATTGAAAACCACATTGTAAGACAACTTCTGAACATGTTGTGCATAGTCACATTTCAGTTCCAGACAGTAACTTCAAATACAGCATAGAGCTCAGTAACTTTTTTTTTCTCTTTATTTCAAGAGATAGTTGCTTTGGTTTCTGGAACCGAACCCCTTCTGGCTTCGGATCAGATCCTACCAGAACATTCTCTCCTGTGTGCTCACTGTCTCCTCCTTAGATTCCCAACGTCTCAGTACAGAATACAAAGCACCAAAAGGCCAATGGACTGCCCACACTCCTTTCTCTAGTGATCAGTTCCCTCAGCAGGGCTTCTTCTTTCAACTAAGTTTGGTTCTAAAAGCCCCCACTTAGAGTCCATGCCAGCAGGCTAGACCTAAATAGACTACCCATATGATGCAGCACAGCAGTCTCATAAGAGGAACTTTCCCTGTGCATGTTGCTCACACACGCAGTTCAGCAGCTGGGTCAGTTGGAGTTACAGCTAAGAGCAGTCTGCGTCAAGTGGGGGATTGTTGGTGGGGGGCTCAAGGTTTCCATGTATGAGGTTTTGATGAATCAGTACCTGGGGGACATGGAAAATGTTGTTCTTTAAAGTGGAAGCCAAATACATGACCGGTATGAACTGCCAAGCAGTGTTAGAGCAAGTGGAGTGAGTGTGGTGGTGCAATGAAATTAGATTTATTGATTGATTTATTAGATTTAGATTGCTTCATTTGTAACTCAACTCAGCAGGAGGGGACAGCAGGTGGTAAGGTCATACAAAGAGCCAATGATGGCAAATAAATGATCAGAAAATGAACCAAGTTGGGGTCTAAGGTCAGACGACACCTCTTGTGGCATCTCCCCAAATACTTCCCAAACTAAGGAACTGGATCCTGTTTGTCGTTTGCCCTCTACTGCTTTACAGCTTCTCGGGTTTGATATTCTATCAGCCTACTGAGGGATAGTGCAATTGAGCCTGGCTGTCTGGGATCGAGGTGCTTATTATACTCTAGGTGTAGGTGGCTATTGCAACGCGTTGGCAAGTCTGAGAACATTTTGCCACAGCGATACTATAAAGCAGATGTTGAGGTGTGATTCAGCCCTTGTAGCAGCTGACGCATGACATTTCCATCCACGCTGTGCTGACAAAAGACATTCAGCAGTGCATCACACTTTGACTGTTAGTTCTAGATGATCTTAACTAAACACAGATGCAAGTGATCAGATTAACAGAGGAAGTGTCCTCTAATAAGTGGTAAAAAGTTTCTGCATCAGCCGCATCATTCAGATACTAAGATCTGTATCTGTGAATTAAAACAACTGGAGCTATAACTGCAGAGTTCTTCAGCTGGCAAGGTAACAGTTCTTGTTTAAATGTACAGTGTGCATGCAGCCCTCTACACCACATGTATTTGTTTGTGTATGTGAAATGCACATGGGAGTCCATTGTGCAAAAGGAAAAACACTTTAGCCTCCATCACAGCTGCACTTTCTCATACCCAAGGTAGGCGTCCCCAGGGACAGCTAGACGCCCAGAGGATGGTCTTTATGATGGGGAGCAGCTGAGGCTGCCACTCTCCACCGAGCCATCCGGGGCTTGGCTCAGTCCCATGGAGGGCAGTTTGTGATCTGCTACATCAATAAAAAACATTACAAGCTCACCTCTCTCCCCAGCTGCAGTCACCAGGGCTGTTTGCGTTTGAGGTGAGAGGACGAAGAGCTGACCTGCTTTCACACTCGCACACACCTATTTTTTTTTTTGTTTTTGTTTTTTTACAAAGACACCAACGCAGGTGCACTCATGTGCTGCGTACCTTCTGTCTGCGGTCTTCCATGGATAAAATTAGTGCCTGTGAAAATCCACCCAACCTTTGGTGCCAGATCTTCCTGAGCTGTCACTCAGTATTACAGGCTGTCATCGGTTTCACTTACAGTTAGCGTTCCAGTGGATCACTTGTAACTTGAGAACATAATCAGGAGACAGGCAGCATAGAAAAAGGCTACATATTCCATCATAAAACGTGCATATGGCGTCCTGACACCTGATAGGCTGCTCAGCTTTTTCCCTTTACCTTATTTCCCCCCTGTGGTGGCCTGAGAGTAGCATGTTTAATTTACTTCTGCTACAGAAACATCCATATAATAAAACAATGGGTGGCAATGAACACTTAAACAGTGCTTATGCAATCATAGGGTTCACATAAAGTTCAAGTAAGCATATCCTAAGCTTATTATCAATTCAGCTTGAAAGTTATTTTCACTTAAGGGCATTTCTAGCTCTAGGAATATTGTTTTTACAACTTTGAAATATATATGGGGTGGTTGACATCATATAAATTATATTTATTTGTTGATCTTTTCCTGCTGGCATTTATGGGGCGGCATTTATTTTGAAGGTCATCTCCCTTAGCTGTAACTTAATCATAGCAATGAATGGATGGCATATTTTATGCCCTAGAGGTTTAGGCTCAGGGCCCATCGCCAGATCCTTGAGGTCACATTTGCAACTGAGTCACATAGTGAGTTGGGACACCACAGTTCAAATTCATATAGCTGAATCACAGCTTACCTAAGACTACTGGCCTTCACATGTCCAGAGACAAACACACCAGCCCACATGGACTTATTCTATGAAAAAAACATTTTCACTTGAAGAGATGCAAATATAATACAAAATGTGAAAATCGTTATATTATCAAGGGCTGTTTCATTTGATCGGATCATTAATGGTATTTATGGGTAAAAGCTATTACAGTTGTTACAGTCCCTAGTACCTTGAGTTTTTGTTCAATTTATGAAGTAATACATCTACTATACTTGCTAGTTCTTCTGCACTTGGAAAGACTTCAGCCGGTCATATAATTCAAAGCTGAAGTATCTTAACCCCTCTGTTTTGAATATTACACAATACACTGTTTGAGAATAACAGCCCTCTTGGAGTGAATTAAATGTAATCTCTGGTTCATTAAGTGGAGGCAGATGCCTACTGCAGGGTTTCATATCAACTTGCACTACTACCAGCGGAAGAAAAACAGAAACAAACAGCGCAATGAAAGTAAAAACTCTTACAAGCGAACAGAAACGATAAATTCCACATAGTTAAATAAATACAAAGAAATTCAGCTGCATTTAACTGTCTCCAAAAAAGGCATTCAGGAAATGGAGGGCCTCGGAGGAATGCTTTTGGAAGACCACAGTGAGTCACTTTTAGTAAAAAGAAAAACATCCCGCCACTTGTGTAGAGACAGAAAAATGTCGGTATGGCATACATCATACATCAGTTTTAACTTTCTTGTACATGTTAAAATCATTTTAACATGTGCAACTAAAAGGACTGGATGTTTGGTATTTCAACACCAGAGATACTCTCAGACTCTGGCTGTTGTGCTGAGCTGCTATTGTTGAACCGTGTGGATCCATTTAGCTTGTGGCAGAAATGGTCATAATACTTGTGGCCGGAACACGATGACTTTTTGAAAGCTCTGCCTGACAAGGCAGGCTGTGTTTCTCCTCCACTGTCTGGACACAAGATGCCTCTCAATGGCCCCGCGGCTATAGGAGTGGTGAACTGTAGGCCTTTACAGTTGCTGATGGGGGCTACATTTTTACCACTCAACATGAAATGGGTAGATGAAAGGAGGTCAGACTGAAAGCCTCGGCACAAAAATGGTTTAAAACAGTTTAAGGGTTTTTTTTGTTTTTTGTTTTTTTTTTTGTGGTAAAAAGTCATTCTAGTGAAAACCTGTCACATTGTGTTCTTTGGATTATCCAGAGTGACCAGGAATTTATGTCAGACATGGCATGTTGCTATTTAATTTTTTAAATGTCACTTTTTGATGCTGTGAGCACCACAAACAAAATTCACCATTCACCTCCACTATATTGGCATGGCAGCAGATATCTCATAATCTGGGCAGATAAATCCCAAACTAAATATCACTAGTGGTAACTGAGAAAATATGCATTTATTTGTGAACCAACCCGTTTAATCCTTCTGGTTTTCTTCAGACATTCAACTTTAACATAACACTTTTAGCAAATCACAAATCAGAGGCTCTCTAGAAAGTTGCTCTTTCTGCACAGTGTGTGCATTACAACATGCATTTTCGCTCAAACTCTTTAAAACTTTTTCCGCTCTCATTAATAGTCTTTGGTGTTGCTGTTCCATTTACTTTGGCTATGTGAATGTTGCATGTGGCCGCTCAGTAAGGACAGACTGTGACCTGAAGATATAACCAAGGTTTGTTTCAGCAGTGTAGACCTCAGCATTTATTTCACAACCAAAATAAAGTGGAATGAATAGGAAGGCATGTGCCACCTCAGCCTGTAACTCAAATATTGTAAATGAAGTCTATGCCACAAAGTCAACTTAAGTTTGTCCCCTTCTACTCCTCTGGAGGAGATGAGCTTCACAGATTTTACATACATCTGTTTATGTGAGAACAAGTTTGCTCTGCACACATGCTCCTTTCAAGTCGTGTCCTCCTTTTAAGTATACAGTAACACAGAGTCTTATTCAACAACCACAGCTTTTGACTGTTTCCTGCTGACCAGCTCGGTGCAGTCAAGCTCCTTTCTTAAAGTCATGTCAACAGTAGCTGGTGAACAAGCGGAAAATTTTACTTATTCACATTTCTGCTAAGATGTTTGCAGCCAATTTAAAGATTAAATCCAGTGATCTGCTGGTCACAAGCCCACTTCTCAAACTCTGAGACCCTAATGGGATGCTGAGTGATTTGCAAGGATATGCCAGAGCACAACTTGCAACTGCAACCACAGAGATGTTAGTCTCAGCTGACTGATTTGGTTGACTGTGTTACCCTCAGGCTATGTTTAAGCACCATGTTAGAACTGACAGTCCCCCATCTCTGTCCCTATAAAGCTACATAAGATCTATGTAATTTTCAGTAAGTAATACATATTATACAAGGCAATTGCCTCCATGACTGAGACGGAGACTGATACAAGTAAACAAAACTAATGATCTACGAAGAATCCATTTAGTCAGCAAGGAAAACAAAATCTGGTATGAATAATCTCCTTGGAAGAGGTACTCCAATACAGCTCCTACTTTGTAAAGGCTTTACAAAATGGCTAAATAAGAATGTGATAATAAGTGTTGATTATAAGTTAAGTATGCTATCAATTGGCTGATATTCAAGTTGATTTTTGGCTGTCTAGGACTGTTTTCTAGAGTAACTGTTGCACTGTAGCTCCTTGCAGCCTCATATGACCTTTTTGTCAGCTGCTGATGAAAGAAATTGCTAATGAGGCACTAGCGGTGGTTTGTTAAGACAGAAGGAAAGCAGTGACTTAAATTAATGTCGCATGGCTGAGTGTTATGGAGAGAAATCTGGCAGTGTCTATGGCTGAATGGGTATGTAGCAAATAATCGTCTACATGATTTAAGATTATGATGAGCCTGGACCCACAAGCTCTCTAAAGAAGTCGTATTTGTCAGCTGGATAGCTTCAAAGGCGTAAAACAGTATGGTAATTCTGGTTATGTTGTACATCATTTTAACTAACGGGGATGAGATGCAAAATGAATTGTGGTAACCGTTACAAGAAGGAGATGAAACCATTTTCTTGTTTTAAAAATACCATGCTAGCATCGCTGTTCACAAACATCAGCTGAGGGGAATTTCTGAGTATCAGACGTGTTACCAAAATAAGATTAGCAGACTTGTAATTGTTTTTCAGTGTGTTTAACCCCAGAGGAGAGCACCACAGTGCTCCGGAGTAACATTTAATGAGCGAAGTCTGTGGGGAAATCATCATATCTGCAAAAGTGTCACACACAGCGCGAACACACACACACGAACACACCAACTACAGCCAGATGCAGCAGGGCTAAGATGTCATTTTGGATGCTTTTGCATCGCAGAGACGTAAATGTTTCAAAGTGTTTATTGTTTCCCAAAATGATCAAGAAATCTCTCTTTATTTGCTTGTTTTAAGCCACTTGCGGCCACTTCAATCCTCACTTATTGGGGGAAAATGTTGTTTTCATCAATAGTTTGACATTAGATAATTTGAGTGTAAATGTATCTTGGATGGTGTCTTCTTGCCCATCGTCTTGTCATTGTCATTATTAAGCTTCCTGCCCTCATATCACCTTCATCAGGACATAGACATACAGTACATCAGTGCTACTGATGACTCTCTAATGAATAAGTGGGAAAGGGATCCATGCTTTTGTTAGACTGGTCTGATATTACTTAATACTTTGCACATTAAATCATATAGGTTGTATTGTTCACTGGAGGAGCTCCTAAAATAATTGAATATCCAGACATATATCAGTATATTAACAGAGCCCAGTGGATCAAAAGACATGACGTTTTCAGAAGTGTATTTTTAAAAGATGACTGTGTGCTTTAAAATTGGCTTTCTGGCCAAAATTCTTTTGACATTATGAAATGGAAACATTTTCCAAAACGTCAAAAACTTCAAATATCTATGAGTGGTTGAAATTGTAGGGAAAAAAAGCAGAGTAAATGAGCATATTAGTAGAGTAGCAGGAGCTCAGTTTGTTTCCAGTCTTTACATGTTCACACCCAGAATGATCTTGACAATCAAACAAGTCCTTTAACCTAATAAACTGCACTGGTGGATGCTCTTTTTAACTGAGAGCAGGTAGGGCATCTGGGAAACGTACAGAAGAACCCAAGTGTTCAGTTTGGTGATCACTTCTTTTCCTGGAGTTGCTCCCATCCACTAGGATGTGCCAGGATCCCATCTGGGTTTGATTCCTTCTCACACTGTGTTACTTAACTGAAAATAATTGTTTCCCAGAGAGCAACAGCCTTCACTGAGAGTAAATACAAATGACAAAAAAAAGTATTAATTCACATCAGATGTAGTGTAATTACAAAACCTTCTTATAAATTACTTTTCTTATTCCTGGGCTGTAATAAATTGCTTTGAGACTAATTAACACCTAATTTGGCAGCTAACGGTGGAATACTAAATGGTCAGCGTGCAGTCAGGTTGTTTAGTATGTTTGTTTCCCTATGAATCTTAATCAAATTTTAGCCAAATATGGATGTTTGGTGTAATATAGTTCATTTGCTTGGTTTTTCAGGGCATGGAAAAGCTACATTGGAAAAACCATCCATCAGAAAATGTCATAGAAATGTCTCTGGTGGTGTATTATAAAGTTGTTTTCTAACTGAAAGAGAAGGAAGAAGAGATTTAGCTGTTTTTCTTATTGTTTCCTCATTTCAGTTTGGACAGAGACCATGTGGAAAATGACCTCAATTTATTTGTTTGGATACTAAAGGTCAGTTTGTTCCATGCGAGTTGGTAACTGAAGAAATGCTAATTTTATGTCTTCCCTGAATTTCAACCATTATGTTGAAAAGTAACTTTTGACCTTGATGGAAAATGTCTGAAGGAAAGATGTAAAGGAGAAGTTAGGAGGAGAGGGACACACTGCTAAAACAATCCGAAACTTGAAACTGAATGTAGCAAATGCTTTTGTCCTTATGGACGGTGACTATTTGTGAACACTTCCTACAGAGGTAACTGTACAGTACATCTCTCATTATGGTGTTGACATTTTGTTGTATTTATTTTATTGTGGTGAGCCCATTCCTCATCACTGAAGCCAAAGAAGATCCCAAAACCATTGAAAAGGTCAAAGTTACCCCAACCATTTCTCCATAATAATTAGTCTATAATGTGAAAAAAGAATAGTTCTTGAAGCGTGAGCAACCAGTGGGCCACGGCCCAATAGTGGGCCTCAGAGCGCCAGTGGCGCTAGTGGCCCGGAGAGGCAGTGGTACTGCCAAATGTTTAGATTCAATTATTTTATTTTTTTTGTCATTTACAAAGCTAGTTATTTTTATTCACAAGAATACCCATAAATAAAAAAACGTCACATCAAAATGCAAAATTTCATTGAGTAATTACGTTAGAGACAAATGTGTTTTGCCACTGTTAGCTAGCTAACGTTCACTCGGATGAAATGAAAAAGTGATGTGGGAGACAACCCTGCGCCAGTAAAAGCTCCAAAACATGTGGTGAGCAAATATGAGCCTGAATACATTACGTTTGGATTCATAATGGCAGGCAGTGATGCTGAGCCGAAAGCACAATGTGTTGAATGTGGTGAAAGGTACTAAAAGCATAAGCAATGCTTTTTATGACACCCGTTGACTAAAACGTTCAACTGCTGAAATGGTGCTAAAATAGAGAGACTGAATAATTGGCCCCTTGCCATGGATTTTGTTAAGAACATTATTTAGGTTGTGTATATATTCACTTAACATAGTAAGCCGTAATGTGCCTTCTCAAGTATCTACTGTACAGTGTGACTGAATATACAGTATGCACTGTAAATGTGTTTGTAGGTGTAATTACATGTTGTATGTGTTGCATGTGGCATATCCATCCACCCACCTATCTATGTTTGCTATTTATTGCAAGCATTTGTCTGCCATATTTTGTTTTCTGCACGAGGAAAATAAAATAATTTACATTTCATTCTGGCTTTTCAAACACTGCGTAATTAGCTTGAACACTTGGAAGGCAATCCAGCCTGTGACTAAGATCACTGAGTATGTGAAGGCTGTGATGAGCCAGCCCACCTGTTTTCTCTCATGGGGTCAGTTTAATCAGGAAAGTGTGCTTGTTAGGCTTCCTCTGTGGTTCGTTTTTTGTCTCTGAACTGTATGTTCAAGCTAATTTTCTCAGAGAGTCAGAATTTGAACTGACAGTCCTCTAGTTGGAAAGAAATGTAAAAAACAGGAGTGACTGAAAAAAGGCAGAGTAAAGAGGGTCAAAGCACAATGTGAATTTATTCTTCCGCTCTTACTCTGCTGAGGGAAACATTTCCAGTCCCCTCCACTTCCGAAAAGAAACAACTCAAAAAACAAAAAAATGAGGCCCCATCAGCTTTAACCCAAACATATTTTTGTTTCTTGTCTTATACGTTCATAGCTATACGATGAAACTTGATTGCATTCAACTACAAGACACACAAGGCTCAGCTGCTGTTTTGGAAGGTGGAAAAATGCTTTCTTTTTCTGTTTTGATTTAATTTCTGTGATGGCAAAAAAAAGAGTGATCTCATTTTATACCCATTCAAACTGGTGCCAGGGAAAATGGTTTGAATAGAGCCACTGTTCTGCTCTGTTCTGTCTTGCTAGACGTCTCTACAGGGTTCAGGGGTGCTGGATCCAGAGCTACTTTTGTGGCTTTTGGTTCCGCTCCAAGGTTCAGTTAAGCGGTATTTCCCCCTTTTCCCCTTCTCTGTCTGATCTGTGCTGCAGACACATGCACAGTCTGCATGTACACTCGCTTTTACACATAATACAAAGAGCAGCCACGTTGTCACACATGTTCCATCACTCTCGCACTCATGATGACACACACAACATCTTCAAGCTCACAAACACTTTTTCATTTACACAACAAGGGCATTCACAGTTTTCTCGCTGCTTCAGCTGAGAGGAGTGACTGTTGGGGGACAGAGGGAGATGGAGCAAGTTGTCTGTCAGCATTACATCCAAGGCTGTAGGGCTCAGAAAGCTTTTAGCTTTCAGGAATAGCAATGGCGACATACTCTACCTTTGTAAACTCGCAAGGCACTCTGAAATTGTTCCTCTCATAAACACCCTCAAGCTTAAAATGATGAAATCATATCTGGTTCATTGGAAGGGCACAAACTTTACCTCCTCTTAAATTGTCTCACCCCTGCACCTATTAAATACTTTGCTGCTTTCAGGTCCAAGAAGTAAATAAGTACAGTCAACAACTGTTGCTCAACTGTTCATAGGCACCATAAGTAAAGCATTAGTTCTATAGCAAAAGACATGAACTCTCAGATTTTTTATTATATTATGTAACAGTGTGGGAAATCACATTTGGCCAAGAGGAGCCGAAACGCGCAATGGCCATCTGCCCTGTGCAATTTGACCATACTTTAAATCTATCACTGTGAAAGCATCTTGAGAGATCTGGTTTTGTAAAAGATGCAGATCAACATGATTCTGGTCTTCCTCCAGTTCTGAAACTTGTACGTATTTCCCTCGGCCCCAGTGAAGATGTTGCACAAGTTGAACATCTTCTCTGCATCCGTACAAGCATTATGCATGACCAGTCTTTGGGAAATGGCTTTTTATGATCATTGTGTGCAAAGATGCTTGGCTTTGCAGGGGTATTCTCTAGCAAGGAAGTACCCTGGCACAGGACCTCCAGATCTCAATTCCCATATAACTGCTCTCATCCTCCCACAGCCTACTGAGATTGTCTTTTTCACATAACGTTGATTTAGTGCTTTTTCACACCAGATGAAGAACACATGTAGAGGACTTTTGGTTCTGGTGTTCCTCTTTCCATGGCTTTTTTTTTAATGGAAAAGGAAGAACAGAGGACAATTCTCTTTTGTGCAAAAGGGTGCAATAACTTCATCATGCAATTTGAACGGGGAATAAATAAACATCAATAAAGTTTTTTGGAGTGCTTCCTAAGAAACGCAACAGGGTGCCAAATAAAATGCTTGCATCATGTACTTGACAAAGTCTTTCTGACTTTGATGTATGATGCCATGTGAGTGCGTCAGTAATGGTAGACTTAGCTAAAAACAAATAGTCATATCTGCACATTTTTATCTCTTCTCTGAACCCACGCTCCGAAAAGCTCGCATAACCTATAATCAGCTGCTTCGTGTACCGTAAGTCATTTGGTGTTGGTTTTTTAAGGAGACTCAGATACACATGGGAACACGCTGTGCTCCTCCTCGCAATCCACTGCAATGTGCATCATCAACACAAAAAAACGTTGACAAACATCTTTTCACGCCCTTTAGTTCTTCTTAATAAAGCAAAACACAAATCTTGACGCAAAGCTTGATATTCTGACAAGCTTCTCATGCACCATGTACCCCTTTCTTAAGTGATTCCCAGTGTCAAAAACTACAGGAGAACATGCATGTCTATATGTAGTGTGTGTATATGTGTGTGGCAACAACTACAAGCACCAGGTCTCTGGCTCACTGCAGCCTATCTTGGCTGCACCGATTGTTTTTTTGGATCTGAGTTATGCAAGTTCATGGATTAAATCAAGCTCCAAGGCAATTTTAAAGTAACCAGGACCAGCTTACTCTCCTCCATGCCAACCCCACGGCTTTATTGATGCCAACCTTCAGCAAATGTTTCCTTGTTTGGCAATATCAGCGGGAGGACAAAAAATTCTGCAGGACTCTTTAAACCCAAGCAGTCTGGAGCCACTTGAAGTGATTAGATAATATGCAACCTGACAGTACTTCACTACACAAAATCGAGTCTGATGGCTTTAAACGTGTTGGAGCAGGAGAGGTAGACTTCTGTGAACTTTGGGTCAGCTGCCATATTGCTGGACAAACACCTCTGCAATGAGAATCTGAGAACACAGGGCAGAGGGGCATGGTGCTGACAGAGGCAGTGAGTTAATGGATGGCTCCAGGTCAGAGCCCTGCTGTAGGGGTTACTTGTGATATTTATGAAAATACAGGCCTCTGTCAGCTTACTTTCAAATACAAAATGAGGGTGCAGGCATTTTGTTTCCTCCATGATGGTAGAAACTGATCTTGCGGCTCCAAGAACCATGAGCCTAGTGGGTGTCCTGCAGACAGCTGCTGTTTATTTTTAATTAGTACTGGTCAGAGCGGATGGAGTAGAAAAGTTACCTCGGGTTTCCCTGAGAAGGAGCTTTGTCTGAACTGAAGAGCCCTAACTCTTCTCACTGGCTATCTGAGGCATTTTTGGATGGCAGTGTTGGTCTGTCAATCATGTGGTCGGTCGGTCCACCACTTTAGTCCACACTGAAATATCTCAGCATCTATCAGATCGATTGCCATGAACTTTTGTACAGACATTCCTAGACAATGAGTACTTCTGACTTTGGTGATCCCCTGACTTTTCATATAGCATCATCAGGTCCAAAATTTAATTTGTCCAATACTTTGGTTCATGACTAAATACCTGCAAAACTAATGACATTCCCATCAGCCTCAGTTGTACTTTGTGGTTATTGCTAATTAGCAAATGTTATGCTAATCTAACATGGTGAGCGTGGTAAACATTATACCTGCTAAACATCAGCATGTTAGCATTGTCATTGTGAGCATGTTAGCATGCTGATGTTAACATTTACCTCAAAGCACCGATGTACCTAACTACAGCCTCACAGAGCTGCCAGCATGACTGTAGACTCTTAGTCTTATTTGGAATTTCTACACCAGTACTCTAAGTGAAGAGTACATGCAGCTGGGATAGTGAGAAATACATGGGAGACAACATTACAGCCTATATATTTAAGGCATGTCACTATGATCAGCACCATGTGGTTATGGTAACTTTATACATTGTGTCCATCTGTCCTGTATGTTCACAATATGTTTGGGACAGCCAGAGTTTTAGTATCACTGTTGTTTCTCAGTTCATAGGTGTTCGTAGTTCAGGCTTCAAACAGCATATCTTATCTGGATTTCCTCCTTTTTTTCCCATTCCTAAACCCAAAGACATACTGTGAGGGGACTTGCAGAGTGAGGGCGCACAGGGCATGGGGAAATGCGCATTGCATCCGTTTTAGATTAAATTTCAACTGCAGTCCTACTTGAAATTATTATAAGGGTTTACATCTGAGATACATAAACATGATGCTGTTTTAACAAACCATTTCCCAGTTTCTGTCCCTCTGAGAGAAAACCCTTCACTTTTAAAAGTGGGTCACTGGCCGACACCTCCAGAAACCATCAGTCATCTTCAGTTATCTGCACGGAGACAAACTTGCAGAAAAAGGCCCAGCCACGTCACGCCCAGCAGCACCAAACCAAAGACCCAGACAGCTGACACTGCTGGCAAGCCTGCATCCTCTCACATGTGAGAAGGAAAGAGCAAGAAACTGAAAAAGGGATGCGCACAATGATGCGCAAAAGGGGGACTTTCCACTTCTCACAGTGAGAACCAGCTGTGTCTGATGTGCCCACAGAGAGAAAATGTCTAGTAAATCACGATGATGATTGGTTTCTTCACAGATCGTTGGAATAAAAAGACTCCAGCATTTTCATAGATTTTTTTTGGATTATTGACAACATTGATGCTAAGTTGGTCTCAATATCTTGCTAGCAGAATATACATGATTAGGAAAACAATTTGTTTGTGTTAGAAATGTGTGCATATTAACTGGATCTAATTTGTCATGTTTCCATTCAATGGCTGCAGGTACACACAGGTACGCATACTCATTTTTTATATATATTAGTCTCACAGCAACACAGCTGGTAACTGTTTCCTGTGTTTTGCAGAGAGCTTAGTTTGAAGAATGAAGGAAAATGTCAATAATCTCCTTCATACCTCTAAGGCCCCTTAAACTTCTCCCCCAGTAGAGTTCATAAAACAAATCTCAGAAGTGACACTTAACTTTTAGAGCAAAAGAACAATGAATATTACTTCAACACTTTTTTTAGTACTGTACTTTATGTAATTTGATTTTTGTTTGTTTTATGTACTCATTTACCTTCCAACACCTGTACTTGATATTTGTGGATATAAGTGAGATTACAACTATTTTTATATCATGGACTAATAAGGACCAAGCAAAAATATTTACGGAGAACATCCCAAAATACATAATTTGTCAGTTTTGGAGAGAAACATTTGGAACCTGATAATATCAATAACAATGTTTTTTTCTGAAAATAGCATGTGTGTATTTCTGGAAAGCTACTTTTTTTCTTTACATTTACAAGAATCATTTTTGATATAGTACAGTAGTACCCAATACCCATACATTACACATTTAATCAGAATCAATGCTTCTACAGAAGGCCATCACTATTTTCGTGTCCCTGTGAGAACAAACTACAAAAGCAAACTGATGAAAAGCCAAAAGTCACACTATGTTAACAGAACTTCACAGAGGAAGAAAAATGTGCAGAAAGAATTTGGTTATAGTAGCTCATTAAAATTTCTTTGTTCAAGAGCATTCACAAGTCAAATGCAGGTGTTAGGTTTATGGCAGTTTATGTAAATTTTCAATTTTCAGTCTCTTTTTCACACTCCCATCACATTGTCTAAGTGGGGTTAATGTTTGACCCAGTGTGGTGTGAAACAGAAATGTGTCACTGTTTTTTTTTTTTTTATTTATTTCCACTACCTGAATGCTTTCACTCTGACAGCGATGACAAGACAGGGCCACTGTCGCTGGGCGGACGGTAGTTTCAGCCCCCCTTTTCTCTACTCGCTCTCTGCTCTCCAGGGTCCCAGCCGGCTGCTAGCTCTCATGCGTCATGCAAACACACTCGCTTGCTACACACACACACACACACAAACACACACACACTCACACGCTTAAAAAAAACCACATTCAGTATGTGCACGTACACGTAAATCCACATGCAAACAGAATTGTGGGAATGCAAACACAAATTCACACACATTCTCTCTGTATGTTTTCTTAAGCACACACACACAACCACACAGATGGACATCCAGACACCCACGTACAACACCTTATTAACCCCTTAACAATAAATTAATCTTAAAATGGCTAATCCCTCCATGTATTTTTTTCCTAGCAAGATAAATAAAGTAACACAATTTTGTGCCTTAGCAACATTAACCAAATTGACCGAAACTTGCTAAGGGCGGAGTCATTATTTTCAAACTATACTTTATGTTCTCGTTAGCAGGGTCATAACTTTTGTAGAGCAGAAAATGTGAGAAAACATCGTCTAATTCCAAAGGTACTTTAAATTTGAGAAAATCTCCCAACAAAAAAAAAAAAATCTGATTACTCTTGTGGTTGTGATGTTCCACAGTGTCACAGCAACCAAGATACAACATATTAGTGGAGTGAAGATATACTTAACAGAGACACTAGAGACTCCACAGTACAGGTGGTACCAGTCCAACAGTGAGTGAAATCATCTATAGGGGTTCTACTTTGCTGAGCCAATACAAACACAGGCCGACACCAGGGAGGATCCCCTTTCTACTTTACACATATTTGGCTTCTGTTACTCCCCATGAGCCCCCGTTTTAGAGTTTTCCTTCCAAATGGAACAAAAAGAAAACCGAGCGACCCGAAGGCCCTTGCTGTAGCTGGCAGCGAGCGTGCAACAGGGATTAATTCTCAGTTATCCCATGAACTGAAAATAACCAAGCCTGCAAGCTGGCAAAATTGAAGCCGCTTGTCCTCTGTGTGCTGATTGGCGGTGATGCTGTAAAACTGTCAGCTCCAAGATGAAGAGACAAGAGATCTTTGACATTAAAACTGTGTCGCTGTCTAAATGTGAAACCTCTGGGGTGTAGTTCGTTTTACCGCTTTTTAGCCACTAGGCGATGTCGGTCGGTCGGTCAGTTGGTCAGTTGGTCGGTTGGTCCACCAGTTTGGTCCAGACTGAAATAACCCCATGACTATTTGGATGGATTGCCCTGACATTTTGTACAGACATTCATGATCCCCAGAGGATAAAGTCTACTGACGTTGGTGATCCTGTGACTTTTCCTCTAGCGCCACCATGAGGTTGACATTTTTGGTTTTCAGTGATATGTCTGTTGGACATATCATCGCCTAGTGGCTAAAAGGCGGTAAAACAAACTACACCCCAGAGGTTTCACACTTTGACGCTTGAAATTTTGTACAGCAGATTAAGGTTTTTGCTTATCCAGTGAAATATGCCAACATGTTCCCTCAGGATGAATTGTTATAACTTTGGTGATCCCTTAACAATTCCTCTAGCGCCATCCTGACGTCAACGTTTAGATTTCTACAGTACTTATGACTAAATACTTGCAAAACTTATGACATTCCCATCAGCCTCAGCTGCACTTTGTGTTTAGTGCTGATTAGCAAATGTTAGCATGCTAACACACTGAACTAAGATGGTGAACATAGTAAACGTATACCTGCCAAACACTAGCAT
This sequence comes from Macquaria australasica, assembly GCA_005408345.1. Lineage (NCBI taxonomy): Eukaryota > Metazoa > Chordata > Actinopteri > Centrarchiformes > Percichthyidae > Macquaria > Macquaria australasica. The sequence continues at coordinate 602,646 of SEMN01000038.1, read as the reverse complement.
GTTAGCATTGTCACTGTGAGCTTGTTGGCGTATTGATGTTAGCATTTTGCTCAAAGCATCGCTGTACAGCCTCATAGAGCCACAAGAATGACTGTAGACTCTTAGTCTTTTCTTTCTATGTGTGTGTGTTTCTGTATGTGTCTTCTTTCATCAAAAATGTGATAGTTTTTACAGAGTACGTGTCTTGCTTTCTTTTTCATTCTTTCCATACCCATAACACGAGAGGATTTTTATAAGAGTTTGATAACAGGGGGAAGGCAATTAGCAGAGAGTAGTGCATCAATCTTTATGTAATCACAAAGTATTTGTCCTGGTGCAGATCCAACGTTTGTTAGCAACACAGTTACTCAGGCCTACATGTTGCTATCGCTGTTAACAAAGGAATCTTAATACCAATCCAACCGGCGAGCAGATGCACCCATAAAATAAATGCCTACTTGTCCAATAAATCTGTTCCCACTTTCTCTGAGCGTGCTTTTATTCACATGTACCCAAAAGAAACATTGCATGCCCTCAGCTCACAATAATGTGAATGCAGAGTGGACCGCAGAGGTCAGACTCCTTAAATACTTGTGGTCTGGTGGAACATCATACACTCAGGAGGGACCTCACCAAGGAGCGTCCATATCCGACAGGTTGTGACAATGATCCAGCAGCTGCCTATTTAGACTCAGCTGCTCCCTGTCCCGAGCGACCACCCCGATAGGATGTGAGGCCTTGGGTTCTCTGTACAACCTCAGAGGGCAGCTCCATTGTAACGAGGCCCTGCAGGGGTCTGATGGGGGTCGCTCTTAAATCTTGCCATCTCCCGTCGGAATAGCTGAGAGGTTGCCCTGCTCTGACAGCTCCGACAGGGATCAAGAAACAGGCTTGCTGTGAGTGCCGGCCATCTGTGGCCTTTCATTAATGTACTGCCATCTGAGAGCAGCTGTGTGAAGAGAGCCTGTTGCTGAGCAGATAAAGACAGTTCAGTGTGAGAGGGGGAGGGAGCGTGAGCATAAACACAGAACAGAGGTTGGGCCATGGGCTTTGATGGTTGTGATAAGTCGCATAACTGTAGCAGTGGTGCTCTTATCTGGAGTGGGACTCCGTGGTGTGACCCAGTGCTGACCCCCCCTCCCCATCTTAAAATGGAGGCTGAGCAGGCACACTTGCCATTCCGAAACATTTGCAAGATTCCTCACTGTCCTCAAGTGCACAGATTTATGTCTGAAACAACAGCGAGGTCGTGTCCAAAAGTAGGCTGGCTGCAAACAAAGGTTTGACAACATGCCCGTAAAGTCCTCACACACGACAGGTTATTTTTTTTTTTAATATGACCCTTAATAACAAGAAGTTATTCATCATCACCCTGTAAGGAGGAGAATAAGAATAGAGTCACGGATAGTGGCACCTCCAATGCACTCATCAGCACACAGCAACAGGCTGAGGAGAGAATACACCCATCAATCAAAGTGGCATGTACATGGGGGGGCTATTCCAGGACTATCTGACTCACAGCCACTAATCTTAACTGGTAGAAAGCACCTTTATTCACTGACCATTAGTGGCTTTTGATCACCCTTCCCATCCACAAATTCTACTGCTTTATTCGTGTTTTTTTTCCAATCCTCATTCTGTGTGCATTTATTCAGACTTGGCACTACTCAGCCTGTAACTGTGCACTGCCTTGCTGACACCTCCCTAAAAATAGTGCCCACTAATCCTCAAGTCCCCTCTGAGAAGTACTACACATTACCAGGGATTGACTAGCAGATCGGCTGCGTCCGAAACTGCTGAGAGTTTATGAATTTCAAATAAATCTCTGCAGTTTTATTATGTAGACATTTTAGATTTGCATGTGAGCAGTTTCCATGTTGACACGCTGTTGTATCAAACTTAAGAGTAGGCATGAATCCAGAGAAATGTAATATGTTGGCCATCTCCTCCATGCTGCTGTGCTGCACCCTCTGGTGGGGTTGATGAATACAGCTTTTAACAGCAGACTCTCATGTGGACAGCTACAGGAGCAACATGTTGAACCAGTGAGATCATGTTGTCGTAACTTACACTTAGATGTAAACTCCTGCCGACACATTTCTCAAGAAAGATTGGGAAGCCAACTGGCTATTGCAGGGTGATGTCTTTGTAAATCTTTTGGTCATAATGGTGCCCCATTATTTAGCACGGCAAAGAAAAAATGCATTCAGAGCAGTGATGCAGTGGTAACTGGAAAATAAGTGTGGTGCTTCAGCAAGAGCTTAAGGTTGCCAGCATTTGACTGATTGGGGGATAATTTGTAGGAATAATCGCATTGTAAGAATAACACTGTTTCCAATGAAAATTGCCATGTTTTATCATGTTAATAGTTTTAAAATACAGTTCTCACTTACTTTAAATCTTGGTCACGTGCATGTTGGGTCTCCTTAATGATGAATCTTAGCCTGTTCCTTCTTTGGGTTTCTGTTTCATTTTGGTGAAAACATTTCTCTCTAGATACTTAGTTAAAATTGAGTTTGCATGCATTGCTCAGAGCTTTCCACTGCATGGTGATGAAATCTTATGTAACCCACTGGGAGGTAAGAAGGCCATCTGTGCATCACAGGTTCAAGTTAACAAACTGTGTAGTCCCTCGTTCTTCTGGGCTCCGCTACAGTTACATTTCACAAGCTGCTATAAGTCATTTAAATCACATACGTTCTACATGATGATCAGTGCGACATGTCTTAGCGTTTGATAGAAGGGGACATAAATCGTGTTTGTAATGCACTTCAGCTGCCTAGGAGGCTGGAAATGCAGTGTGCCAGGCCTCCCACTGGCCCCCAGACTATAGTGAAGGGGTGAGGGGGGGGCAGCAGATTGAGTGGCATGTACCCCCTGTAGGGATTTTGTAAAAGGAGACCCAAACTGAAATGGACAGCTGAGCCAACTCGCATGCCTTGTACATCAACTATAAGGTCCTCTGGTACCATCTCTAAATCTGTTTTCCTGTGGTTAGCGTGCACGCTGTCTTTCACGACTTTCAGTGGGAATGGGTATTTCCCCTCAAAAGTCAAAATACTATTAAGCCCCAGGAGTAAACAAGTCAAACCAAAGTAAAAAACATTCCCAAACTGTCAAATTAATAACAAATGATGATCAATTCCCTATGCCTGTTTTAGATGAACATGAGAATGTTTAAGGAAGGTTTCAACCGTGAATTCAGAACATCTGCATCATTTTCTCTTCTCACAAATAATCCCTGAATTCATCAAATCCACTCATATTGAAGACAAATAGATGAAGAGACCACAGACTGGACAGCTTGTCTTTAATAAGACTTAAGATACTCCCACTGACCTTGTAACACACATCAAAATAATTATAGCATATACACGCACCAGCATTTCAAATACACAAGTCCATGGAATCTCAATGCAAATGAGAGAAAACTGAGTCATGCTTGCACATGTGGAAAAAAAAAACCGCTTTAACTGTTAAATACTGGAGTAAATCCCAGTTTATAGGGATTTGGCCTTAGATGACTTCTGCTTTCTTAATCGTTGAGGTTGCACACTCATTATTACATCCAGTTCTGCATACAATCAATCATAGTTGAGACACACAGTAAGAAGCTGTTGCATGTGAACTTACAATTCAAATCTCTTCCCAGATTTCTCAGTTTAACTTTACAAAAACTGTTACAGGTAGCTTTAATACCTGGGTTTCACTTAAAAGGTCTACTCCGAGCAGAGCAGCATAAAATGACTCCCTTCCATACAACTTTAATCCATAGACCCATCCCTCCTTTGTCCGTCACACAAAGTTAATTTACATTATTCACAAAAATGTACCCAGTCTTTTATATTTCTCTTTCAGTTAAATAACTAAAGAACAAAGAAAAACAAACACTTATTGTAATAGTTACTCAGCTGTACTGTAATGTACAAAGGATGATACTGTCGAGTATTAAGGTGCATGGAATCGGCGCCACAAAGACCTTTACAAATGTTAACACTGATGCACCTGTGTTGCATGTGGCAACACCTTTCATCCTGTTATGTCTTTTGCTTGTGTCCTGGTGCTTGGTCGTCCATCTTCTGTGGCCCACTTCATCGTCAGAGAGAAGTACGTTTGCTTTTAAGGGTTTAAAAAAGGGATGTTGATTGGCACAGGTCATAGGGCTCCCCATGTGAGCGTTGGCAGGGCTGGGAAAGGTCAGAGGCCTAAGGCGACGAGCACTTCAACACTGGAACATGTCACAGGACCTCTGTGAGGGAGGCAGAGAGCAAAGGGTTAAGTGTCAGCAGCCATTGAGGCTTAATCAACACACGCTAACAGACTAAACAGAGTGCAGTTTGTAGTCAAAACAGGGTCACCCTATTTGATCTGAGTAATGACATGGTGTGTAAACCTCTGACCTGGAGACGATACTAAATGCAAAAGATGTTGAACATGTTGCAGACGGCATGAAACCTTAAACCTTTACTGTCTTGTAGACATGGGGGTAAGGGAAAGGCCTCAACTCAAAAGTATTTTACAGTCAAATGCAGCAAACATGTGAAACAAGTTCGTAATTGATGGAATTTGACTGACAAAACCACATCATGTGAGTCCAAGAAGGGCCATCCTCATTCAAATAAACCCTGCAAGTAGGCCTCGAAATAAATTGACCTCCTATGGAATTACATTGTAACATTAACCTCATCATAAATGTCCTGCCAGGCCAAAGGCGTCTCAAGTATCCAGATTTACAAGAGTGAAAACGAGAAGAGAGAATGTTCACTTTTTATATGACTCGAGTTAAATGGCAAGAGGTGTAAGATGAAGGAAGTAAAATGTTCATTAAAATGTGATTTCAAGAAGGATGGCAGAGGGCTAACAAAGGTCCTCTATTTGCTTTGCATAGTATTTATGACTGCTGGCTTGCCTTCAGGCATGACAGGTGATGGTTAAGATCTTGCAGGAAGGGGAAAGAAGGGTGCTGCTGACGTTGGGGTGATATGGTGCTTAATTACTCCGGAGTCCTGTTTCTAACCCCTGGCAGTGAAGCACTTGTGGATAGGGTCTCCTCATGGCCTTGGGCATTCTAGGAATTCCTCATTGGGTGCAGGCCCAAATCAGTGGGGCTGCTGAATAAAAGCTGTCATCAGTATAAAGATACCCCGCTTCTCTTCACCCTTCCCTACACTATTTCTTCCATATCCCATCTCCACCCCTTTGTGAGTGTAAGAGGAGTCTCCATGCCACACCATCCTGTCCTCAGGGGATACTCACTCTCACTGGGGGTGATGACCTGCACGTTAGATGAAGTACAAGTTCAGGTTCGTGGTCGCTTTGAGCCAAGGACGACAGCACTAACTATGGTACAGTGTACTGCAGTCTTTATTGGGTAATGTGAACTTGGCCAAGTGTAAAACCAGCTCAGTGCAAATAAGCACACAAGCCCACTGCAAATGAACCATGGCTCTGTCTGCTGCTACTTTTATTAGGAACTCAAAATGTGACTGTTTGGCTACTAATACTTAGGATACTGTCTGTAATCGGGTGTTATCTCTAACTTAAATCTTTCTTTTATAGGCAAGGCCTTTAATAAAGGCTTATCTTAAGTAAACATGTTTTTGTGAATTTCCCCCTCTGGGGATGGGGTTTTCTCAAACCTTGGACTATAGCCAAAATTAGGCCCTTTCTAAGCAATACCAGCCTTCAAAAAGTCATGCCTTTATTTCCTTTGAGACTACTAAAAGCACTTTATTCATATCTCAGTTAGAACCTAATGTTCCTCTAGTTCATCTAAAACACTACCACTAAACTTTTAACTAATAACAAGAGACATATTACACCTATTCTCTGCACTGGTTGGCTTTGAGTTTTAGAATCAATTGAGATTATACAGTTTAACATTTAAAGGATAGGTATTAGGCACATTTTTTCCCCCAAGTACTTCGTTATTTTGGGAAATTAGCCTTTTTGCTGAAAGTAAGGTGAGAAGATCGATACCAAACAGCCGTTTAGCATAAAGACTGGAAACGGGGCAAAACAGCTTGCATGGGTCTACCCAGAGGTAAAAAAAAATCCATCGACCAGCACCTCTAAATTCTACAAATTAACATGCTATATCTCAAAAAACTAAATGTAAAAACAAAAAGCTTTGGTTTTACAGGGAGTTACGTGCTGGAACTATTTATCTCAAGGTGCAGGGACTTCCTGAAGTCCAGCCTGGGCAAGAAATACTTCCAGCGCATAACTCCGTGTAAACCCACAATTTATCGTTATTACACTTCTGTTTTTGTACAGATTAAACAAACAAGATATATAGTGTTAATTAGTGAGCTTAATGAGTGCTGGTAGTCTTGCTGTTTCCCCCTGCTTCCAGTCTTCATGCTAAGCTAGGCTAATCACCTGCTGACCATGGCTTCATATTTATTGTACAGACATGAGAGTGGACCATCACCCTCGGGCAGGAGTCTCCTGGTCGTTCCACCAACTCACATTATTACAAGGAGTGATGAGACCTTTTCTGCACAGGCTCACCAGTTGTGGAACTGCCTGAACACCTCAGACTAGCCAATAGTTTTTGTCCTTGTAATTATAGCTTACTTTAGGTCCTAAGTCTTTAACAACATGTTTGTTTTCTTTACGAGGTTTGTGTTGTGGTCTCTTGGGTGTGACTCTGTACCTGCAACATGCTGAGGCTTTATGGGGCCTGCCTTTTTCATGAATGACTCATCACTTTCAAACGTGAGGATCGGCTTGGTGGCCATGCTGGTCTCAGACTTTTCCCGTGCTCCGTTGGTAGCGTTGCCATGATTCGCGAGATGGATGATATCTTCAAAGTGGGCAGTGTCTCCTTTAGTGGATAGACCATTTTCATGTCTCGTAGGCTGAACCCCATTGACCACTTGGACAGAGGGGATGCTGGTAGGGGAGACGCAAAGCAGAATGTGGATATAGTTATGGGTCAGAATGACTCATAGTTACTAAACAAATGAGTCATTCCACCACAGGTTTCTTTTAAAATCTACCCCAAGAAGCGTGTTCAAATACAAAGTAATCATTTCAAGAAACCAAATCATTCTCCAAGTATTACAACTGTTTACTGTGGTCCTGAATTGTGTAGATCCTTGTGTTTTCTATTGAGGTTTACAATGCAAACATCCTGCAGACTTGATTGGTAGTCAACTCCCAGCTTACTTTTCTGGCATACAAGTTTTATACTGTTCACGGTGGTCTTGCATCACCATGAGCACAAAGAAACAAAACGATTTCAAATCGATAGAAAATGAGCAATGATTGATTTTACCTTTCTCTGACGTTGGTCTGTCCATTTTCTGTCTTGTTATTGGGCAGGTTGACCTCTGGCTTTGGTTGATATTCAGCAGATGCTAAAGGAAACAAAGTAAAACAGCCATATCCAGTATAAATCATGCACACCAACATGATCACACCAATTCAACATCCGACTCCATTAATGATCATCCTTAAACTGTGTCAGGCTAACTTTAATAGGCAGGAAAGGGATGCCACATTTTCCTGGAGCATCCTCCCCTTAGTACCCCCCCCCACAAACTCAGCTCTGCTGAGGACATGGCTGTGGTTGAGACAGATCTCCACACCCCTGACTAGAATGGAGGGAAACGCCTGCCAGGTCTCTGACCACATCAGTGGCTGGCTAATGTCTTCCTGCACTGGGGAACTTTGCCACAAACAGCATATCCCCCAGACCACATAGATCCCCTTCATCTTACTCACCTACTGTGCATGACGTGGAAGCTCAGACGAGGAGGGTGGGCAAGTTATACGCTTCTTAATAACAGTTGTGTCAAGAACAACATTTATACATAATTAGAAGTTGTAGGAAGAGTGGATATGAGTAAGGCTTTTGCAAATCATGTGTGTCCTTTAAATTATTACTTGTGTCAAAAGTAAATATCTGAAAACTGCTGCAGGCTGTTGCCATGAGCCCACTCTTCCTCTCTAACTCCCTCAGTCCCACAGCTTGGACAACAAGCAAGCACACATGGGTCCTATTGTACTGAGAAGAAGAACTCAAACTGCAGCTGTACAGGATATGAGGCAGAGATATAATCTAATAACCCTTTTATACAAAATGCTGCGATGTGAAGCTGACTCGCATGGGAAATGAGAAGAAAAGCACAACAAATACCTGACTTTTTTATTCTAACATATGGAAGAGGTAAAAGAATCAGAGGGGATATGGTGCAGTTGTGTCATGTGGGATAAGTCAGACACTGTCTAAACTGTACTATGTAGTTCATGTGAATTTGCTAATTGAAGCAGTAAGAGTTGAAAATCCACTTTTTAGGTGGATTCTGGTCACAAAGCATGCATGCATTTGTTTTAAATCCCTCCACAGATAACACGTTAATGGGAGATCAATTACGACAATTACCCTAAATGATTCCTGCAGATTAAAGGCCTGTGGTGGCTAATGATTTTCCTCCATCACTTGAGGATGTTTTGTAAAAGGCAGACTAGCACAGACTGATGTTCTCCTTACCTTTGCTGCTCTCTGCCTCTTTGTCATTGACATGTGTGAGAGGGGAGGACTTTGTCTCTTTCTGTGAAGATAGGAGATCATTTCAGTCATTTTTATTGGAAAGTTAAGTGTTTGCTTGTTGCTTTGGTTAAAACTGAACAGAAAATGTACCTTGTCGCCTCCATCTGTCTTGCGTGTCCTCTTCATGATCTCATCCAGACGCTGAGAAAAGAAAGAAAGGAATAAGACCAAGGAAAACGCCACGTAGAACAAAATGCCAATAACAAAACCTATTTAGTGTTTATTTGTAGATTTTCTATGCATTTTGTGCTATGATGGGGGACACCAACACAGTAAGGCATCAGGGCAGATGTGTTCAAAGTTAAGAAATAAAGGTTTCAGTTCTCATAACAATCAAATGTGGAAGTTATTAATATAGCATCCACAAGAAATTAGCATTATTTGACTTTGTTAAAAATATGGTTAGGTTTAATGGGCTAGACGGAGCCCACACACCTTGTCAGACTGTTTTGCTAGAAACTGAGGTTTCACATTTTGCTGTTCATTGCTTTTCTTCATAGGTGAAAAAGGTTTTCCTGTTTCTTGTATCAAAGGCCATTATGCTTGAAGTGAATGCACCGAGTCAAACTGAGGCGTGTCAATAATGATCAAGCAGCACTTGTGTATTCAGCTGGAACATCAGCGTAGGATGGTCGAACAGTGAACAGTAGAATAGAGGAAAGAGGATAAATCTGTACTGTATTGAAATACAAACCACTCTGTGGCTAATTTGTATGCACAGAAAGCAGAAGTCTGATACAAGATGCGACCTTCATCTGGGGACACAGCTAGCCTGAGACAGCAAGACCATAACTGCAGCTGCCACTCATAAAGGTGAAGCAGTTTTAAGATCCGAGATTACAACTCACACACTCATGACTTTGGCATCTAGCTTGGCTGCAAAACCTCTGCCTCAGGACTAAAGATTCTTGCTTGTCTAATAAGTTGTTGTGTTGCCTCTCAGGACACTTTTAACCACCTGTGCTTGTGGACCACAAACTCCTCTTTGTTGAGGCGATAACAAGAGTGGGTCAGTCAGTTTTGGTAGAAGTATGTCAGTAACACTGTGTTGTACAGTGTGACTAAACAGCAAGCCTTTGGGGCAGGGGGCATTGCTGTTCCTGCGGGCTAATTCCAGCAAGGAGCCAGGCATTGGCTGACTGAGCCAGGCCTGGCACGCCTAGATAAGAGCCTTTCTCACATGGAGAGAAGATGAGGAGAGGGAAAGAAAGGCTTAGCTAGCATAAATAGGCGTGAGCCTACTGTAGATGTGGGTGGCATACTTGAGTAGATGGCCATGGTCACAGAACACACACGTGTGCAAAGATCTGCACAAATCCACACACGGATGAGTGACACAGGGAGGTCTCCATTATTACTGTTTATATATAGCTTCATGCTCTAAGCCCTATTAAATCATGGCATGCAGACAGCCAATCCAGGATAAGCCAAAAACATCATTCATCTTGGTTTCAGGGAATCAACTTTCAAGCCTGCTTTGTCATGTCAAAAGGCAGACCACAGAGTGAACATACCCCAGAATATAATACCTCCACTGAGGGAGTCAAGTCAATGTTATTTATATAGCCAGATATCCTGAATTTGCCTCAAGGGGCTTTACAGTCTGTACAGCATACGACACCCTCAGTCCTTAGACCCTCCTCGATTCGGATAAGGAAAAACTCCCCCCAAAAAAACCTTTTAACAGGGAAAAAAATGGAAGAAACCTCAGGAAGAGCAACAGAGGAGGGATCCCTCTCCCAGAACAGACAGATGTGCAATAGATATTGTGTGTACAGAATAAACCAACATAATGAAAGTACAGTATGGACAGTCAAGATGACAAAATTATAAATGGATTGTAACATTTATTAAGAATGGATCTTATCGTAAATTGACTTCAAAATACATTTTTGTGTTACTCTGAGATGTATGCAGTTGAGAGCAGAGCTAGGACTACTTTCAATCAATCAATTCAGGGGTTTTTAAGTTTTCTTCCCAAAAAATCTGGCTGAAAGAACAGTGATGGGAGGACAGATGTATTGCCCTACCCTTTTCCTCTCCAGCCTCTCCTGCTCCTCCTTCTGGAAGTGTTTCTCCCTCTCCAGACGCTGCTTCTCCGCCTCTTCCCGGGCTTTAGCCTCAGCCTCTTCTTTCTGAAACACACACAGGCGAGAATCCAACCACAATTTTAATGCCGGCAGAAGGGGGGGGGAACGCAGCCAAAATAACGTGCCTTTTACGTAACAAGGGTGTGGTCGTTCCCTGCAATTATTGTTTACAACCACAAAAGGGATATTTTCCTGTACCTTTGAGCCAAAAAGATCTATTTTCAACATTTACAGCCTCGTGAGGACCATTCAAAGCGAAATACAATACTTAAGCCTTTACTTAATTATACTGGATTGTGTTTAACCACAAATGCCACTTCTGTGAAAGACCACAAGGGGGTGGCAAAGCGTAAGCGCTGGACAACAGAGATAAGACAGTGCCAGAGCTGATCATGTTACAGGTCCACAGGATAAATAAATACTGTAATGAATAGCCACATTTCCTGTTTCAATGGAAATCTGTTTCTACCAATCAAGCATCATTCGCCTCTGCTTCTCCCTGGCAACATCCACAAACACAGGAAGAGTCAATATTGCTCGTAATGGTTATTTGACAAACAGAAAAGCAAAAAGGGCACATTCATTGTAGCTACCGGCGCACCAGTTTGGATTAATATTTGCCTTTAAGGACAACATCCCATTGACGTAGAAAATACTGGACTGTGCTTTTGGACGAGCCTGTTATCGAAAAAGGTCAGTATGAGGTGAGCAGCTGAGCTGAGACAGTAAACAAGTGACATTGAAAAACACCACAAACAGATTGTTTTCCAAAGATAGGGGAGCATATAAGTTTGTGGTGTGATGGGCAAAGTGCCTGGGAATGATGTGAGGATGCAGTGAGTGTGCGTGCATGTGTGTCTTGACCTTTTCTCGGACGGCTGATAACTGTCACAGTGGTGCTTGATGGTCCTTGTCAGTGCCATGGGTAGTACTTGCAAGTTCCTTTCACCCTTATCTAATTAACAAGACCTGTCTACTACTCGCTAACAACTTCCATTTTAGGTGCTTTCTCTGCATGCCGGGCGTTGACATTCAGCATACCTGTTTTTGCAGGCGCAGGTTCTCCTCCTGCTCGGCTTTGGCTCTCTCCTGAGCTTCCTTCTCCTCCTGCAGGCGCTGGGTTTCGTCCCTCCTCCGCTGCTCCTCGGCCATGACACGGGCCTCCTCCTCCCTGCGTCGCCTCTCCTCTGCCTCCCTTGCTGTTCGCTCCTCTTTTAGGATCCTAAAGAGTATGAGCATAAGGCTGAGGAATTCCCACAAAATCATGTGCCAAACACTTCGAACGAGGTAAACTATTTAAAATGTAAATTATTCTATTGACAGAACATTTCCTCTTTAGTTTACACTATCTCTGCTAAGTTGACATTGCACACAAGCAACAGGAAACCGAACTATTTAAAGAAATGGAAACAATTAGAAGTATGAGTGCCAACGAGATCACATCAATTCCCAAGCTGTAAATAGTGACTTGCTGTGGTTAGAATCAGCCAACAGGCTATCAGATTCTTAATGCTTACACACATTATGGTCAGCGTTGAGTGAGGTCTCATTCAGACATGCATGTGCTGGGATAATGCATGGAGCCTTCCTGTTTAGTTTTACTGATGCCTTTTTCAGTCATTACATAGCTATAGGTCTGTTTAGCTTGAGGTTTGTTTTGCAACATAAAAACAGCTACACCAGCATATTCTACAATGACATTACATATGTAATAATATACTAAATGTCAAATATATGTGAGGGTGACATTGCAAATGTGCATTTTAATGATGGCTCCCCTATATGACCTTCTGTACAATTCTTGAGATGGCTGACAGGGATAAAGAAAGTAATGGGTAGTTAAAAGACCAAACCCATTAGTGGGAACAGCTTGGGAATTACTGTCATTCAGCATGGACACAGACATGTTTAGAAACCCCCTTTTCTCTTGCACAGCGAAAGGACTTGACAGATCTTTGACTATGCGAGGTCAACACTGTGCTGGCCCTCTCTGGTTGTGCTTTGAGGCATATTAAAACCCAATGACCTCTCCTTCTCCTCCTGTTCACGGCGCTCCTGCTCATCTCTCTCCCTCTGCTCTCGGGCCTGCCTGCGTTTCTCTGCCAGGATGCGCGCCGCCTCCTCTGGGTTGTTGGTGCCTGCCATGGGCTTGGCTGATGGCGAGGGTGCAGGTGATGCTGCGGGGACAGAAGGGGCTGACTCAGGTGAGTGGGAGGCTGCAGTGGTTGTAACTGGTGCGCTCGACGCATGGGGTGAGGCAGCAGCTGAGGATACTACAATGGCAGGAACCACAGGGGAACCTAAAACAGGGAAAACGAGTGTTACAGAAGAGACGATAACACACAGATCTTGCTGTGTAACTTCAAATGTTAAGGTGATTATTTATGCTTCCCTACAAGTAATGACTTTTAAAGTGGTGCCTATTGATCATTATTAATAACTAGTTCAACCGCAGCCTTTTCTCTTCACATGCACTGTGAAACATTCTGTCCCCAGCAACTGGAAACTGTAAACAGCCGTAGCTTCAGCCTAAGAGCTTAATTACATAATTAAGGCTGATTAGTGCAGCCTTGTAGTGCTGTGTGTGGCTCACTAAATACATTCCCTTTGTTTTCATGGCTAATTAAGCCTGATAGTAACTTTTGCCGGTCTTGAAAGAAATACAAATTTTTCCAGAGGCTCGTTCACTTTTTCCATTAGATCCAGTATTCTGGCCAGTCACAGAGACCCAGCCAGACAGTGAAGAACTCTTTGGGTATAAAACAAAGATTAAAAACACAGTATGACTCAGCTGAGGAGGGAAACTACCCATATTCCACATGCACTGTATCATAGGATTGTGCAAATAGGACAGTTGATCACTGTGAAGATGAGAAATTGCAACAAAATGCAGAAAACTGTGTAGTATATTGTTTTACAAAGAAATATGATAATAATCGTTTTGTTCCACAGCTTTCGACCACTTTTTATGGTCTTCATCAGTAGATGGAGTTTGCTCAGTGGTCATCACATGACCTTAATTATGGACCTTGGATTACTTGATAACAGGTGGTCAACCAAAACTCCGTACTTGATGTCAACTGAGCAAACTCCATCTACTGATGAAGCTTGTGAGATGCGGTGGAAAGCTCTGGAAAAAGCTAATAAGTGGATCTTGAATTAAGCTTTTTTTGTCAAACTACTATTTCCAAGGTCAAGCATGAACTAGAAGAAAATGTCTAAATATAATTAATGTTATCACTGTTGCTAGTAAAATTTGTTTTGCTAGGGAAAAGGCTGATAGTGACTGATGTCAGTGTGCAAAAAATTAGGAACAAATTGAACTTAATTTTCACTGCAAGTTTTACTTTTTGAGTTCTTGAGTTTTGATGGTGATTATTCCTGACTGGACTGGATGGAAAAGCTCAACGAGCATCAGTCAAGACTTGCTGTTCATAGTTTTGTAGGGCGTTTCCATCGCAGAACCATTGCCATCAAGACTTTTTTTGTACTCACTCTTTCTCTCCTCGGGGGTGGCGGGTCTGCGAGGCTCCTTCACTCTTTCCAGAGGTACAGGGGAGGAGGTGCGGTGGTCTATCCTGGCAGGGGTCCTGGCTCTTTTGGGCCGACCTTTAGGAGTCGACGGGCTTCCACGTGCAGATGGAGGCTTGGGGGAGGCAGCAGGGCTGGGAGAGGCAGTTCTGCCCTTAGGCGTGGCCGGGGATGCCGGCCGTTGTCTTGATAAAGGACTGGGACTGGAAGAAAGGAAAATACAGGGGTAAAATATAAGACTGGTAGAAAATTATGTCAACAATGATTCTCTAATGCATTTACACCAAGTTGGACACATTATTCTTTTAGACCCGGGATGCAATGGTTGTTTAAAATGACACGTCCTGAAGAAACCTTCAGCAAACAGGTTCACAGCAGACAAAGCACTCAAACATTGCATCATCCTTAAAGTGCATTATCAGTCACTTAAACATCCATTATGCTGAAGAAGACGTTTTTTTCCCTCTATGCTCCTGGCACTGACTGCTCTGGCAAGCTCTTTGTTGCCTTTTTGTTGAATCAAAAGAACTTTTTCCTCCTGTTCCATCCCTTCTGTCATAGATGTCATTAATTTCAGTGACCTGGGGATAAGAGGAAATGACCACTCGTCCTGGGATCTTTCGCTCAATGCCTCGGCTCAAACAGTGCGTGAAATACGCAGTCATTATAATGCAGACGTAAACATGGTCTCTCTGGCTAACCCAGCCGTTGACCAGAAACAAGCCGTGGGTCAAGGGGATGTAAGGTTAACCTTGTTCACAATATGGATTTGATGACCATGTCTGTATGAATATGTAAATAGCAGATAATCATGTCAGATTATACGGTTTTTAGGGTGTGGAGAGTAATGTAATATTATTGGTAGCTTTTAATTATATATCTTATATGGTGCGGTTTTCAGTTGGAGCTTTCACAAGGTTTCACACTTTCACACCTCGAATATATTTACTGTGTTCAGTTATTAATGGTTAACCTAGGCCTCCATGATTTAAGGCTGCAACTAACAATTATTTTCGCAATTGATTGTTAAGTACCGTGTATAAAATGTCAGAAATGTGGGGAAATGCCCATTATAATTTCCCAGAATCCAAGATAGCATCTTCAATTGTCTTGTTTTGTATAACAGTCCGAAACAGAAAAAACAGAAGAGCACCAAATCCTCACATGTGAGAAGCTGGAACCAGAGAAAGTTTGGAATTTTTACTTGAAAAATTAATTGATTTTCAAAATAGTAATAATACACAGTATAATAATAATTAATCAACTAATCCTTTCAACTCTACTGTGATTACCTCTAGTGCTTGTAGGATTATTTGATAAACTGAATAGTTGACTGACAGAAAGTCGTCATTTGCTTTTTAAAATTAACTGTGAAATTCTGTTTTATTGTAAAATGAATAGCCTTTGGCCCATTATTTTTGACACTTTGTACATTAAATTATTAACTGCTTTATTGGAAAACATAATTGTTAAATGAATTATAAAGTTATAAAAATAATTATAAGTTGCAGCCCTAAAAATATCAATCCTCCATGGTTTTTCTTAGTATTGAATAGGGTGGGAAATTGAGAGCAACATTAAATCAAATGAGAGGAAGATCACTGCAGTCCATGTCAGGAGGAAAATGACTGACTTCTTGTTGTCATCCAAAGGGGGGAAAGGTGATAACATCAGAAGTGGTAATGGATCATTGGCTTTGTTAAATGTGTAAACAGACAATTTATTATCATAATTAGAGTCTGGAAGATCATCAGTTACCAAGTTGGTGGTAAATATGACACACATAAGAAGAAAAAAAAAGTAATAGCAAAGCTTCTCCCAATTTTTTAATTATGAACAAAAATTAACTGATAGATTTTAAACTGAACTGAATTGAATTGGAAATATTGGAAGTAAAAATGAAGAAATAAAAAGGTAGAAATAAGCTGTATGTTTTACCTTGGATCAGGTCTGTGTCTCATGCTGGGTAGAGACTGTCTCTTCTTAAGCACCTTCTCTTTAGTGAGTGCACTTTTCTCCTTCTCATTCTCCCGTTCCTTGTCTTTCTTTTCTTTCTTGTTTTTATCCATCTGTAAGACAAAAGGATGAAAAGAAATTTCAAAAATAACATTCAATTATAATAATAACAGAAAATAAGACAAGATTCGCCGTAGGTTTATTTACATAAAGCACAGGAAAAGAGGAAGGCTGGTCAGGGACCAGGCAATAGTTTCTCAACAAAAATCCAACAATCTCACCGTTAAACTTTCAGTCAGGTTCAGGTGAATGGAAAACGCACTCGTAGAAACAGAATCAGCTGTTTTGAATTTCATGGCTGTTTAGCTACGCTCTTATTCTGTAAAACGGCGTACTTATGTCTGTTGATATAGTCTAGCCCTGTTGTAACTTTTGAAGACTACACTTGACTGTCAGAGAAGACAACCAAAGGGCAAAAGCTAATTAGGCAGACTTACAGGTGTGGAGCTCCGTCGGTGTTGGCGCTGGGTGATGTCTGGTGTGCTGGACGTCACTCTCCAGCGGTCAGAGCAGCGGTGGTGGGGCTGGTGGGCGCACAAGGTGAGGGGACTAGCTGAGGCCGAACGGGGGCAGAGAGGAGAGTCTGAGGAGAAAAGTGAAGCCAACGTTCACACCGCAGCGTAATTTAATGTATTTACAGCGAGAGAGATTAAACAAATGTTAATCCTTTTTTTGTTTCCAACTTACGACCATCTTTGCCATTGGTGAGGACACTGGCAGCACTGCGGCTCCTAGCGAGGAAAGACAGCGTCGGCGTCATCAGCCGGTCGACTATACTGCTCTCCCATGGACTCAGTGCAAGGCTACGGTCTGCAGGTAGGAGAAACAGATTGATGAATGTATGTTTTTCTATTAACTTAAATTGATGTCCTCAGTTGAACCAGAACTTTGCTGTAAGTATATCACCCTCAAACCGTGATCAAGTATTAGAGGAACATAGGGCCCATTTAAAATCAATCTTTGCAGAGTTGTTCTCTCATTCATTACCCAGACATAGTACTAAAATTAAGTCTAAAATTTGTCACCAAAGGGAAGTGAAAGGAAATGATTATCCAGGTTATGGCTCACATGTAGCAATATGCCTACAAGCCATAAAGACCAGATGAAATACACAAAACCCCAATAAGACACCTCAGTGCCACCCAAAGAGATTATAAGAGAAAGAAACTGAGCTCAGTAAATGTTTCTACTATAACCTTGGGCTGTAGTGGTACCACCCAAGAGAGAGAGAGAGAGAGAGTTATTTGAAATGCTTGTCTAGACAGTGAGTCAGTTATTTATAACCACAGCCTTGAGCTTACAAGCAGAGAAGAAGAAGAGTGGACACTCATCGGTATTTTTTGGGGGTAGACACCTTCTTCTTTGGCTTTAAGTTGTAGGACAAGGAAGATGTTACAGTGAATGTTCACAGACAGGGTGTGTAATTGTGTTGGGGTAGAGAGGAGAGCGACAAGAGGGATAGGGTAGTTACCCATCTATTTTTTCCAGCAGCACAGAGGCAAAGTACCTGCTCCGGGGAGTTTCCAGAATACATTATCTCCTGAAAAATGCCGACTCACTCACTAACTTTACAGAAGTTTCTCCTTCTTTGCAGGAGTACACCATGACCTGGTTAACTTTAGACCCATAAAAAAGAGCTGCACTCATCTGAAGCATCAAGCAAGGTTGATTCAATATTTGTCATTTATAAATCACACCCACCTCCATATCACCAATCAATAAAGCATTCAAGACAATAGAAGACATCCCATATCCGGTATGTTATGATGAAAATGAGCACAAAGGGATCCATTTGACTGTGCAAACACATGAAATGACCATTACCACAAAATGAACCAACCAAAGGATAGTAAAAAGATATCAGAACAAAATATGAACACTGTGCACAATAACCCAAATTAAAATGCGAGCATGCAGACCAAACAAAACCCCGATCCCAGACTCTGGAGAGTCAAAACAAAAGAACTCATAGTGGTTTTGGAAGATGGAAATGGGTCAGCTGTCAACCATCAACACGAGAGAGGGACTGAAATCAGAAAGGGGAAGAACTGAACAAAAATAGAGGACAATGATGGACAGGTTCGGAGGTGTTGGCAGTGGCAGAGTGATGGACACAGGGTGGGGCATTCCAGATGTTGCCTTACTTCTGCTGGGGGAGTTCCAGAGTGTGGCGGAGGACTTGGACAGTCGCTTGTTTATAACAGAGTCCACGTGTTTGGGCAGGTTGACCGTTGACACAGAGCATCTGCCTAAGAAGCCAAGAGAGCGCCACACAGTATGTTCACACAGGTCACATGGTTGAGAGAAAGAGGAGGAACTTTTGTGGCGTCATGTGTTACGCTCGAACGATGCCTCTGCAAACAAACGCCCACACACTGTAAAGGCCACTACAGTAACGTATTTGTAATGTGAGCAACCCCCATTAAAGCAAATTCCTGTGTGCCAACTGTTTATAATAACAACTACTGCTTTACAGTGCATACACGCACACACAGTACGCCATGTTCACTTCAGCTAGCCTTTAGGTGTGTAGGCAGGCATCTATAGCTCAAAACGTGTGAGAAATTATATTTAATGTTATATTGAATGCCTCAAAGGTTTTAAAGTTTTTAAAGGGTCAGTTCATCCAAATTACAAAATCCTTATTTTCTCATTTACCTCTTGTGGTATTTAGCATTGCAGATCATTTTGGTTTTATTTTCCCAGCTTTTGAAATATGCTATGATAAAGTATAGACTTTATTTATATAGCACTTTTAACGATAACAAAGACAATAAAAACAAGGTATCTGTGATTTTGGACTCAACCTCAATACAACTGAGATGAATGGAAGTTCATTTTGGTGCTTCCAACATTGAAAAATGACCTTTAAAGTGCTCATCAGCAACATCTCTTCCCAGAAACCCCATTACTCTGGATAATCCACAAAACCCATTGTAAACAGTTTCCATTGGCACTATTTCTTTGCTAGAGAAATAGGTCCAGTGAAAACTGCTGGCAGTGAGGTTTGTGGATTATCCAGAGTAACTGGGACATCTTCTGTTGCTATTTTAAATGTCATTTTTAATGATGTGAGCACACCAAACTAAATTCCATTCAACTCCACTGAGTTAAGTGGGAAAATAAGTTTGCTTTTTGGGGGTTTTGATGAAATGATCCTTTAAAGTTTTTCTCAAAATTCCACATGAAGGATTAACAAAGGTTTATGCCTACTTCACAACAACACCAGTTCCAAAAAGTATGTCAACCACACTAAGCAAGAACCTTGAAAGACCACCTTTTAAAGCTACCAACACAAGCAATGAACAAAAAAAGAAACCTCAAAACAACCTTAACAACCAAACAAGTGATGGAAAGAGAGAAACATGTACTCATTTCAAAGTTGATGACGTGAACTGGCACTTCAGAAAAGGGCAAAACCTTGAGTCCTTGAGACCATCCATGTGCAGTACTTACATCTATCCCAATTCTATATCCCTTTAATACACTGCAATCAAATGAACACTCTGCTTTTCCCCCCAAATGTCGTCAAACATGATTCAGAGAACATTACGATAACTGAAGTATTAAAGCAGTCCTTGTCTATTTAAATGTCTCCATTATACTGTATAGACAAGGCTAGCGGATGAGGCTCTTTTGACAGAAGCCAAGACAGATACTTTGGAGCATTTCCTAAATAACATCCCGTACTCTCAGCTATTCTACTGCAGCCTGCCGGTTTACACTTGTTTACTTTCATCATCTGACAGACAGCAGGCTGGTGAGGGAGGAAGGAAGGGAGACATTGATTAGAGTGTCAATAATTCCCCTGGCATATGGCAGAGGTGATTACATGACGTAAGATGGAACTCGGGACTCTTCAGATTTAGAGCTTCAAGTCTGGAGGATGGCACAAAGGGACAGAAGCATCCATCAAGCTGCACTGTTAAAACATAATTTCAACAGTATTACCTAGCCTCTGCAGTCATTGCAGACTCGCATCTCATCAGCTGTTGGACTGTCAAGACATTTATCATTCGAATTAAGCATTATAAGACAACATATTCAATTTGCTGCTAGTCGATAGAATCCTGCTTACTGCAACTGTTGCAATAAAGCAGCTGAATACATTTTCACTTTGTGCGATCAATACAGTCTGGCCATGATCGGGGGCTAATGACCCTGAAGTAATGTTTAAGAGGCAAACAGCCTGCTAGGACAGAGCTGTAGCAGTTAACACATCAGAGGAAGTGGTGTGTTAAGGTGGAGGAGTGTGACTGCTGCAGCAAAGGCAGATCAGATTGAAATATAACAAAACAAAACCTCTGGCGCTGTCAAAATTGGTTTGGGCAGCATTCCTGACTGTGCACCTGCCAACATCATATGCCAACCCCAGCAGTGAGCACAAAACACTGTGCACCTAAATAAGCCATCTAACTTTGCTGTTGGGATTAAGAAGCAGACAACAAAATAAATTTTGGTACAAATCACCTGAACGGGGTGATAATGCACTAATTTCAGGCTTCAATGTTTCAGATCTACTTAAAATGGTCCAGTTAAAAAATAAAAAAGCCAAACATTTGCAGTTATCAGCTTCTCAAATGGTAGGATTTTCTACTTTTGGTCTGTTAGTTAGACAAAAGCAATTGAGCAATTGAAATACATCACCATGGGCCTTTGCAAAATGAGATGGACATCTTTCACTATTTTCTGACATTTACAGACTAAATGACCAATTCATTAATTGAAAAAAGAGAAATTAATCAATAATGAAAATAATTACAAATTCATCCTTTACAAATCTGTTACAGCACAGCTTAAGAACAAGCCTAATCACTCTACAAAGAAAAAAATAACCTCTGCAGGGATGTTAGACTGCTGCAATAATGATCTTCAGTGAAAACAGTGAGCTGCATGACAGCAGACTGGCGCTAAAATAATTTTCCTCTAATGGACTTAAGAGGTTAATGGCACTGAAACTCAAGAGACAATAATGACGAATAAAAACCTCAACAGACAGAATCTATAGCCAGTAAAAGAGGTTGTATGTCGCACAGATGCTACATTCCAGCAGAAACTGCCTCATATCAGCTATATGATTCTTTAGTGATTACAAGTGTCTCCTTTGGGTATTATGTGTGTGCAGGTTGGATCAGTGTACTCACTTTCTTTCTGGCTGGAGTTCTGGCTTAGCGCTCCCGCCCAGGACCATCTCTGCTGGCGGATTTCTGCCCACGTCTTCTTGGTTGACCTGTGGATGGCTGCCTCATAGCGTTCCTGGAAAAGATACAGGAACAGATATCTTATTTAAATGTCTAACGCATGAAAGGCAATATGCATAACTGGGTGGCATAGTGCATCCTTCAGCTGAAAAGACTGGATTCAAGCACCCAGCCTGGCATAGGTGTCCTTGAGCAAAATCCCTTCATCTGCAGCTGACCATCTTCAGCTGCCATTCCAGTGAGGGTGGGCATTGACATTTCACCTCTGGGTAAAGTACAACACCATCACGTTGAATGGATTATTTTTAACATAGCCAGTGTTCTCGTACAAACGTACTTTATTTTTCTCCAGTTTCTGTTTCTGTCTCTCCTCCAGGGCGGCTCGCCGTTTTTCCGCCTTGATCCGCTGTTCCTCGAGCTTCCTACGGCGCTCCTCCAGCTGCTGCTCCCTCAGCTGCCGTGCCTTCTCCTCCTTCTCCAGCCACTGGTTCTTTTTAGCAGCTAAGATGGGACAGAAAACACGGTCAAGAGAGTACGATTTTACCAAAAGAGCCCTGGACAAAGCAGCCCTCTCTCTCTCTTCCCTCTCCTTTCAGAATAATGTAGATATGGTACGCATTCTCTTTGAAAGGTCTGTATCAGTTTTGACTTAAAAGAGTAGTGTGATATCTGTTGAAAGCCACTATTTGACACATCTTTTGATAGGTTGAGGGTTTTCAAGAAAAATCCAGCTTGAAGCTTGAAGAAAATATCCAAAGTCAAGTCTCTGATGTTTACTTCACATCTAAAGCCGAAAAAATATGTTGCCCTTCACCTCAATCGTGCTTTGTGTTTGGAAAAATAAATTCAATTACTTGACTTTTCCACAGACTACTGCATAATGCCAAGTGAGATAGACACAGTACTTCTGAAGTGACACTTTTATACCACACTAATCGCATCAAGCCTCCACATCAGCTTCAATAAACCACACACTTTGATATGGAAATCGTCTCCTTGTCCCTGAGCCGTTCGAAGAGGGCATAAAGAAGCCTTTTGCAGCTGCCTCTCTGTGTACACAATTCACCATATTTCTTTAAACTACAAAGTAAAACCTCCATGAAGAATCAGCCTCTCTGCAAGGAGGCGAGGCTTAGTTCTCTAAAAGCACTTGATGCAACAAAAGCAACTGGTTGTGGATTTCAGATTATGGTGACGGATCATTGCAGAGATGCTGGAGGCTAGAGGGGTTAAAATTTATTGGGAGGCACACACACACTTCGGCTTTCATCTGAGAAGGGAACAAAAAGCTAAGTTATACCGAGGCACTGCTTGCCAGTACCTTGCGGCAAAAAGAAAAAAAATCTGCTGCAGTGCGTATCTCAGCTCATTGCAGCTCAATGGCCTTGATTTGAAAGAAGCCCCATCTTTTACCTTCCAGTGATACAAATCTGTAGAGATGGCACTGTAAATAAAGTGCAATGAAAACTGCTTCATAATTCACTCGTTGTGCTGTGATGGAACACAGCACAACGAGTGGAAAATGCTTCAACTGCCCACGAATAATGTTTAAGGCTTGCTGAGATTGATTACAGTTTTCCACATCCATAACATTTCCTACCTCCTCACAAGCAAAACCTTTAGGTCACATACTTCATGTAAAAACACTGCACCCACTCTTTCCAAGCAAATCAAGTCCGTGACCATGTGTGACACTCGATGAATGAATATCTGAATTTCACTCATTCAACAGAAGTGTTTGGTAATGGTTTTCCAGACTATAGGTGCTGGTTGCAGGAATGAAAATGAGCTGGAAAGTGGCTAGAGGCGCTACACAATTTTAAATTTGCCATTCATCATCAGTCATTTATGCATCTATACCAGGGCTTTAAGTGATAAACAGATGTCCAATTCTGAATATCTTAAGCTGACATTGCTTTAAAATGTATTCCCAAACTCTCCCCGACAGTGATCTGCGCTGACAAGTAGCATCAGGACCTACTATAGTAAGATCATAAAATAATCATAAACAGAGCGCTGCTACATAAAGTATTTATACCATCCCACCAAAGACAGACAAGGCAGGAGAGTAGCTTCTGTGCAGTCGCAGACAATTCCCTGATGAAAGTCTTTCAAAGCTTCACTTAAAGGAAACAAGGAACCAATAAGATACAAGCTTGCATGTGTAGGGATTAACTAAACTAGTAATACTACTGGTGATGGTTGATAGGCCAAGTCTTCCTGGTCAAGATCTCTTTTAAGCTGATAGTGTAAACACAAGCTTTGTCAGGATCTCATCTTTTATCCAGGTCTGACTGAGAGTATTAGATCAGACCCATCTGGCATGCCCCGACAATCGCCCAATTGGACTGATCCGCGCTCTGAAGTGTGTCAAACTCATCTTACTGCTGTCAACACACAGTTGGATTAGACAGCATGGCATTACTGAAAGTGCGAGTATGATAGTTTGAAGAAATCGGTGTCATGTGATGATATACATCATGATTGAAATGTCCAAATGTTTAAAAAATTTACCAATTTCTCTGTAACTCAAAGGTAATAGAGAACAGACCGTATGATTCTACTAAAATCAGTATTTCTGTATAGCACTAAGTACCACGCTGACAATACCCTGCGAGATAGCTTTAAAGAAAAAATATCAGTGAGAAAGTTCTTAAAATACACTACCATTCAGCTCTGTATACAAACAAGTGAACACTAATTTACATATTTGTCCTATTTCAGAAAATTTTGAACTGTGTGATTTTGTGTTTGGCTATATAAAGCTGTTTAGATGTACATTCGCAGCCAAGATAAATCTGGCTGCAGGCGTCTCCAAAACCTCCAATTTCTCCAGTAAGATGGTAATCATAGTAGTTTTGCGGCATGTGGTTCAAACATGTTATCTTTAAATACAAAACCCAAAGAGCTCTGTGGTGTCTACACTTGGAACATGTGGATGAACAAAGTTCAAACTCTGGGCACGCCACATATTCTCATATGTGAACTGAGAAACAACCATTATTTACAGATAAATGATTGGTTAAGTGATCACTCTATGCCTACATGATTTTTTTGCGGAAGACACATTGATGATGTTCAGAGAGAGAAAAGGTTACAATTCTATGATAAAGAAAAAATAAAACAACCATGATTTTAAAACAAGGAACGCCATGGGGATTAAATGAATGAAACACCTCTAAGGCTGGGCAATATGACCGAAACTCTTTTATGTCCAGTCTTTACCTTGATAATGACAAAACTGACAGTGTCAAATTTTTTTTTTTTTTTACCTTGATAACGAGTCTGCAATACATCTTCTAAAAGCTCATACTTTAAATAGGCTCAACTACTGAAGCATTAGTATTGGTGCTTATTATTATAAATGCTGTTTTGTTATAAAATAAGAGGTGGTATGAAGGAGAGATGAGGCTGAAGCATGTGACTTATATGTTTTTTTAGGGGATGGTTCTTGAAGCCATGTGGGAAGAGCTTTTAACAAATATACAGACATGAGCAAGGTAAATAATGACTATTGGTAAGTTTTCGGTTTATTGCCCAACTCTAGTTAAAACTACTGAATGTGATTAAATTGAGACATCCAAATATAACAGAATGTTCGAAAAGGGTCATCACTAACACCACCACCACCACATACACATAGGTGAGTGGCTTACCTTGTAACATGCTGAGCTCTTCTGCAGAAGGGAGGAGTGAGAGAAAAGACAGAGGCAACTGTCAGTCATGCAAAGCAGTGCACAACCAGCGTGTAGCCAGGTGACAACGTGACAGCCACGTGTTAAACAAAAAATAAGGACTTTGGCAAAAAGATGCAACATCAACTGACACAAAAAGTACAGCCATGTCAATTGTTATGACGCCCAAGTGAAAGCACTGAGGACATTTTGCACCAATTGATCAAACGACATCAATTCAAGTTAGGATAAAATGTAGAAGAAGGTTTTCATGCTTTGTTGACTTGGTGCTGTTGCATGGAACTAATTCAAATTACATTAAGTCATAAGAGATATTCATCACACTGCAAAAAGCTGCAAACTTGCCAAAATAGTTTTAAAAAATTGTACATTTTTTGTCAATGTGAGGAATATCTCTATTTAACTCAAATTGTATTAACACACATTTTAGTGCAGAGGTGAGCTAAAGCACTAATGAGGCAAACAAACTGCTCATTTCAACATGCACGTAGAAAATGAATGCTCACTTGTCTTTGATAAAATGGTGGCTTGGCTTTTGCTGATTTCAGTCACTTTTGCAGAAGCCCAAACTCCCCTTGTATCCTCTCTGTGCGACATGTGCATGCCATCTGCAGCATAGAGCCAACCCACTTGCAACACAACTGTAAATGTAAAACTATCTCTTTCACCCCAACACTAGGGGGAGCTCTCCTCCTATGAAATGGGCTCATCCTCCCACCCTTCGTTTCCACTTACCAAGATATTTGGCCTTTTCCTCTCTCCGCTCCTTGGCAAGCTTCTGCCTCTCTTCTGACTTGATGATGTCTGGGATGAGAATGAAGGGGGGGGGGGGGGGGTACAGAGAGGATGTGTAAGCAAGAGATGTCACATTGTGAACTTCTATCAAGTCCAATCCATTCAGCCCCACCAGACCTCAGTCACACAGCATTTATTTTAAAAATCTTGACATTTCTTTGTTTCCTTGCAGGACAAAACAAATACAAGATAATTTGATCTGCAACACCAACACGGCCTGAAAGAGATTCAATATCTGAGAATTTTTGGCCTGACATACTTCCATATAAATGAACAAATAAGGTTAAAAATCTATTACTAAGAACTCAATTTTGCACCTGCTGATAAACATAAATATATAAGTAAATGTTTTCTTCACTGATGCAAAGTCAGCAGGAGAGGCTTTTAACTTTTAAATGTCACCACGAGGAAATGCTTGCCACAAGACAATGACAGGAAACTGGCAGCGTCAACATTTCAACACTGATGCTAAACAAATGGCTGACACCGATGTGTATGGAGTAAAAATAGTCTCAATATTATTTGTAAATGTGTATTCCATGATTTGTAACTGAAAAACAAGATTTGTAACTGAAAAAAAAATGTGTAACTGAAAAACAAGATTTGTAAATGTGTATTACATGATTTGTAACTGAAAAACAAGATTTGTAACTGAAAAAACGATTTGAAAATACTTTACTTACAGACTTAACTTCAGCTTCTCAGATCTGATCCTTTTCACTTTCAAAAAGCTTCCTGCGCATACAAATGTCTCGTGTTACGCACGGATCAGGTTACTTTCGCTTTCGGGATTTTGAGACTATTTTAACGCTGGTCCCAGCTCCGCAGATTTGTAAATGCATGATGCGTTTAAGTGCTGGTGGAAAACTGGGACATCTGGGCTTTCGGCGTATTCATGTTTAATTTCAAAGTGGGAAAGACGTTTTTCTAAATGGACAGAATAGCTTGTCGCCCCTTGATTAGAGCACATGCATTTACCAACCACAGACTCTATACAGTAACCTATAAATGTAAATATATGGTTTAAATAAGCTACTGCTAGGTGGTAGAGTTGTTCTGCTGGGAAAACAGCCAGTCCAGGCAAAAAGCGGATGCCGGCTGAACCTACCCCTAACCACCGAGGGGTGACGCTACGGGAAACAATTCTGACAGGAGAGAAACACATTTCGACGGGGGAATGGGCTTCCACACAACACCATTGTAGCGTCGCCCCTCGGTGGCGACAGATCAGATCTGAGAAGCTGAAAGTTAAAATATTTTCTTTTTCAGTTACAAATCTTGTTTTTCAGTTACAAATCATGGAATACACATTTACAAATAATATTGAGACTATTTTCACTCCATAGCTGTGTGCTATATTTTCTGGATTGAGAAAAAACACAAATGTTTGAAAAAAATATATTCATGGAAGCCAATCTGCAGCATGTGGCAGGCTCACTAAATATCCCATACCATCTGGATGTGGGTGTATGTTTGACTGTGATATGTTATGACTACAGGGGAGCACTTACATATACAGTATCTCTCCTCTCTGTGACATCTCTGATGTCTGCTCACACACATAACATTCCTTTCAAATACCTCAGTGGAACCACTCAGTGAAAAAAAACCTGAGGGGAACAGCAATGCAAGCAAACACTGAACTGAACCATTTCAAGAATTCAAACTGCATCCTTTCAAGAAAGCTGGTTCTACTATCTGGGATAAAAAAAATATTATCATTCTGACTTGCCTTTGTATGTCCTCCAAAGAATATTCCAATGAAAATATTTTACAAATAGAGCTGAAACAATTATTTGATTCATCAATTAGTCGATAAAAGATAGAAGATTTATCAGCAACTAATGTAATCATTGGTTAATCGTTAAAGTAATTTTTAAAGCAGAAATCAAGCAAGAATTCACTGCTTACAGCTTTCAAATGTAATACTCAAATGTGAGTATATGTTGGACTGTTGGTTGAACAAAACAAGACATTTAAAGATGTTACCTTGGGCTCTGGTAACTTGTGATGGACAGTTGTTGTTTTTTACTGACATTCTATAGAACAAATGAATCCATTGATTGAGAAAAGAGTGGGTTGATTAATCGATAATATAATCGTCAGTTGCAGCCCTGACACAAATATCATTACAGCAAATGAATTCATGCTTTCTCATTACTGAGAATACAGTACAGAATTGCATACTGGACAACAGAATCCTGAAATTTTGACTGCAATCATTGCTTTTTCAGAAATCATGGGATGTTTTTATGATGTTTCTATTCCCCATATGCGAATTATTTCTGCAGCCCATCTAAACAAATTAGCTTGAAATCATGGTAGCTGTATATACACATTTGTAGCGTGTACTACCACAAATGACTTGACCACCACTGGGAAACACTGACACAGGCTGCAGTCTTGATCTTTCTTGAGTCTTCACGCCTCATCCTCCTCCTCAGTCTTCACAGAACAGATGTTCAACATCAAACACAAAGGAGCTCATCCTTCAGCAACGTCTAATAGGGGGAGGCGTGAATCATAAACATCTGCCATGCAGCCTCCCCTAAGAACTACCTCTGACCCACTTTGATATTTATAGGACTATGGCCCATGTGCGTGGTCTTGGTCGGTGTGATGTGCTGCTGTTTGCAAGTCACCACCATGTTAATCATAACGTCACGTGCACAAAGCTTCCAAGACAAAAACAGACTGGCCTAGAAAATACTGCTAGGTGCAGTGTTTGGGCTCCAGACCATACACACACACACTGTGGCACCTTCTCAAAATGTCAGCTCTGTGTTAGTTTGTTTGCCTCTAAATTGGGGCACAATAGGAGCAGTGCAGGCCAGGGTATACTTTATAATGTGACCTGCAACCTCCTCATTGTGAAAATAATAAGAAACAAGAAACACATATAATAGGTTTCTTTCACTATTCTCTTAGACAGAAGCAAATCACTGCGATGCTACAAAGAGATGTGACAAAATACAGCTGAGCAGACCATTAACAGAAGTGGCAGCTCCCAACTGAACTACAAGCCTCAACATTAAATTTCACTAGTTAAGGAGCCACTGAGTGCTTTTCATCTTCATCATACCCCTCTGGGTGGTGCAAAACCTCACAAGTAATGAGCTTTACAAAACCACGGGAAAAGGAACTTGAGGGACAAATGGGAAGTGTGGGTCATTTTTGGAATCAGGAAACTAGGAACTCAACTACATATTCTCTAAAATACACCAGATTTTGGCAAATAATCAAAGAATACCATGAAAGTATTGATAAAACCGACGTGGATAAGGTCACAACAAGGTACTGAAACTGGAAGTAATGGGAGCACTAAGTAATGGGGGGGGGGGGGGGGGGGGTTTATCCCTGTCACCTCACGCTAAGGGAATAAAGACCATGACCACAGTAAATGGATTAATGGATAAAGAATAAAGGGGAGAGAGAAAAGAGGCTTACACTCCTCAAAACCCTCAAACATGTTCCTTAGAGTTTGCATGTGCTGCTAGCCAGTGGCTGCAAGGAGTTTGAAGTGGTGGCACTGTGGAAATAGTGTGCCAAGAGCTCAAACGAAATGCCTTCTTGGCATCGCTCACTGAAATGGGATTCCTATTCAAGTTCCTGTTGCCCACCTTTCATTAGGGACCAGTGCCTGGCAGTGATCAGCATTAGCTATCCACTTAACAAGAAAGCTAATTTGTCCATATTTTACCAGAATATTTTCTTTACTAATTCAATTCCACCTAAAATCTTTGAGCCCAAAGCTGAGATGTTCTCACACAGCAGCTTCTGTTCCACTTAAAAATAAACTGCAGCAGCTCTATTGGATTTAGCTCCTTGTCTGAAAGCATGTGGTCACTATTACTCAGATACTGAAGCATTACCTTGCCTCAAGAGAGCTGACCTAACTCCAGCCGACTGCAGATGTAATTGCACCATTATAAGAGCTACTTTGTGTCAGGCCAAATTTACAGGTGTACTCTACCGGGGAAATTTCTATTTTCCTTTACCTTCCTTCCTCTTCGACCTGGGGACGGGTGATGCAGGTGACCCAGGTGACTGAGGGATGACATCAGATTTTGTGGGGGTAGTCAATCTCCGATCTGCATCTTTCTTAGCTGGAGACTCCATTCTCTGGGTGTTGTCTGTCTTCGGGGGGCTGCTCTCCCCCTCCGGGTCAGGCCTCGTTGGGTTTGTGTTCAGGTCTGAGTGGGGAGCTGGTCGAAGAGAAAGAAACAGAATGAAAACAAGTGAGGAAATGACAAGGTAAAAGGTAAGACAAGCACAGAGATGGAGCTCAACCAGTTGGTCTTCATTCCTTTCACTGCTGAGCCTATGAAGTAGTTAAGTGTGGATGACATAAACTCCCTCAGAAGCTGCATGTATCAAGTGCGATGATGTTTGTCTGCTTTCTTTGAGAAATTGTTCAATTTGATAACTCAAATATCAGCACTGTAACAACATAATGAAACAGAACACCTCCAAAGAAACACTCTAAGCTTCTCTGCGTCTGTACAATGTTTCTTTAAGTTATTGAGCAACATTAACTGCTGCGGAGTTTACACTTTTGTTCAGAAGCACAAGATAATAGGTCATAACTTGCTTTTCCTTCTCTACTTCTATGACTAATGCCATTTCTACTCTGCGCAACTGATTTATCGACAGGCCAGCCTGAGCAAATGGCCTGACTCCCTGGCAGAACAAAACACAGTAATTGCTTTTTGGCATCCTGATGATTCTATTGAGGTTAAATGAATTGCTTAGAAAAACAGAATCAGAGTGATCAACTTCCCAGAACTTCCCAGAAACTTCTTTTTGATGAAACCTACTCGATAGGAGCCAGTTAAGGCTGATGAGTCATCCTCAATCTCTGAGATTTTAAAACTTTTTTGATAAAAGTTGGGACAGCAGCTTCACTCACAGCACCATGACTCACATTTGGCAAGCTGCTGAACTTGAATCTCCTACTCAAACATTAGTTTGCCCAGGCTTTGACGGCGAAACAAAGACCCTCATGGGAGGGACACTTGGCTTTGTCCACTCAGCACTGTACCCCTGCGCTCCCTGTGGAACCAGGTTGGAGCACAGTTTCTTCTGCATAGTCTCTGAAGGTAAACACTGGGGCAACATGCTGTAAATTATTCAGACTTTGGTGAAAAACAACACAGACAGTAGGGGGCTGTCACACTGAGATGGCGAATGCACAGAAGATTTACTCCACAAATGCTGTGCTATTCAACAGTTTGCATAGAAGGGCACCAATGAGCAGCGAGACCAATGCTGCGCAACCTCAAAGAGAATTGATTATAGTTTTCTATAGAGTATGCAACTGTACATTGTGCTTCTTAAGCCATAAACATCTCCTTGAAAACAAGCCATATAGCTATTTTTTTTAAAACACCGCTCCCTTGTGAGTAAAACTCTTGATTATTAGTGAACGTAAGAGGCACAAAGCTGTCAGCCAAATAAACAAGTTCTTCTCACTACAGCAACTACAGATGCTTAGTAGCATTCAATGAGATATCAGGCCTCATGGCAAAGATAGTCTGAGCTCAGCTAGGCATATGGAAAGGCTATGTCATCAGTCTGGGTAATGGAGGCAGTTACTGATGACATTGAATTGGACGAAGCCTGATGGCCAGAGAGAACAGTGGTATATGAGTCCATGAAAGAGTTCGGCTGGGAGACAAGACGTTGTGTTTCCCGTCGAAGCATGCCACTATTAAATAAGCATTCCTGGGGCAGTGATGTGCTCTGACAGAGAGAAGCCATTGTTGTGGTCTCTGCATGGCAACGGGACGGCGGCCAAAACACTGCAATGACAGTGAGAGGAGGAAGGAAGGAGGGGGAATGGTAGTGAGATAAACTGAAAGTAGAAGATGAGCACGGGAATCGGTTCAGTGCAATTTTGTAACAAAATGCAACTTTGTATTAAAAGTTACTCTGCTATGTTACTGTATTGAGGGAAAGAAGACTTCATGTGATTTAATATCTGCAATTGTTAAACAAATTCCTGCAACATTTTTGCAAACAAATGATGCTACATACAACGCCATTCTGACTGCTCAGGTGATGAATCATACAACCCCTGTCTCTGTTTATTATTTATCATCTTACACCATTTTCTCACAGGTCCCTAAGGGCAGATGTAACAACAGCTAGGCTACCAAATGGCGATAGGACCAAGTGCAGCTCTGACAGCGGGTACTGTGTTGCCTCATATCCTGTGAAAGTTCCCCCATACACCTGAGAACTGGAGCCACAAAGAATTGGCTGGCTGACAGGGCTGTGGGCGACTGGTCAGACAATCACTGTGATCTATACTGTCAATGATGAAGAGAATGAGAATGTAACATACTCTGGTATGTTGGTGGCACTGACAATGAATACCAATGAAACCTGACGGTCTGTGGAGGAAAATGGGATGGAAGCTGAGGGAGAGGATTGCTGCTGCGTAGCAAGGGACTGAAACAAGGGCTGATTGATGCAGCACTCCGACTGTCTGCGCTACCAGACAACTGGGAGAACAGAGTGTAAGATAGATTACTGAAAGTTAATGGGAAAAGATTGTAGAATGTAAGAAAAAGTTTGACCTATGGCTGCAACTAACAACTATTTTCATTATTTAAATTATATGCTATTAAATAATTTAAATGTTAATTGATTATCAAAATAGTGATAGTGCTTAATTTTCTTTCAGTCAAATAATCAATCAACTAATAATTTCAGAAGTAGTTACAACTGCAATTCATTTCAAATTCATACTTCATAAAAAAGGTACCCTGTGGAGTTTCTGACCACTGTTTTTGTGTCCCTGTCCATTGCAGCAGCACTGCACAAAGAAGTGTTAGCAATGCGCCAACAAAGGCAGTGAAGAGGAAGACTGGAAGCTAGCAAACATGGACGTAAACAATGCAAAATTTGAATTTAAAAATTTTGTCTGGGGAAGAAAATGCATTCAACACTTTTACCAGGCCTCAACGATACACACGATGCATTTAGGTGAGGAACACTGAATGTAAATGAATGAAGTCTGCTAAGTTTAATGACTGATTCAGGGACTTTTGCCTGTCCTGGGCTGACATAGTGATGGGTATACACGTGTATTTGTCACCGTCAGACAGTGCCCCATTACAGCAAACAAGATTGGGACACACTCATGCGGGGCTTTGAGGAGAATGCTTAAGTAATATTTGCACAGATGGTACTGAATGCAATGACAAAATCTGTTCAGCAATCCATAAACTCTGTGTTCTGGCTGTTGTCACAGACAAATCAACTTGTACAGTTTTTGTAACAGTGTTTTCATGAGGTAATTTATGAAATCATTGCAGAAACAGGAATATCAGCCCAATTATATTACTATATATATACATATATACAACCCATACAACAGAGGAGGTCTATCAGTGGATCACTTGCATCACCTGAGTAAGTGCCCCCTTACCATATTTACACTCCAACTTCCCATAGGCAGTGCACCCAGGAGACGACTCCAGCCAAAAGCCATTAGACCACCCTCTTGTGACATCACTTACATTATTCATATTCATAAATCAATGCACACCAACTTCCTCTGAGATGCTCGAGTCTCCATCAAGCCTGAACACGGAAAAACACTTTGGTGGAGCACTTTATGGGATGGCAAGGAAGAAAAATACATAGGGCAAACATTTGGTCAGTATTTCACAAGCTTGATACCATCTCAGACATGTTGAAGGTATCGGTGTGCACCAGCCCCAGTCCTTCTTTAGAGGTCCTGAAAAGCTAGGTTTTAATCAGCTTCTTACTATAAGAAATGGGGTCCAACATGTTTCTTTCACATGCAAGATTTCTGCATTTGTATTTTGTTTCTTCTCTTCACACTGGTTTGTAGTTGGCAGGGATCCACATTCCAATTGTAACTTTACAAAATAATAATCAGAATCTGATGATAGTTGTTGGGTTGTATGCTTATGATGCCACTGTCAAGTCTACCTACATAGCCCAGAAAAAAAACAAATGATTGATAAACTAATTACTTTAGTTTTTAGGTGCTTGAAGTTTTTAAGAGAAGACATGATAATCCAAAAGTCTCTTAGAGAACACTTTTACAATTAGCATGCTATTTGCATTATTAGCATAATCTCTTACCAACCTGGTGGTAGTAAATAAATCAATCTTTGGAGCATCTAAAAGCAGTGATGTCATGGCATGGTTGCTTTGTTTTACCCTCCTACTGAGTATCAAATGGGTATTTGGCAGCCATGAGACCCTACAAAGTGGGTTAGAGGAGGTTCAGGAATCTGCGGCATGCTGTGCGTGATCATTGGTTGAACACCACACTGTCACCTTGCACCACGGCTCAGTTGGCCCCATCATGTCTCCCTATGGGGCCTCTCTTAGCTGCAGGTGTCAAACAAAGCCTAAGGGCACTCAACTGCACCCATTTACATGCAAAGGTGATACAATGGAATAAGATATCTGTAAAAGTCAGCAGAAATAGTAAAGGGACCCCTGCAGAAGAAGGCGTATGCATGCATGCACGAGCACAGTGTGGGAGCAGAACGGCAGGTTGAGAATCAGCAGGTAATTAGTACAGACTCAGTGCCTTTTCCCAGTTAGAGGCATGTTAGGTTAGACAAAATATATGTGCAACTTCAAATGTTGGGTTGGGAAAATGTAGCACAGGCTCTGCAAAGCTTATTGAACATTCACTCCTAAAGTGATATCACAAAGGAATTTAGTACTTTACAGTTTGGCTGATGACAATTGTGAGTAAAACTGGGACAACTGGTAATACCGCCACACAAAATGTGATTTAGCAGAAATCCAATTTCACAGCATATTATTTTGTTAGAGCAGGTTATAAATACCCACACTGCAGAGCCTGCTTCTTCGTGTAGTGCTGCCCCAGTGCCACTTAAATAGATCTAGTCACCTCCAAAACTGCAGGGCACTAGATCCCTTCTAGTTTAATTAGTTTAATAACAACATAGTATGAATATTTATGTCCAAGCAATAAGTATTCCATAATTTAAAAAAACAAGAAGGATAGGTCCTTGGAACAGCATGTGCTCACATTTTAATGGAAGCTCTTTTATCTCCACACAGCTATACAGGATATAAGATCTGACAGGCAACTGTACTAAGCACAGGGCTCAGACAATATACCACACTACTATTTTTCTACTTGTTCATCAACCTCACAGGGGACCGGTGAATCAGGGTAAGAAAAGCTTGTGTCCTCCACAGCACAGC
Organism: Macquaria australasica; assembly: GCA_005408345.1. Classification (NCBI taxonomy): domain Eukaryota; kingdom Metazoa; phylum Chordata; class Actinopteri; order Centrarchiformes; family Percichthyidae; genus Macquaria; species Macquaria australasica. The sequence goes on along the minus strand of SEMN01000038.1, from coordinate 567,551 downwards.
AAAACACATGACTCACTGTATGACAGAATCAGCAAACTATGACAACACATTCTTTTGACAGAGTTTGCTCATTAAGCGCTTAGAGAGGGATACTTTCGGTTGAGACAAGCTCTTTAAAGCAATATCTATGTGAAACTGCCGAATACAAAAACAATGCAACATCCAGAGCAGTGCCAGTGTCTTGCCAAGATACTGTGCAGAGTAAAAATATAGGCCAAGGCATGGAATATTTATGAGACAACAGCTTCACTCTTAAACACAACCTTCTCTGTCTCCTGCCAAACAGATAAGAAGAGGAGTGACCTCACTGATGGACCACCAACAGGAATAATTAAAGGTTTATAATACAATGATACAGAATGGCTTCAAGATCTAAATATGCCTAATCTTACAAAAAGCACTTGGTAAACAGGGTGGAAATACTGCACACTCTCTTGAAAAATGGAAATGAGGCAAACAAGAGGCGAAGAAACAGGACTGAGACCCAGAGTGCGAAATCAAAAGACTGGAAAGGGAAAAGGGCGGCAACACAAAACAAAAAGAAAAGAGGAACATGGGAAACACACAGAGAATGGATCTGCATCTCATTTGGGATGGGCCAGGGGACTAATGAACTACCTCATCGCTCACCCCCCCCCCACCCCAACCCGTCGTCCCTTCACCCTGTTGTGTCCCTCCTGCACCGAATAGGGTGATGTAAGAGGGCAAGGGGGCCCAGACACACAGGAAGCGCAGTGTAAACAACAAGCACTGACTCCATGCCAAACCAGGCCCTGCGTGTGTGTGTTTAGAGACCAAAGTTTTCATTAGATGTGCTTACAACTGAGAACTACAATTTTAAATGGGAACTGAGATAAACATCATTCAAATCTGCACACAAACTGCACTTGAATACCGCCAGGATACTTAGTTACTTTTGACTAGGGCTGCAATTACTGATCATTTTAATTAATGACTATTCTATTGATTATGTGTACAAATTGTTAAAAAATAGTAAAAAATAAATAAATCCTCATCAAAAATTCCAAAGCCCCGGCTTGTTTGGCTGATCAACAGTCCAAAACCCAAAGATATTAAATTAACGATAATGATGAAAAAGAGGCTGGAACCAAGTAATATTTTGGTACTGCTGCTAGTTTGGTACTTTTGCCTGATAAACAACAAAATGTTTAATCGCTAATTGAAATTCTTGTTCGATTGTGATCATGATACAACTGAGAAAAACAAACAGGGACTGAGTAAGACCTGCAACTAACAACCATTTTCATTATCGATCCATCTGCCAACTTATTTACTTGATTGATCAATAAGCATTTAGCCTATAAAATGCCAGAAAATACTGAAAGAAATCACAATATCCCAGAGCTTAAGGTCATCAAACGTCTTGTCCAAAACCTAAAGATTTTCAATTTACTGAGAGGCTGGAACTAGAAAATGTTTGGCATTTTGCTTGGAAAATTACTTATACAATTAATCAGTCATCAAAATAGTTGCAGACTAATTTTCTTTCGATTAATCAGATAATTGTTTCAGTTCTAGACTGACACAAAAAAGGACAGGTCAAATATCTAAAGACAAAAGTACTTCTGCATACCAATCAAGAAGGCTGAAGACAAAAGACAGCATTCCTTCATGGCATGTCAATCGGTCAGTGAATACTAATGTCTCTGTCAGTGACTGCAACAGCTTTCATCCCATCACCTGGCCCAGGCTGAGGACAAAGCCTGGCATTTAGCTGCTGCTGCTCTCTTCTGCACCGGTGTATGCACCAAAGCCACCACGCTGATGAAAGGCTCCGCTTATCTGAACTAGCAGCAGCTCCCTGGGGACCCTGCATCCACTGCTGCCACCAAGATGCTCCAACATAAACGGATAAGTAACCTAGACAGTCTGACCAGTGGTGGTGGGAGAGGAGTGTCAAGAACCGCCAAACTCAAGCCTTTCTCAATGACATCAGAGGGATTTCTGGGCCGCACAAGCTGCCATTCATAACAGTATATCGGCATACCAGCCAGTTGCTCCTGGCAACCTGCACCACGTCCCTTTTTGGGGCTTGGGAAGTGACAGCGTGATCTTATTCTCACTGGGCTCAATGGCGGGATTTTCTGGTCCCCTGTCACAGTTGGGAACCAATTTTAGTCCGAATAAGGAGTAAACCATTTGTTCTAGTTTTGGAAGAGGTAAATCTTTTGCAGTCTTATGACTAGAAGAAGAATGCTTCACAGAGCAACATGGTCAAGATTTATAACTAATACTCCTAATGACTAGCTACATGGTTCAGTGAAAAGGAAATATAGCTATGACTAATGGGAAGCTTGGACTGAAATATTCATATTAGATTAGAAATATATACAATGGGCATTAATGGCCAGTGGTCAGTCTGATAAGCGCTTACAAAGCTTTGTCTGACTGGTCATTGATGCCACTGCAAAGATCTCAGGTATCTGTAATCCCCTCTATGAATTTCCCATCTGTGTGGCAGTCTAATTTCCCTTTCTGTACAGAACTACAGAACTTAACACTATGTTGGAAATATCATGTACAATGACCCGGTGCAAATGAGGTGGAGAGTTTGGAGTGATCAATCTCTGCTCTTGAAGCATCACTGGGATCAATCAGTAGATACAGGTCATATAACTGGTGATATTTTACATCAGAACATCATTGTTTGACATTTTGAAAGAGCTGTGACTGTGTGTGTCCTTGTCTGGGGTAGCGCACAGAGCCGTTGTTTGTCATTGTGTTCCAATATGGTTATTTTCGTAAACATTACCTAAAGCAAAGATCAGGCCCGGGCGGTAATCTTGTGCCTGTTCAACATACAATTACACCCAACAGTTATCATTAACTGGATTTTTGTCTCCCCACACAAAAACCCAGAATCTTTCTGCTGGCAACAGGGTCCAATCATAGGTTTCATAATCACAGATAACAATGATGGGGGCTAAATGTTTGCTCCCACTCCCTCAGTGACAACGCTCAAATCCATCAACAAAAACTGCAATGATCTTATCACTTCCTAGAAAGCAGGCACAAGAACTAAAATAACTGTGAAAATGGGTCAAACAATGGCTCCAGATGACATATGCTACACCTGCCAAGGAATGTGTAGGGAGACCAAGATGTGTTTACAGCATAAGAAGCATGCCCTTTAGCTGAACAGGGACTGGTCTAATATTAGCGGATAGGTCTGGTGACTGGAACTTTTAGATGACCAGAGAGCACAGAGCAGCCAGTCTGGGATATTTTCAGACTTGGTGGAGAGGTAGTAGGAACAAGCGACATGGTCCAAATCAAGACTTCCCTACCCTTGTCCTTCATCTAGTGTCCCAGGAAGAAGGGTAGTACAGCTGACTGATACATTTAGGCCACAACACTGCAGCATCGGCCTTCTTGCCGTATGTCACAGTTGAGAGAGAAAGGGGTTAGGAAAAGCAGATGCCTTCTAAATAGCACATGTGTATGTTTCATGGGCTTCTCATGCTTTAAATGCGAAGGGGTTAGTTGTAAGAACGGCATGTTTCTTTGGCATTCAGTCACTTTCTTACTACCCATCTGCTGCAGCTGTGCAGCATCTAGGACCAGACTTAGGCCTAGATTCCATCCTTTTAATTTTTGTCTCGTTCTCTTAAACTGTATGTCTTGTGTGATGGTTTTAATGCATTATGTAAAGCACTTTCAACTGCCTTTGTGCATTGAGTGTGCCAAATAAACATGGCTTGCTTTTCATTGGTACAATAATTTGAAAAACCTCTGCAGTGAGTTTTTCTGGTTTCATTGTGCTCTGGTGCAGGTCATTTATTGGTTATAAATGCTGTCTGTGTTTCCTTGGAAGCAAGCTGCCCACTTTTATTATTAAAGGAATAATTTGTCATTTTGGGAAATGGGCTTATTCGCTTGCTTGTTGAGAGTTAGATGAGAAGTCATTTAGCTTAGCTTGGCATAAAGACTGGAAACGGGGGGTAACAGCTAGCCTGGCTCTGTCTAAATGTAACAAAATCTGCCAACCAGCACCTTTAAAGCTCAATAACAACTTACATCTCATATCCGCACCAAATCCAAGGTGGCCCAAAATATCGCACTATACCTTTAAATTGCCTTCATGCAGTTTGACCTTACTGGGGATTTACTAAGTTGTTTTGCACCAAATAATTCTCCTGTATAAACCATAACACACACTTCTTAAGACACCTACTAATCATCAAATAATTCTGAGCTCTGCTACCTGCTTTTAGTCCTTCAGCTCAAAGTGATCACAGGTGGTCCTTGATAAGTCATAGCTCTCTGAATGATAAACTGTATTCTATATCAAAGGGTCTTGTTATAAGGAAAAGACCAAAGGAGCTGAAGATGTGAAGACAGGTTATACATCATAAAGTCATTCTTCAAACGCATTCTCTAAAAGCCAGACATGTTCTTGGGGCTTACAAGTATCTTTGGCCCATTTTAGAGGCTTCTCTATAAAAACTGTAGCCCCCAGTCATTTTAAGTGTGACTAATAACACACGTAATGGGGCTATGGAAAGTGAGTGAATTACTCTAGTCATCATCACAATGCATAACGCACAAGGCATAGAAAACATGAGCTTGTATCAATTAATTGTCATATGCGTTTGAGTGACATTAGCCAGAACATAAGGCAACTGGACTAATTATTTACAAGGTGAGACAACACAAACATTCTTTTTTTGTATTGGAGCGACCTTGTGGTTTCAGCTGGTTCGAGGTGGTTCACGGTAGGCAAGTTCAACTCTAATCCTACCTTAATCCATGTTTTCAGAGTAAACACTGTATTTGACAAGCTTTTTTCCTAACAATTTAAAATGGGAGGTCCAAAATTAAAAAAGGACCTCACATACATAATTTCCGAAGCTGAATTAGGTTGTGTCCGTCATTGACGTTTGCAAAAACAAACATGGACTGTGCCTGCATGCATGTATTGACCGCTTTCAGTAGCCATTTCCTGGTAGAATACTGCAGAGGCTGAGACCTCGCACACTTTGAGTGCTGGTTAATGGGAAGGCTTTCTACATTATTTGCCTTGCCTCCAGAGTGCTGGGTGAGAGATCAACCTCTATTGCCTTATGAGAGGTCAGTGTCTGGGCGGTGTGATTTACACCATCTGGGTGCTACAGAGTGGACCAGCAGTGACGTGATGCCTCCTCTATATGGGGAGTTGAAATCTGGAGAAGATAGTTCATCATTTTTTTTTTTACCTTTTTCCCCATTACTGCATGTCTGGTCTCTGTCTCTCTTCACTTTATAGTTTTAGTCCCCTCTCTTGTTTGGATTTCTTTTTTCTTGGGACTGGACTATATGGCACTAACAGGAAGGTAAGATCCTGCCTTATGGAATGCTTCACATCCTGATTCTTGTACATAGACACAAACGTATCCATACAGAAGTTTGCAAATATATGGATAATCCATTAAAAGCTCCTATATAATAGAGAATCAACTCCCTCTCATTGTTAGCACAGGGGTAATATAAGCATACTTGCATATTAGGTGTTTACATCCCTGAGTATTTGGAAAGTGACACAGTTTTTGGCTCTGTACTCCAAAATACTGGATTAGAAATGGAACAGCGACTATGCAATTTGAGTGCCAACTTTCAAATTGAAACTGAAGGTGTTTACATCCATACTGGGTGAACAGTACAGGAATTGCAGCCCCATCACTGTCACACTGAGCTGATTCCAACACTTTTCAAACCAATATGATGTGAACACCCTCAAACACCCTTAAAGCTGTAACTCAGCTCTTTAACCCCCAGTCAGTGTTTCCTTTTAAATCCAACGCGCTGGAGTACAGAGGAGCCAAAACAACTGAAAATGTTGTCACTGTCTTAAAAACTGCACTGTAGTTTCAAAAGCAGACCTCAACGTCACAGTGCTGGCATGACTTCAGTCAGTTCTTTGTGACTCTTTGTGATGTTTCTGTTCTTTTTCCTTCTCTCTCCAAACTTCATAGGGACAGGGCTGAGTCCCTTCTGTAAAATGTGCTGAAGGTGGGCTTTGAACATATCTGAACACGTGGGAACTGGAAAGCCCCCAGTCTCTTAAACCAACAACAACACTGCCTGAAGTAGCTGTAGAGGAATAACCAATTAATCTATACACCAAAAAGTCCTATCTTGTGAAAGAGTGTGGTAAAGTATAATAATCCTCAGTTTGCTACTTTAATCCTTTCAGCCATGCATGCCTGGAAAAAGCCATTTGATAGACAAAATAATCTCTGATTGCAGCCACATACACTGAATTAAATGGATTATGCAGGATGAAGCCCACACATAGGTTGGTTCCCTTTGTGTACATCACACAGCACAGTACTATGAATGAGATTAAAAAACAGCAGGAACAGTGGGATAAATGTAATGTGCCATTATTTTCTCCTTCTGATTCAATCATAACTTTAGATATTTCTTCATGACGGAGGAGGTGGATTATACTTTTGATGATACATTTCAAGCATGGGTGGTTTCACATGTGGCTAACCTGTCAGAGTCAAACATACCTACCTGTATCTCCTGCAGAACATGAAAACATCTCATCATGACACACACTTCACCACTGCACTGTTCACAATTAATCCTGTGCAAAAACAATGTCGGTTCTGCAGTAGATCTAGGAGGACCTATGGGATCCTGCCCACTGCTAATTTAGAAAGACACTAAAGCAGCTCTCTCTCCAAAAATGGGACGCGGTCGTACGTATACCCATGATTACATAACAACTCCTGCAGCTGAAGAAGTGTAGTTAGCTGATCCTGTTTACTACAGGAGAGGCTTGACAGCCAAAGCTGGTGGATTCTCCTATATTACACAATAGACAAGGACTACACTATGATCCGTCTCCCTGTCAGTCTGCTAATGTTCTTTATCCTCAATATGGCTGTGGTGAAGCAGCTTGTCTTTTTTGCTTAAAACAAAGTTTGCATAATGGCTCATTAAAAAAGCACCACCTCAGTATCTAACACATCGTGTACCACCACAATGAATTTTAGAGATATGAGCAGTCACATTCAGCTGAAATGCCTGTGAATATGCTATAAAAGGCAAATCTTAAAAAGGAAAATAAAGGTTTCTATTCATCTCAGCTGGTCACAGCTTAGCTGTTCAGGTACGGAGATTAAAGAGGACGACCAAACAGAGCCGACTGTCAAAGAGGGGCAGAATGGAAAGCACAGAGAGAAGAAAGCCTGCATAAAGAAAAGAGGGATTAGAATATCTTCTCCAAAAGTCCTGACAGCAGATTTTCACAATGCTGGGCCAGGCTTTCAACAACTCCAGTCCACGGGCTAGCTTTCAAGCTGGACAGATCAAGTGAGTTTTCTTAAATGTCTGTATTTCATCAAAAGATAAAGACTTTTACAATTGTCCTACTGCTTCCAGGTGTTTAAATATCTGGGCAACACACATTCTTAGATGGTGATATGGCAACTTTTCTCAGAGGTGTTGAACAATGGATATACTCTTCCTTCCCCTTCATAAGAGAGCGTCAAGTGCCGGTATCATAAAGGCAAAACTAACTCAAGAGCAACATTATGAGATTAAGTGACATTCAGAACTTCACCCTTGTCTGATACAGCTGTGCAAAACACACAATCAACATCAAGCTGGAGACTAATGTCGCACTTTGAGTTATGCACAAGGAGTGTTAGAGTTCTGATGATCATTTGACCACTGATGACTTATTAGAGATAGCTGGATATAACTTTTTCTCAGTAAGCATGGGAAGCACGATGGTCTGGCTGACACACTGTACATTGCACGAAACAAGAGGCCTGATGTCAGCGCTTCTGCCATGAGTCACAACACATATCATGACAGTCCCTCCCAGCTTTATGGTTATATGTATTGTTATTCAGAACATGGCGGTTTAAAGACACTCCAGTCTACTGGTCAAGATTCCCACGATCAGGGTGGAGCACATCTCTCCTCCTGTTTGATGCAGAGCCAAAACAAGCTGCCCTCCCTCCATGAAGCCCCCTGTCAGCAGGAAGGAAGTTTTCTGTTGTCAGAAGGAGGTGGTCACATTGTGTGTCCCCTTCTATTTCCAGAAGCAGGCAACATATCAATACACAATGCTTTGGCATGGAGATGCAAACATTAGACCAATGCTGGGTGTCTTGCAAGAACAACTTAACATTGGCAGGTTTCCAGTGATGGGCATCTTGTCCCAAACTGAGACATTGTTATAACGGAGTGAGCAGACATGGCATTGAACTGCATGATCACAGGATCACAGTTAATTTTGCACAAATAAAGCAGCAAGCAAGCCGGGTCTGGCCAGAGTGTGAGGGTGGACTCTTTAACCTGCACTCTTTAACAATTTCTTGATTTCAAGAGTTCAGAGTTGTTGATGCATCTCTGCACCAGCTGAAAATGAGCGTGACTGTACCGGTGCATACAACAACTATTCACCGTATTTGGAACACATCCTCTGGTAGAGCAGCATCAAAGAGGTGATAGGAAGGGATGCCAGACCGCCCATGACTGCATCATGTTAGCAGTGAGCTAAACATAACATACGGAGGGGGATGGGGTGGTACTAGTCAGATTACCTCATCTAAAGTAAATTGTGTTATTATAACCCTGACGGCTGAGCTCTGTGCTAAAGAAATGGCAACATATTTTTTTAAGAGACAGACATCAGCTGCCAGGTGATGACCATACCGGTGTTTTGTTGTCATCATCAAAAGGTCTGCAAATTGATAAATCCTCTTTTATTGTCACTCAGATTAAAATCTGGTTTGAGGTTTGGGTTTTAAGCTTGAGGACAACAACAAGGTTGCGTTATCTATATGATTTGTGGACTGTCTGTATCCGCACCTCCTCATGGATTATTCATAATTCATCAGACACATTTATTTCCGACCACGTCTCCATTGCTTTTAATTGCAACACTGTTTCTCAACCCCTAAATGAGTCGGACAACTATAAAGTTAACACTTGCATGAATGACAAAGCACTCGCGCATTTTTTTTAAACAAGACAGATTCAGCTCTAAGGAGCAAGACTTACATGTTGCTCCTGGCAGAGTATGTTCCTCCATTTCGGCGGCAATACCCTCGCTTTCTGTTCTTTTGTTCATTCAAACATGCGAGTTTCGGCTCTTCCTCTCCGGCAGTCCTCTCATTCCTCAGGCAGAATGGGTGAGGGGTGGGGGGTTAGGGGGGGGACTTGGTCGTGTCACTCCAGTTGCACCCGATGTCCTGAACGAACCGGGCAGGAAACCTTCCTGAGTGCGTCCAGATAGACCAGAGATGCGACACAAAAATAAAACACGACACAGCCAGTACCAGCCTGTTGACGGAGGCACCGGTGGCGGCGGATGCTCCTGGGAGAAGTTAAATAAAAAGCTGTCTGAGGGAATTTGGGAGAGAGCAAGCAGGGGAGGAGGAGTGAGGGAAGTTTCTCACTCTCCAACACGCCACAGCTGATGCTCTGAACGCGCGTACGGTCCCTCACTGGCCTCCGAATCGGACTGTACCATTACCGAAAGGGGGGTGCGCGGCTGCTACCTATAGCATTGTTCGTTAAACACTAGCTAGATTTAACGATATGGAAGACATATACAGTAACTGATGAATTTCAATACTCCTATATTATAATCTCAAGGCAAACTTTACTAATAAAAATGTATTTCTTTATGTTAAGAAAGTGGATGCCCCCCTCGGTTGTTATTGGTTCCTCCACCCACAAAACTACAACGCACACACAGCCAGCCAGCCAGGTCACAGTTCATATTCAATGGACGGTAACCCATTTCCTTGGAAAACCTTTGACCGGCATGCTTGCCATATTTTCTGCAATGTTTTTGTCATTGATCAATATCTATCAATATGACAAACTATTACATTCAAATAACCCGAGATCGCTGTAACCTCTCACTGCAGTCAACAAAATACAGCAGTAGGTTATACCAGGATTTCACATATTTTTGTTGGGGAAATTATACAATAAAATAGTCTATTTACTCTGCATAATTCCTATGCATTTTTTAGTATTTCAAATCAATATACATTTATGTTTGTCTCCAAGTGTCGGACAAAAGCAGCATAAAAAGGAAAAGGAAAGGTAGTCCACACACTGAATATTGCAAACTCCCAAAACTTTTTAAGTAGCGTTTCAACCTTTAAGGTCTTCAGGTTTTGCTTGGTAGCTTGTTATATTCAGTATGCAGACTAGGCTATCTCTACTTTTCCTTCGCACAAATATAGAAACCAGAAAACACCACCCTAAAATCTTTTGAGGCACTTTAATGAGGATCCTTTTTAATGAGTCATTTTAAAAGACACCCAATGTTTTCCTGCTTCTACAAACGTGATCTGAAAGAAAATTGAAAGTGGATGCACTGTGTCAGGAGGAGAAGATGAAGAATGAATTGAAGGTACCCTCTACTACAAGCATGCTTGCATTTTAAGGATGTATGTCAACATGCTTTCAGATCAAGTTTTGGGCAGCCTTCTCACGGTCTACAGCAGAGACAACCAGTAATTAATAGGTTGTACATCCATGTAATTTCAGTGTAAAGAGAACGCTAGATTTTCCTGTCAGCCTGGTTTTTGTTTTGGATGATTTGGATGTTTGATATGTTAAACAAGTTACTCCACCCAAGATAGAGCTATTGCAGAGTCATATATTTAGATTTTTTTTTTTTTGACGTCAGAGACAACACAGCCCAGTTCAAAACATAAAATTTAAAAGAAATCTTTACATAACAGCTTTAAGTACTGCAATGTCTTGTCTTGCACCACCTGTGGATCCCTCAGAGCATCTGCCAAGGTGGGGGCTGGGACAGGGGCTGATCGGCACGCTTGAGAGGGGACACCCCATCAAAAGGACCCCAGTGGGGCTCTTTTGTGCAGCTGTTGAGTGTGTTCACCCAAACCCCCAAGAGCCACCTGTCACTGCAACTGGAAAGTGGGGGATGTTGAAGGAGGTGGGGGTTGGGTGTGCTGTAGAGTGTGTGGTTTTGCAGAATTAGAGCAAAAAGACTGTTTAATGTGCATGTCTCAAAGTCTGCTTGTACTTGTTATCATATGCTTCTTAATTGTCCTTGATGAATTCACACCATGACACCATGGTTTTGTCAAAGATCCCAGTTCCCCTAAAGTCATTACAGTCTGATGATTCAAGAATTATCTGTAATTGAATCACAGATAAGTATGGTGGTTAATTTACTGAAAAAAAGGGAGCAATTACGTTTTTTAAGTGAAGTTTCCACTCCTTTCATGTCAAGGAAAGATTGAAGGAGAGCAGGAAACATCTTTGAGTGCTAATGAAAGATCAATGGCTTCAGCCAAAACAAAAGATTTTCAGAAAATAGAAGCCATATTTCTTTCTTTCACAACCTTTGCTTTTAGTTATCAAGAGCCTTATGGCCTAGCCAGATTATTGAGCCTTTATTAAACTCTTTCATGTCATAGTACAAACTCAGCTAATGCAACAATTCAACAATCTGCATCAAATAACAGAAGAAAATGGACAATTTTATACTGGTATTATATTCAGTATATACCATCTAACATCCTTGGTTTATTCTGTTATAAGACAGAAGAACCCAAGACAATGGAGCTGAAGATAAGAGGGTTAAAATATGAAGAGCAGTGATGTATTTCTCTCTTTTGAGTCAGTTCTGAGTATTGAGTACAGTACACCAAAACCCATAGGAAAGGAAACTGTGATTAAGCTCAACTGAACTTCATTATTTCCTCTTTATTTTGTGCAAATATGAAACAAATGCTGAAATAATTCATATTGGAGAGTTTAAAAAAATGTTTATTACTTCCTGTTCTGAATTTTGCACTTATGGTAAAGTAGACAAAATGCTTCAGAAGTCACAAACATTAGCTCTACTTTTCAAAAGCTCTGCAGATGCATGTTTTTAGACCTTTTGTGTTGCTTCTTTAGCCAACGTATTTAAACCCTCCAATCCTTTCATCCTTTCATACCCAGTTCTTGAGCCAGCACATGCACACACTTGCACACGAACACCTGTACACACAAAAATATATTTTCTAAAACAAAAGTCCTACTGATGTTAATGAGTTTGTTATCTATTTTTGCAGGGACAAGACATACTGAGTATTATGTGAAGGGTTTTGTGCTTTGTTTGATAAATAAGAGTATGACTAGCTCTTATTAAACAGATGAGATGACCTCCAAAATTGGACGAGGCACAAATTAATACATTTACTTTCTGGTTTCTGAGTTTCCTAATACTTTATATCTTATCAAAAAGAAGGTAACCTTGCCTTTTTTAAGAACACGTGACAGTGTTACAAATAAACCATTACTATTCAACGCTGCACACTAGACAGTAGTCCAGGTGCTTGCGCCAGCAGTCTGATAGGAAAATTAAAGGGCTCAGGATAAAAGCATACCTCAAAGTCAGGAGGCGTGTGTCCATTTATCACACATCACTGTACCATGCTGTGCTAATGAGCCATTCAAAGTAAGGTGGATGCAGATAGGAGAAAATAACACAGTTGGTCTCTATTAGCTGCATTTTAGATGTGCTGAAATGTTGCATGTCTTTTTAAAGTTCTGCAGACTGAAACGGTGACTGATGAAGATACACATAAGTGCATTCTAGTGCCTTTATCTGTCTTTCTACTCTCACACCCCTCTCTCCCATAGTTTTGAATTTATACTCAAGTTCTGTAAAAAAACAAACAAACCTGTGAACCTGTGTGTCGTCTCCATTTGTGAACCACTTGTGTGACCTCACTGCACACAGGAAGTGGAGGACCCCCTCCTCCTCTATCCATCCCTCAGTGCTCAAGAAAGGACTTGATTTTGGAGCTGCAGCTGCACTCCTCACTTAACACACAGAGACCTCCATACACACACACACACACACACACACACGCACACACACGCACACACACACACACATGCACACACATGCACACACATACACACATCTCATTAAACTGCCACTGACCGCTGTAAGCACTTTATGCCTTGAAAAAAGGCAGTTAACAGAGAACACTGGGAATAAGAGAGTAAACAAAAATCATTACTACTGAGAGGACGTGGTTGCATCAGTAAATACACATCCCGAAAACAAGAGGAAGCAATTGGAGAGATAGGAAAGCAGAGGAAAAAAGCTCAAAAGAAAAGGAAGAGAGAGTCGGGATCCAGTAACAGCCTCTATGGGACAACTGATACTGCAGAAGAAAAGAGAGCTGCTGATGAGGATTTATCTGTGTAGAGATAATATTCTGAAGCCTGGTGTCTCGCTTTCATTGCACCTCTTTGAGTGTTGCTGTGCTGTTTGAGTGGGAACCAAGTAGAGGAAGAAGTTACAGTCCAACACTATGAACTAAACAAAAATCTGTCTGAAGCCCAGGTGTTTAGGAGTGGTAATAGCACTACAATATCCCGCTCAAGTGGAAGTAATGTTACTTGATGTAAATATCATGGAAGTAAGCTTACGCCTTTTGAAAAAGTACAAAGGTAGCTTTTTTGGAGCAGCCATTTCACCATGATATGCCCAGTCAGCCAATGTCCATCATCTCAGAGATGCTGTCGAAGGTGATGACCATATTTTTTGATATTTCAATGTTACCATATGGGGCAAAGACGCTCAATATCAAACGCTCATCTACACAGCCATGCTAGTGGCTACGTGTTACTGTGTTTAGGCACAACAGCGCTTTGAGCTAAATGCACATCAGCATGCTGATGTTTAACAGGTAATGTTTGTCATTTAAACCATCTTAGTTTAGTGTGTTAGCATGCTATAATTTGCTATTAGCACTAAACACAAAGTAGGTAAGGGGTCACCAAAGTTATCACAATTCATCCTGAGGGACATGAATGGCTTTACCAAATGTTATGGCAATCCATCCAACAGTTATTGAGACATTTTACTCACAAATGTCAACCTTACGGTGGCGGCTACAAAGAACTAGGAGCTAGTTAACCTAGCTCTCTCACAGACAGCTGCCGAGGCTGTAGCTGTGATTATGACTCTAGTCATGGGACGACATAGCTTTGGTTAGTGCTGTCGCTGTGATTGTGGCCATTGCTGTGCTTTGGTTGTGATGATTATGGCTATGACACATTTGTTTATAATGGGTGTAACACTAACTACGTGCAGGGGTTGTATATGTGCAGTGAATTGACATGGTTGACAATTTATTGTGCAGCAACACAAAAGTATTTCAAGGGAACGCATAAGTAATTCCGAAAAAAATTCCCACACGACCTTTTGGGGGCTTCGTACAGAATTCCTAATTTTAGAATGTGCTCAAAAAAGTACATTATAAAAGCAACTAAATTGCACTAACAAGAGTTCGAGCAGTTAGAGCACCTACCAAAACACTGCACCATCACTTTTGCAAAAGAAAGAGCATCTATCATTGTATTCCAAGGAACATGGTCACCACCAGCACCGCCAGTGAGTCTAGAGGTCAGTCACTGTGAATGGCAAGGGTAACCCTCAGCCTGGTAATGAAACAACAATAGCAGGAATGTTCAGAATGTCCCCAGAGAACATAGACCCAGCCTATGTTATAGACTACTGAATACACTATCTCTGCCTTTAGCAAATGGGTGGGGTAGCATGAGGGAAGGGTGGATATGAGGCTAATTAACTACGATGGATTTATTGCTGAAATATGTGCGTTTGCAATTGCTTAATCTATTCTAGCTAAGACATTTAGCAAAGACAGTTTTGCTTATAACATTTCAACAATGTCGTCAGTAGAGTTTGGGCTACTTGTGCAGTTGCTGGTTCACTTTGATGCCAGGTTTCGGAAAGCAACATTATTTTGGTTACCACATCACTGTCTCGACTCGGCAGGGTCAAAGATCACCTGCACCTGTAGGGGGCCTGTAGAATCAAATAATTTACGACCATGTTGTCTTTTGTTTCCTGTAGTGTGATTTAATCAGGCACTACATCACATGTCACAATGGAAAAATGTGTGTGTAAGCCCAGACAGAGAGGTAGGGAGAGATAGAGTGTGGGAGAGTTCCCTGTTTCTTTGTGTGTCACTCTAGGGAGCTGGGAAAAAGAGCACTGTTTGGTCTGAATCATCTGAATTTAGTCTGCCTCTCATTGTGGGCTGGGACTTTTCACTTGAGTTGGGAGGTCATGATGTATTGTAAGTTTAACATCCAAGAGTCTTGTAATTTGCATGTTTTACAGTAGTACTGAATGTCAAGACTTGCTGCTACATTGTATTAAGGCTGAGCTAGGTTGATTTTCAATGTGAGAAAGCACCTGATGGCTCAGCTGGCTACATATCTTGGGTTCTGGGTTTGAATCTGACTTTGGATCTCTCATCCCACTTCTGTCTCTCTTTTTTTGTAGCTATCAGAATACATGACCCAAAAATAATTAAAGCAGTACTCCAGCAATTTTGTACTGTGCTCCCAAAAAGCTGGGAGACTCAGAAACGATGGTCAAAACTGAAGCAGCAGAGGGTGAGATATCCTGATATCCCTAGTATGTAAGAGAAAAGTAAACTTTCTATAATGCAACCACAATAACCGTGGTGACATCATCTGGGTTACTTTTCAAACTTTGAAGAGCTCCCACCAGAGCCAAAGGAGGCATTATACAACTGTTTCCATGGGCTAAATAGTACTCCTAGTCACACGTAAACTGACCTTTATATGCATCAGGCACAGCGTGTACACTTCTGACAAATCCAAAACTGCCAACAGCAGCAAGCATTTGCTGTGCTCAAGGTCAACCAATAAATAACATAACCAGTCATTGCTCATGGATTTGTCAAGTCCGTTTTCAAGTTAAATTACTTTCAGCTGTTCTCCATATGGATACAATACACACAGTAGTTAACCCAGGCCACCACTGCTCATAAACGCCTTTTTTCCTGATCTTCCTTAAACAGTTTTTCCTGGCACCTCCAGCAACAGGTGGCATTACCAGGGGCTCATTTCACCGTCTTCCATGAGGAATGTGATTCCACAGCAGTATGTCTCAAACAGCAGAGAGCCTTGGCAGACCATGACGTAATGGCCTAAAACGTGCTATCAGTTAGAAGCATGGTCAAAACACGTGGAGTTGGCTCCTCTCTCCGCTCACCCCCGGGGCCCCTCTCTATTCTCCTTTTCCTCATCTCTCTCTCTCCCTCACCCCCAGCCCCTCCACCTCCCTTCTGCTCCACCGCACTCTGTTTATGAGTGCATGAATCGCTCCATTTCACTATACCCAACTCCTAGCCCACTACCAATCCCACAACTGCTTCAATAATAGAAGTCCCCCCTCCCTGTGCTTTCATTTCCATGACAACCCACAATAAGGAGAGCGACAGAGATGGAGAGAGAGAGGGAGAGAGTGAGATGGAGGAAAATAGCAGAGGCAGGGAAAAACGTGAATGAGAGGGTGGGAGTGCCTTTCCTTGACCTCTGGTTCTATTTGTTAAGGAGAGAAACCTTCACTACAACAGCCTGAGTTTCAGTAAGGTTAAACTGGTCAATCAACAGAGCACCAGCAGCAGCACTGCTCAGTCATCATGCAAGGTGCCCCTTTGAGCAAGCAAGTTAACTTAATTTTGCATAGTGCTTTTCAAAAAAGAAGTTACAAAGTGCTTTACAGGAGGAATAAAGGAAAATAAAAGAGGCAGAAAAGAAAACAAGACTAAGTCTACAGCCATGCTGGCAGCTGAGTGACGCTGTACTGAATGCTAGTGTCAGCATGCTAACATGCTCACAATGACAATGCTAACATGCTGATGTTTAGCAGGTATAATGTTTTCCATGTTCACCTTCTTAGTTTAGCATGTTAGAAGGCTAACATTTGATAATTAGCACTAAACACAAAGTATAGATGAGGCTGATGGGAATGTCATTGGTTTTGCAGGTAGGTTTTTTCTCATAAACCAAAGTTTTGAACAAATTAAGATTTTGATGGTGCTACATGAAAAATGTAGAGATCACCAAAGTCATCACAGTTCACTCTCAGGGGGACATGAATGCCTGTACCAAGTGGAAATCAATCATGGAAATGCACTCAGTACTTGTCGAGATATTTCAATAAAAATCACAAATGTCAACCTGATGACCGCACCAGAGGAAATGTCAGGGATCACCAAAGTAATTACAGAACATCTTCTGAGAACCATGAATGTCTGTATCAAATTTTATGCCAGTCCCTCAAGTAGATGTTGTGATATTTTACTGGATAAGTGAAACATTTTGACCTGCTGGTGGTGCTTGATGACAAGTCAGGGGATCGCCAAAGCCAGTAGTCTTCATCCTCTGGGGACCACAAATATCTGTTCAAAATGTCATTGCAGTCCATGCAATAGTTGTTGAGTGATTTCCATCTGGACCAAATGTCAGACTGACCAACAGACCAACATTGTCATCGCCGTTTAGGGTCAGTAGCATGGCTACAAACAAGGACAAAAGAAGATGTGCATGGATTTGGTTTATAACATATTAAAACAGAGAAAGTTTCATTTCCAAAAGGTCACAAATTGCATATTTTATTTCATATGCATGCAGGACTATACAGTACTTCCTACTTTCAAAATATGGTTACAAATTCATTAATTTCCTTTGTCCCCTTTGGAGTGGCCTCATTAATAGAAAAAGGTCACAAGGTCACTCCCCTGTGATAGAAATCATTGATTCAGTGTCATATGGATGGGTGGCCTTCAGAGTGACACAAACACAACAGAGATAAACAAAGGGTGAGAGGTCTCGAGGTCAAGCCCCAGTGAAACTTTGTCACACACACATGCTCTTACACATGCGTATGCACACAAGCACACACATAAGATTAGTTATTTTAATTCAACTCTGGATTACAGCCAGGATTAATTCTTTACGCCTCAGAACTGGTGAGGGAATATTTCTGTCCAGCTGTAACCATCATGAACTGTGTCAGAGTTGTGTCTGGCTTGCTCTAATACTAGCCGCTACTTATAGGCTATTCTTTTGCAGAATGAGCCAGAGTGGAACAGAAGAGATAACATGACACAATTGGCTTCCAGTGGATTGCTTGTAAGATTATTCCTTCCTCCTCCTGAGGGTCACGAAGATAACAAAATTCCTATGAAACGCTCCTGAGGAAGACAAATACGGCACTAACAGTTGCATGCAGTGTATGTGGCAAAACTATTTTCTAAATCAAATCAGTGAATGACACTATGTAAACAAATACTGACAAGTCTCCAGCTTCTGTGAGATAATCTAAGACTAAATCACACTATTTATACACAAGTCAAAATTCCAACACAGTAAAGTGTCACCAACACTCAGGAGTGACAGCAATACAAAGAATGTGCTCATAACCAGCTGTCATGTGATCATGTTGGACACTTCTACTGTAAAGAAAACAGTATGGTGGGGAGAGACGTGTGCCAATTTAGCAAGGAAATAATGAGGAGTATGGCCCTGACCTGATCTGTGTGTCCACGCAGTAAACATATGTGAGCACCTGCAGTGCACACTTTATACAGACCTCAGTAATAGAAGCACAGCAGCCAGCTTGTTTGTGAGCTCTGTTGTTAATGATACGTTATAAAGTGACCAAATGATGAATTGGTAATTAACAAGCTCTCGCAGCGGTGGTCCACTCAAGACCAGAGACATGATTTACTCTTCAGAGCAGAAGTAAAAGTCTGATTCATGCTGTAATCCCACTGCTGCATTTTTAATCAAATCCTGCAAGAAATGGTCAAATTTAGCTTTCCCCGTGCATGCTGGCACAAGCTGAGTCCAGGACAGTGGGGTGACCTGTCCTATAGGAGCTGGCAAGGAAGAGGGTGAGCTCAGTAATCCCCGAGGTTCTGGCCCTCCCAGTATGGCGTCCTCAATCCCCACCAAGACCCTGCCAACATCCCCCTGACAGCAGTCCTCATTGTTTGCCTATCAGTGGCTTAGCTCCACCCCCAGACAGAATAGATAGAGGGATTTAGTTTAGATTTGAGAAGGAAGAACAGAGAAACACAAACGACAATACAAACACAATTTCCTTAAATCCCCCTGGTTCCTCTGACGTATGCAGAAAGCTACAGAATGTGACTAGAAATTAAAAATCTATCATGATGATGACAAGAGGATGAATGCGAGCTTTAGGACAAAAGTTACATTGTCAGTGTGAACAATGAGAAAACACTGTAACCTTGACCGTGTACTCACATTTTCCTACATGAGCCAGTTGACACCGACTCGTTGCACCATTATGTCTGATCAAAGCTAACAGTGTGCATCCTATTAGCTGGACAATCCTAATGCTATTGTGTTATAAAGCTTATTAGAATAGGGAAGACTCAGGGGGTTGCACTTGCATTACATTCAATTATCTGTAATAGGAAATGAGTCTGAGGTGACAGCTGCTGCCTGCAATGTAGCTGTAAGGCACTGTGACTCACACTTAATGTAGCACATTAGCATTGGTATGTCAAACATGACAACAGCCATTTTCTATATTTCTTAGTGAAGGTATCATTTTAAAAGATTACGTCCAAAAAGCACATCAATGAAATCCAACCATGCGCAATAGAGAGACATGTGGATACAGGTTTTCACTCCAGCCGAAGAGGAGGTAATCAGTAACATCATTTGCTGTAGGTTTGACATACCACACAAGGGTGGACAGCACAGCTTTATATATATTTTGGAGGAAAAAAATCCTCTAGTTCACCAAAGGCTTTAAAATTCAGGATGAATATTAGCACACTATACTGTATATATATTTTTACATGCTGGTCATTAGCATGTAGAAATCTCACAGTGGAACAATTAATATCAAGAGAATATTTCTTTGTGTATTTATCACAACATTAATTTATTACACAAAGGACAGGGAAGCAGGGGAGTGGAGCGAGGAGACATGATGATGCCAGATTGAATTTAGTTGATCTGTGTATTAATTTCCTTTCTGACACCATCCAAGGACATTGGAGGAAGATGCCTGACTTGATTTATTGTCCTTCTACCTTCTGATTTGTTCAGCATTCTGGATTTACTGCAGAGGTAACTCACTGTGAAAGGCCTAATCAGTATTTTGGCCAAAAGGGATGGAGAGTTTTTTTTGGACTTTATGATGCTGAATGAATAAATGATGTCATAAATCTATGAACACAGGAAAGGGAAATGCCAGTTTTAAATCATTGTAGGAGTCGCTGCTGTCTGTGGGCTGCAACAAACTGCAGCTGATTTTAATTACCTGCTTGACAGCATGTAGGGTGAGGGATATTGAACATTTAACATTTAAAAAAAACAACTTTAAATCATGGTATTGTTTTTCAAATATTTCAGGTACTTTTTGTCTCAATTTGATTAGGATATTATTGCACACCGGCCATGTAAAAGGAATATAAACACATCCTTTAAAATGACTGTTACAACCAGTTGTTCAAAGCAAAACTATGACATTATAATATATATTATAATAAGACATTACTTAAATCTAGTGAGTGCCAGGGTTATTAGGAGCCAAGCCCAGTCTCTCAATGAAGTCATTCATCTATTGACAGAGCACTGGAGCTGACATGCATATGGCATTTAACAAGCCTCTGTTGACCTTATCAAAATAATGAACATCCTCTGATCTCACACAGGACCACTAATATTACTAGGCAATAATGACACATTGGAAAAAACAAATCAGATATATGCCAAATGTCTTTTTATACGTGTGAAATGTTTTGGCTTACTGCTGTATCCCTTAACGTTCTGATCCTGACCTTTCTTTCCCTCTTTTATTTCCATTCCTAATATTACTCAAGCCCAACTTCTAACATCTAAACCCTAAACCCAAGTTTTAACACTTAACTCGTACCTTGAAGAAGTGAGGACTAGACAAAATGATATATCAGAAAAAAAGTCCTCACCCAGAAGTCTAAACTCAAAAAACAGTAGACCTGCACAGAAGCATGGCTACACAATAAAACACACACACATACCATAGACACACACACACACACACACAAAGCCCATGTTGCTGTTTCTAAGGAGATGTCAACATTGTGAAAACAGATGAGGGAACACGTGTGGAATTTTAAGACTTCATCACTTCTTCCAGCCTACGTCACCCCTCAAAAAAAAAAAAAAACCTTCCTCCCAGTTGCAAACAAATGGCTGCATGCAGATAACAAGCCAGTCTGAGAGATTTAAGGTTCTTATTTATTATCGGAATGAGTTTATACAGTACAAATAATCCATGTTTTTCCCCAGAATGCAGAGACATTCATCTTAAATACGGTATGCCATTAATAACTTAGGTCCTGCTAAGTTTTCTGTAAAACACAGTAAAACAGCGTCATCAGAAGGCACCATTAAAATAGAATTAAACGTGTTTGTTTGCAGACATATCAATACTCCACTAGGCAGTTTTTTATGAAGGCATAGTCCCACTTGCCCTGAGAAAATGAAAAAAAAATGCTGGTAAGATCTAACTTTTTTACATTCTACCTTACATGCACAAAACTGGAAGAAGTGGTTAGTATATTTAAAAAAAAATACATTCACAGTTCAACAAGGTAACCAAAATCTACCCTGCTTTACATAAGTTCCCTGCACAGTCAATTATGGTCATCGCTGCCTCACTTCCTCCAGATGACACAGGACCAGCCTGTCAATAAATCTGACCTTTGATGCACAACATCAGCAGCCATTAAAGAGGAGTGTCCTCGCTGTCCTCATTGTGTGTGCTGAGCTGGGTCTTCCTGCGAGCTGTGATGGCTGCCCAGATTCGACACAGCATGCCACCTCTGAAACAGCAATTTTGGACAGATTTAAACACAGTGTTACAAATGAGCTATCTCAAACACCACGGGGGCTTTTTGATGAGACTCAAAGTAACGAAAGTAAAAGTAACTGCAAGTAACTGCATCTTTTCTACACCACCATCTCTGAGGGCAATCCCTTCCTACATTTCCGCATGGACAGATGGGGTGAGGGTGATGTGTGAAGGCAGCTCACCTTATTCCACAGTACATCAAGTCATCCCTGGAGGCCATGTAGAGGAGACAGTCCAAGGTGAACTCATGAGAGAGCAGCTAGAAAACAGGATCACACAGGTGTGAATTAACAGTGGGTAGATGAGTAATACCAACCAGCCTCAGGAGTAAAATAAAAAGATCTTCAGTTGAGTTTACCTTATCTATAGTGTCTTGATCTACAGGGATCGACTCCAGCCAGCACACCAAAGCCTTCACTTCTGGATTAGAGCTTTTCTGTGAAGCCAATCCACCATCTATAATGTACAGAGATTGCAACCATTCAGGCGGCCTGGTGGAAACTACAGATACTGTATCTCATGTTGTTGATATTACACACAACAAAAACACTTCTCGTGTTTCCTCAGGCATACTGTATAATCATTATCCAAACAGACACGTCAAGTTTGAGCGCATTGGCTGATGATCCGATGGTCTACACCTCTGACACAAACCAGTCAGGCAGAAATCCGGAGCCCGAAGCTGAGGCGTGGTAGGGATTGACTGGTACAACTGTTAAGCAACAGTAATGAGAATCACTGAGTGTATTGATAATCCAAAGAGGGCTTGGTCCCTTGATGCAATACTGGTCATGCTGCAGCTTGTGCGGTTAATTATCAGACTATAGGCTGCTGAGCTCTTACCAACTTACATACGGGCTCACTCCTCACGTGATTGGCAAACAACTTTAGATACATGAAATAGCAATATTATTTACCAACTTGTACATATTCTCCATTTTAATTTGGTATATTTTCTTTATCAAATATTACAAGCAGGGGGAATCATAACAAACAGACTTATTTTACCTGGATTTAGCAGTTTGATGATGACCCAGATCAAATAGAATACGCAAATGTTCCTGAATGTTTGTTTTAACCAGCTTGTTGTACTGGACGGGTAGGTTTCGACAGACCAAAGTCAAAGTTACTGGAAGAAAGACTATTTGACTACTATGTTTCTCCAAGCCTATTTAAATACAAGATGAGACATTGAGTGGGTATATTCCAAAATGGCAAAATTCATTCCACATTTGTGTTTCCCTGGACAGAATTTCCTTGCTGAACTGCAGTGGAGGAATACTTCCTGTTAAGATACATTGCTGGGAGAAAACGCCGGCAATAAACCTGCATGTGACTATCAAAACGAAGATGCTGACTTGATTTGGCTAATTCAGACTCAAGCTTTGGCTAACCTGGCTGTAATACCTAAGTACTTGCTATCTACATGGATGTAACAAACTGTGTGGTTAAAAGAAAACCACATTACCTTGGGTGACTGCTGCTTTCCTCAGTGCATCTATCTGTTCCTGTTTCCTCTGGACAGAGATCCTCAGCAGCTCCTGGTACTCTCTCTCCTTCTCGCTCAGCTGACTCAGCAGTCTGAAACAGCCATCATCAGTCAGCAAAAAGCAGCACAACTCAAAGTCTTTATTAATCACTGTGTACTGGCTAGTGTGAGAGGTGTTTGTATTTTTGCACAGCAAAATAAAAAAAAAATGTAATTTAATTTAAATTCCAAATGTCAGTTTATGTAGCCTTGAAAGCTAAATACTTCACAGACATGACAATAATGCAAACTGCTGTTCGTCACAAAATCTCTCAGTACGCTGTATATTAAAACCAGCTAGCTTCATGATAAAGAAAACACCTAAAATGCTACCCTCTGGTCTCTAGTCGTAGTTCTCTCAGTTTCTCACTGAGGGGACAGCTGGTGTTGAGGACGAGGTCTGTCGGGTAGTTGGGGCTGGCTGTAGGCAGGATCTCATTTATGGGTGTTGTCGACTGCGTGTCTGCTGGCGCCTCCAGCTGGTCAGGGACAAGAACTACAGGAGTGTCTGGGTCAGCACACAGGTCCTCAGGAGTGCTGTCCTCAATCTCAAATGAGGACTGCAGCTGGAGTTTCAGCTCTGAGAGACAGAGAGGGGAGTGGTGGGGAAGAATGGAGGAAGTATAGACAATGAATAAATAAACAACATGAATCCCCAAAAAGTAAACGAACAAGTAAATAAATAAATGAAACTCTGCATACACAAGGAGAGAAAAAAAATAAACAGAGCTGGTTGACAGTGTTACTCCCGCAACCACACTTGCCCTCAAATATCTGCTTGTCTCTCCAAGGATTTAACCCAAACTACTGAACTCATACAGTATGAGATGAATCTCTACCTGGTAGGAGCACAGTGATGGCGTCCTGGACTGCCTGTCTCAGCAGATTGTCCAGAGCAAACATCCAGTGAGGTTTCACTTGCTGTTGCCTCAACACCTTCTTCACCTACATAAAGAGCACATAGTTTAACATGACTGTGAGAAGAGTGATGTTCCACCCAAAAATCTCACCAAGCCTGTAGCTGGCCCGCAGTGTAATCACAAGGAAAGTCTGTTTGTTGACTCTGAGGTAACTTACTGCGTCTTGGAAGCTGAACAGCACCACCTGCAGGCTGTTTGGTGATACTGCGACACTGAGCAGTGTGGCTCGAAGGGCCATGAGGCTACTGGTCAGCTGCCTCCTGTCCGGGGAGCGGATGTTGTCTCGCAAGCAGGTAATGAGCTTGGTGATGTGGTCTGCAGTAAGCGTTGATCCCTCGCCATGCTTTTAAGAGAGAAAAAAGATTGGAAAAATGAGGATACAGTACTTCTACTGTTCTCATTCTGGAAGTACTTCCACAAGACTTCTATTTCTCATTATTAGTGCTCTTCACTTGGATAGTAGCAGTTAATGGTATAATTAATTTTCCAGTCATCCTTGTTCCTCTATATTAAGGCTCTGAAGTCACAGATGTGACACTGTAGCTTACATTCTGTGCAGATTCTAACCTTTTAATCAGTATGATATTTACATTTGTACAATAAAACCCAGCTATTATCCCAGAGCTATATACCCCTTATTATCTTGCATCACACAAATGTCTGACATAAAAAAATTGGGGAAGAAACCGCCAAAGCCTACAATTTCTTTTTGCTGTATTTGTTCGGGGGGGGGGGAATGCTTCCATGTATGAGACACAATAGCTTTTAAGTGGAAAACAAATGCCAAACCAAGTGTAAAACAGGATGGCAAAAACACCCTTCACTGTTTAGCAAGGACTCGCAACACTGTAGAATGCTACATCTCGTTAAACAGATTTTTTGGACTTAAAAAGATGTGTGTAGGCATGTGTAGGCCTATTACAAACTGGAAAATGTCCTCAGGCCCAGGATTATTAACTTGCAAGCCAACTTCAATAATAACTTTGCACTCACTGCAGACAGTCATGCCATGTGGCTGTTGGATCACATAAGAGGTTCACATTTTTGGGTGTAACAACACATATGGGCAATTTATGTAATAACAAACTAAGAAAAGATCCATACATTCAGGGATTTGCCTATAAGACTTTGCAGATACTGATAAACATAATCTGTAAAATATAACTGACTAACAGCTATTTGTGAACCAATAATCTGTCTAACTCAAAGAGTTGTTCCGCTATTTATATTCTGAATCTGTCTAATCCATTTGTTTATTTAATAGTTTTAACCTGAATTTCAAAGCCTAATCAGAGGCTGCAAATTAGCTTTAGATAGATGCCCTATATACATTACATCTGCTGCATTTCTTCTTTCTATGTAACAAGGTTTATCTGTATTGTCTCTGTTAAATATACAAACAAATCTTAGAGAAAATTCTATGTAGTGTACATGTTATGACTTTTCTTCACCCACCTGAGGCACAGATTCCTGTATATTAAAGACGACATGGCTGATGTAGTCAGTGAGGACTTTGTGCAGTGTGGCTCTCCTTTCACTGTCCTTTCTCAGCATAAAAAGACCAATATTCTCCTCTGTTGAGGCTGGACTGCTCATGTCTAAAGGAGAGTCCTCTGGTATTCTGGGCAGCAGGGGGCAATAAAGAGATCAATCACACCAGATCAACAGATAGATTAGAAAAAAATGAACTCTACTGAAATGAAAACCCCATAAAATAGAACTGAAGATATGGATATCAATAATTCATATGTGGTTTACAGGTTGTTTAATAAGTCATGTGGTATTTGATACAGTGGCACCCTTTTTATACCTACACAGGATGTAGTCTCACCAGACTATTTGACTGAAACCTCAGTGTGGTTTGCCACTGACGTAAGATCCTG
This sequence comes from Macquaria australasica, assembly GCA_005408345.1. NCBI lineage: Eukaryota > Metazoa > Chordata > Actinopteri > Centrarchiformes > Percichthyidae > Macquaria > Macquaria australasica. The sequence continues at coordinate 541,481 of SEMN01000038.1, read as the reverse complement.
TAGAATCATTGTTCATGCAGAGATTACAAGGCTTTCACCCTCTGTTGAGTACTAATCTAACTTACGACAGGAAGCTGCTGGTGCTGAGTGGGCTCTCCAAGATTTCATCTGCTCTGAAGGTGGACTGGGGCCTCCTGAGGTCCAGGGAACAGGACAGGTTGACTGAACCTGAGTACGAATCAGTGTCCTCCACAAGGATGGAGACAGGTACAGACAGGCTGCGTTGATAGTCTGCTGCAAAACCCAGCCGGAGATTGTGGTGAGATATGTGAGTGTTAAAAATCTCTGACATTTACCAGGTTTCTTAACAACACTTACCTCGCAGGTGTCATAACAGGTGCAATAACAACAGAAGATTTTGTAATGGGAATAGGAGGCAATTTAGATAAAAACCGACAACATAGATGAGAAAGAAGAGAAGAAGAGCAGTATGTGAATTTGAAGTGCACTGAAGCTTCACCAAAAGAAAGGAAGTCTTTGGGTTCTGATTCCTGTGGAGCCTTGGCCTTCTTCCTGGGGGATGACCGGAGGAAGGTGTTCTTCAGCAGCTCTGCGGCTGTGGCTCTGTCGTCTGGGTTCGGCACGAAGCAGTTCATGATAAAGCCCTTTGCCTCGTCTGACATGCACTCTGGAACCTTGGGGTGGATCTTAAACATGCCCACCTTGATGGGATTGTTCAATGGTTACTGACAGAGTTTGAGGAAGATTATATCATTTACAATTGAAATAGGAAATTTTCATTTAAACAACTTTACTTTGAGATTGTGAGGTTTAAAAGAGAAAAGACAGATGTTGCTAATATCAACAAGAGTCATATTAGTGGTTCTGTGAGGCTGTACTGATGCCGTGTTCATGTTATGGCAATTACGAGTTTCCAACTTGTAAATCGCGTTCACGTCACCATCCAAGTCATAATTATGACTGGGAAGCTCCGATATATCCAGCTAGGCCCTTAATAACATGGAAGTGCCTAAAAACCAACAAATATGTATCAAATATCACATCAGCCAATGTTATGTAATGAAACCCCAAATTTAATGGATATGATTTTTACCCTCACGCAACTAACTTTGTAATCATTTAACTGTCTTGATAGCGTCACCAAGTCGTTAACATGGGAATCTTTCTCATCTCATCACCATGATGACATGCTCACAATAACAATGCTAACATGCTAATATTTACCTTAGTCACCTTCTTAGTTTAGAATGCTAACATTTGCTAATTAGAACTAAACACAGCACAGTTGATGCTGATGGGAATGTCATTAGTTTTGCAGGTATTTGGCAATCCATTCAATAGTTGTTGAGACATTTCACTCAAAACCACAAATGTCATGGTGGCGCTAGAGGATTTGTTGTCTGGGGACCATGAATGTATGTACAACATTTCATAGAAATCCATCCAAAGTTATAAAGATATTTCAGTACAACCCCATAAAGAGTGACTTTTATGATTTTTACTCAAAGCACCACTGATGTCCACTACCATAACAAAAAAATAGTAATATTGGCCAAATTTAGAACTATCCTTTTATGAAAATGCCACTGTCTGCATGTATTAACATAAAATACAACTTTTCTTATTTACCTTGAACATGGCTGCCTGAGGACTTCCCAGCTCATGGAATGGTGGTTTGCCTGTTGCCATTTCTATAATAGTGCACCCCAGGGACCAGATGTCAGCCGGCTTCCCATAACCTCGAGGCCCTTGGTCTATAATCTCTGGGGCCATGTACTGCAGAGTTCCTTTTAAAAAATCATCATAAAAGCGATTAAAAATGCAACCAGCGTAACCAGTTCATAGATGAAAAATAACAGTGTATCCTTATAATATAGTTAAATCTGTAAATGGCGATCACTGTATCAGAGTGTGTGAAACAAGACAAGAGTCATAAATGTTTTAAAATACACATCTTACCAGTAAACGTCTCAGTACAGGGGTTGATCCCTGCTAATCGTTTGGAAGTTCCAAAGTCAGAGATCTTCAACACTCCACTATAGGTGTTGATCAATACATTGTCACCCTGCAGCAAAGACAAATTACCCACAGTGAGTTGTTTCACAAACACTACTGTCTTTGAAATCATTTTTTGCCATGTCCCACAGAGTCCCAGGATGCTCTGCTCACCTTAATGTCTCTGTGGACTATCTGATTGTCATGAAGGTATTTGAGCCCCTCGAGGATCTGTTTGGTGTAGAAGATGACGGTGGCTTCGTTGTCTTTCAGAGGACCCCATTTGGAGCGCAGGAGAGATGACAAACTTCCTACAAGCAGGAATGTTAAATTAAATAAACGGGTTCATTTTTAAAAACAGAATCCTGCAGTGAAAATGTTATTTCTCACGTGTTCATGAAAGCAGCAATGTGAACCAAAACATAATGTCTACTGTTAGTGTCACGCTGGAAAATACAATTTTCTGTTTCTTTTTTATTTCTTAACAGTTTCTCAGCTTCATCTGGCAATATCACACCAAGATATGGATTGGAATTGTTCACATATCTTCAGATATTTTTCTGACAATCACGTCATTGTCTGAAGAGATTTTTCTCCAGTGAGCAGGGTGTCTTTGGAACCGCCCACTTTCTCAAAACTGGCTGCCAGTAGATGTTACACAATCGCAATAAAGGGATCACCCTATAACAACGCCACACTGTAACTAGGGAAATGCAGAGTTAAAAGCAGGGGTAGGGCTTCCGTATGCTGTCACTTCCAAGAAACAAAGGCATGACTTCTGCACACAGTCTGTTTTTCATCCAATGAAAGTTTCAAAGAACATTATTTCATCTGGTGATCTAATGTTAATATGCCAATGTATAATTACTAGTTTGAAGATTACATGAAAACAGAGTGCAACACTGATGTATTAGTCCAGATCTCTGTGTGAAATGAAAGTGAAAAGGCATCAGTAATTGTATAAGCAGATGCGAAAGCATAAAAATGAAACTCAATTGAATGAAATGATCCCACTGTGTAAAGTTGTTCTACAGGTTTACTGATTTAATGTAGCCAACAACTGATTTAAGACACCCTCAGGCAATTCAAGAATGACAGTTTCCTGTTTTCGAATTCAATGTTTTTCAGTTTCATGCTGCAAGATGTGTGTAGATTTGGCTAAGGGTTTCCAGTAATGGACAGTTAACCTGTACTGCTCTTTGAAATTAAAAGTATTAGAAGTTTAAATTCTAGGATTCATACCTCCGGGTACTTCCTCCATGAAGATCTTGATGAAACCATCCTGACTGACAGAGCCCAGGTACTGGACAATATTTCTGTGTTTTAGCCTCTTGTGCAGAGCTATCTCCTCGTGGAGGGGCTGGGAGTACCTGGGAGAGACAAGAGGGATAAAAGTGAGACTGTGAGGTTTTGGTCAACAATACAACATCTCATATGATGGTTCATTATTTGAAAACAAGCAGAAATCATGTTGGATAGACAAACATACACACACTCTTACATATATGAACAAAATCTACATGCTGCAATTGCAGGATCAGTCAAACCTGGTGACTCCAAAGCTCAGAATTCCAAATAACCAGTTTATTATTGGTCAGAAAAGACATGAAAAAGAATGGGAGATGTTTAACTAAATTCTCTTGACTGTGCATAAGGGGGTCAAGGGTAGCTGATTGTTTAAACTCCTACTTTAAACTTTAAATACTGTGCGCCATGTCTCGAACACAGAGAGGTTTGGCAAATGCTTAAAAAGTGATTTAAATATCACATTTCCTTCAATGGAACAAAATGAAAAATGAAAAGTCTAAACAAAAGTCTAAACATTCATCCATTTCCCCCAAGATTCCTAAAGAGCAAGAGCATGCCAGTGTCATCTCTGCCAAATCCTTTCCCATTAGGGTATTATGGAAAAAAAAACATTCTTGTGAGAAACAGCGGAGCTTAGTGTCTCCCAGTTAACAGATGACTCTGAATGAAAAAAAGAAAAACAGTGTGAGTGTTAGTTTCTCATACGTGCTGTCCTTCTCAGGGATTTCCTTGATGGCGATGCGTACTTGGTTGCTCAGATCCCTCCCAGCGTACACTACACCATACGTCCCTTTACCCAGAACCACCTTGTCGCCATTCTCATTGGTCTCATAGATGTACTGTAGAAAGAAATGAAGATAGCATGAATGAGAATACAATGGCTGAAAGTAGGAGCATCAGAGGAGTTGTGAGGAATTTCTCAAGCAACCACAAGTAGCAGAAGAGACAAACGCTAAGAGCGAGAGAACATCTGTTTCATTCAGGGACTTCTGACATGAAAACACAGATCCAGAAATCTGAGAATACATATACTGTACACAAGGCCAAATTACATGGAAAATATGACACTATGTTATGGGAATGTTTCTGTTCTTGAGTTTGATTTTCACCCAACAAACGCAGTTGTTTTCTACTTGTTGAGGCAAGTGAGCCCTAAAATAGAGCACACTCTGCGTCAGAGGAATGGAGAACTGTGACTGACCTCTAGTATTCCCTCAGTTAGATCGTTCAGGTCCTGAGCAGGGTCTTCAGCCTGCTGAAGCAGAGAGTTTACCAGCTCGCAGAAACTAGTGAGAGAACAGTGTGAGAAGACATTAATGTAGGCTGCTAATGAAGCATGTGGTCAAATGAAGTTTCAGTGAATATCGGTTAAAGTAAAGAGAATACCAACAGCATCAAACGTGCATGTAGACTTTCGCCAAAGAATTTACCCATAAAAGACAAACGCCCAGTATGTGGAAGACAAATTCCCCTTTGTGAATAGAGTTCACTGTGGAGCTTTTGACCACTAATAGAGCATGCAGTCGACAAGATGCACAGGCCTGTCGTGGTAACGCACAAAGAAACTTAGCATTGTGTTAACAATGGCAGTGGAAGAGAACACTGCTAGCAACAACACGTAGCCATGGCAAGATTTTATATTATTTTAAAAAGTTGGCTTTGCAAATGTTTTATGGGGAAGGAAATGCTCTCCACACGTTTATTAAGACCTCAAGGATACACACAATGCGTATTGGTGAGAAACATTGAATGTAAACATAAGTTTTGTTTGTTTACAAGAAAACTCCTTAGGGCACCTTTAAGGGATCAGTTGACCCAAATCACAAAAAAACATTTCCCACAATATTTCCCTACTTTCTCCAAGTAGTATGTAGCCATGGTATGACGTTCCAAGGAAAACGGTCTATAGTCCACCAGGAACCAGGATATTGTATCAGGAAGGAGTGTAATTAAGGAGTGCTTTGAGCACGACAAACAATAGCTCACCTCCGTTATATTAAGGTGGCAGCAGAGGTTTCAGCAGTGGATCTCTCAAAACAGAATCTATCTGCAATGGTAAATACCACTTGAGGTTAGAAGGAAATGTACTTCTTTTGTGATTTGGGTCAACTGCCTCTTTAAGTCAGAGTGAAAAAAAATCTTTCCTAGGGGGATTTCCTACAAGGCAATGAAGAAAATATGTGTAATTACATCACACTCATTTCTCCAGGCCACTGACTAAACTCTGCAAAGCTATTTGTTTGCCTATTTGTCGACCTCCGATTGTCTTCCTGCACCATGTAATAACGGTCCGTTCATCTTTATCTAGCCAGTCAGTGAGCAAATCTCTCTCTCTCTCTCTCTGCCAATTTATTAGTCACTCACCCTTTACAGTGAAGCTCAGAGGGGAAGCAGAGCTGGAAGTCATCTGAGTTGTAGTGGACATACAGGAAGCAGCTCCGCTCATCAATCTTTGAAGCACTTTAGAGGGAAAAAAGCAAATAAACAGTTTAAGTCTTCAAATACTCATAATCCATGATTTATTTGTTTAGAAAATGCATGGCAGTGTCAAAAACTGTATGCAAATGGAATTCTGCTGAACACAAAGGATGTTAATATTGATTAAAATGTACTGTGTGTATCAACCTCTTTTCTGTTCCAGGGAACAGCTAATGTTTGCATTACAAAGGTGCTTTAAAAAGCAAATGGGGGGTGGGTGATTAGTTCAGTGAGAAGCAAGGCCCTGCACCAAAGAAAAAAAAGTGTCAACTTTCCCCAAATAAAGTAACATCTGATATTGTTGTTTGTTTGCTGTTTTTAAGTGACCCAGCAGCTGACTGTTCTGGATATTTTCTGAAAACTGCCCAAGCGGCAAAGTGCCAGAGGAGACGAGGTTAACAAAGAAGCTAAGCTCAAAGCCATATTGACTGAACAAAAATCTGACTGACAGCCAAGGTTTCCCAGGCAACCAGTATGTTTTGGGTCCTCTGGCTTTGCTGCAGGCTTGACCACACCCACAACTGAAAGCAGATATTCGAGAGATGTTAGCACATGCTGTACTCCACTTTACCTCACTCCCCGAATTGCAGAGGCTGGGAAAGTCCACTGGTGTAAGCCTTTCTGTAGAATCAAGGACAAAGTTAAAACACAAGCTGAAGACAGTTTGACTGCTAATACACAGTGAGACACGACAGCAGCTTTTATTTGCATGTACGTACACATGCAAGAGAGAGCAAGTAAACAGCCCTGAGGTATGACGGAAGTCATTTTTTCACACACAGTGAAACTCAAAGAGCACACCCACACATTCACCTGATTAAACATTCACTGGACCATAAATCAGTGTGAAAAAAAGTTGGTTCTTCCTTGTACTATGCAATTTATTCTGCATTCTGTATGTATGGCAGGCACTCAGAAACATATAATCAGATAAGAAGTTGGCTCTGGGAGTGTGTGTGTGGGGTGGGGGGGGGGTGCAGAGGGTCTTCATACCTTTAAGGGTGTGACATGTTTCAACTGGACAGTGCGACTTTCATCCTCCTCGCTCACACACACTATGGCTGGTTGGAGGACTTTACTGGGCTCCAGAATGAGCACCTGAAAAGAAGCAATTATAATATTATAATAGCTACATGGCCTTCATTTATCTCTGATGGGAGGTCAAAAAGGTCTCGCTTTCTCCATTATTTCCTGACCATATCCCTCCATATTGTAACAGTATTGCAGCAGTGCATGCTAACCTTAAGATCAAAATGGACAGAGCTGGGTTCCAATTAACAAATATGGCCTCCCAGAGAAGATTTTAGTCTTTTGTTTATTGTTACAGTTACTGTTAAGGTTATCAGCGTCGTCTTACTGGACAGCGGTCTGTAGATTCAGTGGGTTTACAGGTCTGCAAAAGCAGCTCCATCCAGAAATCCAGAGTGTCCTGGTTAGGAGATTTCTCCTCAGGTGGCTTGACAAACTGACGGTACAGGATGAACGTCTCCATAATTGATGCCACAAACCTGAAAGAAACATTAATCCACATTAAATGAACATGCAAGTAAGCCTGGAATCCCTCTAAATGCTTTCTAATCCACAGGGGTTTCTGATTTTTTAATTAGACCAATCAAATTAAACTAATATGCCCTACAACCTGAATCCTGATGATGATAAACCACCCTGATGTGCATGATTAATACTAATCAAGAACTGGCGCTTAAGCATCACCAGATAGGGGCCTTGAGCCTGTAGAGTTTTTCCGAGGCCTCGATGACTTTCTTGTGTTCGTTAGAGAGGATGTTTGCACCGAGGTAGAAGCCGACATCCCAGTACTCCTTCATCTTCTCCAAACTGCCCTTTCTACCGAGCAGGCTGCTTAAAGTCACACCTAAACACCAACAAAATAACACAGAGCAAAACTATTCGTTAACAAATCCATATAAAACCACTTATATACTTCCAAACTAATAGGCTAATATGTGCATCAGCATATGATGGCCCTGTGCACAGCTATATACTCATTCATCTTCCAGGGCACAGGAACAATGTAGCAATATAAAGCTATTATGTGCACACATACTATGTGCATTATTGGCACAAAATAAGCCAACAGGATTATAACACTCATTGATTCTATTCAATAAATCAATTCTAAAGACTATTATGTACCTATCAATACTGTATCAATCTAAAGAACATATCATGATGTGTATTGTGAAATGCGTCTTAAGTACTGTATGTGAAAATACACTCTCCTACATGTACTAGTTTGCACTTAAAGCCGAGTGGCATGAAATCAGCTGTGAAACAATTAATTTCAGTCACCTAATAAACATTTACTGTTGACCTTGTTATGATGGAATTTAAGGCAAATTATGATAGAAAAATAAAATTGGTTTTCTGCATATTGCATTTTATCTTGAAAACATTTAAAATATAACCAGAATTGTGGCCTTACTAATTTAAATTGCAGGTTGCATCGTGGCAAAGCTTAAGGTTTATACCCCTACAATAAAAAAAATGCATAAGTAGTATAAACTTTATGACACACTGAATCTGTAGATCATAAACTTGTATTCTCTCCAAATAATCAAAGCAGGTATTTGTCATTGATTCTCTGATAAAGAAAGCAGAAAGCATTAAGCACCAATTTTGCGCAGCTCAATAGAAGTTTCAAATTCATGGCCAGCTGCCATCAGAAGGACCACGTTGTTGATGCCCGAGTGAAGAGTTGGCTCCGTCTCAAAAGCTTTTCCATACCTGACAAATAATATACAAACAGCACTGGTGGATTATACTAGAACGCTGACAGATAGGGGAGAAAAGTAACATCAGAGTAATAATGCAACATAAACAGCAAACACGTACGAGCAGCAAAAATCACAAAAAAAGGTAATTATTAAGAAGAGTCTGTAGTGACAAGAAGCTGTAGTAAGTACAAAAGACCAGATCCACAAAACACAAAAAGTGGTCGTACCAATAGCAGGCCTGATCTCTGCTGCGCTCATCAGTGAACCCAGAGCTCATGAACATGTCTTTGTAGATCCGTCCACACAGACAGTAGACGTCGGACGCCACCTTGTCCCCCGACTCCACAAGAGGCAGAATTACCTCCAAAGCCTTAGCGCGATCTCCAGGGTGATTCCTCCTGATATGGGAAGATTGATTAGCCTCAGTAAAGTCCTTTATATTTTATACAAGGCAAATAATGGCCACAGGCTGAGAATGGCACAAAAACACTAAGATGAAACCAGAGAAGAGATTACGATTTAGTTTAATTTTAATTACATTTAGTTTGATTACATTTACTTGTAAAACAAAACGTGAATGAAGTAGGAGCCACCTGGGTACCTGTTTAGAGCAAATATATAGTGAAACTTGATATTCTGATGTCCTGCTACCAGACACATGGGCAGGTTGTTCAGATTCTCCACTAGTTTGATCATGGCATCGTAGTCCTGAGAAAAGAAGGTGCAGAATTACAATGTATTATTTACCACGCTCTCAGTCTCATGTGACGCCATTTAATACTTTAGATTATTACAACATTTATTACTAATAATCATTTGAACCTTAATGGTCATTTTTGTTTCTATCTACACCCATTCGGAACACTTGACATATAGTCTGATCCTGGGTTTTGGTTTTTGTCATCAACAGTAATGCTTTGATAATGAAACACAGGCTTTTTCATGTTTCAAGCATATATGCACATATTTAGTGCTGAAAAGTTTAGTAGATTCATCAATTATAGACCTTTTAATTTAAAAAAATCTAACAAAACTGCCAAACATTTTTTTTTTTTTTGCTCAAACTGTTTAAAACTGCAATGATAAAATGACATGTTTGGCTCTGTAATCAATCAACTTCTTAATCTTGAAAGATGAATAAATAAAGAAAATAATCACTGGTTATAGCTCTAGACCTTTAACACACTCTCACACACTCATTTACTCACACGCACACATCAACACACACCTGAATGTCCCTGTAGGACAACAGCAGGTTCATGACTATATCAGGGGTGAGCAGCTCTACACTATCCAGGCGTTTCTGGATGCGGCTCAACTCCTCGCTCAGGGCTTGGCCACTGAACCGCTCCCGTGCCATACGAATCTCATGCCTGATTGACTCCCGGAAGTACTCACTGTCAGCATAAAGAGCACAGGGGTCATAACATTCCACACGTTCACAATCTTCAATAAATCAGCAGTGAGTTACAGCATTAGCAAATGCATGTGTAATCTGAGATGATAATGCTTTTGGCAAAGCACATGACTGCAGTTTATGCCTGACCTGGACTGAATGTGCACGTTGTTCAGCAGATGCACCAGTCTCTCCACCAGCAGGGTCAGCAGGGGCTCCAGCTGGAAACTAGGCTGCATCAACTCCTGGATACCAGTCATCACTGTAGCATCACAGGCAAACACTTTGCCCTGAGGTGACACCACGTAAGGGATGAACGTGTAACTTCCACACTGTTCCTGAAGGGAGACATGGCACGCATCATACAGGGACAAAGTCACACTGAGGGGTTCTTGCGTAACACCAAAAGAGCTGAGGCATCATTTGCCAGTTGTCAGTGTTTTTGCTTTTAATACTTAATGTTTCATTTCAGTTCAACTCTTGGATAAATACAATTGATTTGCTCCTGATCTTTGGCCTTTATCAGACATACTACCTCCTTCGTGACATCTCTCTTATTCATAATTTTATTTAGAGCTGAAACGATTCCCAGTTATGAAGATTTGCAGGTTTCTGTTTCATATAATTGACTATCTTTACATTCTTTACCATTGGTCAGACAAATCAAGACGTCTGAAGATGTCACCTTTGTGTCTGGGAAATAGTGATGGGCATTTTAAAAAATATTTTCTGACATTTTAAAGACCAAACCAATAATCGATTAGTCAAGAAAAGAATCAGTAGATTAACAGATAATGAAAATATTCATTAGTTGCAGCCATGGCCAGATTTACATACTAGCGGGCCCATCTCACTCTCATTAAGCACACAGTGCAACACATACTGCATGTATGTTATTCTGCATGGAGCCCCAGAGAACAACCAGTACGCATATGCTAGCAAAACTTGGTCTGAGGTTTGCTGTGAAATAATGAATGTCTCATAACTAAATTATGGGCCCTCTTCAAGACAGGGCCCCCAGCTTAGTTAATAGTGCAGGATTTGCCTCAAGATCCTCTTCATATCAGTTTACATTGTATGGTGCATCTTCTGACACAACATTTCGATTATTCCAATTATCAGAAACTATTTTACAGTGTACTTGACTTTTGGGGCCCCAGGACAGTTTGTATCTATGGTTGCAGCTCTAGTTTCATTATCACATTAATTTATAATAATAAACAGGGCCGTGTGTTGCTTTTAAGTTACCTTGACAGCCTGTAGATCGCTATCTTGCTTGTAACAGTATAGGATTATGTTATTGGTCATGCTGAAACTTTCTCTCACTCCAAGGTGATAGAAAAGAGAAGGCTGGCAGAAAGAGTCACTCATCTCGACCACTGCTACATCTGTAAGGGGAGTTTAGAAGGGCTGGTCAGTTTGCGTAATTGACAAAGTGCTGCGTGTATGTGTCACCCAAACTACCCCTCAGTCAGCATGCCTGCACTTGCCTGCATTGTAGAAACTATCCAGGGTGTCTGTGGTGCCCAGGGATATTCTCTCAAATGAAATGGTTTTGAAAACGGCGTGTGCGTCCGCGCAGGCTTCGTTCAGACATTTCAGCGATAAGTTCTCCTCAGTCTGCGGCACTGACGCGTCCACGTTGACAATGTACGCCACGGATACTGCTCTGGTGCGACTCCGCGGAGAAACGATGTGTTTACCCGAGCCGCTGTCGCTCAGCTCTATTGCCAAAGAGTCCTGCCACAAACTTCCAGCGGACACCCGAACTGGATCTCTCCTCTTCAGCCCGTGCAGGCTCATTCGCCTGCGCTCTGTCGTGTACATGTTCTGCCTTATTATTCCGCAGCTGAAACTCAATGCATGCTCTTCGTCGGGACAACCTCCATTAAAAACGCGACGGCACTGTTGCTTGTTCTTGTAGTTCCCCAGGTGCGTCGCCGCCTCCGGTCATACCACATATATCCACCAACATTCCTGGTACTCCTCTCCACTCGACCCGCCCTCCTTTCCACCCCTGCTCTGCTCCGCCCGCTGACATTTTGAGACTGAAACTGAATGCCACACAGCCACGACTCTCGCGTGACCTCTGCTGTGAAAAACTATTAAACTAGATTACGTTTCTGGAAGGAAACTGATGCGGTGGTTGCCGTTTGTGTCCCACCTTCAGTGTCACCGTGATTATTTCTTCTTGAATAGAATTAATAAATAAAAGGAGCGCAAATAAAGAAAAAGTAGAATGGTTAAGTGCAGAAAACAACATTTATAAACGCCTGAGTCCAATAAATAATTAATTTCAATACACAAAGTCTGTTTAATCTTAATGTCTGATAATTTGTAGTAGAAACATTGAAAAAAATCACACACAAAATGTATACAGCTTTGATGGTGTCTACATCAATACTCTTGAGACAATCCAAATTTTCTCTGTCTTTATTTACAGTACATAAATGGAAATTTACTATGAATGCTGTGGGCTTCAGGACAGACAAAAATAAAAGGGGAAGTCTGTCTAGATACACACAGGATTGATGCATGGAAACACAACAGCATCAACTATTTCCCCTGCACTACAAAGCAAAAAAGGCAATATCATTACATGTTGTATGTCTGTAATGTTTGACTCTGACAATAAGTGATGCTTATTAAACACAAATCTAGAGTTCACATTCCACGTATCATGTACATTGACATTTATAGCCTGGACATAGACAAGAGATTAGTCTTGAGCTCAACTCTATACTCAGTGCTGTGATGCAAAAATATATAATTAACTATTGTATTTAGCAAGACATCTTTATCTGGCACAAAGCACGTTTTATTGTGAGAACTGTCAGATGTGAGATCAGTCATGCTTCACACAGACATTACACAAACAACCTGAGAATAGGAAGTCTTCTTTGAGACAGTTGTGGCAGGTGTAAGCAATAGTCCGGTAATTGCAGAATATACAAACCAGCATTGTTCCATTATTTTAATAAAGTCCCACATTTACCACTTCAATGAATTGTTCCATTCCTTGCAGAAACAGCCATTTGATAAACATTGATGATGATGCTACCTAACCTGGATGAACTTGGGCAACACAGTTTATGGGAACCATTTACTCATCAAGGCCTTCGTCTTCCTCTTCCTCCTTGGCATCCACCTCGCTTGTGTCTGAGAACTCGTGCAGGAGGACGTACTCACGGCTGCTGAAGCCAAACTTGATAACATCCTTTTCTTTGAGCTCATAATAGCGCTGGGCTTCGATGCGCTGGTTGTTCAGATAGGTGCCGTTTCCGGAACCAAGGTCAATGATGTAAGGTCTTACCCTGCGGCCAGCGGTGCCGTCTGCGCGTGTAAACTCCACCAGTCTATGGAAATACAGACAGAATGGTAGACATATATTAATCATCAAAGTTGAAGATTTCTAAAAACATAGCAAAGTAAAACACCTTAAGTGATGACTGTTATTCTTACCTATACTGGAATACTGCATGTTGCTTGGAGCAGGATGGGTGGTCAATGGGGATATCAGCAATTTTTCTCTGCCGCCCCAACAAATAGGCACTCTGTCTGTGAATGTACATGACTGGAAGGGGTTCATCATTCTTGAAAGGGTACAGTCGCCATCTGCGCTTGGGAATGCGAGCCTCAGGTGGCTCGTTGTACTTGATCACCACCCCGCGGAATGTGTTTGTATCTTCTGTTAGTGCCCCTGACAGTTCAAAGTTGGGCTTCTCTTTCTCAACAGGAGGGGCATTTGTGTCGTCGCTCCCTCCTTCAAACGGTTCAAAATCATGTTCTTGGTTTTCTTCGCGGCGCTGACGGTTTTCCCTGCGCCGCTCATTGTGCTGCTGTCTCTCAGCTTGCTGGGAGGCAAGTGCGCCTCGCTCTCTGTGTCTGTCTCCGCCACGGTCTCTCTCCCGCGGTTGGTCTGATTCCCACCTGCTCCGCCTCTCCTCTGGCTGGTCGTTTCTTCTCCTCCGGTCATCACCACTACCCCGATGCTCTTCCCGCTCCTGTGAGATATTTGGTAAGAGGGCAGTTAAAGAAAGAAGATTATTAGTCCAGGACAAACTTGCACTTATGGTTTTGTACAGGGATTACCATTTTAGAGGTTATATTGTATTACATTCAGTCGGACTGACAAGGCTGAAAAGCGGCCATTGGTATGCCACTGTTGTATCTGCCATATGACACTTACTGTAGTTAGAATGACAGCTACAACATCCCATGGAAATACACAATTTAAATCCAGCAATTATGAAACTATTATACTTGCAGATAATTACCTCTCATTGGCAGCTGTCACGTGCTAATACCTTTGCGCTCAGCTCTATTGCCAAAGAGTCCTGCCACAAACTTCCAGCGGACACCCGAACTGGATCTCTCCTCTTCAGCCCGTGCAGGCTCATTCACCTGCGCTCTGTCGTGTACATGTTCTGCCTTATTATTCCGCAGCTGAAACTCAATGCATGCTCTTCGTCGGGACAACCTCCATTAAAAACGCGACGGCACTGTTGCTTGTTCTTGTAGTTCCCCAGGTGCGTCGCCGCCTCCGGTCATACCACATATATCCACCAACATTCCTGGTACTCCTCTCCACTCGACCCGCCCTCCTTTCCACCCCTGCTCTGCTCCGCCCGCTGACATTTTGAGACTGAAACTGAATGTCACACAGCCACGACTCTCGCGTGACCTCTGCTGTGAAAAACTATTAAACTAGATTACGAAAAGTGGCCATTGTTGTATCTGCCATATGACACTTACTGTAGTTAGAATGACAGCAACAACATCCCATGGAAATACACAATTTAAATCCGGCAATTATGAAACTATTATACTTGCAGATAATTACCTCTCATTGGCAGCTGTCACGTGCCAATACCTTTGTGATAGCTATGCTATGTGGGCCAAATGTAGCCAAATATTGGCTGTACATAGCAAGCACAGCCTGTCAGACTGCCATTAAACCATTTAATTATTTTTTTATTTTAGTTATTTAAGTTGCTAATTGCCATGTTATGGTACCAACAGCTTTTATTGCACAACATGCCACTGGTTTGAGTATTAGATGTCTGTGTGTGCCAGTGAGAAGTGGTAACCGTCAGTGGACCACAAGTGACATACTGTATAAGTACCATATACCAGTCCAGCAGCAGCCGCATAAGATTCATATAATAAATAATGTCATATGCCTGTAAGAATCAGTGCACCCGTGGGGAGGTGTCTGATGAACGCTGGTGGCCTATGCCGGGAAAAACAGGTAAATTACCCTATAGCCATTTCCCGATGTTGGCGCTGCTGTTGATTTTTATAAAGCTCAGCTGTATTGCATCTTGTTAATAATTTAGAACCTAATCACCCGCTTTACTCTGACATCAGCGCCGCGATGGGGACTGCGACTTCTCCTGGTTCTGGGCGACCTGCTGCCTCGCCTGGCGGGAGAGGTCTCTCTTCTACCCGGCGAGCGGTCCCTCGTCCTGGCGGGTGACCTACACGAAACGCACAAGAACAGGCTCTTGCGTGACTTCCAAAAGACGTTCACAAACTACCAAACTACAGCCGTTTGGATGCGACCGTGTGGGCCGTAGCTGCGTTTGTTAAAGGCTAGCAGACAAAACAAAACGTTTTCGATACCAAGGACTCGCTAGCCAACCCTTATGTTGCTTCTGTCAAGGCACAAAAACTAAAAAACGTGGCAAAAGCGAAGTGTTAAGGTGACTTTATATCGAAAATACCTGCTCGGTCTTCTCCTCTGTGGACTTGTGTTGCCGCCGGATCTCGACCTCGAGCGGCGTGATGTCTGTGGCCTAACGGGGCTCAGTTGCTCCTGCTTTACCTTAACTTTAGACTCCCGCTCCGGAGACTCCCTTCTCTTGTGTCGCTTTTCTTTGGTCATCCTAAAATATATTTAAACCAGTTCAGCCGTAACGCGATTAAACACACATCGTCGTCCGCACAAAATCATGTAAATAAGCAAAGACAAACTCAAAAATGTAGCCGTCTCAAACTTCGACTGTTGTGCTCAAAATACGCACTTCCGTTTCCCGTGGTACGCCGAGAATTTATGTCGGCATACCTCTTTTTACTTTGGTTCCGTCATGACTTCTCATTTACGGTACCTTGAATGAAGATGGCAAGGGTAATTTTTTCCCCCTCCAGAATAAATATTTCTCTTAAAACATGTTTTTGGAAAAATAATACATTATTTTTATATTTAGAAAATGTAATTGGCACTGTTTTTTATTAACTGATACAATGACCTTTTTAAAAGGTGGTAGGTCAGCGGAGTGACACGTTAAAATAAGTGAAGAAACATGACGAACACCCAAGGCACACGGGAAAGGCGTAAAATAGATGGAAAAAAAAATTAAAATCACGCCAAGTGAATTAAACTATATTTATAACAATGGTCACCAAAAAATGAACAGTGCACGATGGGTTAGGCCGACATTTGTGAACCGAGCCGCTGATTCCAGTCGGGCGAACTAAAATGGAACGCCGGGACGCTGTTGCTATGACAACGCAAACAGCGAGCACGAACTTTTCGTCAACAGCAGCACCGGTACTTCTGTAACTGAAGCCAAAACCAAGAAGCTTCTGGGTTTTAGTGTATAGCTTTATTATTTTCACAGTAAAAACACAATGATTCCGCCCGCCGAGTCTCTCCTGAAATACGAAAATCCTGTTTTGGTCAGCAAGAGCACAGACAGAAAATCACCAAAGGTGAGTTTGCCAAGAAGCGCCAGTGCGCCGCCGCCCGAGTTTAGTTAACGATACCTGGATAAAGTAACGCTGGGTGGAGGACTGAAGTTGTGTCAGACAGAAGGAGAAATACAGGAGCTTAATATATAAGCGAACAGAATACATTATTTACAAAAAGAAGTTATACATATGATACTGTATATTAAAAAGGGATCAACAATTAAAAAATATAATTAGTATAGGTTATGTAAAGTACATACGATATACAATGTGTAACATAAAATACTTTTCACTACAGGGGCGCCCTTTGAGAGTGAGCCCTCAGCAGCCTGCTAACTCTACCCCTGTTCCACCACCTCCTAAACCAAAATCCGCCTCTACTGAGGCCACCAAGCAGGAAAATGAGGAGATCCTGAACGCCATCCTTCCACCCAGGTATAGCTTCCCCCCCCCATCTACAATATATTGTTCATCAAGTTCAAACCACACTGCAACTTATCTCAACTTCTGCCATTGCAGGGAATGGATGGAGGGAAACCAACTGTGGGTGCAGCAAGTGTCCAGTGCACCTTGTACAAGAGCAGATGTTATTCACCTAGAGGAGCTGCTGGACACAAAGCTGCAGCAAAGGCAGGCCAGAGAAACAGGAATCTGCCCTGTGCGCAGGGAGCTCTATTCCCAGTGCTTTGGTAAGGAGGAGGCTGAGATGCTGGTGATCACTGAGGCCACTGCAGAAACAATGATGGATGAACACACTGCTTTATAAAAAGCACATTTATTATAGCTAGTTTTATGATAGATATGGCTGGATTTTTATATCTTTATCTTTCTTTAATGTAGCCACATCAGCATAAACTCAGCTGTCTGATGCTCTTAATTTCTATTTCTTAAAGATGAGCTGATCAGGCAGGTGACCATCAACTGTGCAGAGAGGGGTCTGCTGCTGTTGCGGGTTAGAGATGAGATTCAAATGACTATTGCTGCCTACCAGACACTGTATGAAAGCAGTGTGGCTTTCGGTATGAGGAAAGCACTTCAGGCTGAGCAGGGCAAGGCTGACATGGAGGAAAGAGTAAGGACATTTAATTTTTTGCAACAACTGGCACTTTATATATATATATATATATATATAAATAAGAGAGATTTCCTTTGCCACTCATCCAAAGCTGTAGGAATACAGTTACAGACTGTTTTTCAGTTAGGTTTCCAGCAGAGAGCACCATTTCTCTTCCAAGAGTCGCTGTAAAATAAAGATGATGGCAGTGCTCTTCACATGCTTGATCCTGCATCTGGAACAAACTTACAAGTGTGCCTTTTTGCGTACCTAGATTTCTGACCTGGAGAATGAGAAACAAGATCTGAAGAAGCAACTGAACGAGCAGAAAGCTAAATGTGATGCAGTTGAAAAGAGAGAAAATGAAAGGCGACAGGTGGAGGAAAAGAAGCACATAGAAGAGATTCAGTTCCTGAAGAGAACCAACCAGCAGCTCAAGGTGATGTTTCTTAATTACGTACCAAGAAAAACACATCCTCTTTATACTTGGCACAAATGATAGCTGTGTTGCATGTCTTAAGATTTTAACATTTGTCTTCCTATTCAGACCCAGCTGGAAGGGATCATTACACCAAAGAAGTAACTTCAACAAACAAGAACCGAGTTGCCATTTCCCAGCACAGAATGTTACTAAATGAGTCTTTTGTCTTTTTTCTAAATTATATCAATGAATGTAACTGAGTGTAATTTTATTTGTTTTTTCAAACAGCATGGCATGACAAGTACAGTTCAAACAATTACTGTACATTTCTCTTGAACATCGAGAGCATTACACCTGTAAATGTTGAATGAAATGTCATTCAAAAACAGTTCCGGGTTGAAGGGAAAAGAAAGTTGAAAAGGCAAGATACAAATAGTCATTTCCCTGAGGGAAGGTCAAGGTCAAGTTAAGGCCACTTGATAGAGACCATTTAACACTTAGTTAGCATTCCACCTTTTATCAACTCTACATTTTCAATAAAAACATGCCCTTTTTGGCAAATTGAAATAAAGATTTATTACATATGTTGTGTTTTACGACTCCAGTCTAGTGCTTTGATCTTTTGGCCTTTTGGCCCTCTGTGGCTGATGCTGGGGCTTTTCTGTTCTTGTTCTTGTTTTTCACATTGTGTGTTTCGTAATAGCGTACACCAACTTTCTTCGCCTTCTTAGCGCGGTCCATCGCTCTTCTCTGTAGAGATGGATAAAGAGGAACAGAAAGAAAAAAAATGATGAAATCTGCTAAAAAAGACCGGAGCTTTTCATCTCCATTCCTGTTGCATCAGTACGAGGAATAGACATTAATCTAACGTGTCTATCCAGAGATCTGTTTGACATCAGAGAGAACGAACACTGCATACCTGTTTAGACGTCAGTCTGCTCGGCTGGGTGGACTCCTCGTCCTCCTCAGCTTTCCTCTTCTTGCTCCTCTGGTTTGCAGCTGAATTCAAACAAAAATGTATAAACCTGATGTCAGTGCCTGGCTGGATCTTATTGTCAACCTGACCTACCTCATTTGTATGGCTACGGGTGAATACTGTAGTGTCAAACTTGGGAAAACACATCATCATACCAGTAAGATAGCATGCTTGTGTGTTTTTGATTTTTTTCTGAGGAACCGTGACAGATTTTCTTCCATAACAATTTCTACATTCAGCACCATACAAAGTCATGGCAAACATGTTGATGGACTACCTTTCTCCAGCGCTTGCTTAGCTGCTGCCGCTTGTTTAGTCTTGATGTCTGTGAACGCTTTGTCAGAAAGTGCCTTAGGAATCCTGTCCAAAGAAGAAAAAAAGAAAAAGTAAATCACTACCCAACAAAGCAAACAGTTTACTCCTTTTGGGATCTGCTGAAATGAACAGTAAATAAATTAGGCTCAGAGCAACTATACAACTGTTATTTGACTTTGGTTTTTAGTGGGTGGGCTGCAATTTAAGAAGAGGAGATGCAGATTAAATAACACGACGACATGCAAAAGTTATGCAGAACAGGCCACTGATCAGAGAGTCAAACATGACTACTAGTCCTCAGGGGCTTAAAGGCTGGTTAGCACGGACCACCTAAAATGCATTGCATCTCCCTGCCTGACAACTGTTACTTTACTGGATTGCTGGATAAAATAAATTAGGGCAATACACAAAACAAAGAAAATATGAAAGTGAGGTTTGGGTGAGAGCAGACGGACCGGATTGCAGAGAAGCGTTTGGATTTGGCCCGGTCCAGGAACTGCTTGTACTTAGAGATCTTCTCATCCAGTTCACGAATCACCTCGTGTGAACTCTTGTTGGCGTTTGCTTTGCCAGTCTGAGCGGTTGTGGGCTCCGAGTCCACAGTCTCTCCATCAGCTGCATCAACATTGGTCCCGTCTTCCTCTCCACCCTCCTCTTCTTCACTGCCTTCCTCGCCGTCAGAGCCGGAGAAGTCAGACATGTCCAGGTCAGGCATCTCCACAGCAACCAAGTCTTCCTCGCTGAACTCTGGTGCCACACTGATCTTGCCAAAGTTCTGTCGCACATTGGCCAGAATCTTCTGGACCTGTTCCTTCTGTCTCTGCTGACGCTGCTGCTGTTCCTCGTGTTCTTCTGAGATGGCCTCCGGCTTGTCTGGCTGTTCCTCCGGCACATTGTCAACTACCTCTGAGGGTCCTTCAACTGCCAGTCGCTCCTTGTCCTAGAAAAAAAATACAGTGACAACACACAGGTTGGTGTAGAAAAAAAGTCATTTACTGAAAAAAAAAAAAAAACACAGGTGGA
Source organism: Macquaria australasica (assembly GCA_005408345.1). Taxonomy (NCBI): domain Eukaryota; kingdom Metazoa; phylum Chordata; class Actinopteri; order Centrarchiformes; family Percichthyidae; genus Macquaria; species Macquaria australasica. Next base: position 521,126 of record SEMN01000038.1, on the reverse strand, counting down.
AAATTCAGAAAACTCTTACCTCTTGATCCCCCTCAGGTCCAGGGGGTTTCACGAAGAAGGGGATACGCCCTCTCTGCCAATCATTCAGCACCATTTTGGAGACCGTAGAGAGATCTGGCTCACCACCCTTTACAAGAACACATACATTTAAAACTAGTGGTTCACATACACTTTGCTATTTAACTGAAAGCCATCAAGAGTACAGCACATAATATATGTAAGCAGAAAATAGACCAGATTTATTACTTTGCTCTTGCACTACATAAAATGGTCAATTAAAATACTTTGGTCTGTGTATAAAGCATTTGTAGAAATTACTACTTGTACTGATGATGAGCTTTTGTTTGGTAACCATATTCTCGATTTGTTAGAACCTTTATGGCAGATTAAATGAATAAATAAATAATTAGAATAAAAGCTTGAGGCAAAGCAGTTTTAAGCATAGCCTGGTAATATCCTGCAAGCCAGAAAATGAAAGACCTTCAGAAGTTTCCCGGTGCGAAATGCCAGCTTCTCAAGAAAGTCTTCAGCAGAGTTCCAAGTGGGGATGCGGTAGGTCTTCTGAATGTATTCTGGCTTGGCCCGCTCCAGTACTGCCCCAATGTGCTCCTCTGGGTTCCTGATCTTCTCCACTTGAACCTTTGTGAGGAAGGGGGAAGAAAAGGCGTGCAATTTAAGATATGAACCTGCAACCTTTCAGTTACGGGGACTGCATGGCCTACATGTTAAACCTAGGATCTGGAAAAAGGATCTGGAGGATTAGAATCAGAGCTGATCAAGGCATTTTTTTTAAACAGCCGGGTATTAGCAGAATCCACTTCCAATTCTTTTTTCATCGCACTCCAGGTACTCAAGCTGTCATAAATGCCACATTAACAGTTGGTGGATTATACCGAGTAAGTGGGATATTATTTCTGGAAAGACATAGCTGTTAAGTTTATAAAGATGCTACTGTTTTTCAGTGCTATGAGGAGCCCACATTCAATTTCATTCACCTCCACCAAAAAGAAAAAATGAAAGAGAGACTTACCACTCCTTTCAAAACGATATCAGATTCACTGTCTTCTGAAGGGTAGACAACACCAGGACAGTCAATGAGGAAGATGCGCCTCATCAAAGTGATGTACTGCCACACCTAAAACAGTAAGGAGATTAATGCAGTCTGTATGGTCAAATCATTTCAGTTTCACATGAGATGTTAAATCTTGTGTCTATCTTTTGACAGAGCAAAGCAAAGGCTGATTTGAATCTGGCCAAGAACTGTGATAACGGCGTCCTGTCTTTTCTCCTCATGCTACAAACAACTTCTCCTTTCAGACAGAGGGATTGTAACGTAACCTTTTCCACATAAACATGTGAGTGTTGAGTATGTGGTCGAGAATCAAAGACAAGGTGAGAAATAAAGGAGTGCTGGCCACAGGCCCATCAGATTCATTGAATAGGTGTGCAAAAAAAAATCTCCTCTCTGTTGTGGTCCAAGTTCACAGCTTTGGCAAGCATGGAAAAGGAACGATATTTTCCCTTTCTTTCCCATTGACCCTGCTTTGGACATTGGGGTTTTCAGAGCCTTGTTCGTTTCCAAACAGGATAAACTTCCCAGAGAGAGGAAATTAAGGATAAAAAATGGTTGTTGTTCTTTCTCTTGGCCGAGTCGCCACTTATAGATTTTCAGTTTTATAGTTAAGAACACAAAGCCGACTTCTGTTGTTGCAGCTATCAACAATTACCACGTTAAGAAGAGGAACATGCATATTTTCACCTCACATCACCTCCCGACTGCATCAAGGCTCCTCTTTCATTTTCACTCAATACACTTTTCCAAACTACCATATCATATCCTTCTTTTTATGTACTACTGGTCGGATCTTTTCTTTTCACATTCTATTTTCTATATTCTAGGTCTTTACATTGTCTTCTGCGTAAATGTAAAGCACAATGTATGTAAACCTTCATAATTCATAACTTTCTTTAAAAAAAAGAAAGAAAGAAATCTAAAACTGTTGAAGTCCTTTTTACAGGGCTGTCCCCTGCTGTAAAAAAGGTGTTTAAATTTAGTTTGCATGGTTAAGATGACACTTGAACCGTACCTTTGTTTCTCCGGCAAGGGGTGCCACATTGCAGACCTTCTTAGACCGCAGTGTGTTGATGACTGAGCTCTTTCCCACATTAGGGTAGCCAATAAAACCCACACTTATCTGTTTCTTGTCTGTGTGGAGCTGTGGGCGGCAAAAAAAAGTCAGTGTTGTGTTTCCTAAACAACAGCCTTAGTCTGTACTCAGTTCATGGAGGTAATTTTAGATGGGGCTCTGTTGCCATTAGCAATAAAACAAGTCAATTTGTCATCACTCCAGAACTACAATGTAGTTTATTCAAAACACATACCAAAGGATACCTTAAAAAGGATGTTTTATGTAAACAAGACACTCACGAAGATCTAAAACCTTTTAAAAGAAGAGATATAACTATCTTTTATTTTTGTCCCAGGAGGTGAACTCTGAAGGCTGTTTTGGAACAGGTATTTCACCTTGTTATCTCCTGACTCTTTGGTGAATGTGGTCCAACAGAGAAAAACTTTTACAAGGAAAAGAAACATAGTAGTTTTTCTGTGTCTCTCATAAAAGCCTCTTTAAATCACAATATTAAATCTAACAAGAACATTTCATTTGAGTCCTACACTTTCACACTCAACTCCACAGCCAAGACACACCTTTGCATATTCAGGTCTATGGGTGGGTAATACAGACAAAACCTTTTATTACGGTAAAGGTAATTTTATGTCGGGTTGGCGATATATGTTATAATGTAGTAAAGGTTTTGGAAATTGGATTAAGGATAATATCATAACGATGTTTGTGACTCTAATGTTACCATAAAGCAGTCCTACTCATTGACTTTCAGCATTGCCCTCAATGGCCTAATACAGCCATAGATATACACTGATACTAGGGTTGCAATCAGCCAATTATTCTCATGATTAATTGTTTTGTCTATAAAATGTCAAAACATTGTGAAGAATGCTCATCACAACTTCCCAGAGCCCAAAGTGACGTCTTCAAATTGCTTCTTTTGTCCAACCAACTGTCCAAAACCCAGTCTCTTCATTTACTATTATTAATGACAAAGAAAAGCAGCAAACCCTCACATTTAACACATCTTAATCCTTTACTGAGGAACTATGATTGCTCTTATCTTGCTAATTTTACACACTATATGGGAACAAATAACTTGATTAACTGATTACAGTAAAATCAAAGTATTGAATATAATGTATAAACCATTTCTATCCATACACTATATGGCTTACCTTTGGAATGGGCAAAATAATGAGGACTAAATACAACTGAACCACTACCATCCTAAATTATAGCTAGTACTTTTGGTTTTCATAAGTACATCTATAAATGATCTTTTACATGAGTAAATTGTTCACTCATAAATCAAAGGGGGTGCAATTTGAATATCCAAGGCCTTAAATCAAAAAGCAAAGAAATGGTTCTGTTGCAGATAAAATGATTCCACAGACCACCACAGAAGCTGTGGTATTTCTGATTGTTATTGGATCAGTAAATGGTTTATGCTCATGACAAATGAAAGCTATTTTGAATTTGAGCCATGTGCTTACCTTGCCAAACTGCCTGAGCAGCTGGATGAGGGAGCCCTTACCAAACGAGTTGGTGAGGCTAGCATGGAAAGCCAGAGTGGGGTACTCTTGGGACAAAACAGCTACCCACCGTTTCTGGTTCGAAATTGAGTGGAGACAAAGAGACAGTGACACAATTTAACATCATGAGAACACAGAAACAATCACTCCCAGTCAAACAGGGAACCAAAGATGAACATGTTGTAAATTTCTTACTGTGACCCAGGTGGGGATGAGGTCACACTTGTTTAGAACAAAGATCAAATGTTTCCAGGGTTTCTCTTTCTTCATATATGCCTCTATGCTCTTGGAGCGTGTTCCCATGGGATCACGGGCATCCAGCACTTGGATGATGACATCAGATGAGTCAATCACCTATTACAAAAAAAAAAAAAAAAACATGTCAGGAATGTAGAATGACCCCGTAACGCTTCAGTGTACCAAATCCACATTAACATAATGCACAGTACTGAGAGGAGGATGGAAACAATACCTTGTAAAGTTCTCCCCAGATCCTCTTGGACTGACCCTTTTTGAAGATTTCCTCACGTGCTTCCTCCCTGTTGCAAAATGAGAATTAAATAAAGCAATTTATTTTCCACCTTTAAATGTGAAATACAGCAACCACACTTCTGCCCAGTTAGAGTGGATGCGGATTGATTATAGCATCTTCTGAAGGTCTTACCGGACCCCTGTGTCCTCAGTCACCAGGTCTTTGTCCTTGTCAGCATTGTAGCTCAGCACTGAGGCCTCAGCCTGTTCTACAAGGTCCTTCATATCCCCCACCATGAGACTGGGCTTCTTCCTCTGAGACTTGGGCCCAAACGTGATCTCAAAACCCTCTGTGTCTAGAATGTGCACCTTGGAGTTCTGCAGGTATAGAAACAGAAAGAAAAAGATTAAACTTACCACTCTGACTGTTTTTTTTTTTTTTTTTTAAATCAACAGTAAGCTACAAGAGAGCAGCAGTCCAAAATGTATTTTTATGTTAAAGACAAGTGATTTGTAGAGATCTTACATTCAGGTTTTTACTGAACTTGTGTTTTCCTACATAATACAGCTACACATTTTTATTTAGCTTTGAGTAGGCCTACATTAAAATTAATAATTAGATATGATATGCTTGAACAGCTAAATAGCTCTGCCATTAAGAAAATAGAGACTACACCACTGGTTTCCTTAGATATTATGGTGTCCTTTAGTTTGGTGTATAATATCTGTGGAGAGAAATTTGTCAGTGTGGATCTGTTGTGACTGGGGGGTTTGAACAACCTCTCTTCATCTACAGCATGAATAATCAAATAAAAATTAAGGCCACAAGTCACAATTTAATTAGAAAAGTGATAACTGATGAGACACAAAGTACAGTGATGTTTAGTGTATTCAGTGTATTAAAACAGATGGGCAACAGGAGGGAAGGTTTTTGTCAGTGTTGCAAGCAGTTTTTGATACAGTTCAAGTGATATAGTCCTTCCAGAGGTTTCAGACAGAATCACAAAACAAACACATACAGTAAACAGAACACCCAAATATGTAAAAATTAAGCCAATGAAACAGCCATGCCTGTGCCAGGACTGATTAAGTGTTCCAATGATCTTAAATCACAAGCCATAGCTCTATTGCAACACTGCCATGAGGGATTGGACAAAAAGTAAATGAAAAAAATCAGTATCTTTAGCCCCTTCAGACTCAGAGAAAGGTCTCAATTCCATGAGGGACTACAGAATATAGATTTTTTTTTTTTAAAGACTGAAACAGACCCAATGCTATGTTGGAAGCAAACAAGAATGGCTGGATGTTATTTGGAATACTGTTCGTTATGGGGTGGAGTTAAAGCCTGGCAGAGTGCAACTCTCCCATGCCAAGCGCTTTGCCAATAAACTCAGGGTCATAGTGGGCCAGAGTGAGAATTGAATGAGGATTAAAGCGAGGCCTTGTGTTCATCTCACCTCATAAAATCCCAAGAAACAAGCTACTGAGGAAAACAGAGGCATGATTCTCATCTGCGTTGCCTAATATAAGCCAGGTCAAAAGGTCAATAGCTTTATATGCCAGTATAGTCAATTTATAAAAGGTGTAAATTCACACAAACAATGCACGTCTCCTCAGGAGAGCCTTACTAAGACATAAGGATCATCATACAGACAGCACAGGATAGTTAAAAAAAAGAGGTTTATACACTTTATAGTACTCACATGGGCTTTGACTCTATCATGCAAGAGAGACATGGGTAGTTTGCTTTGTCTCATCACCACACGATATGGATCCTTCTGTACTGCTCCCATCTCTTCTTGGAACATCTGGAGGGACGACTGCTTGATCACACGGGTATTTGCTGAAATACAGAATATGTTGATGCAAAGCGTGACCTGTTTTGTTTATATTTCCCCATTTCTGATCACATTTATAACCTCTTCTCTTATTAGTTCCCAATTTCCCCTCACACTCACTTATGAGATTTTTCAGGGGTACTCAAACTTGTTCATTTAATGAATGAATTTTACCTATAAGGTCTTCCTTCTTTCAACATCTGCCATAACTGCAATAAATTAGTGGTTCAAATTCAAAATTCACAATGTATAAGCGCAACAGGCCATGTTTGTATTTCCGCTGGAGGTGTTCCTAAATTGCTTGGGTCTGTGTAACCCAGTGCATGCCCTATTGCCTATTGCTAACACAAAATGGGGAAACTAGTGACTCGTGATGAATGGATAATCTTGACACCAAACCATCTGAGAAGTAATGTAAGAACACATTTTTGGATTTGACACCACAGACAGAAAAATCACAAATAAAGTTGAGGCTGTGCTTTACAGTAACAGGAGCTTATCACTCAAGTGAGGCAGCGCGAATGAACAAAACAACGTCAGTTCTACAACGTATTTTAAGATCAGGCTACGTGGGTTGCATCTGAATGAATGAAAACTAATTATGTGTTAGTTCTCATTTGTTCAAACTTGAAATAAATAAATGACAGCCCTCCTGTCCATAATCAGACCTTTCCTTTTGCAGTGGTTGTTCTGCTTTCTGTCTTGTATCGAACCTGATAAGTCTACAGAATTCTTGTTAAGTGATATAGTAATGTTAATATTGTTTTATGCTTTAATGGCCAGTGCCAATTATCTATCATCTTGCTAAAGTCACCTAAAAGTGGTAGTTGGTAGTGATGTATTTAACGCAACACTCTTGAAATAGGTTTTAACATTGCCAACATGGTCAGGTTTTAATACGTTCTTTATGCTGGAAAAATCCACGTTTTCAGTGTTGTCTTCCTTATCACCAAACATCAACACATTCATCTATAATCTATAATCCACACAGAAGTTTCACAAATGGTCTGCTCTGTCCCCAACAGTACCACAATCTCAAAGTTCCTGTTCTTGCAAGTATGCAAAAGCACCAGCAAAGTGCCACATTTAGTAATGTAGATTCCCTCTACAAAGACAGAGCAAGTAAAACATACTGACAACTACCACAGCAGACACTGCTATAATACAGACAACAAGGTAAGGAAGTGCACTTACCAAACCATTTGATGTTGGGTTCAACTCTGGCTACAGTCCCTGGAGCCACTGTGGACTGGTACTGTAAAGGTTTGATGACTTTTCCACGGTTATTACTGGGAACAGAAGATCAGTGTCAGTGCGAACATCTCATCATGCCAATCAGCGGCTCAGGAGAGTAATGCAAATCTGTATCATCAATTACCATCTCTGCTTTTGTCTGTACATATTCAGACGCTTGATGGTGGATCGGTCCCTCATGTTGTTCCCACCAGCACCGTTGGCTCGATCTGTGAAATACAGGTACAGTTACTTCAACGATTAATCTCTGCAACAACGCACATCCGTTATCAGAAGGAACATCAGAGCTGCTTCAGTAGACATCTTATGGCCAAGTAATATTAGCAGCTGTTTCCAGACTGACACAGGCTCTTTCCTCAAAGTTGTGTGTCAAATTTAAAAGGCCCAATGCTGCCGTTACCGGGAGTGTCATAGCGCTTAGCTAAAGTTAAGTTATGCGTTTCATTTCGACACACTGCTCACTTAATGTTAAGGGGTAGCTTAATTTAACAAAGGAATGTTTGGAAATGTCCTTTCCAGAGCATAATATCACGCGGCTAGCAACAATTAGCATTAGCTGTAAACAAACGGTGTGGCTGGTGTGTGTGTGTGTGTGTGTGTGTGTGGGGGGGGGGGGGTTAGCTCACCAGGGTTGCTGCTGGACGACGAGGGGTTTATCGAGCTTTTCCCCTTGAACCGAGGCTTCACCATTTTGACCGCTTAGTCGGTAAAGCCTTCCCCGAAGAAAAACAATAAAAAAAACAGTGACCACGCGAAAGTGTCTCAAAGCTGAAGTTTATTTGCTGTTTTTCCCTTCAGCTCGAAACTGTTCGCCCGCACGCACACGTGTTGTTACGGCGAAGCAGGAAGGACGTCGTCGACGGAGCGACAGCGACAAGAACCAATCAGAGAGCTCCTGTGAGTGAACTCGTATGACGGTTTACGGTATGTTGTAATAATTGTTGCTGCATTAAATGAATCTCTTGTGTAAAAATCTTAACAGTAAAAAGCTTTTAAAATGTAGAGAGACAATCTTCTTGAATTCATTCTAAAATTAACTGTATCTACAGCGATATGCATAAGGTAATTTCATATATATATATATATATATATATATATATATATATATATATATATATATATATATACATTGAAATCCAGACAAATTGGGGTAAAAAAAAATACTTCAACAGAATCTAGAGTTCAGTTACAACTCTTTATGAAAATGTTGCATTGCTATACTCTTTTTATCCCAGAAGAGGGTGCAACACTGTTTCTATTAGGGTACTGCCATATGCCAACATACCCTGCTGAATATCCATGGTCTTCATTACCTGAGTGGCTGCTGTCTGCAATTTGAAGTGAATAATAAGGGTCATAGGAAGCATAAGACTTGAAAGGAAAATGTGTTTTGCGTGATAAAAGAGGTTAAAAAGGCTGAATAAATATGTTTGGGATAAAATAAGGGAATAAAAAGAATTCATGATCAGGGCTTCGTCAGGGATTTTTAAAAATTTTTTTTGATATCATGAGTCCAAGTTTCCCCAGTTCACCAAAAAAGTCTCTAAAGTGTTTTTAATCGTTGTTCAGTTAGCTGTTCAATTATATGTTTTATGTTTTCCAAACATGAAGGTCTAAATGCTGATTCAAAGCCCTCTCCACACTTCAAGGAATACAATTCTAGTGGGGAAATACTGAATCTTTTATTTTTTGTTGTCTGAAAAGTACCAAGGATGTGACCTCAGTGTCCTCAATGGTGGCTACAGCCCTGCTTATGAAATGCAAAAATAGTCAAATCAAAGATACAAATACACATTGCCAATATTAAACAGATTAATGTTGTTTACTGTTGTTACTCTATATTCATTTTAAAGAAATTTTGAAAGATTCACATTGGCAAGAGAGAAAAAAACCTCCTAGGACAATATGATTTCATTAATGCAGAACTGACTCAGGCCTTCAGTAGTCCTGTTTGACACCAGAATGTATGAAAGTCCAAGTTTGTCTGGACGTGATGATGCTGCCCTCTCAGTGTGTATGGTATGTTACACAAGTATGGCTCAGTGCCAAGGTAGGCAAGTTTGTAGAGACTCCGGTCTGGAGAGGCGCCATCCAGTATTCAGTTTATACAGCAGGGAGACCGAGGAATGTTCTCTGTTCATTTTCATACAGATGAAATTGGAACTGACTGCATCAGAAATCCACTGCAATAAATTATTTTTTAAATCAGAAAGTAGAATGTCGTTCCTCTGCAAGCTGAATATCCAAGCAGGAGAAAATCCAACCAGAAGAAACAAAAAGAAACTGTTAAAGTTCCATCTAAACATTTCCTCGGTTTTAAACTCTACATTAACAACAAAAGTCTGTCTTACAAAAGCATATTTTTGCGGACAAGAGAGAAACAAATACTGTCAAGTCCCTTTTATTTCAAGCCAATTTCATTTAAACCCAAACTGTTATAGTTGTAATTACGGACAGAGATTGAGGTCCCTTGCAAATTCTTACAATCTTTACCTTTAATTCAATCTTATACGTAAACACAACCTTCTGGTTGGCTTGGGATCTCTTGCTGTGCCTTGAAGAGCGTTGTATTGAAATACACAGCCATTTCTACATGTAGTAATTGCCATTCCATGAATGCCTTCAGCACTTAAAAAAATATCATGCTTGCATGTACTGCCTTCAAATCCAACTCATCGTAATGAGAGCTAACCCTTATTCTCAGAACTAATTGATGATTGATGAGGATTTTTTTTTTGTTGCCATGAGGAAATTTAGTTTCCCCTCATAAAAAGCCACCATCAGTTAACCTCTTCAGTTAGAAGAAGCACTAAACACAGTTTACAGTATGTAGTCTCAGTCATTCTGTCATCAGAATGAATGAAGGGTATATTTTGTCTGTCCTCATGTCTGTATTTAACGGGTGTGCATTTTACAGCTACTGAACCAACAGACTGGCTGAACTTCATGTGACCTTGATTTGCAAGAAAGCGTGTAGCTAAGCAAGGCGCTGCCATCACGAAGAAAGCTAACTGATTGGACAAGCATTAATCAGCATTTGCATGGACGCAGGGATCCATCTACCATCTATGACAGAGTGACCACAATTTATGATTGATGCCCTCAGCAGTAAGAAAAACACCAGACTTAAGCAAGGCTTACAAGCAATTTTAAACCAATAAAACTCATGATATGGTACATGTGGTGCGAAAAATGACCACATTTTCTTGCCAGGAGGTAGAAAACCGAACAATTTTAGCAACATTATATCGCCTGCTTAAACAATATTACTTCTGTACCACTCAAGCAGGTTTTTTCATAGCGCATCAGGAGTCGGCTACTCTGTTCTTTTCTCATACAGACTCTAAATTAAATCATGACAATAAATAGCAGATTTAGGGAGCAGTTTTATATTACAGCAGACAATTCTGTTATACACAAGATTTTATAGTCCCATATAACTGGAAAAAGGTTGAAAACAGAGGAGCTTCAAGTTGTTTGGCCTCCCATCAGGGTGCTGGGGTGAGAACACTTGACAGATGATGTGAAAATTTCCCCCATTGCCTCTGCTCTTTGGTCTTCTAGCTGTGGAGCAAGGCAGGTAGAGCTTGTTTATTTCTGTCTGATTATATGGAGTGCCAACCACTGAAGTCACAACATCCATCTTTCAGGCAGATATTCATTCAGCTACATTCTCCACAGTTTGTGACTGACAGCTCAGGAATTATAGGGAGTGGGGCGTCAGCAGTTAGCACTAGAACACCTGTGTTTAATACAGTTATGCCAGAACCTTGCGCAGATTGATACTTCAGTCCCACCATGTGTCCTACAGATTTTATGTATTCGGCTAAAGAGGTTCATTCCAAAATGAAATAACTGATGAGATGCCTGCTGTTTGGAAAACTGACACATTCTTTTAAAGTGATTAATGGTATAAAAAGCATCAAAAGGAGAGGAATAGACCTACACATAAAAAAAACAGGAATATCTGTTGCTTTAATCCTGTTCAGTTGAAATAAAACAATTCTTGCAAAAAGTTCCACCAGAATTAGGAGAAGAGAATAAAATACAACAAAAAACAATAAACTGTGTTTAAAAAGGGATTTCTTTAATGGAAAACAGTGAAAATCTAACAAGCTTACAACAGTAACAAATTTACAGCATGTTGTAAAACCACAGCATTTGAAAAGTACACAGTTTCGTCATAAACAATACAATTAAGATATTACTTACTCACTGTTGCTCGGAAAGGCTATAATACACTGTGGCAGGAATTATAAACATTTGTTTTAAAAACTTTTGCACCCCCACGTCTCCCATTCGCTTGGTGAGAAATAACAGATGCAGAGGATTTCAGTGGGTAAAGGCACTCAAGGTTTTTTTTTTTTAAATCTACAATACACAGTGAGATGGGAATAAGTAAAATGGGGTTAGTGTGACGGATGCAGCTTCACAAGTCAGTGGCAGTGCATTGAAGCTCCCCATAACTGTTCATGTGAATGTGTGCATTTGTGGATAATATTTCAGCCTGGCTCACTTGCTGAGTCTCTGCTTTGAGTCAAAATTGGAACACCGGCTAGATGACGGAGCACAGCCTCCAGCTGGCCTGACTAAACAAAAAGAGAAAAATTGACGAAGGCCTGAAGGTCGCTCCTCCTTATAGCTTCACTGTTGAGAGTGTTTGCAATAGAAAGCCAACATTTCTGCTGAGAGTGCTTCATGGCTTAACTGGAGGGCTACTGAAGTGCTGAAGGCTAACAGTCACTTCTGTAATTTCATCAAATTTTTCTGTATTTAGACGGGAATCACTGTGTGTGATAATGCAGAAACACATTCGATCCTGAGTTCCATTTTAGGTGGAAACAAGAATTTATAGCCATGCTAGCAGCTTTGTGAGGCTGTACTTAAGCACAACGGTGCTTTGAGCTAAATGCTAATGTCAGCATGCTAACATCCTCAGTATGACAGTGCCAACATGTGGCTGTTAAGCAAGTATAAGGTTTACCATGTTCACCATCTTAGTTTTGCGTGTTAGCATGCTAACTTTTGCCAATTAGCACTAAACACATAGTACAGCTGAGTCATAAGCCAAAGTATTGGACAAGCTGAAATTTTGACCTGGTGATGGCGCTAGAGTTAAGGATAAGGGATCACCAAAGTGATTACATGATGTCCCCTGAGGGGGACACGAATCTCTGTATCAAATTTCAGGGCAATCCATCTAATAGTCGTCAAGACATCTCACTAAAAGCCAAAAATGACAACCTGCTCGTGGTGCTAGAGGAAAAGCTAGGGAATCACCAAAGTCAGGATTCAACCTCTGGAGACCTTGAATGTTTGTACAAAATTTCATGGCAAACCATTTAATAGTTGAGATATTTCAGTCTGGACCAAAGTGGTGGACCGATCAACAGACAGACCAACACTGCCATCCCTAGAGATTAGGGACTATTAGAGACTAAAGATTAAATCATGGCAAGCAGTGTCTATTGAATACTATATAAACCATTTAGTTGACATGAACCCTTACTGTTGCAGCATCCCAGTGGAATTTCCCACACATGAAATGTTGTGTCTCTAAATTTAGGTTCTGAAGACATTTGGGAATATTAAGGTCCTGATTACAAATTTTGGACTCTTGTGTCCATGACGCCTCTTTCTCCCACCTCAAAGCACTGAAGAGAGCAAAGCACTCCAGCCAGGAACTCCTGTCCTCAGATATCACCCGCACCTCATTTATATATAGAGATACTATTGCCAGCTTCAAGAGGGGATTAGACAGATTTGAAATGACATAAAGGCAAAAGAGGGAATAACGAGAAGTGAGAACCATGAATCATGAAACAAATAAAAAACCAATCCTGGAAAAACCCAGCTGGAGATGAAGTGATGGAATATGTTGTTTTTCAACAGAGTATGTTTCACTAATGCATAATAGCCTCCGTGTTTATTTTCACCAAACCTAAATCTTCCACTTATTTATTTCACGGCTTGTCGTGGCCACAAGTTTCACACCACATCAATCATAGCATAATCTGCTGGCAAGGTCCTTTGGGAGAGGTTCTCGGAGCCCTCTAATGAATGATGTTTATGATTGCTAATCTATGGCATGTAAACCACCAATTTTGGTTGAGATAAGCCACAATAAGGTGAAAATTTATTTCTAAGTGTGTTCAGTGCAGGCTGTGCACTCACTAAACTTGGCTCACAGGTCAGTTTCCACTTGTATAGTCAGTGACCTTCAGTTTGAGTTGTAATATAAATGTGAAGCCAAAATATTTACTATTTTCTGATGTCACTGAAAACCTCAACATAAGTTAGAATACATTGACAATTTTTAACGTGGACATTTCTTACTCATCATTGACACGCAACACTGAACCACCTCTTATGTTAGTAAAAAGACAAAAATGTCGCTTGGCAATCCCACTGCCAGACCTCCAGGTGGAGTTAATAACTGAATGCTGTTTATGGAAATATGGCGTTTTACAAGAAGTGGTTTGGTTACCTGAAACAGTTTTATTCACTTTTGGTTAGTATTTTGCCTGATAAGATTGATATCTCTTGAGAAACATGTGGAAACTATTACAGGAAAATAGGCCTAAAAGGTCTTAATAACCACGATTTGAAGGGATTTTAATGGAACAACGTTAAGGGCCTCTATAACGGTAAACCACAGCGCATGACTGACCTAACAGAGACAGGCTTGTGTCTTACAGTTTCCATGGCAACAGAGCATCAAACGAAGAGTTCTCTCACACTCTTAAAGACAGAGACAAGAAAAGTTGAAGCCCGGTGTCTGAAATAATCTTGTCTTTTTCTTGTGGCCTGAAATGTCAAATAAAATGCACCAAGAAAGGCAAGACTGCAAGTGATCCCGTGGTGTTTAATGGAACAATAAAATAATTACCTTCTGATAAGAAAAATATGTGTGTCAAGAGTTTCTCAGGGACTTAAAGCTAATCTTAAGTGAAATGCAAGAATGCTCCCCCACCAGGCAATCTTGATGTACCAAACCCGTTTGATTGCTGCTCGAGCACTTGCTAAAAGAATCTGGCAGCAGGTCTGTCTCTAGTTCATCCAAGACAAACACACTCCACTCGCTCCAAAGTCCAAAGATGAGCTGCCATGGAGTTCAGGCCCCTCTTTGCGCCATGTCTGTGCATCTGGTCCGCAGCACCAGCTTCACCTTGCCAACGCAGGGTGTCAGTAACTGGACTGTGGTTCGGCCATGATGTAAACTTGAAGGGTCAGCTAAAAATAAGTGTTGCATGGTAAGTTTCAGGTGGGCTGTGTGCCATAGCGCTCCTTGCCAACAATTTTCTCCACTTGAATCGAAATAGTGTTCACCGGAGGTGGGCACCAACACCCCTCTCTCCTCTCCCTGCTTGTTTTTCTGTGCCTCACCAAGGCAGCTTGTCTCTTACATTTATCTGCTGCCCTTTCAATTAGATAGGGACAACAGAGAAGCATAGTTGGACTGAGGTCTGTGTCACCTCAAGGCTATGGTTGCCACTGCTGAGGTAATGCCATGAAAGGGAAATGGAGCACTACTGTTTCCCCTGAGCACTCTGAAACACAAGTGATTACACTGACTGATCTGTCCAAGGGACCCTGGTTGGTGAGGATCAAAGGCAGCCTGGAGACCACCTGGAACTTCTCTTGGCAGTAGACTTGGCCTGTAGAGGGATGAGAGGCTCTGGGAAAAGGCAGAGAAGCACTGTGCCTCTCGTTCCCATCCTGATCTTCGTGAGAACACAGGCTCTTTGAGTGAGGAACCTCCTTTGCTTCCAATGGGAATTTTTCGTAAGCATTCAGTGTCACATTCAAATATAATATAGCCTTGGCTTTACTCTGGTACAATCTAAGTAGACCAGGGCTGAATGGGGTGGGCCGCCATCGTTATACAATTGGTCTCTTTGGCCTTAGCATCCTGGTAGGTCTTCCTGGACCCCCATGAAAGCTGGATAAATTAGTTAGGACCTGGCACAGAAAGGGCACAAAAAAGTCAGAGAAATTGCACCCACATATCAAACCAATGGCCCAAATCTCACAAATATTTAATGTAGTAATTATAATAATATTACAAATTATATTTCACGCTTTATACTCATATTTCATACTCATATTTTCTTTTGTATTTTCCACATGTTAGGTTTTCCACATGTTTTAGCACATTGTCATTACACAGATAACAACAATATTACAAATTTACATGTGATTTGATTGTATTTCAGAAAGAATAATTGTATTTTCAAAATCTCTGCACTCAACAGTAACATTTCAAGTGCATTAAATGTTGTAAAAGTGAAGAAATATGGAAAAATGCTGCAAATCACAGAGGGACGTAACAAGAGTAAGTGAAATGTTGGACCCATTTAGCTCCTAAATTCCTATCTATGGGCCAGTAGTGTGGTTTGGCGGACACATTACCCCTCTTTCTACCCTATGACAAACACACCCAAATGTGTACTCAGTGTAAGAGAAAAGACAGGATACATTTGGTGCTGAATCACAGGGTGGGACTGTGTAAATGGCTGAGTTCAACTCTTCACAAAGAAGTTGCACATTGGGAAAAAAAGAGAGAAAGGAATGGGATACAAAAAGTGTTCCTAGTGGTCTGAAAATATGTCTACACGTAAATTAATATTGCATGCATACTGGTAATATTTTGTACATATGGCACTGATATACATACATACACATGACCATGAAAAATCCATTTGCTTTATTAAGGCCATACCGAACTGTTAAACAACATATTGATTGCATCTTTTAGTGGTTTGATGCTTTCTTGGTTCTGTTGCTATGCATGACGGACAACTGTGCTCAGTATTTTCTGAGCAAAGACAATAAAAGTAGTGGCGAGTTCATTAATCTATAAATGTTACACACTTGAATCCAGGAAAACGTCAGTCTACACAAACTCTCTATAAAAGTGAGACTGGTCAGAGCTAATGGTTTTGTTTGTTTCTGTTTCCATTGCGTTCATCCATGGCACTGTGGTAGATAGCGAACTAGGTTTGAGTTACTGAGTTAACACCAGCAGAAGTAAATGCTTAATATCATCACGAGTTACCAAAGAAAACAGACATGGGATGTTTGTTTCCACCAGCTCAGGTTTTTAATGATCTGTGTCTCACGTTATTTCTAGATGTGATTGTTTCCCAACCATGTGTCCTTGGCAAACAAGACAGTGTCACTATGGTTCAAATGTTACCTTTAAAGGAGAGAGCAGCTTAGAAAGAGCATCAGGGTAAGTTTCCACCCTACCTCTCCAGTATCTAACCTGCAGCAACCAGACAAGACAAGAAAAAGCAGCAAGGCTTTATTGGCACCATTTTACATAGCTCTAAGACATGTTTACCAAAGTGCTGTCGTGGCCCTGCTAACCATGATGCTTCAAAGGTGATCATAAAAAACAGGATCATCCACCATGTTTGTGAAAAGTGCTTCCTATTTTTTTGTGGTTTCACTGACCCTTTCTCTCGTGGCTCTTCTTTCAGCTGATCAAATAACAAGATTAATTGGAGAGGGATTTATTTCCCGTCCAGCAGCCCCAAAAGTGATCGGTATTCTTTGACCTAATCCTGGTCCGCTTGGCCACATGTCTGCTGAGCACATACCACTTTATGGGAGGCTGGATTACAAATAGACCCAATTTGGACTGAATAAAAAGTCTAAAAGATACAAAGACACAGAGGCCTGTCAATAAGCAGCGTCTTCAGTGTATACAGTGAAGTTGGTCCAAAGAAAAAGACAAATGAGTTTGCCTTTCGGTACTTTCAACAGTTCGTGACGTTGCATGCTGGGTAAGGAAATGCTGACGAGGCTTTCTTTAGCAGAGAGATACATGAGTGTACTGCCTTCAGAATCCACCAGGAATGAATGCAGTCAAAAGAATCGTTGTTTTAAATGAAATTTACACTTTGCCACAGTGGAGTTTGTATCCTCTGTTCTTCACAGAATAAGTCAGGAATAACATGCAATCTAAAACACCATAAACAATTTCTTGGCGTGCTGGAGCTTAGTATTGTCCACAAATATGCAAAACAATGATTTATTCAGCCAAGGCCTCCATACCTGGGGCCAGAAAGAACTTTTTGGCACCCAGACAGATTAGCAAGACAGTCTTTCAAGAGAAGGTCCTTAGGGGTAGATTAATTCTTGCCTTACATATGGCGAGAATAACTTCACTTGAATTTTAATGGACTGCTTTGGTCACCACGTTGAACTAAGATTGTTCTAAAAATGATAAGCAGTTAGACTGCCAGCCCCCTACCATGAGCTATATGAGATTTGAAATATTGGCTTCGACAGGGGAGTTAGGATAAAGAGCCAACCTGCGTCTGTCTCCAGGAGGAACTAAACCTGAGTCTGAAGGAATGTTCCAGACCATAGAGAGTTTCTGTGGTGCAGATCAGAACCCAGACTCGCAGACTATTGTGAAGGGATTATTAGTTCCCATGTAGTCCTTATGCTCTCTAACCCCCCTTTCCTTCTCCACACTCGTCTTTGTGCCCTACTCTACTCCCTGGGTCCACTGAGCTGAGGAAATTAGGTTCTGCTCTCTAAAGATTCATGTCCATTAAGTACATGACTCAGCATTTGTAGTGTTGGTTTGATGTGTCGGTAAGATGTAAAAAAAAATACAGCACTTTAGACCTCAGTTCTTTTATCAGTTCTTTTACTGCCTTGCCCTTCGTCTCTCATGGTTTCAGTTTGACCTGACCTGAAGAGAAAGGAACAATTTGCCATTGGCTGCAGTTTTGGCGCTGAGGCATCCCCAGCCAACCACAACACTCTCTCCATGGTGGGCCTGAGGACCTGTAAATTAGACAAGCTCCCCCAAATCCCCCGTTTTTTTGATGAATTGACTGAAGCAATCTAATGGTGTTCTAACTGGGCAGGCAAAAACGGCAGATTTGGCATCACCCTGACTGTCTCGCTGTGCAGGGTCCCATAAATTTTGCACTGAGTTTTGGTGTTACTGAGGTCGATCTGCCTTTCCCCTCACTCTGTCTGTCTGGAGGATGAGGAGAGATGAAGACACTGAGCTCGCTCCTGTGTTGTTTTGCACTGGGGTAATGTTGCATTGAACCTCTCCCAAATCCTAGGCCTGGTAGCCTATTTATGGGCTCTTTCATGCCTCACCTACTTTCAAAAACATTCCATCATTTGTGCACCATTAAGTTTGGTGTAGATGGATGTGAGATTCCTTAGATCACTCTTTCCAGTCTCCCAATCTTGGATGCAATTTCGACACGTTTGTGACTGCATTTCTTCTTTGTGGTCATACAGTATGTTACTGTACATAAGATCAACAACTTTGGTGAAGACATTTATAGAGAGTATCTGGTTAATATAGCTGTCCATCTACTGCATTTACAGTACATGTTAGGGGAATACCGGGACAAAGACGATGGTATTTTCAGGAGGAAGGGAGGATATAGTTGAAAGGCCTGTCAGTCACATACATACCCCCATTATAATACATCATCCTTTCCAAATATCTGTCTCTCTTCTTGAAGCTTTACAAAGACGCTTTAAAACCCTCTACACTGCCATGTACGGGTGAAACTACAATTCAATTCTTCATGCATTCGCTTAAATCTGTCTTGTCTTGCGAGAGGCTTATCCTCTCTATCCTCCTTTCTCTAAAACAATACGTTAATAAATTTGTGCCGACTAATTCCTCACGTGCAGTACATATATCAGGCCTTCTCGTGCAATTTATGAAATAGATTACTCTGCCCAAACTTTTATCATCTTTTAACATAAGGAAATACTTAAACTTGAAGGCAAACGTTAAGATGTCAACATTACACAGTTGATTACTTGTTAAATGATGTGTTTAAGCACAAACTTTGGAGTTTTAGAGTTATGATTACAGTGCCTAAGGGGATTTAGATTTCTGGTTTATTTAAGGCCATTCTTACAAATGATGAACACTTAACACTAATAAGCCCAAAAGATCTTTTTTTAACATTATTTGAATCATTTCCTAGCTTCTGGGCAGGCTCTGGATTTAGTTCAGTACAGAGCAATGCAAAAATCAACTTATAAAGACTTAAAATTGGTAATAAATCACAGAAAACATTTGTCACTTTGTTTTCTTTTTGTAAAAAATCTTGTTATGGTTGCATGGTGATGCATTTGAGAAGGAACATGTGAAGTTGCACCTAAATTCTTGCATTATATATATATATTTAGCAGCTGACTCTTTAATCTCTTTGACACGTAATTACCAAGGAAGGTTTTTTTTTTTTTTTAAAGCAGACCCTACATTGTGTGACACAAGAATAAATAAAATAAGAATCTAAATGTTCACTGGGATGAATAACCTATATCGGTTGATTTTCATACTGTACTGAAATAAACTGAAACCAGTGGCTGCCTTGAAGGTGGGAAATCAGTCCAAATATCTGGTATGGTTGGAAAATGGTCCGCATATACAGTAAATGCAATTGGTAGTTAATGGAATGTGTATTTTAAGGTGACTTTTTGCATCATGGTCAACAGGGCATGATAATGTAAACTTCATAACATTCCTCAACACTCATCTCCATATTGTGCTATTCATTTTGAATTGTGGTATCTTGAAGTATTTATCAAAGTCAGACAGTTAATCATATTTTTCTTTTGTAGCAGAATTCACAAACATATGATATAAGGCCTAAACTGGTTATGATTGTCAATCCAAACAAAAAAATGGCAGCAAAAACACATTTTCTAGTGAGCGAGGACATTCCCCTGTGTTTGTGACTATGTGGCCGTGAGCTCCTCTACAACATCTTGGAGTTGATCATCCCACCATTCATTTGTTCCAGGACCTTTTGAAACTAAATGTTTTTGAACCCTGCAGCAAATAAGCCTGGAGGTTTTCTCTGATTGATCAAGATATGGCATGTCTGTATTCATTGTGACAGTGATTGGCCCAGCGGTTGAGTTTGTGGTCAGTCCACTGCTGCAGGGATCAATTTCTCTCCTCTATTTTTGTAATTTTTTAAAACAAGTTTATCTGTGATTTCCACAGTATTTAAGGGAAAACATTGGGCATGACTCCCATACCCTTGCCTTTGTGTGTGTTATATGTTTCTGACCTGAAAGGGGTGAAGCTGTTTTATATGACCGTAGAAAAGGATATGTTTTAGAGTGTGCATGTGTGTGCATATATGTGCAGGGGGAGTGTCTTTGCCCCTGCTTCCTCACTCGCCTCCCACTTGAACCACATCTGGAAGGGATCAGCTGGAAGGGCCGGAGACCGTGAAAAATTAAGAAGCACTTAAAACACAGCAAAATATTTAAATTGAGCTAGCAGATAGGATGTGTGAACTACACCTCCTTGCACTGCAGGAATGTGGAACTGGAGAATCTGTGGAACATGCATCCCTCGTTTCCTCTCTCTCCACTCCTTGTACTCCTTTATGGTTTTGTTCTAATACGCAGCCACAATATTACGTCTTCTATAAAAGTGCCATAAAATGAAAAATGCCTTTAACATTTGCTTAACTTGTCAAATTGTCAAAGATCTTTTTTGTTGCACATTTTTATATCAAAACCACACCACTTCCTTTCCCTGTGAAGTGTCAAGTTTATGTCGAAATCCTATCCAATAAAATATGAACACAGATTTTGGAATGGACAAGCCAATCCCTCCCATTATTTAAAACCTTTAGGTTCATCTGTGTCTTAAGCTAATTAGCTCAACATACAGCAGCAACATATAAAAACAATGGCAACTTTGGACAATTTTACAAGGAAAACATTTGATAGGGAATATGGAAGAAAATGTTTGATGCTTAGAGAGTGAGAATATTTTTCTTTACAGTGAATTTTGTATTATATTATGTCAAAAGGTGCAAAAAGATAAATATGGCAAGCTGAGCAATGTCAAAATCACACACCTGCTGTATTTTAGGGTTCCTATTTGGAGGTAAAGAGGCAGAAAAAGAGAGCGTCCATTCCACCTCATTCCTTAATTCCCCAACCAAGCACAGCCATTTCAAATGCTTTTCTCCCCACATCAGAAATTTACCAATCACAAGGTGTCCATACCCAACTATTCAATAAGGAAACTCAAACTTAACAGTTATTTTCACCAAAGAGAAGAAGACTTTAGTGACCACAGTAAAAAGCGACGTCTGACTGATCACCCAACAGATAACATCAGTCCACATAAATGCTAAAGGAAGCACAGGGTCAAAGGTCTGCATATGGGACATGTAAGAATGATTTTGCAGTCTATCAAACCCACGTTACAGGATATTAAATGTTGTCTTTAGCAACAAAATAGTGATTCCATTTGAGACAGCTGGGATGAATTTAGGAGAAACCCAGATCAGTGTCCTATTTGTAGTTGTTCTTTTGTGTGCAAGTCTGGGATTTCATTGATGTCCTAGTCTCTTTGTGTTCCTGCATTGATTGTATCTGTCCAGTTGCCTCACCAAAAGAAATCTGTGCTTGTCACTTTTTCAGAAATACTTTTAGTCCTTATTTGATAAAAGACGTTCTGTAACCACCACATATATTCTATACAGCATGTTGCACAGTTCAATCTGTGAACAATATTCACATGTTAACACCACTTATTGAAACCGTCATTCAGGGTTGCATGTAGCCATGACCATCTCTCTGAAGGTCTGCAATGGCTTAAACTCCCATCACATAACTAATGAAGAAGTTTGAGTGTCCTGGTCATGCTTCACATTACTTCTGTAAAAAAAGACAGAAAATAAGAGCTGACAATAAGGTATTTGTCTAAAGGTTTTTTTGTACTGTAAAGCATTCTACAGAAGTTGTGCAACTGAATTTGCAACCACAGCGATGGCATCCTTCCTGCATACTTCTTCCAAACTTTCATATCATACACACAAGATTTGATTTAGAGGAATTTCCAGTCCGTGCCATATCTTTTGTTACACAAACTGATCTTTTGGTTCCTTAACAAATCTTCACTGGCACCCTCATTTTCTTTTCCTAAGTAATCAGTTATTTGATCCTCCATAGGGTCTGTCTCCTACTGCAGCACTTGAGCTCAATTATTGGGCTGTGAGCAGTTTGTAGACAGTTTAACTGACTCTCAAGCCCTTTGGGGGAAACCAAATCTTGTCAGAAATTTTCCTCTTTTCTTTTCCTTCCCCGTACTTACAAACTCAGATATAAATCAAATCAAAGTCATTCTTTGAGGGTCAATTAGGAGCTGTTAGGAAAAATGTGGCATGTTTATTAAAGGGCCCTTGGGGGTGCATATGTCTACAGTAGATGTGTGATCAGTTTGGATTTCTGAGCAGTAGGGGGTCATATGGGGTTTTGAATCATGGTGTTTACTGCACAGTGACATACTAAATCACTAGCACATTCAGATTTCCAACACGCAGCTCCTCTTATGTTTTACTTGTACAGATGGGAAACAAGTCCCATTAATGACTTCTGCTACCAAAGATCTTTTGAGTTAGAGACACGTGCATGTTCAAAGAGTGAGTCTGCTGCATATGGATGATTAGTTTTTTCTCAAAACACACACACACACACACACACACACACACACACACACACACACACACACACACACACACACACACACACACACACACACGTACATACTAACACTTTCAAATGCACAGCTGGTGATAGTTGCTTTTTAGATAAAACGAATCATGCTGCCCTTAGTGTGACACATTTGTAGCACTTGACCCATCTGCTCTATCATGACTGTCTTCTTATACACTGGTTATAAAAAAAAGAAATGACCATACTCAGTCATCTGTCAAGCTCCAAACATGCAGTAACTCTTCTCTGAATGCACAGAGAAGCTGTAAATGTCAAGTGTCAGGTCTGATGGCGCTGGCTCTCAAAACATTGTCTTTACACCATAGACTCAGAATATACATTGTGAACAAAAATGTCAGTTTGACATGTCTGACATCTGTTAAGCAGAGAGAAAGCCCATGTCAACAGCTCTGAAAAGGGAGAACCATGTCAAATAAAAGACAGAGAAGAACTCTCTTCTCCTTCCATTGCCTGAGGAGACACCACCACCACTGTCGAAATCCTGTTCTTGTTTAACAGTTGGCGAGAATATCCTGTAAACGGGCTATTACAAGCATGTTTTCTGTGATGGTGTCATTGGAGATCTTCAGAAATGTCTTTCACTATTATGAACACATAATACAGACTGTTTCTAGAGAGCTAGGTAAAATTTTAAAAAGGTAATACACACACTTGTTACTATTTGAAATATTTATGAATAGGCAAGCAATCTACTCCATAATAACTCTGCAGGTTACAGGTACAGGCTACCACAAAAGCAAAGCCTGTGTTGTGACTCCACATGTTTTTCCTGTAAATGTGTTGAAAGGTATATTTATTGAACTAAGGCTAAAAGGGTTGTTTCAGATGGTTCCGATTCATCAGCCAGATTGGACATCTGTTCCTGGCTCAACCCAGAAAAAGGACTTAACTTACAAAAATGTGTTTATTTTGGAGTGTGTTTTCAATGGCCTTTCCAACCCTAACAAATTGTCAAGTATATGCAACAGGCAGGTAAATTGCATAGCGCTGCCTTCAGACCTGTTTTAAGACGTAATCGAATAAGAAACTTGTTTTTTTACTCGGATTGCAAACAGAGACTAAAGTACTTTAAAAGACATTTTATCGCAAATTAGAAGTCCTAAAATGCATAACCTCACCACAGAAAGAAAACATGGGATTGGAAACTGTTTTCTGAAACTGAGTGACTTACTGCATTTTGTTAATACAAAAAAAGAAAAGCACAGGGTGGTTAAATATAATTTCATGGGGTATAGAGCGCCATGCTGGTTTAACAGGCATTTGTAGTATTTGGTATAAATAATTGTAACTGATTTCGAGCTCAACAAAGCAGAACTACAGCTGAACCACTGAAATAACATCATGTTTTAAACCCACTCAAAAAATGTGAAACTGAAAAATGCTGGAATGCCACATGCTATTCATCTTGCACGTTTGAACACAGACTTAGCATGTTATCAGTGGTGATCAGTGGGCACAGAAAACAAAGGAATGGACAGGAAGGGTAAAATTACCCCACAATAGAGGAGCGATTTAACCCAAATTTAGGTTTACACCCCGTATCTGAAAAAAGAATTAGTGTGAGTCAAAGCCCCCCTCAACAAAGTGCAGAGCGCTTTGCTTCATGAGCAGGGACGTTTCCACATCGCTATTATTCATTCCTTATCACTACATTATCAACAAAGCGTGAATATGGGAAGTGTTTCCTATGATTAACAGCTGAGTTAGAAATGAAGAAATATTATACTGTTTTCTTCTGCCCAAAGCCTGTTTCAGAGGAGTTGCATTTTTTCATGTAAATGCTTCCTTAGAGATTTTTACGTAAACACACAAATGACAAAGCAGTCACATTAAAGCTTATTAAACTGTTATCTTTCATGTGAAGAACAAGTGTGTAATTGGTGGCCATTAGTCATACTGAAACAAGACTAAAGCTTTGTGCATACTTCATACTTCAGACCTGCACGTGGACAGCGGCCGTACACATGCTACATACTACAGTTGGGGGTCTGCATACGCGGACGCATTCCCCACATGCACATTACAAACATGCGCACTAGAGAACAAGATGGCAACCTCATGACAGCAAGAAGAAGAGCTCCTTTGTTTTTTGTATTTGGCTGAACAACAAGAAAAAGTCATAAAAAGAAAATGGTACGTGCGACAGCTTAACAAGAATAGGACCATGGGTGGAGAATAAAGTACATGGGTACAGTACACAAAACAAGCGTCCAGTTTGTCTTTCTGACTCGTGGGGTGCTTTAAGCTAAATGCTAACATCACATGCTGCAAGTACAGCTGAGTCTGATGGGAAAGTCATTAGTTTTGCAGGTATTTGTTCATAAACCAAAGTATTGGACAAATGATGATGGCACTAGATGAAAAATCAGGGCATCACCAAAGTTATCACAATTCATCCAAAAGGGGGACATGAATGTCTGTACAAAATTTGGTGCCAGTTTATCTTAGATGTTGAGATATTTCACTGGAAGTGAAAACTTTCCCATGCAGGTGGAACTAGATGAAAAGTCAGGGGTTCACCAAAGTCATTAGGATTGACCTTCTGGGGATCATAAATATCTGCACAATATTTCATTGCAATCTAATGTTTGTTGCAATATTTCAGTCTAGACTAAAGTGGTTGCCCGACCAACCAACAGACTGACCTTTGTGTTTTTCCTGAGAGATGTTTAATACCAGATGACAATGGAACACATTTGGCTCTGGCAAAAACTACCCACTCACTAATCGTCTCATGTCAGCTTCAATAAACAACTTAAAAGATGACATTACCCATTGTTAAAAAAAAATTTTATGGTTATCTCTGTGAGTCATATTGTGTTGTTTATAATGTGTGGCCTTTGAGATTGCATTATGCAGACTTTGTTACAGTTTTTCCTTCTCTGAGTCCAAAGAAAGATCTGAAAATCAAAAAAATACACTTCCTTTAGAATTAGCTATTAATATCCAGACACTGTTGTAAATTGTGGAAGTCAGAACTGGCAAGATCATCCCAATAACTGGTACCGACGAGAGAACTCAAGACGTGTTTCAGGATGAAATATTTCTCGTTCAAAGATAACTATAAGCTTCCACTCCAGTGGGAAACACCAACAGTGTCTCCTGCCAAAGCTTAAATGAGCTCAAGGCCATGGTGATTTTCTATTATGATGCTGCTCCCTCTCCAGTTCCTTATTTTGTGTGGGATTAAAACAAAATGTGGGAGGATTCCCAGTATGTCTACAAACAGGGTCATTCTTGAAATGGAGGGCATATGAGGATAGAGTCGAGTGAATGGTAGCTACATAACTCCACTGAGTAAGTCAGTAGTAGTTGTCCAAGCTCCTGTATTCTTTGTTCTTACACAAACTACTGAATAAGTGCATTTAAGGGCACCCTGCATGTTTTCTCAGCAGGTGCTATCGGACGTATTTGATCTCAGCAAAAATATTGACAACATGTGACAAGATGAAGCTTTTAAATAGCTGCAGACACTTTTGTTCCATCTACATGCTCTCCTATAAAAGAGTTATTGAGTGTCAATGGTTTTTACAATTTGATGATGGGTGGAAATGTGCAAGACATGCACCACAGTTAAACAGATGCATGCTGCTATGATTTATCTGGTGGGCAATAAACTGCAGTAATAGCAGTGAAATAGCACAAATTTTTACTTGCAACTCAAGTGTCGTATAAAACACGAGCATGTCCAGACTGTGATTAGTTAACACCTAGCAAATGCATTGAAAAGCTGAACATGTCTGTGTGCTCTTTGCTGCAGCTGGTACATCAGATGTTTTTGGTATCATCTGAAGATCCACATATGGTTAAATGCTTGATTTAGTCTAGTCTTGAATCAAATATAATCACTGCTGTAATGTACCCTGATTCCTTCCTTTTCTGATTCAAATACATTTATAAAGGGAAATACTGCTACATCTGGAACTATCTATTGAACTAACTGCTGGAAAGGACTCCTTACCAAAAACATTGATTTTACAGGAGTTTCTTTCAAACTGCTTGTCTCTGCAGATCCATTTAGCCCCCCGTTGCCCGCACAGTGCGTGGGGTTCTTACCACATTTCCAACAGCCATGACGTCTGTCCTCAATGTTCCCTAAATCACAGTTCAGCCCTAATGAGAACAGCTTTCCAAGCATGGCTCACAGAACCATGGTGAGCATCAGACATGTGGCTTCTGGTTGTCGTTCAAGCTGTGGAGTTATGTGGAGGTTACATAACTGATGGCAATTTTGTAAAGTCACGCAAGGCAATCCAATGTCTTGACATCATCAGGCCACGCCATTAGGGATTTTAAATAAAACCTTTTTACTTCTGTCTTTGGTTGTTATCTTGACTGTTGCTAGTCAAGCAGTATTATAAAGCTGCAGTTCTACAAAAATCTCACAGCTGCTCATCTCTTTCAACTGACTAACTCTATAAGCCAATTATCGAGCTCTAAACATTGAAACTAAGATTATTTATTTGGATGTTTCTCATTATGTGTCAGAACTACAGGCCAAATGTGTGCTTTGATGAGTGGCACATACAGTACAACTTGACCAAGACTTAATGAGCTTACAACATTGTTCATCTTCACATCACATCTGTGTTTCACATCTATGTTTTTTTTATCGACTTTGTGTTCATGGGAATGAAGTTGGGACTGGCCATCCAGAAAATTTGAAAATAAATAAATATGAAAAATCTTTCCTCTTCAGCCATGAAGAAAACAACACTTTTTTGTCATTGTATATTAAAAATCCAATATATTATGTATTTGCTTGTTCCAATGCAATGTGTTGCTTATTCTGAGTGAACTATTGAAACCCAAGATGTCATGTTTCTTACATCAAAGGTAAATATTCTAGTTGCTCATTTTATGCACATTAAGGAGCACACATTAGGTTATTTTTTTAAAAACATCTTGACTAGAATTCTATAATGAATTTTATTTGGTTTGACCAGAGCTTGCCTGCATAACATGCTTCTGTAATGATGGAGCCATCAGTTTGACAAGGTTAACTAACACCCTGAAATGTAATTTGCCCATTCATTTTATTTTTAAGAGTAGATAAGTGGAGCAATTGGTGCATCAGTGTTTCTATATCTAATGTTTTCACTGCAGTGTTTTAATCCATTTCTCTGAGTGATAAATTAAAATGATTTTTTAATGGGCAATAGTTTGGTTTAGGACCATTTTTAAGATTATTACATTGATGAAGGAATTGCAGACATAAATCATATAACTATACTATTTGGGTAAAAGGATTTTTACAAAAAATAGCAAACAAAAAAAGGCACCTCATTTCCCTTATGGCAATGAGAGACAAAACACATAAACTATTAATGCTATTAAGAATTTGAAAGGACAGTGTAAATAGAGTTTCCAGGCATGGGTACTGGCAGGTCTTACTTTTTTTACACATAAAATATTGCAGAGAAATACTGTATGTTATACAGTAGTGAGGGATGCCAGTACTTACATATATTGCTTAAAGTATTTTGTCTAGTAAGTTTAGACACTTTAAGGGGCCCCTTTCAGTTTCAAGTGTTAATGAACTCATTAGCCTCTGGATGAGAAAAACACACCAGCCTTATAGAGACGTTTGGGGAAGGCTGAAATAACGCCAGGCTCCTTTACACCATGGAGGACGTTACTTGTGATTAACACCGTGGACAGTTCCAGAACATCTGTGGGAAGCGAATTATGGTCGACTGAAACATAAACAATATCGGTCAGAGAGAAGAAGCATGACTGGAGCTGTGTAATCCATGCACCATGCAGGGAAAGGGGATGAGAGAGAACAGCAGAAAGAATGAAGGAGCAGAAGCAGAAAAAGTGGAATAAAAATTAAATAGAAATCTTGCAAAATCTGAGATATATAACCTTATTATCTCTTAATGTGCACCTCAGTGGATGGCTCTAAAATGGTTTCAATTTTTAGTGCACCACTTAACAAAATACAGGTTGTATCACACATAATGATTATTTATACTTGTTATGAAATGAAACAATTATGTTGGCGTCTTCTTATTTGACATGATGTAAATTAAGACATTTTGTCATTACAAATCCATCTCAGCTGCATATTCAATGGAGCCATCACTCAGACTAGACTTTATCCAAGTGTGTGTGCAACCAGCCAATTAATTTATTTTTATCTGGAAAAAATATATCTAACAGATGAAAAATGTTGTCATGACACAACATTTGTGGTGCATCAAGAAACAATTCTGTTTGGCATGACCCATATCCAACAATTCTCATTGGATACGCCAATAGCGTGTCTGGGCAGAGACATT
This sequence comes from Macquaria australasica, assembly GCA_005408345.1. Taxonomy (NCBI): domain Eukaryota; kingdom Metazoa; phylum Chordata; class Actinopteri; order Centrarchiformes; family Percichthyidae; genus Macquaria; species Macquaria australasica. Next base: position 492,066 of record SEMN01000038.1, on the reverse strand, counting down.
ATTTCTATAAAAACCAGTTCTTGTTCAGTGAGTTATGAAAGTGGTTATTGATACAAATAATAGTTTTTGTGATTATCATGATTTGAGGTAAAATTACAGCCCATGAAATGGCAAATTAGTTGTTTTTTTACCTAATCGTAATTCGTTGGAATTATTGTGTATGTTCATATAATTATTTGCTATATTCTTGTATATTGTCTATCTGATTGTTATGGAAGAACAAACTTGCGAGCTTGTGTGATGATTTACAGCATAAACTGCTCCAAATCCAAAAACATCAAATGTATGATCCAATACAGACAATTACCATTTCCCCCTTGAATTGCATATTTATTTTATATAGAGCTGTAGCCCATTTTTTAACAGCACAAATAAGGGAAAACCAATTTCTGGATCTGTCTGCAACCAAAAAATCTATTCAGTCAAATCAATCTTTCTTCCTAACAGATGTTAGCATTCCCAGTTTGATCCTCTATAAAATCCATCACAACTAAACATGCAAGGAGATTGCACCTGCACAGATATTAAAACCCCATCCAATATGGCTACTACATTCTCACGTTTCATCTTACATATTTGTTTTACGGTTAAGTAGGATTGCACCATAACATTTGACCAAATGTTGGCATCTGATTTCATTTGAGGAAGTCCCATTGTCACTTGCAGGCCACATATCAAATGTATTTTGACTATATCAAATTTATTTTATGTCAGACCGAACTGATGCTACCGTTTTAAGAACCTAGCATTGATATGTGTAATTCATTTCAGATGAGCAGTCTGGGATTAAGTCCTTTACTCGTACCACAGTGAGGCTGACCATAAAGCAAAGAGTTTCCCAACTCTTAAGCTCATTTTCGATAGATGCAAACTTGATATCATACATTTACTTTTCAGCAGAGTCGGAGGAATAATGGGAAAGTATAAAATAAAATAAACATATTCATTAAAGAGTGCCTCAGAGGATTGTCTCAAGCTGGTTTCTGGAGGGTATGAAAATGAAAATAAGATTTAGTAATATGAGACTGTCTGGAATCTCAGCAACAGCCAGCAGCCAACTTGTCTGTTCACATGTTTCTTTTTATGATCAATGGATTAAATGTTAACCAGCGATTAGCCGTGCCTTCATCAATTTTGCATAAAATCCCTGAGAGCGATTGTTTTATGTTCCACTGGCTAATATAGATCATCTTCTTGTGCACCTGCCAGAGCACAACTGCAGGTTTATGGCATTGACCTCCATGACCATGCTCACCTTAAAATACCTTTGCCTTTGCTTTGGACGTGTCAGTCAGATAAAGGTGCACCCAGTAGTGCTAGCTCATACTACTTCACCCTGTACTTCTCTGTTATAAACACAAGTAGGCGATGAGTTTGTGTCAAAGCAGATATGACATTCCTTTGGGTTGAAAAATGTCAAATACAACTAATTGGACAAGAGGCAAGAAAGCCAAAACCTCTATATAGGCTGTTGCCATTTCAGAAGAAAGCACCTTGAACGCTGCATTATTTGTTTATTTATTTTGGCCACTTAGGAGCAGCAGAACAAGCTGTAAACACAACACTGATATATTATCACCTTATAAAGATTATTGATTATGGTGAATATGTTAGCAAACAGTCACCAATTTACATGGAGCAACATTAATATTAATTTAGAGTCATGTTTCTGTACATCATTTTACCTCTGTTCTGGTCTTCACACTAACTCCTGTGAAAAATAAACTCCTGAGAAAAATATCTGGCTCTTTAGTTATCAAATGTTCTTGCTATGTTCACCACTTAATCGCTTTGTGTGTCTCTGTGTTGCATGTTTTAAATGGTACCTGGCGGTGTGGTGTAATGGTGTCCTTACTGATGTTTTTTAATAACAATATTCTCTTTTCTTCTTTTTATTGTTCTGCATGCTTTCAGTGATCTCAATAACTTTGTTAATTTAATCTTATATTCTGTTGTTAGAGTGAGTTTGAAATTCTGTCCAGGGTCTACAGATGACTTACTCTGGCGCATTCACAGAAATGTTTAGGAATGTGCACTGTCCCTATTAAATAAACCAATAAATAAAAAAATAAAAAATAAAGCTCCATATAGCTGAGGGAAACTGCAGAGTCAGGTAATAATTCTCTGTGGGTTTGCCAATACGAGCAGCTCCTACATTTTCATTTCTCCTTTGACTGATTGTTAATACAAAAATACTGAAGGACACTTGTATTGGGCACAATGGGCAGCAAACGCACCTTAAAGAGTAACTTAACACGCCCTGAGAAATCTTGTTTTTGCCCCACTGCAGTGAGAAGTGTCTCCAGGGTGTGGTCAGTACACCGTGACATCACTGTCCGGCGTGTTTACGAGTGAAAAAGAGTACACTTCTGACCACACAAAACCACATCCATCAGTGATGCTGTCCCGTCAGAAGGGAAACAGACTTGAATCTTTCAGGAAGAACAGTGAAACACTGCTTTTCAGCCTGGTGTTAAGAAATGCCACATAAGAGGATCAAATGTATCTGTTTACAGTGCACCCACACAAACTGTGGGCTGAGAGGATTCATCACATCTCATTGTTTTAAAAAGGAAGACTAAAGACGATGACAAAATGTTATCTTCTGTAACACATTAAAAAAAAAATAGGGCCGGACATACTGAAAATCTTTTATAACTTAAAGCCTATGAGTTTCCAACTACAGTATCAAGGACACTCCAGTTTCTTCATAACATCTGTTACAGTCAAGCTATTTGCCTCATACATTTTCAGGCCTCTTTTGCTCTCTGGCTCACTGATGTTATGCCGTCTTTCACCTGGTCTGAGCTAACATTGGCTAACAACCTGAAAATAAAACTTATCTTTACCGTAATTCAAATCGTACAGACCAGGATCAAATTGCAGATGGGTATTTAGAATCCTTTGTAGTGAGTAAATTAAATTTGTTTACTTTGGGGCTTTTCTCTCAGTTGAAATCTTAGAGCGTGCAGCTCACCTGGTTCAAATTGTCTGAGAATAACACAATATGTTTATGTGTCATCCAAGAAGACGTGCCAAAGGGGAATTAAAAAAAAAAAAAGAATAAGATTTCTCTTCTAAAATAAGGGGCTATTACTTTCTAGACTTGTTTTTTCCTAAATAAAAAGGCATCTGTTGCATTTTGCATGCTAACTTTGTGTTTAAAAAGTGACATGTCAGAGCTGAGATAGAAACTGCACTCTTCTTATTCAGAATTACACCCAATGAATTAAACATTTCTTCACTGAGCTGAGGTAATGGCAAAGAGGGAATTTGCTGTAGATTAATTGTTTCAAGGTTGATTTAAGTGTATACAGTGTGTAGTCTACTTTGTAAAGAGCAAGGAGTGATTGGCATTGCACATCCTTTCAAAGGAACCACATGCCTTGCGTGTATAAAAATAAGGTGATATTCTGGTTGTTCATTTGAAGACCAATATGGCAAACACATGTTGGCAGCAGCTAACTCTCTGGGCACGTTGTTTTCAATGTGATCAATCTTTATTTTCACGTAGTGGGAAGAGTTTCAAAGAAAAAGCTTCCCATAACATTTGAACTACACATACAGTACATCTTCTATTCACTTGACAGGGTGGCTTTTATTTAAGTGTTCTCAATCATGATGTTGATGTTGAATAAATTGGTGTGATAAATTGCTGTGCACATGATGTTTATGACTGTTCAGATGGCCATGAATGTATTGCAGTTCCAAAAATGGAAGAGTTCCCTTCTTTAGTAAACATGGCTTTGATATGGTTTCAGAAGCAGCACAGTTACAGTAAAGACTGAGGTTCAACTAGAGAATTATTTCTGAAACAAAAGCCCTAACCATACACAAAATACTACATTTTACAAATACTACACACAGTTATTTATACATTTTTTAAAATATGACCGGGGCTGTCATCAGTTTAAAGATACAGTAAGTAAACATTTTGTCTCCAAACAAATGATGCACTCGCCCATTGAGCCAATCACAATTAAACAAAATTTACTCCCCCACGCCACCATTACCCCATAACCACTCAATTCTGTAAATGCTAGAACAGGCACTGAGAGGTTTTTTCCCCCTTCTTTCTTTCTTCTCTTCTCTCTTTCATATATATATATATATTCGTGAGCCATGAAGGTACATGTTTTGTATGTGCTATATGTGAATATTGATATTGCATTGATGACTTGGATGCTTTCTTCTCTTTCTCTGCTGTGTGAAATTGTACCTGTTAGTGAAACAACAGTGAAAATGCATGTAAGATATTAGAATCACAAAAGTAAGAGAACCCTTTCTCCAGTAAGATTTGTGAACTAATGCAGGAGGAGAACTCTTTACACCGGCTGTTTCTGCGTTCTTAAGAAAGGGCGATCATCAGGAGTTTTCCTCAGGTGAAGGTGGTAAACACCTTTGTTTTTGAGTCCTTAAGAAAACCAGAGACATGACACCTAGATGTATGCTAACTGAATGCATGCACTGTACACATATCATCATCCATGTACATGCACATTTTCAGTTGATCCTAGCATCCCTGAAGATGAATGGGCCAATCTTTCGAGTCTTGTTAGCGGTCTCCAGCTGTGTTCATAGATCTAGGGTTACAACATGTAACCATCCATCTGTCAACGTCATGGCAGAAATGGTGTGTGATCTCCCAGGGTGGATTATTGTGTCTGCACTTCACCGGGACAGAGTAGACAAGAAGACTGGTGATACGATAAACAACAAGCAACAGTTCAGGATATTTTTCTTTGTTTACTTATGAAGTTAGAATAGGACTGCATAGCAGTAATTATCCCTCTTTTTTTTTTTAAATTTCGTGATCAAAGTTTTCTGTCATCTGCTGTTTGTCAAACACAGACGATTCTGAACCCTATGATTATTTTAGTACTTCTGACAGTCCAATAAAGTGGTCATACTTGCCTGGAGTCACAGACAGAGAGACAAATCACAGCTCCAAACACCTTTTTTTTTTGTTCTGAATTCCATTATTGTTCTTTCAGGCTCTTTACAGCCCCTTTGGTGATAAAACCGATCTATTGGATTAATCAAATAAGTCAGTTATGACTTATGACTACTTTTTGGATTTTATGACGTGAGCAGAAACAGAACTGTGCAAGGCTGTGACAAACATCTGCTCAGTCACTGACTCACTGGTAATGCAATTGGTCAGGTTTATTTCAATCAACACCACATTATTTCACAATTTAGTCTTGTGTAAAAAATTTCAAGATCCAATTTGGTAGCGCCAAGTTAGATATTCACCATCACAATAAGCATAGGCTACAGTGTGACCGTTTGCTGATGATAATTTGGATTTTGTTTGATGAAAATGATGTGCAGCATTAAAGTTTTATGTTGAAAGGCTGGGTGCCTTGGCCTGTCCTTCCTCTGTGAGTTTTATTCCATCTACAACACTTATGACAGTTGCTGACAGACACCGGTAAAAATCCCAGCCAAAATTGTGGGAATTTGGTTTTATTCTTAAAAAAATAGAAAACACTACTCCCGTGTGAAATTTTTATTTTATCCAGACCGTCATTTTGATGAATTAAGGCAGTTATTATATTTAGGCACCACATTTATTTAAGATTTTAAGCTGCCAAGAGGGTGATATGGTGATGAATGGCTCAGCTTTGATAATGAATAATACATTGGAAAGTACACACAGTACTTCTTTCATATGCTAGTTCCCTGCCAATCAGTTTTTTCCTGTCCACATGGGTGCATTATTGCTTAAGTTATGTTGTGATACTTAAATTCGTTATCACCAATACCTTATTCAAACTGTTTCATATCTTATCTTAAAGCATCTGATGACAGGTCATTTAACACTGTGTAATGTGCGTATTGTAACTGAGCTGTGTGTACTCTGGACATAATCGCCTGGGGATTTCTGCACTGATGACAGATAATTGACTTTGGAGCAAGCCTCAGCTGTGGTTTTGTCAGGCAGTAGGAGGGAACTGAATGTGGTAAAGAGCTGTTGGATGAGGAGTTTGTGACACGTTACAGCACAGTACGACACACACACAAAATATGCGAAAACCCCGTTTAACTCAACCATTGACGTCTGACACATCCTAAAAGAATTTCCAAGTCTGAATGAATTTTTATGGGGTATAAAATTATGTGTTGGAAAGAAATAACTGCCTTGAGAACAAAGCCAATCAAGCCACGTTACCTTGTACCACAACACAAAAACACTACAAAAAATAAATACATTTGGGTGAGCACTTTTTTAGTATAGATATTATGGACACTTAATTCCTAATGGCAATAGGATTATAATATGGTATATTGTCTTCTCAGTTGATTATCTACTTTACCCCAAAATTATTAGCCCATAAAATAGCTTTATATAACTGTGACTGAAGTCCATAGGAGGATATGAAGCTTGCTGACATCCAGAGTGTTTCAGTAGGGAATAAATTCCCTTATTGTGAGAATATCCTTTTGAGATTGTCAGCATTTCAGAAGCAAATGGAAATGTCTTATGTATGAAATATGACACCATTATCTTTCCCTTTTATATTTAAGAAAGACAGGATGAAAAATGATCTTTTCTAATCCCATTTGAGGTTTGTTTTCACATATGTAGACAGAGAAGGGAAATCCAAACCTGTCATGTACATGCTCAAAACTCTATTTTGCTTAGTTTAAAAACTGTATGATGTGAAGTGTAAATGATGACTGATTGCAATGTATTATATGGTTTTAAAATCATAACTTTTTGGGGGGGGGGACAGCGGTATTATTTTCTTTTATGGATGATGGATATGATGAACATCTGTATATCTTTTTCTGACATTCTCACTGTTCTGCACAGTCACAATGTTGGAGTCATAAACCTATCATTAGTCATCATTAATCCCCGAGTCTGTTTTTAAACTGGCTGCTCTGCAGTCTACCCTGGAGGCATTACTTTGCCCATAACTACCCTTGGCTTTTAGGCTATGACAGAAATTATGACCTTAATAAAGTCGACTTTGCAATATTTGCATGCATAAGCATCTTACAACTGATACAAAAAGACTGTCTGGCTCTGTTTTAGGGCTCTCCTGGGCCGTCTCTTGGCAGGCAGTGGATGTCTTCATGACTTAACGGGCTGTCAAAGTGACTCCAAAATGCTTTAAGAATAAAGTCCAACTGGACAGTTCAGAAGTGCCACTTGTCATTTACCTTCTTAATGTAAAATGGTAGCATTACACGTCACGTAGGGTGAGATTTCTTCTGTTGCTCCAATAGGAGTCTTTGCATTCATCATTTTCAGAATTCAACAAAAATACTATGGGTTACCCAAACTGTAGATAAATATTTAGGTCAGCATGTACCAGTTAGCTGGTAGAATAATGTAGCCAGGCATGTCTTGCGTTTTTACACCCAAATAATGAGCAAATAAAACATACTTCAAACTCAACTTGACTAAGTGACATTTAAGCTCATCTCTATTTTTCTTTGATGGCAGACGTCAAACTGCATCACAGGCTGTCATAAAGATTAAGTGACGATGTGCTATTTTCAGGGTTCTGGCTCTGTTTATTTCTTGGCGACTAGACATAAAAACAAACAGCTTGCACTGTAACTTAATTCTCATGATAAATCCATCAGCAGGATAAGTGTAGCTGAATGTGGTTGGTGTTTATCCAGTAGTCCTTCTCATCGTAACATTGTTGATAAATGTCACAGTCTCAAAACAAAGAATGCTGCTCTGCATGATCTCCAAGAATTGTTGTTTATGGCCCCCTGTTGGATGTCAAGGAAATGGAGACTTTTATGATATTTAATACATACTGTGTGTGCAAATATATACTAATTATATGTTAACATGAACAAAAGTCCTAAAGGATTGTGATTTTGTTTTTGCTTGTTTTTTTATTTTATCATTTATGTCTGTTTCCTTTTTTGAGAGAGACACAGATTAAATTAGCAGCATGAATTGATTTTTTCCCCATGTCAGAGTTACCCTGAAAGAAGCCTATAGTTAGGTTAGTATCTAAAAACATTTCCAGGGATACTGCACTGAATAACCATATGGGTTGAAAAATCACAGTTAAAGGCTGAAGTAGATTTTAAAAAACATTTAAAAACCACTGATCTAATAACCTGGTGTATGTAAAATAACTTGTTATATTAAACAGCCCCTTGTCTCTTTCTGTTCTTTGCTTTATACTACACTACATTGTATTTTGTACCTTATACTATATTGTTATATTTTAATTTCTATCATGCTCTGTTTTTTTTCTCTGTGCTGCATCTTTCTTGCCCTGGAAAAGGCATTTTCAAGATCAGTGGGATTTACCTGGTTAAATAAAGGTTGTATAAATGAAATAAATAGGCCTATATGGGTGCTTTTTTTGCTTTGTTATTAAACCAGAAGTCAGAAACGTCTATCTGAATGTGGAGAATCAAAATGGGATGAAACTGCTGAAATGGAAGTCACTTACTTTACTTCACGTACTATGTTATGTTCTATTTGTGTTATATTTAAGTTTCTCTCGAGGAATATAGAGAAAGAACAATCTTTGTCAAATCACATCAAATAATACATGTTAAGTTGCATACAATATTAGTCGTTTAACAGCAACGCTTACGCAAGTCCACCGCAGGTTTTTCATCTCTCAGTGAGAATTTGAGGGGTGGGGCCTGTAATGCCCGCTGGCAGTGCTTGGGTTTGGATGCAAATATCACGGCTTTGTAACTACTTGCCTGACTTGGATGCAGTTCGACGCTCCAAAGTGGATTTAAAAAGCGCGACTCGCAAGAGCTTCAGTGCAGACACGCGTCCTGACTTAAGAGGACCAAATGAAAAGTCTGAGTGACTAATCGGAATATGTCTTTTTTATGCATATAATCTTTTACTGGAGGAATTTATTTTTAATCCATTGCACACTGTCTGTCTTGTGCATCCTCTGCACATGCCTGCTAGGAAGTTGCCTCGAAATTGGGACAGATGTGAAAAAAATGAAATCATATGTCTTTTTAAATGATGACAGAGAAAAGTTGCATGGGGGTATCCTGTAGGAGGAGTTCTTTGTGACCAAACAAGTAACGGATTTTCCCTTATAAAAAAGGAAATTGAGTCCCGACCGCTCAATGAACAGCATTATTCGGGGATCCCGATGTACAGGTGGGTTGATTCTTATTTCACATTGTATTATTCGGATTAACTGATTCAAGGCTTTAGTTAGCGTTTTTTTTAGTTTTTTTTTTAGGAATAAATATCCTAGTTTGGGGTTAAACTTTGTTATAAATCTAGAAATGTACGTAAAAGTTACTTTATTGCACCCTAAACAAATAGAACATTTTCTAGTTTTAATGTGTTAATTGCGCAGTATAATAATAATAATAATAATAATAATAATAATAATAATAAATGTGACGATCCTAATTCATTTTATTTTTTCAATAACATTTTCCCTGTTGGGAGATTTAAACTTGAGACTGTAAGAGCCCCATTTTAAGTCATCATGAGTACTGATGTAACTTTGTCCTGAAATACTTACTTAATTTTCAAACTTACCCATTATTTAACCAAAGGAGTGTAATAATACTGATAATTCATTTTGGCACATCATATTTTGACAGATCTTTATACTGGCTAAACTGAAATAAAGAGTGCGATAGAGTTTAAATACACACACACGCACACACACACACACACACACACACACCACACTAGCTCCTTGTCTTCCTCTGGAGCTACATAGATGTCAGCCTCCCCAGTTTCAAAGTGACAGGCAGAAAAAACAACAGGACAGTGATGAGACAGCAGAGATGCTGGACTGGAGACAGGTGGGATCTGCACTTGATTTCCCTCATCCCTGAAGAGCAGCGCAATACAAACAGTTGTAATCCATGGTGTGTGAGCCTCCGAGGCAATGCTGAACTGTGCTCAGCTGAGCTGCACAAGATCAACCCTCTGACTGCTAGAGCTGTGCAGGCTTTAGTCCTATACATGCAAACATAAAATGAGAGAGCCTGGTGGTGGATTGATTGGAGGAAGAGGCCAAAGGAGCTCTTCTCTGTTCTGAGTGTCAAGTGTGTTTCAACTGCTGCCCATTTGACCTCTCTCGCTGCCTAAACTCTAAGTTGCAGTACAGAGGAAGTCATTACCAAAATGGTTGAGGCTTCTGTGGGCGCTGGTGGTGCAGCCAGGTGTTTCTCCACACTGCAGATAAGTGAGGTGGACAGGCTACTTATCAACTACGGTTCAGATTAAAAGGTGTTGAGAGAATGGATGCGTTCTTAAGGATGATGACGACTCTGGCTCAGTTTTTCTTACAATAGCCTCAGTCAACACCTCATTTCATCATCTCTTTATCTTGTTCTTCTCTTTCTGTTTTTATTGTGGGCTTGGATAGCACCACCAGAGCTTATGGCTTGGATGTACAAACAGGGATTTTACGAATATCAAAATAAACTGAACATGAGTGGTTACTATGACTGGGTGAAATCACCCACAAATTCCTGTTGCTTTGTTCGCGGCACCCACGAGCAGCCAAATTTGGGGAGCAAAATGTACTCGTTTGAAAGTCAGAATTTACCGCTAATACTACTTTTGGAGTCTATGTGGCAGATGCAACTTAAAAATAATTTTTAAAACCAGAGGGTTTTGAGGTTAGTGTCGGGGCCACATGTTGCAGCGGAACAGGGAAATGTTGGCTCCAACATTTTGGAAAAGACGTTTCTGAAGTTTGTGCCTTTTTTAATCCTTTCTTTGCCTTCTGTGTTTCAGACTTGTTGCACATTGCAAATGCCACCATTTCTGTCCTCCCATAACCTTCTCAGTTTGTGTGTGATTGAGGCATTTTTTGCACGTTACAATGTTGATGATCTTTGCCCAGCTCTTAAATATGTGTCACAAAGCCTTTAGGTTCAGTCACGGGCAGAAAGTTCATCGACAGGTTGCATTCGTAACTCTGAGCTCAGAGTTGTGGCACCTTCTCGAGTTCAATAGATTCCCAGTGTGGGAGCTCCCTTTCAGTGCTTGAATAATTGATAGATCAAACTTAGGACTTACAAAAGGAAGCAATTTAATCTCCTGACTATTTGATGAGCAGGGCTTAGTTTCATTGGGCTCAGCTGAATGTGGCTGGTGGTGAAGAAAGGCATTCAGTTAAATGGATGAGGGAGCAGAGACCGAGAACTTTCAAAACACACAGGTGCCACAGCAGCGCCACAGTTGCCTGGTGAGATGACTGTTTGTGGTGTGGCATCTTAAAAAAAAAGGGCCTTGCGACGAACAATCAGTTTTCTCAGTAAGTTAACAGTCCGATCCTGTCTCTTATCTCCATGCTGTGTGTGAGAGCACATATGGATGGGCTGAGGTGTGCTTTTGGCAGGTTGCACACAGAGTCGTGGGAGTGCTGGGTTATGAAAGAGTCTCTGGCACATGTCTTGAGTTACTCAGTGCTGGAAAGGTTGTGTTCTGAGTGATCCAGAGACTTAGCATGTCCCGTTCTCCAGTCATCACTCTCTCAAGTAACTAACAGGTGCTGCAGAAGACTGGCTGCGCCACTCGTTTGGCTCTTTCCTGTAAATATGACCTTAGCTGAGAGCTGTCAGTGACATTGTGAGTCATTAAGTGTTAAGAAGTAAATAAACTTACGGGTGGGGAAGAGAGTCTGAAGTGTTTCCCAATTAGGAGAGGATACAAGTACCCCTGTCCTCTGTTAGGTGTAAAGCAATGCTATGGAATTGTAATGATTAGAAAAGGAACTTCCTTTTTTCTCCATGTAAGTCTTTAGGATTAAGACATTCTGTGTGGTTGTGTTATTTTGTTGACTCATTCAGCACCAACAGGCAGATGCCCCCATTAACCAGCGGCTCTATTAAACTCAATTTAGCTCAAGAAATTAAGAATTTCAAGTTAATGTTTCACAATAATTGGACATTTTACAAAAGACAAATAGAGTACAGCTACGTGTCTCATCGTTATCATCGGAACTGTAAATCAATCTGGATTTATTTGTAGCCGTTTATACCAGTTAGAAATAAAAATGAAAAATGAATGTGATATTTATCATTTTAAAGATTGTATGTTATTTCTGGCATCAAGTATAACTCCTATTCTGCATGCTCAAAATATTTTTGGGTCAGTCCAGCTTAAAGGAATATGGTGAAATCTGAAATGCTTTTGTCCCTTTTTGATTTTTACTTTAACAAAGAATGTAATGTTGCCTGCTGGAATGTTTAGACGCACCAAATGGCATTGTCCTTAGTGTGATTCAGAGCCACAACCAACTCAACAGCCAAATATGGTCCTATTTTTCTTTATTGTGCTGCGAGGGAGGACCTCCCATTGCTCCAATTCTAACATGTTCTGTGTGTCCTCTTCACACAAGAGCTGTAAATACAGGCAGCGTATGACACTATCTAAATAAGATCTCAGCACCAAATATGACAAAGGCCTTCAGTCTGAGTGTGTGTTGCATTTCCTGGAGAGAGTTGACTTCACTGTATTTTCAAAGGATAAACATGCTCAATTCGAAATGCCATGACCCCAAAGTGTTTGTGGTTTTCAGTTTCCTTGTTCCACGACTGATCATTTGAATTGGCCAGTTATGATTTTAGTTCTTAAGATTTTGGTAGACGGATTTTGTCACCTTCGCACAGAGCCAGGCTAGCTGTTTCCCCCTGTTTCCAGTCTTTATGCTAAGCTAAGCTAATGGGCTGCTGGCTGTAGCTTTACGTATATCATACAGGCATGACAGAGGTTTCGAGATAAACATAATACCAAAAATGTTGAAGTGTTCCTTTAATCTTAGTTTATCTCTACCTGTAACAACCCTTCTCCTAAACAGGTTCCCCATCTTTCTGTCTTCTCTGCCTCCTTTTTTCTCAGCAGGTCCTGGTACAAGCAGCTGTGTTGTATCCATCTTGTTTCAGTCTGCAAACCCTTATTTTAGTGCCTCCTTAGAGCATCTTTAATAAGACACATGCTTGTGTGTTCAGACACTCGCTGACAGCAAACTTTCTCAAAAGTGGGTTCCCTGCTTCCCTGCCAGCCCACCCCGAGCTTTATGGGTTGAACCACCAGAGGTTCGACAATCTCCTCTCCATTCTCTCCTCCTCTTCATCCTCTGCGCAACCCCTCAACCCCCCCTCCATCCTACAACCCCGCTCAGTCTACTCCCTTTGCCAGTACCACCACCAGTGTGATGGCTTGTTGTGCCTTGGGCTTATTTGGACTTGCAGCCGCAGCATCACCCTCCACTACACAGACTCGCAGACGCAGCAGCTACTAGAGTGAAAGATACAGAGAGACAGAGGGGGGGAAAGGGAGAGACAGACAGAGAAAGAGAGCAGTGCCACGGGAGAGAGGAGGGATCATCCGTTCCAGCAGAAGAGGGATCCACCTGTCCCACAGAGGAAGGGGGCCCCCCCCCCACCTGATCCATTTGGTCGCAGGGGGGGACCCTGCGTGGCCGGGAAGGCTACAGGGACTATGCAGCTGGGACTGGTGGCGCTGGCAATGGTCTTCCTCAGCTCCATGGGTCACAGCGATTCTCTCAAGCTCTCCAAGGCGAGAAGGCAGAGACGGGGTGAGTTTTCTCTTTCTCAGCTTGTTTTGATCTTCTTTTTCTTCCTCTTCAGCATTGCTGCCTTTTGTTTCTGTGGTCTGAGTCACAGTGGTGGATGTCTTATAAACATTTAACAAGCAAAGTAAAGATAACATTTTGTTTATTTTCTCATCATTCTTATTTGTTTTTCCTAGGCGGGTTATGTTAGGTTCAGTGTTTCCCCTGAATGGCTCTTCTTTCTTCCTCCTTTTAAAATGATGCCTCTCTCAGTTTATGTAAAACTTTTATGGGTATTAGGGTTGTTTATAGAAGGGGTTTTGATGGATTTGCCCTCCAAGCCATCACTCTTTTTGTGTCTGGCTCTGTGGGCACATAATGGAATGAGTACCTGACAGTTCTAAGCTCTGAATTGGACCGTGCTGCCGGTGTTGTTGTAAGCATTTTTCTGACCTCACGCAACCACAAAGATGGTGCTCAGGCCGACTTGCAGTATATCTCTGGCCTCTGAGCCTCAGCGCTTGTGTTACTGTCAGTTTTGAAATAATTCTTCCTTTACACACAAGGGACTTTCAGCCAATGCCAGCCTCAGCCCCAACCTCTGTGAACCAGAATTCATATAATACCATGACTAGCCACAGTAACAGATGTGGTGTTATCACACATACTGAAGAGGAAGAACTGTTTGTGAATGTTGTTAGTGTCATAAAAATAGAATATGTTTTACAGTATATACACTCACATGTATATGCACAATGACTTTATATGCAGGCGTAGTTTGTCATGTGCCATTGTAATGAGGACAGAAGGATTTGGGTCACTCACCATGAGCGCCCTCTACAGCGTCACAGTCAGTTGAGGCTTTTGCCCTGCAGATATGGAAGGGGCCGGCAGTTTACACCTCTGAGTTACAGCTTTAACGTCATCAGATTCAGTGTTTTCTTCAACCATCCCTCCAGGTAAGCAAATAGTTGACGACAGAGGGACTTGTTTTCGTCCCTGTGGGCTTTCTGTGTTCCCTCTCTGAATGAATTCAGTGTCATGCAGAGATCAAACTGAAACCGTCAGAGAGGAGAGAAGCTCATATTGCTCGCCATGCTTCAGACAGCACAGACTCTCTCTTTTTCAATCCACCACATGTCACAAACATTATCGTGTTCATACACTCCCCTCTGCTATGGTCACTCCCCTGGGAAATTATTACTTTTTTTCATTATAAGTGGTAGCGAGCAATAAGAACTGGCTGTAATTGCTGCATTTCAGGTTACCGTGACTCACACATGACATGGTGTAGTCTGTTCATGGGAGAACCCTTTTAACGCTTTTACCATCTGACTTATCTCTGGGAGGCAGGACGGCAGATGGATTGCTGTGTGAGAGTATGTATATTTAGAGCTGATACAGTACAGGACTGTAAATCAACTCCTGACGACTGTGTTTTTGTCTCTGAATGGCTCCTAGAAAAAGGATGTGCACTTTGACACACTTTTCCTAGAAAAGATTTAGAGTACCGGTTGTGTGCCTTTTCCTTTTTGGAAGATGAAGGAATTGGATTAATGTCTGAGTCTGGGATTACAATGAAGTGAAGTGTAAATGCATCTGCAGTGCATTGTCAGAGTTAGGACAGGGGATACTTGCTTGGTACCACTAAAACACTGGCAGTATTCGATTCTTTGCAGTTTTCTGATGCCCAGATCATTTCTGACTGATCCCAGTGTTAGTTGACTGGCTCTTGCTTGGCTGTCAGCCCCAATTACCTGGGTTTCTCCAAATGAAAATCTGTTAAGGATCTCCGGCAAGGAGTTTGAAGTAAACAGTGAGTAACAAAGTTCAAACAAAGATGTTTGGCCGGGCCCCCATTTAGATTAAGCTGCAAGCATTAACCCCTGCTTGTTGGAGTGATAAAATGCTGGCAGGTTTATAGCTGGATCTGTGGAGATGCCAGCAAAATATCAAAGTTCCCTGATGTTGTTCTCATAGGCAGAATGTTGACAAATGCCCTTTTTATTTCCTCATTAAAATTCATACCTGCCTGAAAACTTTATCTTTTTATGTGATGGTACAAGAAGCAGTTCTGTTGCCTACCTCAACTTGACTGGTCCTCTGTCTCTGTTTATGTTTCCACAGTTAGTACTGAGGGGCCACCATCTTGCCCCAAAGGCTGTGACCGATGCTCTGAGTATAATGGCTGCATTAAATGCAAGCCCAAGCTCTTCATCTTCCTGGAGCGCAATGACATCCGTCAGATAGGTGTGTGCCTTGCCTCCTGCCCCGTGGGATACTTTGGCATGAGGAACCCAGAAGGCAACAACAGATGCACCCGTGAGTTTTTCTTTGTGTTGTAGACTCTTGACCAAGGGACAATGCAAGTGCCACTGTGCAACAACAGAGTGTATCAGTGGGCACAGCAATGGGTAGATTTGTAGATACACAACTGGAATCTTCCAAAATACATGCAGGCTCGAGCTAACTCCTTGGCAACAGCCCACTCTGTAAAAATCTACACAGCTGATGTCAAATCAAGCCTGCAGAAGTGTAAATGATCTGTTTATCTTTGGCTCATCATCTCCTGTTTATGTACAATATGGGGGTATTTGAGAAAGCCCTGCTAGTTTCTTTGTCTTCTGTATCTTATCTGTATATTTCCACTTTGCTACACCACTGACAAGACCTGAAATATGAACACAGATAGGGATCCTACCTTAATCAATATTCTCCATTTGTCACACCCTTTATTATCCTATATCTTTTCATGCCTCATCTTTTTAAAACCAACCTGTGCTACTATTTTTCATGTTTGAGAGTGAATAAAATGTAACCCACTATCATCGAATGCACACTAACAAGACGCAAGTGCCCAATAATAAGTAAATATACCACTTGATGAAATCCTTCTGTTGTTGCTCTCTTATCCATGTGGAAAAGGGCACACAAAAAAAGCCACCAAATCCAGCAAGGTATTTGCTGAACTGGAGGAAAGTCAGTAGAACTTTTAATTGAAGGTCTTTATTATGGTTATAGGCAGGTTTGGCTCATTTGGAAGGTGGGTGAAAGGGTGGCCACACTCACGGTACTTACCAAACTTACATAGTTGGTTCTGGTGGCACCGGTCCTGTACTTTTAGCCGAGGAGTGCCAGCGCCTCTGTCTGCTGTCTGTTTCTCCTTACGCGTGGGCAGAAAAACAGGATTGAAACAGAATCCCAGCAAAAACATTTCTAATGCATTGTTGTTTGTCCGTTTTTGAGAAGATGTCTGTGTTTTTTATTTGGCCCTCATGTGCAGGGTTCATGCCAGGCCACAATCCATGTTTATTATGCTTTCACTTTTACACACATTTTATTCTGACACACCCTTACTAACCGTATCAAACACAGTCTGAATATATAGTCTCTCTTAATAACATTCGATGACATTCATGGCTTCAAGGTAGTTGTAGGTGTAGATGTTTGGTAGGTAGCTACAATGCCCACAAGCCTGTAGTGATTTTTTGCTACAGGGAGAAAAATGCAAGCTATCCTTCATCACATAATATCTGTGTGCTAAATAATGCTTTCTCTAAAGTTACATCGCCCCAAAGGAGGTAAAATTCGTAACTCTGGTTATGACTATGCTATATTTTCAGATTTTTATATTTCAAATTTAGATTGTACGGTACTTTCTTGTTTGAGCCCTGCATTTTACAACCACTATACTGAGAGGTAGACAGCACATTCTGTATTTTATTCTAAATAGTATAGATTATATTTAGACATTTATCTTATTTTTCTTTGTGAGGTTTGTTGCATCAGTGCAAATGACACAACTGGAATTATTTCTGAGATTTTTACATTTTTATTGAAATATTGGATAACTTGCAGCAAATTCAACCCCATGTGTTGCAGCATTCTTTCACTGTCCTGGTCTGTTGCAGAAAGGGCTGAATTTCCTCAGCAAATTCCCTTCAGGGGCCCTCAGTGGCTAACCTGGGTTATTATGCAATCATCTGACTTTATACATGCCATCCCAGAATGTCTCGTTAGCAACATTTGTCTTACATTATAGGGCTACAAACATCAGTACTGTCAAATTTAGCTGTCAGGGGCTTAAAAATAGTAATTGGGAGCAGGAGGCAAGAACATTAAGATCCCAGTAAGGATTCAGTGTAAAATCTTTTCTGACCTTGGCATCGGACCAGCTGCAGAGTAGACATTCTTAAGTTTAGTACACATGAATACAGTGAGTCTAGATCTGACTACCTTTGCTATATAGAAATATTGACAGGAATTTACAGATTTCCATCTTTCTCCACTGTTGTTTCATGAGAATAAGGAAGTGCCTTTCAAGATGAAACCAAAGCATTTGAGTGTTTTAAGATGTCTGGTTTTTATCTTCCCGTGTTTGCAATTATGCACATTTCAAGAAGTTGTTTGTTTGACTCCAGTCAGTTAAAGATTTTAATGAGTCTGAGGTGTAGAGAAACCCACTGAAGCGATACACTCCTGGCTGTACTCATTCACACCCGCTTTCCAAAAAAACAAGGCCTGTGGTGCATGTGTTTTTAAGAGAAGAGTGTTTCTCCCCCTAAATAGACCCCATGTTGTTGAATCACTAATAAATCTCTCAGCGGAAATAAAATTCAAGTTCCTCTTGTCCTCTCTCTGGAGAACCATTTGCTTTTTTCAGCCAAAAATGCAATGAATATTCTGTTAAAAGAATAGAGATTTCTGTGTTTCCACTAGAATTTTCTAGAACAAAAAAAATTGAAGTCAGTAAATTGAACACACACCATCACCAAACTCAATGTGACTTAAACTGATTTGATCCTTTCATTTGATCCTCTTTTTTTGTCTCCCCTGTGTCTTTCAGAATGTAAAATAGACAATTGTGAAGCGTGTTTCAATCGCAATTTTTGCACAAAATGTAAGGAGGGCTTGTATTCACACAGTGGGCGATGTTATGTCAGCTGCCCTCCAGACCAGCACACCGCCAATGAGACCATGGAGTGTGTCGGTGAGTAACCTTTAACCTTAACCGTTTACCAATTTCAAACTTTCATAACTCTCTTAAAGCTCCCGTAATGAACCAGAAAGTATTATTCCAGTGCTTTTCACTTACCGAAGCAGCGCATAGGTGTGAGCCACATGTTGACTCAACGTTTATTATCACTTCATCTGAGCAGCCATCTATTCAATTGTCTGGCCTGGAAAAGGGGAAGTGAACTCTTGAGAAAAATCACAAGATCTCTTGATCTTTCCTTTCTGTTCTTTTTCTTTTCTCCTTTTTTTTTTTTGTTGTTGAAAAAAAAATCTGTCATAAGTAAGAAATGGCAGCATTAACAGTGAAACCCAGGCATCTTGGTTCAGTGTGGCAAAGACCTGGAGCCTTGAACTGATTTTTTGGCATCAGTTGTTGTTGTTCTAACTTGATCCTGCTGGTCCACCAAGACTATAAATGTGACCCTAAAAACTAGCCTTTGTCGTGAGCGCAGTATACTTAATAGCCATACGATTTGGTATGGCATAGCAACCGTCTCCATCTGTCCCTCTCTAGTCAAAAAACAAAACGATAAAATTGCTTTCAGATTTGGAAATTACTTAAACTCATTATTCTGAGCTAAAACTGCTGAGCTGTATAAAACAAACAGGAAGGCTGCGAAACAAATGTGAAATGTTGGAGCTGTGGACCATTCATTCACTACCTTAGTCTTTGTCCCATTCTTCTTCTTTTTTTTTTTTTAACCCAGGTCAGCGTGCTGCAGAGTGTGAACTTGCCGAGTGGAGCCAATGGGGTTCCTGTATGAAGAAGAACAAAACATGTGGATTTAAGAAAGGCTCGCAGTCACGGGTTCGCATGCCCCTTCCGCAGGTCCACAGCCCAGACACCTCCCCGGCCTTTGTACCCTCACAGACCTGTGCTCCACAGACAGAGAGAAGGAAGTGCATTGTGACCAAGACGCCCTGTGTGAGAGGTAAACACAACTACACATAAAGTACAGAAACAGATACATTGAGGAGGAAATGATTTATAGTAGGGACCTATTATTAAAAAGTACTACTAATAATAATAGTTATAATCAGATGACAGTACTCAGATTACAGATGAACAAACAATAAAGTCGATGCGCTTCATGAAATGCCTCCACACCGGTTAATATGGTGACTGATGGAACCATTACTCAACATCCAAACGCCTGTATTCCCGCCAGTGTGTCTGTGACCCACAGCGTGTTGATTGGGTTTGGTTTGGCTGAGCTCACAGAAGGATACAGAATCTCTTGACTTCTCAGCATGTAAACAATAAACTGCATCTACGAGCCAAACAGATGAAGGGCGAGCATTACGCACTGCGAAGCTGGACAAGGATCAGAGCTAGAAAGAGCTATTTGTTCTGAAGACCATTGAAGCGTGAGGTTTACACGGCCATGACATGTTTGCTTGGGCTCTTATCATCCACACAGCAGCTTGCTCTCCAGCAGGTTAACAGTCATTCTCACCAGTAAATGGCCATTATCAACTTTCATAACAGCTTATTAATCACACTTGGCCTCATTTGCAGCTAAGGCTAATAAATGACAGATCAGGCCAATTGGTCCAGAGTTTATTGGATAAAAAGTGCAACAAAAAGAGCAGTTATTTGTTTTTAAGCATTTTGTCCTTAGTAGTGAGGCAAAGAAATTAAAAACTTACCAGCAGTGGTGCTGGGATGATAAACCTTATGAAATACCTGTTGTTTAACACGTATTTAGAAATTATATGGTTGCTCAGGGATTGTTGCTAATGAAGAGTCATTAGCAAATTTCTTTGTCTTTAAATTTGCGTAATGTACCAATTTTAACCAAACTTGGAAACTTTCATTTATTTACAAGGACTAAGAGAACTTTTAACGAGCAGTACTTAAAGCCTTTATTGGACGGTGGCATGCTTAGGGGATTTTGGGCACAGCGGCAACATTGCATAACAATACTTGCACAGTGTTGGCAACTGTACAGATGTTGCAACATGTAACAGATGACATGCCTGGATATATGTGAGTAAACATGGAGGAGGCTAGCTTATTCAAGCACCATCCTCTACTCTGGAACAGTTCATTTAGGGCTGTGAGTCTAAAGAACAGAGCATGATCTGACATTATAATATATATATCTGTGGTCTAGAGGGAAGGAGGCTGGCATGGATTGTATTTTGCTCGGTGAAGAGAGGGCTGTTCATTGGACAGGCTGTGACAGCATAATTTGAGAAATGAGAAGCAAATTTACTCTGTCTGACGCCTGCATCCTGGAGAGAATTTCAGCCTTGGGTTCAGAAGAATAATTAACAGTGAAACGTTATAAAATACCCTATAAAAACTGTTATGTAGACTGCCAAATTTCTAAACTTGGAGCTAAGGTAGATTATACCAGAAAGGCAAGGATGACGTGAGGTGTCACCTGACGAGTGATGAGTCATAGAAACTTTGTGGATTGTGAAATGGTCGGCTGTTGATGTTAATATGATGCTGATGTTTCCTCTCTTCTGCTGCTAAATACTTTTGTATGAAAATAAGACATATTGTTGCCAAATTGCACAGGAATGACTTTTCCTCTGTGAGGTAATTCACGGGTGATGGTACCATGACTCTGGTGAACCAGTTCAGGCGGGTAAACTCACTCTGTGCAAAAAGAGCACAGCTGTGGATTCATCTGTGGGAGTTGGCTGGCAGGCTGGCTATATAAAACACAGGGGGCAGACCTTGTATAACATTAGTGATTTAGTGGTCTGCAGATCTCACGCTTTGTGTTGATTTGGCTGCAAATTTTTTCCCCTTTTCCTGAAGCTCCACAAAAGGGTCTCACGCGAAAACAGAATTTTCTGGATGTGTTATTGCATTTGTCAGGCAAACTTGTTTAGCTTGGATGGAGAGGAGGTACAATCAGGGCTGTCATAAACTGATGGAGTCCCCCTCTCTTGGCTCCATTAGTGATTTGTTAGAGAAGTAATTAAGTCCTTACACTGTAAGCACATCGGCTCAGATGCTGCAGAGTGTGTGTGAGGACCCTTTATTTCACTCAGGCTCCACTCTCGTTCATTGTGCCTCATTGATATAAATTGAAACTATTACTGCTCAATATTAAGTGCTTGTTTGAATGGTTCCCATAAAAGCTCAGAAATTGATTGATTCAGGACAACACATAAATGATGAACATGCTGGAAATAAAATCGTCTTATATGATTTGAGCCAACTCACCAAATAATGTCAGCAGTAATGTTTTCATGATTTTGGCACTAATGGCTCTTGAAGATGAGTTATTCCTGTTTGTGTATTACTGTGTGGGACTGAGCCTTCTAGTTTTCAATTGAGACTAAAGCAATTGTGACTCTGCATGGACCTGCGGTGAATAAATGTTTTTATGTTAGGTTTATCCACATTCAACTACATCGAATCTACTTCATCACTGTATAATGATTTTCACTGACTATGTAGAAACATGGTTTTGGTGAAATCTGAGCAATACCTTTTTTATAAACTTTGCACTTAAACCAAAGAATCATAACTGTTTGTACGGCAAGTTTAAAAATGCTGGTAGGGAAGTAAACACAGATCTACAGTTGTTACTGCACAGCAGTAGACAAACATGGTGGCGCCATAAGTCCTGCTGTTGTCAACTGCGTAGTGAACACTGTCCAGCCCTTGGCATGTGTTCACTCAGTTTCCAGGATGTGCAGAGACTCTCAACGCACAAGTTTATAACAAACATCCTCCACCGTAACTACACTCCCTCAGATATACAAAACCGAATACTTTTGAGTGTTGCCTAAACAATAGCCATCTGACACTAGACGCAATGTCAATTTCCACTTTGTGACAACTCTTCACATCCCTATGGGCCATTATTGGGCCCTTGACAATGTTTAACTCATTAGGCCAGAGGTGATTTTAAAGTGATTTATGTGACAGAAAATTGTGTCACTTGACTGTCCTGAGTGCTCTTGCAGTCTATACATGTGCTGCATTTCAAAATCAGCAGCAGAGCTAAGCTCTTTCCTCTCCTGAATGGGTTATGTGTGGACATTAACCTCACTGTGATGGATGTTTGTATTTAGAGAGCAATTATACTCTTAAATGTGTGACAGGTGTGAATCCTACTGTTTAGTGGGACAAGGAAGTGAGTAGCTGTTGAAATAGAAATTAACAAGCCTAAATGCCTTTACACACCGGGGACGAAACGAATAAACGACACAAAAATGCGAAATACTCGCCTGTGAATATTTACTCTACTACATCCAAAAATAAACTAATCTACTCACTATCATGTGTCTGGCCATGCTGCTCCACACTTGAGTTCTTTGACTTTATAATTTTTATGTCCTTTGTCATATAATACAGGGTGATGAAAAACACAAACAATCAACAGGTTCGGAGTTGTGATGTGAAGTCTGTTCCGCACAACATGCTTGGTTGAAGCTCAGAAAAATCGGCCTTATTTTGGGAAAAAAAAAAAAAAAGTTGCTTTTTCGCCACTTCATATTCGCTTTCTGTGTGAAAGTACTCATGACAAAAACAACAGTTCGAAAAAGTATACTGATGTGCAAATTAATTGCATGAAGAAATGCCTCCGGTGTGTAAAGGCCTTAAGAGTCTATAGTCATGCTAGCAGCTCTGTGAGGCTGTACTTAGGCACCAAAATGATTAGGATTCAGCCTCTGGGGACCATGAATGTTCCCAACAGTTGATCCAACTGTTGTTGAGATATTTCAGTCCAGACCTGCTAACCTGTCTAAAAACAACTGGCTTCCACATGTTTAGATGTATTATTTTGTCCCTTTAGGTTTGATTATTACTTGTCGACTGCTTGTGGCACACTGGTCGCTGCTGTACATATCCTGCCAGCATGGGTAAACATAGCATTATGTTGACATTTATGAATAATTCTGGACTGGATGTGCATGGTTTACACTTGTGATGCCTGTGTTAAAAACCACACAACCATAACCACAATTCCTGATCCAACTCACATCCCTTATCCTCCATTCTCATCCCTCAGGAATCCACGTATTTAATTTTGTTTAGACAAGCGGAGGCACTTCCACGTACAACATCCGATGATGACAGATATCTTACAAGAGTTTATTTGAGAAATAGTATAAACTATTAATCATATTTTCGATGCATTGTCATTTCAGAGAGGAAGACTAAGGGAGACCGACAAGATGATGCAAACAGGAGAGAGAGGGAGAATGCACGCGGACGAGGACGAGACGGCAAAGATGGCAGTAGAGGAGGAGGAGGAGGAGGAGGAGGAGGAGGAGGAGGAGGAGGAGGAGGAGGAGGAGGAGGTGGTGGTGGTGGTGGTGGTGGTGGTGGTGGGGGAGGGAAGAGGAGAAAAGGCCAGAGCAGGACCACCACTGTTCCCAGCATCACAACCAGCTCTGTCTCCTAAACTCCATTGCCTGCTGGACGAGGCTGAGACAAAAACAGAGACAATGCCTCATCCAGCAGCACCAGCCATAAACAAAGATCAAAATGATGAAGGAATGGATTAATGCTGCTATGCATTGTAGATGATGCAAAGAGAACTGGAGGATTGCTGCAACACAAAAGGCTTCTCCGAGCTTTTTGAATAGATGAACATATCTGGAAGAAACTGGTGTCTTAGTGATACTCAGAAAGACTTGAGTATCCATGAGTATTTCATTCCACTGTGAGGGATCACTGTTGGACTGCAAAGCCACGTTGAAGATTGTGGTTCGACATGGTTCGTGTCATGAACCGACCAATGTCACTTCTAGAACTACAAACAGATTTCTGTGTTTCAAATGCAGCATTTAAGCTGGAAGTCTGATAATGAATGAAGGCTCTCTTCAGTCTCCTCTGGTCTATGATGTATTTTGTTCCAGTCCAATTTTTAATCACAATCTGTTCTTCATTTGTTTTCATGTTTGTGAGAGGTGGCAGATGGATTTTCTCAACAGCAGCTGTACGTGATGTAAAGACAATGAATAGTATTAAGTCTTTGTACCTTTATTTCCTATTGTGAGATGAAACAAAAAGAAAGGCACTGGAACTCATTTGTGGTTGTTGAGGACAGAAGGTCTTCTATATATTATTTTGAGGAGGGAATCTATTACAAAACAAGCCTAAGACAAGATGTAGAGGAGGATTACTGGGAGCTCAGCTCATATCCTTCTCCGGTGTCTTGACACAAACCTTTGCCATTTGATAGCTTAGTTGTTTGTTTCAAATTAAATGTTGGTGTTTGTATCAGAAAATAACTCTGCACAGAAAATGAGGAATAAAAACACAAAAGTATTTGCATGTGTACAAGGTTGCATGTGCGTGCCTTTGTGCATGCAAACGTGTGTGTGTGTGTGTGTGTGCATGTGCGTGTTTGTCTCTACCTAAAGTCTGGGTGTTTGTGTACTTTCTATGCATTTCTGCACGGAATCAAGTTGTTTGTCGACGGAACTTAGATGTTTGTACATGTGTGTTTACGTTTGCACATATGTGTTAATATTGGTGTCATAGATTGAAGGAATAAGGTCTGGAAAAAAAGTGGAGGGAAATGTAAATGCACAGTGATATATCGAATATGCAGTAACTACAAGCCACTGGTTATTATATAAGCCATCAAATCATCAGCTGCTCAGTAATCATGTCTGTTTGCAACAGGGTCTGAAGATTTTGCACAACTATAATGTTTCCTACTGCTCAAGTTTCAGAACAATCATAGCATTTTACACATTTATACTCCAAAAGCTGGCTTCATGACATTGCAGATACAGAGAAAAGTTGTTTTTTTTCCTAGAATGTTTTCCATGGGTCTGTTTGCTTTACACGAAATATTAGTTTCAGGAGAAGTTACACGCTACATTATTCATTCATACTATGGATTGTGATACTGAATATGTCAAACTGTGTTTATCATCAAACATAAGAAGTATTAGTATCATCATGTATAGCTTATTCTGTGAAAGCCTAAATAAAGTTCAGATGAAGTTGATGAAACTTCAGTCATACACTGATTTTGCCATTAGTTTGTTTGATTTCAGTTAGAATGACTTTCATGATTTTGTCTGCAATTGATCCAGCAGTTATTCATCTAAAGTTCTCTCACAGTCTAAACCAGTGCCACATATTCACTGTATGTCTTCATGTATGAAAAATTCTTATAAAGACTTTACTGTGTTATAGGATAATTTTGTTATCCTCTAACATTTTTTTATTTTTCATATTTTTGGCCTTTTTTTCTATTGGTTATTATAACATTGCACTTGCTAAGTTAATTGCTGAGATCTGGAAACTCAGTGAGTCTGATGGTGCAAAAAACACAAGGAGTTACACAATCATACAGTTTTTTAACAAACCCAAAAGGTTAGCCAGACGTTTTGGAAGAAAAAAAAAAACAACAAAACAAAGACAAACAATAAATGTTAGTTAGTAAGTTAGTTAGTTTGGGAACTTCATTGTGGAAAGTTGGCTTCACCACATAACAGTAAGACAATACAGGGCAAGGATGAGAACAAAGGGCAGGGACACAGTATCAACAAACAACATGATTTAAAATACCATAAAAATGAAAATAAAGTGAAATAAAATACAAATACAATAAAATAAAACTTTGACCTGCCATAACTAGTCTGGGCATACACAGCTTTCCGTGGATAAACTTGTTTACAGCCTGTGTGACTGTCTGACCACACAGTCAGATTTCATTGAAGCAATGTCGCCATGTTCTCAGATGTCAGAAAATACTTAACTAATAGTACAGTTACATAACCATAGAATAATGGCCAAAACTATTAAATAAAGACCCAAATCATAACTAACAGGAAATATCCATTATGGGGATAATTTAATCTCCAATCTGTTATTGATGAAAAAATAACAGTAATCATTTATTCATATAACAGATGAAGCAAACACATGACAAGGGAGGTCAGTCTCAATCAATCAGGACTATCTTGACAATTTTGTGACAGATTTTTCACACCTGCCTTCATAATTATATAGGGAAAGTTTGTACTACTAGGTATCCATTTCTCATTCTCTGACCTGACCTCAATCAAAACCTCAAAGAATGAGATAAAAAAAAGTGTTGGGAGTACGATGCTATCTATCTCCAGTCGAGAGCTCTTAGTAGTTATGGTGTGGCCTTCCTCAGGCTACAGGAGGCCATCTTGGGAGGTGGAAGAGCTTAGATGGTGTGATGGTCCCGATCACCGGCCAAATGCTGGCGCCTGGGCAGAGGTCGTAAAAGCAGAGACAGAAATAAAAACTAATGGTGTGTCATAGCCAGAAGGGAGGGGGTATACCATGCCTTGGCCCTACAACAAAACAGCCGTTTCTCATTACCAAAAGGGAGGGCAGGGGGAATGGTAGAGTATGCACCGTAAATTACACATTCATCGCTCTTCCTGACCATAAATTCTTACCCTGGCTCCATTGGACGGAGCTCTCCCTCACCTCCCACTCTCTCTTTTTTCACTCTCTTGTTCCCAACTCCCGTGTTTTCCAAGAGAAATGAATGGTAAATCTTTGGAGTATATGGGTGCCCTTGATTTGCCAAGATCCATAACACTAAATGATTTCATTACTTTAGTTTGGCCTTTAAGCCAGACCCCAGAGAGTGCATCACGTCAATAGAGAACACCCAGCCCATGTCTGCGTGACTTAAACGCACAATCTCTGATCCAAATGTAAACAAAAGGGTACCACCACTATACCAAAACTCAAAATCAGAGCCTGATATCACTGTCAAATTGACTGACAGGTCTTTGAATACAAAGATTACCAATACACTACAACTAAATGTAACTTATTAATGTTTTCTAATGCTGTTCATGGTTTATGAGACAAAATAATCTCAACTCAAAGATTCAATTATACTAGCTTTTTCAGAGTTATCATCTGCATCTCACAGTCTTCATCAGCGAATGGAGCTGGCTCAGGTGTTATCATGTGACCTAAGTGTGGAACATGGACTGAAAGATGCTGTTGAAAGCTCCGAAAATAGTGGACCTTTGAGTTGAGATTAACAAGTTTCAAGGTTGCTTTTATTATCCACCACAAGAGAACATTGTCTAGGACTAAAGGGATTGCTGCACAGAAAAAGGCACAAACAGACTTGCTAACACTTGCAAACAAAAAATAAATAAAAGCCACACCCTCTTCCATGTTGACAGCAGAGCAGCACCATTATCCCATTTGTTCCCAATGTCAAGAATGAACTTGCTCTCTATGCTCTTGTCTATAGTTTGTTTGTACCAGTAATGCTTTTGAAACAGTAAATGTGGACAAAAAACAAAACAAAACAAAAAAAATGGTCCTAAATTTTCAATTATGATAATTTAAAAAAGACACACCAAATGCTGATTTTCCTCGGCAAAGTCAACTTGAAAACTTCAACATCATTTTCCAGAAATGATGTACTGCTTCCTCAAGATAATCCACAGACCTCACTCTAAAGTTTCCATAAGGAACTATTTCCTTTGTGTAGCAAATTCTGGAAACTGTCCACATCAAGGTCTGTGAATTATCTAAAGTAACGGGGACATGTTTCTGGAAAGACATGTTGCTTTTGAGATATTCAAATGTAGTTATTTGATGCTGTGAGGACCAAAAATAATAATTCCATTTAACTTCACTGAGCTTTATTGGGACACATATTAACATATTAATATAATGTGTAAATGGAAAACTGTTATTTTTGGGTGACCTGACCCTTTAAACTCTTACTCTCGTTTCTATTCATTTATTCATTATTTCAGCGATGTCTTACTCAAAATGCCTGTGAAAACCCTGTCAGATTACAACCTTTCCTATGTCATGTTTTTCATTTCCATTATAATGCACAGCATCAGTGACAACATGTTTTAAAGAAATCTCGCTAAGATGTTCTGTCATCAGCTGGGTGAATAAGAGGTCTGGGGTTGATGAGGCCACTGGTGTCTCCAACTGAGTCACCAGTGACTGCCAGCAGCATCTACTGGACTCTTCCCTCCCAGTATATTGGCTTCCAACTCTAAAGATTAGCCTTTGGAGATGTCCTGTCAGCAATCCCACTGATCCATGATAATTTCCATCTCTAAAGCTTCACAACCGTCCTCTCTCTATGGCTCAAGATCTGAGGGGTTGAATCTGGAAATCTACAAAGAGAAAATGTCCTCTTCGATTCAAAAATATTCCAAAGAATTGTACATCAACACTGACAGCCTGGCATGTTTGATCATCAACAGATATCTATAAAAGTAGGGCTGCTAAATCAAAATAACAAAACTATTTCATGTTTTGAGGAAGCCAACAGTCTTTGTGAGAAAGACAAATCTACATCTGATGATAGTTAAAAGACATAAGTCAAATGGAAATCATAACTGAGGCATCAGGGTGGTGTAGTGAGTGCACATTTGGCAAACTTGGGTTCAGTGTTCAGTGTCAAAGCCAGATGTTCAAGTGTCCTTGAGAGATTCACTGCAGTATCATCTGTTGGGTCTGTAGCTGACTCTGTGCTCGACGCTTACTGCAGAAAAAAGCAAGGAACAGTAGGATTTTCCAGGGAGAAAGAATGACGTATCAAGCAATTCTTTTTATAATAAGGAAGTGGAAAACCCGGGGTATGCGTGGGACAAGCAGCACACTTAATGAGGTTTAGCTGCTGTTTACAAAGCTTAATTTAACACAAATGTGTCTTAGGCTGAGGGAAGGGTCAGAAACTCCTGATGCAGGAGAGGAAAAGTTAAGAAGATGCTTGTAGAGTGGTGGATATGATACTTGATATGTACTGCCCCCTTTTGGAATTAATCAGCACTGCATGGGAAGAAACCTAGAACATCTTTAATACAGTTGAGTTAATGATGTGTGTGGTTCTGTGTGCATGTATGCTTAGAGGGAGAGCAAAAGGGAAAAGCTATCCGCTGTAAAATCTTTGTGATTGTTACAATAATCACATCCTTTTTTCATATTACTTTAAATAACTGGAGTCCTTGCTTGTAAAGAGTGTATTGTAATGTAACGAATCAAAATGGAAAGTATACTTGTGTATTTTGTGCCAGTTTGCACAGTGATGAAGTGTATCTCTGGAGGGCTTCTGGTCTGTGAAAATAGGTCTAACCTTGCTGCAGACCTAGGAGAAACCAGGATATAATGTCAAACTAGCCTAATTTTTCAGACATTTCTTTTATTTATGATAAGATTTTTTTTTTAAATGAAAACATGATTCTGTTGGGCCTCTGTGGCACCAGGTGAGAACCATTGATCTTAATAGCAAATTGCAGCTGAATGTGAATTTATATTTTACAAACAATCATTAAGAATGAACATGAATGAACAGTATGTATTAAAGAATCAAAAGGTTTTCTACACCACAAACATCACTCTTCTCACTCTCACATCCAGGTCTTCAGATCTAATCAACAATGTTATGACAGTGTTAGTTTGGGGTGAGGATCGACGGTGACAGTGGTGAAGAGTGTGGAGGTAGAGATGTGTGCAGCAGGACTAGGTAACATTTAATGTCATGAACTGAATTTTATTTACCCAATAACTTCTTGAAGATTATGGTCTTTCGATGCACTTATGGGGGTATACAATTGCAATGAAAGAAATAACCACAAGAGGGGGCTACGAACACATAAAACACATCATCCTACTACTACTTATCAACCCTACTACTAGAAAGAGAGACAGGCATTATCATCTGAAATTGATGTTTGGTTTGCTGTATTATTCATGAGATCATAGTAAAGGTCATGTACAATTTGGAAAACCAAATAAGTAATATTTTCTTTTCCAGAGGCTTGTCAAAAGTGTTCGGAAAGTTTTTGGACAGGGACAGAGAGCCGCAAAGCCAAAAGAAAAGAAAAGAGAAGAACAATAAAACAGGGGATGATAATGAATGTAACCATAACAATCTTTGTTGTTACAGTCCATTACTGTATTGAAGACGTGACCCATATTTTATAATTAATCTGTTTGTTTTTTGTTGTTGTTTTTGTTTTATAAAGAATTTATTTCTCTTTTCCAGTATATCAATCAAAAGTAGTCACAAAGAAAAATCTGTCACAAAAAGTTATATTTTTAAATTGGCTTGTGCTGGTGTCCTTGTTGCACTTTAGATGATAGATGTGTGACTTTAATTTTCTTGCCTGACCATCATTCTACACATGCCTTTAGAAGTTCTGTGGGGGTGTTTTATGGCAATATGAGCTTGTGAGAAAAACTTTCTGTTAAGCAGGCGTTTGCAATTGATAGAGCTGGTCATAATTATGAAAATGATGCAGATAAACTGGCCTCTTGACATCTCATACATCATCTCGCCTGTCCAAGTAAATCCTTTCAAATGACATGATATCAAATGTATAATCACAAGATAGCCAAACTCTATGTGCTCGCATTTTTGTTTTTTAACTCCATCAAAATCCAACTTTATACAAGTTCTCTTTTTTAAACTGAACTGACACAGGAATCAGATCACCCCTTTACAAAGAGCTGGAGAGCTTACCTGCTTTTTTTCAATGCTAAATCTTCTTGACATCTTGAATTAAAGTCAATCATGGTCAATCCACTCCTCAAGCTTTTTGCATTCCAAACATCTCATCTCCAAACAACTGTTCCAATAGAGCGGCCCAGCTGCCAACAGTGGAGGACTGTAGTTACAACTGGGCTGTTCCAAGATGGAAAGCAATGCAACTGTAGGGATATAATTTTGAGATTATTAAAAAAAAAGCATGCATGCTCAGCAAACTGCTATTTTACCCTTTACCCTTAATTCACCTCTGTTCCTTAAGCCCATGCACATTCAAACACATCCTCCGGTAGAAACGTTTTCGTTGACAACCCTTGATCCCATTGAAGCAGAAAAGTAATCAAGAGGTTTCTCGTTTCCCGTCAACAGCTTTGGCTCATTTGATCCGTCTTTCATCGTCCCCACTGTTGGCCTGATTGTGTATGCTGTATTCTTTCCTAACAATCACTAGAGAATCACTGAACTGTGAACCATGCTCAGCTGTTGACTTTACTCCTGTCAGATGTTTTCCATCCTTTCCTATTGCAGTTCAGACCCTCCCATTACCTTCTTTTCACCCTCTGACAAGTTGAATCTTCAAACACCTGCACCACTCAACCTCAAAGTTGGGCGAAAGGCAAAAAATTAAAGTCTGAAAAACATCATAATCAAAAACAAGTTTTTGTCAGGGACAAATATCTTCATTTGTTTCACTCCTTCAATATTGCTTTAACTGCTGCCAAACTTTTGTTTTGAGTCTCCAAGCTTCAAAATCAGTATCATTGGCTTCATCTCAGAATTTTTGAACAGTACAAGTAAACAAATCTAGCTCTCAAACTAAGCTGAAAGAGCAAGAAAACATGTAAGCTAAGATAACAATCTGCTGACACAAATTGATATCTTCTTCAGGAACAAAGAAGAAGCTTTTGCTGCATATTGTACATTTCAGGCATTATATGTTTTATGGTTTTCGCCAGAGCAATTACCAAGAAGGACAAAGCTCAAAACCACAGTCAGACAATAGATGTGACAAATATTCTTGTGTCCCGAGGATGTCCAAGTCTGAATTACTTCGTAAGAATTTATCACATTCCTACACTCCCACATTAATAGACTGGTTTAGTTCCAAAACCACATCAAACCCTTAAAAGTGTAAAAATGTATGGGGAGGGAGAAAATGGCAGCAGAACAAACAATGTGTCCTAACACATTTGGCACTGCAGAATGTGTGAAATGCAGTGTGGGTGTCAAATCCATGTACAAGGCATATACTGTATAATTGCCTTTATACAGAACATCTACTGCCCATTTATCAGCATGAGGTGATTTTTAAACACAAACTTTTCTTCTACTAGTTGTGGTGTTTTTTGTATTGACATTCAAGGGTATGTATGTGTTCAGTTATAGCTGAGGTGTTCGGTATGCCCTATAAGAATATTTAACAGTACACCAAGTAGGATGCCATCCAAGGTTCCAGTTGTCAGTCACCCTCAGGAAAAGAGGGATTTTAACAGAGGTTGGATCAGAGCGGTGGACGCATCCGACCCTGAACTCTGGAAAAACAAGGCCTTGTTTTCCTGCTGAGAGCGCTCATTACAAGACAGTATAAGAGCTTCCCACAACCAAGCACAACTCCTTGACCTCAGATGGGAGTGAATGAAGAGGACGAGAGCTCGGGCCAAGCCACAGAGGCAGACTCCAAACCTCGCCAACAAGCACCAGCCCCGTGAGTGTCAGCTTGGGACACAGATGTATGTTGTTTTTTCCCCCCATTTCTCCATCCACAGCACATAGGCCTTCAGTACACAGTGAGCCGCTACAGCTGCTCCGCTGTGGAGTCTTACTTTATGTTGTGGTACAGTACTTTACACAACAACAGTACACAACAAAATTAGACAAAAAATAAAATTAGTAGATGAAGAGACTCTCTTTTTTACTCATCACTGCTCTGGAAATGACCCACCTGGCAATGACACGATAACTTGCAAGTCACACTGGTAGCGTGTTAGTATTCTTTGCAACTTAGCATCAAACAGAAAGCTTACAGCTGAGGCTAATGGGAATGTCATTACTTTTGCAGGTATTTGGTCATAAATCAAAGTATTGGACACATTGAAATTTTAACCTGATGATGGTGCTAGAGAAAGAGTCAGGGGATCACCAAAATCATTAGGATTCAGCCTCTGGAGACCATGTATGTCTGTGTGACAGAGCCAGGAAGAGGCCTCGACCAGGTCATTGTTACAGGTCAGATTTAAACTACGCAACCTTGGGACTTTCATCCGAAGAATACATTGATTTAATACAATTAGTACACAGTAGAGTTCAGACTTAATTTCTCAGCCTCAAAACAAGAGGGTTCCCACCAGCACAGGCAAGTCCTCAAATAAAATAAAAATAAACTGTACTTTAGAAATATTGAAATACCCAATCTTTAAAACACAAAATGTATATAACTAAATGCCAAATAACCAACAACAATTTGCCACTAAATAGGAGGACTACTATCACATTAGAGGGGCTGCAGCTGATTGCAAGGGAGTTTAGTTGAGCCAATGGCCTATATTCACGCCACACTCCATGCTAAAAAACACTGCAATATAAGAAAAAAAACAACTTGAGCAAAGTACACTTAAGATAAATGCATGAAAAGGGAGAAGGCAATGGCTTCACAACACATCCTTGGTGCTAATATAATACAGCTACGGCCTTTCACTACAAGGAAACACTGTAGGTAACAGTGCTTTTACACTTTACACCTGCACAAGAATTTGTGAAAGAAAACTGTCAATAACCAGAAATAAACAGATACTATAAATAAAACTACCAGAACAAAACCAGTCGAAAAGTACAAAAAAACTGAAGATATTCAACCAAAAACCAGAACAATTAACTTTCAGACATCACAGAGATCAATTTTTATCGACGATGTATGTTACCTCTGAAAATGTCATGTGACTTATATGCAATAAAGTGTGAAACTGTAAAAAACAAAAAAAACGAATTGTACAGGTGAGTGACAGAGGGCAGCAGTGTGTTGCCTATCTCTGGACAGATACTACATACATGTCAATATATTTCTTTAAACAGGTGTCTGTTTAAACTGGTATCTTATCAGATGGAAACATTTCAGTATTTGAGTTAAACTGTAAACTGACATGCTTTGTAACTTAATTTCATTCTGACTCTGCATCACCCCATCCTCCAGCTTCTCCAGTAGCAAACATGCAGTTAAGCAGTCACTGAGGTATGCTGAATTACCAGTGAGAGTATAATCTCTCAGACATTTGGGGTTAACCCACGTCTGCTGAGGTTACATACTACAGACATGACTGCGGTGGACCAGTGCATTTTGTCAAGTGAACACCTAACGCCAAACTGAGTAATGACACAGGCCAGGGGAGAGCAGGATGAAACCATGGAAATGTATGGCCCGAGTTTAACTCTCTGTCTTTTGACAGCTGTGGCAGCCTCTATGTTCCACTATGGAAAATATTCAAAAAGTAAAAAGTATCTTTTGTCTCTCAAACTGCTTATAGTAAACACTAAATGGGTTAGAAGAATTAACATGAACTGATGAACTGATGCTTTTTAGCTTCTGTCTATAGGTTGCCTGTTAAATGAATTCATAGCTCTTGTCCCTTATAGTCACAAAATGTTTTCCTTGGTTGACTTATAATCATGCATTGTGTGGTCAAACTCTCTTTATCTGATTCTTTAGTTTTTTAATAGATCAAATCCCAGTGAGAATATTTGATTGTGGGATTGAAGGTACTCCCTTTAACAACACAGAGAACAACACCTAATGACCACAATTCCTGGATTCCCACATAAATTAAACTTGTCTCTACAATGTTTTATTGCGCACATGTTGCACTCTTAAGAGTGACTCACACACAAAACAATGACATGTCTTGTCCCCTCACTGGCTATTTTTCAGCGTTTGTTGCATCACTGCTGATAACTGGGTTGTAGACTCACACACTTCCAGTTACACTCTTTGTGGTTAGATTGATAAAGAGTTTATATGAAACTGGAGCTGATGGAGCTCCCAATGGACCCCTACTTTATTGGGGAGTTAGAATGACAAGCGAGGTTCTTCTTGGAGTCATCTTCAGTGATTAAATGTAGTCTCAGGAACGCTTACTCAGCCCTTCATAGCCTTTGCTCACCTATCTGCAGAAACTAACTAACTTCACTCAAGCTTGAAAAGCCACACAAAAAAGGCCTCTACTCTGGCAGGGACCAGGAAAGGAGCTGTTAAATCTTAATCCCACATGTGTTGTTCAGGTTAAATTACATAATGATGATGAGAGATTTGGAGGTAGGTGTGGTTTTAGTACGGATTTAACAGTCAGTTTATGACTGAGATTTAAAATATTGAATGTTGACAGCAATTTGTCGACACACCCCAGACTTTAATCTTCAATGAGGAATCCAATTTCAACAGTTCTAAAGACACACCACAGTTGGAGGTGTCGCCCATCGGAGGAATCCCCAACCTGCTCAAACTCCCTTTTCAAAACTACATCAAACATATGCGCAACTAAAAATATTGTTTGTATAGAAAATCATTAATGTACAGCAACGTTTTGATTCCACTGAACTTCTTCACCTCACTATATATACGCCATATCACTCGCCACAAGTGTGTTTCCCAATCAGTAATCAACAGGTGAGGCACTCTTGACACAATTATTGCTTTCACCAGGTGTGTCAGTTGCTACCAATTCAGCCTGAAGACAGTCAGTGGGACTAAAAACAAGAATAATTCTGAAATGAACAAATAGTATGTTAAGTGCTTAACCCTGAAAAATACAAGGGATCATACCAAATTAATGTCAATCCTCATAAATGAAACCAATGAGGTGTATTGCCTGCAGTAATTGGGATACATGGGATACAGCAGTCTGCGATGTGAACAGTAATATTGTACAGCCGACACTCACCGCTGCTGGTTCAAGCTTGATTAAGTTTCTCTGAGTGTGTCTGCCTTGATGTTTGGCAAATGAAAAACAGGAGGATGGTCATTCATTCATTATTCCATGCATTAAGTAATTCAATGGCCTTTAAGTGTTTACATTCATGGTCGGGGGGGGGCTATGTTGCAGGCTAACATAGATTTACAATTACAGACACATTTTAAAAAAGTCACATCATTTTAAAGACAAGGTTACAGTGATGAACTCTGAAGTAAGTGCCAGACTAAAAGCTGACAAGGGCAGAGGTGTTTTTTTCGAAATCCATGCTGGCAGTGCTCATTTACTTTCTCACCTCTCTCGTATACTGAAGTATAAAAGGCTTCCATTTATAATCAATAGCATATCTTGCCAGAGGATTATTAAAGTTAAGCCTAGATTCACAAGCAGACTAGAAATCCTGGCCAATGCTGATGCAGTACATGTAAAACTACAGTGTGTAGTGTACTGTTGCACATTTAAACGCCCCTGTGTTCCCCATACATGTATTCTGTACAAGAAGAATAGAGCAAAGAATTGCCTAAAATTACAGCTCAATTTCATACATTGGGACTTAATGTATATTCTCTGAGATTTTGGGACACTGAGGTAATAGTATAGCCCGAATGTAGTGCAATTACTGGACGAAGGTTTGTTGCAACAGAAGGCTTATTTAGACACAGTACCTTCCAGTTGCTTTAACGGCCCTACACACCCACACAGGTGTTTCCACTCACTGTAGGTAATTAGGCCTCTGCTTACTTTGCTATTGGGCGAAGCTATGCTGGGAACTACCTGATGCCACAATTTTCAAGATCTAATAAGAATTACAAAGGTGCACAGTAAGTTGCAAAGACAGAAAAACTAAACATTACATTTTTACATTTCTGACTCTTATTTCAGTTAACCTCTCAATTTTAACAAGATTTTACTGCTACTGCCTTGTTAGTGTCCCTTGCCAACATACCCATGAGTATAATCGCAGCTCCTTAAAGACTGGCCACCTGGGGAGGTAGAATTTGTAGATTTCCTCACAGCAAAGACTGCATATTGTGACCCCAGTTGTTGCTTGACAATGGCAGTTTGCTGCAGGAACAGGAACATGGTAAATCTCTGCAGATACACATGGATTCAGTTTAAATTAATTCAATCACGCAATCAAGAAAATGCATGACATGGATTAGGCAGACATCAGTTCGATTAGGCTCCGCACAGTTTGATGCATTCTGAAAGAAATTTGATTCGTTTTTGTTTTCAGACAGCTGCTTGAAAACGGTTTTGTGAAACTGTTTTCACAATGTGAACATATGTTGTTTCACAAACAAGTTTTGTATTAGACTTCTGTCAAGTATAAATAGATGACAATGTAAACCAGTTGTTACACAGAGAAAATCTAAACATGTAAACATAAAAGCATTTAACACCCAAATCTAATTAGTCATGCAAGACAGCCATAAAGCCATAAATATCCTTAAATAAATAGATGCATATAATAATTCAAGTATTTTCATAATCTAGATTTTAAAAAATCTCAGAGCGGGCTGAGATTGTCAAACTGACTGCAGTCTACAGATAAAAAAAATATCATTTTATCACCTTTACCTTGGATTCTGATGATTTACTTCCCTCTGAAACTATGATTAGTGATTCTGATTTCAGGCTGAAAAGTGATCCAGCTGGGTGAAACGGGGCAGAGCAGACATCTGGGAACAATATGGATGGGGTCTGTGCTAATCATCCCTCACTGCTGTTTTTATGGAGCCAACTTTCTATAAATGTTTGGGATCTGAGCCTGTATTAACATGATTCTATCAGCCTCACTCCTCTTCTGATACTTTTTTGTTTGGGGCTACCTTATAAGTAGCTGTTCAGGAGCACTGATTCATGCTGTACTGTAAATTTTGTAACTGCAATCTATAATTTTTACAGGCCTGGTGATGCATGGTGAAGTAAAGATCAGAGAAATGTTTGTTTAGAATCTAATATTGAAAGTGAAAGGTATTTATTTATTCACTAGTATAGTCAGTAGATTTTGCATTAAAGGCATGAATGCCAGTGTCTTCTCTAAGCACTGAAATATATTAATTAAGTACAGCTTTTGTTTATTCTGTTTAGCAAAATCTGCACCTGGCAATGCTACATATGGGCCACAAATAACTACCAGAGGTAACTACATGCTTGACTTGACCATAAACCCATTTATCCCGTGACATGGTGTCTGTATGAACCATAGACTGTATCTAAAGATTTTCTTTATATTTTTATATTCTTTATTCTTGCTTTATATACAGTCTATGGTATGAATGATGACAATTTGTAATCACTTCATACAAAAGAACATAAGCGATGCAAAGGGCCATATGTTGTGCTAAATAGCAACAACTTGCTTTTATGACTCAGTGTGCATTTTACAAACATGTCCCGAATTTTTATATTTTCTGCAAGCAAAACTAAGCTTGTAGTGTCTTGATTAGAAAGTTAAGTGTCCTTCAGCAGTGAAGTTCCACTTTGCAATTCAGGATGATAAGGCAAGTTCAATTTTACATACAGTATAAACTTTCACATATGCAGCTTTGATTAAAATACACTGAGCTGTGTTTAGTGTGTGAACTACACCCGGGTGTCTTTTTGGTGAAATTATAAATGACATTACTGACAGACAGCCTAACATGTTATATCAACTATAGATGGCTGATGGGAGTCCAGCTAAGTCTGCTTGTGTTGTTCTTGTTGTGTTTGGAGCCTAAAGTTTGTTTTTGCACAGAGAGTTGACATTTTAGTGACATGTTAGGCCTAGCAGCAAAATTGTGAGCCTTATATCTTTTGCATGAAGTGACCAACCTCTGGTAAGAGAGTCTGAGAAGCCGGCTGTGCAGCTGTTTGCACACTTCAAGCTAAATGAAAAGCCATACTTTCTCAAACATGTCCTGTTTTCCAGGAACATCTGCTGGGTAAACTTGATTCTGGGTGACAGTGATAACAAAGACATTCAAGGAGAAAGAGTCTGAGAGAACACATTGTTGCTGAAAAACACCATAAGACAGGAGGCAGCTTGTCAAATCAATAAGCACGTCTCCCCTCTCACTGGTAATGGCTGTTAAAGTTGAACCTGTTTGTAGAGTGCATGTACCACATGATACAGTTAACATCTCCACAGCTCTTCCTCCGACCCTTCCTGCTAGTCTTCACCTCCCCGCCCGCCTCCTCCTTCCAATAAATCCAAAGGGGGCCACGTGTGGAGCTGACCCCCAAGTGAAAGTGCCATGGAGCAATTCCAGATGTGAACATCCTCCCTCTCTTACTCTCTCCTCTCTCTCTCTCTCCCACACTCTTTTCTCTCCCACTTCCACTCCCCACCCCCATGCAGCTACGAGTTTTCCATTTCCTTTTTTGGTGAAAAAATCTCAAACAGAGGCAGGGAGGAGGACACTTCACCAATGCCGACAGGAGAGTGTATCTGGTGGTCTGTATATATGTGCTTCATCAAGGCGATGAAACGGTCAACTCAGCATAAACAACAGTGTGTTGTTTTTATATATATATATATTCAGGCACACACATGAATACACAGATGTGCGCTCACTCTTCCTTTTACTCTGTCTCTCTCTCACACACACACAAATATATTAAACCTGCGGACACACACAAACACTTTGTACTCTCTTTTATTACACACGGTTTCTCTCTCTAACACTTTCTCACACTCACACACTGATCTTTCCTAGAAAGACTTTTAAACCCACCAGAAGGCTTTTCTCTGGCTTAGACAGTAAACACAAATCCACAGAAAGCTATGACCTCATAAACCAGTAATGCACATTTCACTATAACCACAAATACACACAGAACATAAAAACTGCCCAGCAAAGATCAGTCAGTGTAAATTTATTTAATAAGACTTCACAAACAAAACTAAACATGTAGCATTAGCCGTATCAATTAGCATCTTTTTTATAGTAAGTTCATACTGTTATCGCCTCAATGGCGTATTTGTCATCTGAAAATGTATATTTGCCAACTCTGACTCACCAGCATCAAAGCTGAAATAATGAAACATAGGTTACAAACTGACAATGAAAAAACAAAACACTAACAGCGTTAACAGCAACAAAAATAATTATTGAGGCAAATCATGGCAGATGAAGACATGCATACTCCTGCAATACAAAATACAAAACGGTATTGCATTTCATTTCAGCTTCTTTTGGGTTATAAATGCTGGCTCTTTGAGCAACGGCGATAAAAAGATTCATTACAACAAATGAAAAAGACAGAAATAAGAAGAAACTTTACGTAAAAATAAGTGTCATTGCAGAGTTCAACAAAAGCAGATACATGACAAAAAAAAAGTGGTCTGTGTGCCATTTTCTTAAAAATTGTGTTTTTATGTGCACATAACATGGTAGCAAGAGAATATTTTATCCAAAGTGCAAATGACTTTATTGATCATAACTACCATAAACGGACTACCTCACTAAAAGCATAATCAGCAAAGTTAACATTTTATTCTTGTTTTTAATATTTCAATTAAAAACCACCATACTTTGAAATACAGACTGTAAGGTTTACATACTATACTGTATCAGTGTTCTGTGTCTTCTCTTCAGAGCTGGATCTCTACCTGAAGTGACAACTTTTTTTATATAAAATATGAACAGATTTTTTTGACTAGCAATTGACTAACATTTTGCGTTTCTTTGGTTCAATAGTACATAACATGTAAGTCATGTTATTCTTAAGGCACTCCATAAACTTTTTTTCACAAAATCATTAACTTTCTGGTTAAAGAGGAAATCTTTGTGGTGGTTCATTCAAACAATGCAGGATCAAAACAGGATTTTGCGCACTAGCTCCTGAATGAAAATCTGACCCAGACAGGAACCACAAGGAACTGATCTCTTTATATAAAAACAACCTGAGAGGCAGCATTTGTTAGCCTGTGTTACCTTCCTCGGTAATGACTCTGGGTTCTTGAAATGCTGTGACGAAGGGTGAAATGTAAGTCAAGGGAAGGGTGAGGATATGGTAAATTACTCTATAGGTTGCTGTTGCAGTCGCGGCACAAGATCCTGTCACCATCAGGGAAAAAGCCGGCACCCACCAGTGAAACAGAGCACTGGGAGCAGGTGAAGCATGGCTGATGCCACTGGCGATCCTCAAATGAGATGTACTTTCCTCCTCCAAAACCTAGGACAAGAAGAGCAATGAGACAGAGATTAAACTGTTTGTCGAGCATTGGAAGCTGAAAATCCTGCATGCTTCAAAACATAGCAACTGGGACAAAAAGCTTTTCAATACATATTGAGTTTAGAAATCTAAAGCCTAAGTTAAAAAACATCTTTATGTATTATTTGTTAGAAGGTTATTACTCAAAAAGTAAGTTAATCTGCTTCATCAGAACTGTGTTGGTGTGGCTTGATCAGATTTGATTGACAGTGACCAAAAACAACCCACCAACTGTCATCAGATTCTGATTAAAATCTGCAAAATCCTGATTGGTGCACAGAAGAATGTGATATCACACTTCCCATCTTAGCTCCACCCACTTCAAACCAGTAAGAAGAGCACAGGGAAAAACAGAAATACAGAAATTTCTAATGTGATAAAAACCAAAACTGGCAGAAAATTGTTTTCATGTAGGACCCCATCACTCATGGTAAGAAGCTGACTGAGAAAATAAGTTTTCAGGGCCTTTAAGACATTCCCCATAAATGCTTTGCTTCCTGGAATGGAACTGGTGTGTATGATCTTTTAATTGGCTGTGTGCTGTAAAGCAATCTTTTATGATTTACTTAAATCTAGAAGAGTTTGAGAGAATTCAAGCAAGTGGCACACAATGTAAAATGCAGAAACTGGCTGTCAATCTTAGAGTCAATTTTGTTTACAGTATTAATAGTATTTTTAGCGTTTAACCCTAACCCAGTATCAAAAGCAGCACCTAGAGTAGCACAAATCAATATTATTGTGTAGAACATAGTGATTTAATCTTGCCTGTGATTGGTTTGCTGCAGGCCTCGCACTTCTTGGCGTAAAGGCTGCCAAAGCACTTGAGGCAGTAAGGGCTTTCGTCTCGGGAGGTGAAGTGTTGACCCGCCAGCTGTGTCTTACAGCTGGTGCACACAAAACACTCCTTATGCCACGGCTCGTCCCGATAGGTCACACCACCTTTAGCCAGGGTCTGAAAATGAGACAGGTCAAAGGTCATGTGGAGATCCTTTTAATTCACGTCTAAAATCTATTCCCATGCACGTTCCTGCGGTCCCAGGATTAATCCCACTCATGTCTCCCACACGTTTGCATGGTTTCTTTGACTATGTGCCATGCGAGGGTCAGTGGGCGATTCTGGCAGTTATTTGACACCTTTACTGACCTTTTTACAGCGTGTGCAGCGTGGAGCGAACTTGTCCTCATAGCAGGACACACAGTAGTGTTCATCCTTGTCAGGGATGAAGGACTTCGAGCCAATTGGCTGTTCGCAGCTGTGACAGATGAAGCAGCCCTCGTGCCATGTAGAGCCTGAATACTCCAACTTCCTCGTACCTAGCAGAGAGAAAGAGAGATGACAGGAGGCAGAGATAGAAAGAGAGTAATAAGGATGGAAAGAATGACAGAGAGCAGAGGGAGACTTAACTTTTTTATGTAGAATGAATTTTATACCATCCTTCAAAGGGTTGTTAAGGCCATTTTGGTATTTTCTGTTGGTAATTTTATTGAATTATGAAATAAGACACTTGAATTGCATGAAGGCATACAATTCTCATTTTGTTTCACTAAGATTTATTTTATTTTAAATCATAATACCACAGGCCCCACACTTCTTTCCTACTGCTGGAAACTGGCGGCAGGCCTTACAGAAAGGGATAATGGCATTTTCCCCTCCATGTCCCCAACCAATCCATCTTCTATCCCTTAGCTGTTGAGTTTTTTATTATACTGGTTGGTTTATTCTATGGTGACACAGTGGTTTGTGTGGGGCCGACATTTTGTACTACTGCTGTCTGCGGATTGCTAACGTTTCACTGCTTCAGGCTGTGTGCTGTGGTGTTCTCTACTCAAAAAACTGCAAAAATCCCTTGCAAAAACATTCCAGGTTATAAGCTTACAGGAGTTACAGTGGCTCAAGCAGTTATTAGCAGTTAGGTATGAGTATTTGACAAATAGAATAAAAGTGAACAAGCTGAAATGCATAATCATAATAATAACAACAACAACTGTACGTATAATTTTCGGGACAATTTCACAAGCATTCAAACAAGCTTAAAGAGCTTTGCAAATAATTGGTGTAATATACAGTAGGATGCCAACAAAACACAAAATCTCTGCCCAGAAAACAGCCTTTGCACATAATATAAGTTTTATTATGCTCAGCAACAGAAAGTCTGTCTGGGTCAGAGGATTTTCAACAGAATAAACTGAGTGACAAAAGAAAAAGGACCATTGTCTGGGAGAACACAACAATACAACATCCTGATTGACCATGTCTGGCAATGGGAGCATTACAGCAGTTGTATTAGAGCAATCTATTTAACCAAATCACCTTATGAGAAATCAATTTACATGGCGTTGGTATTAAGTTTCTTCTCTCCTTTTGTCACAGACATAAACCACTTCAACCTAGCATCCAGTTGTTAAACAAACATACTGTAAGTGTGTGTGTCTGTTTTTGAGGGTGTACATATTTTTGTATGATGGCAGAAGGATACGGCTATTTGTTCTTTGGTTGGAGGAGAGGTCACACTAGTCAGAATTGCAACCAAAGTGCATCTGATTTTTTGATGATACAGTGACATTTGCAGTATTGGATTCTACAATGTCCTCTGATCTCTCTCTATAATAATTTTTACTTCTTAAGTTGACTCACTTGAGCATAATTTACACTAAACGCTGTAATACAAATGTGTGATCTTCATAAGAAAACATGAGATTACCTACAGTAGAAATAAAAGGGAATGGCGTACTCTGTATGAGGGCTGTGCACTGGAATAACTGACTTGCTTATCTCTTCATATCATCTGTCTGATGGCAGCCCACCAGCCCTGGGGATCTGGCTTACAGACAACAAGTCAAGCAGACTGGCAATTACACTGTCACATTCAGCCTTGGCTGCTGCTTAATTGTGGACCCCCTCACCTTCGTCTCTTTCTCATCTCCCTCTTTTTTTTCTAAAACATCTTTCCTTTCTATATCTGCTTGATCTGTTACTTTATACTATTCATTTGTCCCCGCTTCCTGGAGTTTGCCATGTCATCATTTTCCAAAGTTATTTGCCTATCTTGAAATCTATCTTGAAATTTGAATTTGTGTACTACATGGAAAGTAAAATGTGGTACAATGAGACTAATGTTTAGTGGGTGAGTGCAGTACCATAATATACGGCACTGTCAAATGCATTATGTGCAAGATATTTCACAAGTCACTCCCTCTTTTATTTGATTTCGTTTTAATCAACTCTCTCTTTCTAGCTAAACTAGTTCATGGTTCAGAAAGATGACAGTCTCGCCAGAATCCTACTTCTCTAACCTCTACTGTGAGAATATTCTATGCACAAAAAAAACAAACATAAAATAGTTGGGAAAGGAGTCATTCAGAGAGCACAAATGAGCCTTAAATCCCAACAGCCAAATCTCTCTTTGCACAAATGCCTT
Source organism: Macquaria australasica (assembly GCA_005408345.1). Lineage (NCBI taxonomy): Eukaryota > Metazoa > Chordata > Actinopteri > Centrarchiformes > Percichthyidae > Macquaria > Macquaria australasica. Next base: position 447,493 of record SEMN01000038.1, on the reverse strand, counting down.
GCTCCTTTACCTGGCATGACGACCTTGTCGCAGGCTACGCACTTGGAGGAGAACTCATTACAGTAGCAGTCATTGCAGAGCAACGCGTCATCCTGGCTGGTGAAAGGCTCATCGGCCAACGAGCGATCACAGCGGAAACAGCGGAAGCAGTGCTCATGATAATGCCGGTCCTCGTAAAAGAGCTCCTGGCAGCAGAACAAGAGGAGACAACAAGGAAATGGAGGTCATTTCATAAATACATCACAGAAATTAAATCACCTTAATTATTATGAGTCCGTTCCAATTTTAATTTTTATGTCTTAAAATTTCAGAATTGCAATAATCTAAAGGCGGCAAATAAGGAAAACACTGCAAGACTAAACACAAAAAATGTTTCTGGTTACAACAGGAGCATAGAGGAGAGTTGGATTGGTCTGGGTCAATCTGACCCATGTAATGTCTGCATAGGCAGTAAGGAATGTCGTTACTCTGTGTACATGTACATACAGTACTGTACTTGTGTGCATGCTTTTGTTTAAAAAAAAAAGTCTCACAAGGATGTTGAATTGAGTGTCTTAAGGGCACTGAGCCAAGAAAACACTGGCTTTATTTATCGTCCACTGCTGATGAGGGTGTTGATAACTCATTGGCCTTCTTAGCTAAGCAAACTACTAAGCACTGTAGTATGCCCCATTCTGTAAACTCCACTAAGTAGTGTTTGTCAGTCTTAAATGATCCACTTCATGTTAGTGTTTTCCATTAAAGGAAGATTAAATTTGAACTTGATTGTGGGGAGGAGGGAGACATTCCCTCATGCTGCATTTTTACAATCTTAGACAAAATTATCCCGTTGGCTTATGTGGACTTAGTGGAAATTGCCTGTATAATTGCATGTTAAATTAGCCTTTACTGTGTCTTGCCACACAAAATATATAGAACACGTCTCATTTACATGAATTATGCATAATTAACATGACATAACTTCTGTTTTAGCTCTCCAAGGCCATGTCAAAACATGGCAAAAAATACCTTAAAGCTAATTAGGGCAGATGTTTGATGTCTACGTCTTTGTTTAAACTCTTAATATGTGGCTCACAGTGTGGAAAGACTAAGGTCATATAGTACAAGTATTACAGAAAATAAATGTTATCCAAAAAATTAAGGCACATGTATTTCTTTTAATCAAATCTAAAAATGTTTCATTTAATATGTATGTACTCCACTTGTTACTGTTGTGCTGCAGATAGCTGATTGCATGTCTGATCATGTGAAAATGGATGCCTCACCCTTGCGTCATGGCCGATCAGCTCTTTGCACTCGTCACACGTGTTTGAGAACAGGCTGTCGTAACAGGGGATGCAGTAGGGACTGTCATCTGACTGGATGTACTTGCGGCCATACAAAGACTCTTTGCAGTTGTCACAGTCAAAACGGTCAGCCATTGTAATTTTCTGTAAGCCTGAAACACAGAAAGGAGACGCTTGGGTCAGCAACGATTAAAAACAACAACAAATACCAACAAATCAACCAACAAAAGAGATGAGGACAAGAACAGAGGGCTGAGACAATAGGGGAGGAGAAGAAAAGGAGTGTTGAGAAATGATTCTGTCACCTTTTCCGGCACAGCACCTGAACATTTGTATAGACTTTCACTGCCAATATTTATGCTGTTAATACTTCGGCTTGTACCAGCAATGAAGCTGAGCTCAAACAAAACACACAGTGCAAGTGGGAGCAAGTGGAAAAAGAAAGAGAGACAGGGAAAATGAGTGAGAGAAAGCAACAAGGGAGGCAGTACAAAATGCCTATTAACTTTTATTGCTGTGTGATGAATGTGTGGTGGATGCAGAGGGAGGGGACTAGAGAGGGAGATGTCACTTTGCTTTCTCTCAGTAACTACCAAACTCCTTCCTGACGCTGTCAACCGCTCAAAATCCGCAACCTAAAGATTAAAGCACCAATGCAAACTGAGCAACCTCTCTCGTGATTAAGAGGGAATAAAGTAGTTCATCCTTGCATGTGAAGCTCACACATCACACACCTGTAAATATTTATGAGGCAAGAATCTATTTGTGAGGAGACTGTGGACCACCAACAGATACAGAAACCCCATGAAGCATGTGTGAGAGTTTGTGTGTGTCAAAAGCTCAGACACTTGAAGCTGTTTGAACATGACTCCCTAACAAGTGGCTTCCTTTCAGCAATTAAAGATGCAGCTACAGTAACATGCATATACAGATACAGGAGGTTACTGTACATGGTTTTCACTGTGCAATAGGCCCTTGATAATGACTGAGCACACAACAAAGTGACAGAATAACATTGTGAGAGCATTATGGCAACAATATCAGGTTGCCAAAACATTACAGCATGGCTGGAGGAAAGCCCAGTGATAAGTGATACAGCCCTCTGGCAGGGTGCACTGCTGGCTATTCATTCCCACCACCCAGTAATAATAATCACCTCTGATATGATAATCAATCAAACTTCAAACTGGCCCTGTGCTGCCTGTCTTACACCCACACCCACACATGCAAAAACATCCCCCTATGCAAGTGCACAAATATACACAAAACAACACATAGGAGTCATGCAAACACCCACACACACTAACACACTAAAATGCAGGGTGACACAGAAAAAGGAACAAAGACTAAAAGCCAAATCACACAAGATCCATCATCAAAGAAAACATTAGTCCCAGACTCTCATGTTTCATCTGTCTCAGCTCTTTGCCAGACGAAAGCTCTTAATGAGTCGGGGTGAGAAAGTCAAGATCCAACAGACCTCACCTGCTCACAGTCCTCATATTTAACCCAGTGACAGGCTTTCTGCTAACACAACACCACTTCCCCAAACTAGAGAGACACTCTCGATCCCCTTCGATGACCTTAAGACATAAATTAGAAAGTGTAAATGCTCGACAGCCCTGCAGCCATGTGTATACACTGGCTCACATCACTAGACTGTCATATCTCTCTATCTCATGACTGAATGGATACATCTTTAGTATCTGATGTCTCATATTATGGTATCCATCTGGAGGTTATGGCAAAATATCAGAATAAGCAGCTGTGGTTGGCCTGTGTAATGTACAGAAAGGTGCTGAACTTGCAAGTCTGCCTTTTAACATCAATTTCTGTACATTTGACACACCATCTGTCAGAAAATTCCAGCGACATTGCCATCAGCCCACATAACCACAACGTCAAGATTAGCAGCAGAGTATAGAGCTGAAAATGAGCACTGTGACCTTAATGTTATCTGCAGTGCCAGGTAGGTATGTGCTGCCTTTGCTTGCCAGGTAAGAGAACGAGACGAGGCATGATTCACAAAGCTGGGAGGCCTGGGCTATGACGTCTGATGTCAGCTTTTATTTCCAAAGCAAATCAGGCAGCCGTTTATTGGCCTCCCCGAATATGTATCATCCACATATCCACGTACTAAAAGTAGGTCAGGAAATTTTTTCAGATAGGTAGAAATACATACAGAATGTCCTGTACCTGAGATGGATCACTCAGGGTGTACCTGGTTACATTATTTCCCCACTAGTCCCATGCAGCCTTCGTTAGTCTGTTTTTAGTGTTTTTAAGGTCTTTCAAAGAGATGTGTTTTTAAGCAAGAATAACTAGTTTGCCAGCAATCAGGTTAAGATTGAGTAACAAAGAACTCACTAGCACAGATGGGAACATTACACTCAATTACAAAGATTCCAAAGCCTGATACATAAATATGTATTACTTTAGAAATCAGCAGAAGGGCTTGTTTTCACCTCCAGGTCTTGTAGTGTTTCCATTTCAGAGAAATTCACTTTGAGGATCAGCGTTTGAGTCACCAGTGCAGAGCCTGAAATGAACTCCTGATGGCACAGGCTCTCACAGAGAGGGGCATGACGTCAGTGCACTGACCCCTGTGGCGATGGACTAAGACGTGACTGAATGCAGAAATTGCTGACCCAAAACCCACTATCCCAAATTGAAGAGAAGAGAAGAGAAGAGAAGAGAAGAGAAGGATCTGGGTCACAATGAACTCCAGCCCGGAGGCCAGTTCTCACAGGGCTTTGTATCTACTACTGTATATGCTAACTTCCCGGCAGAGGTCCATCTACTTCATGTCCAGGACCCAGTGACTAAGAACCCCACTCTGGGTTTATAAAGTTCCCAAATACCAGAGTTGTGACTGAATTCAGCCCCCTGGGAAAAGTGTGGGCTTCAAGGAAATCACCACTGCCTGCACACAGGACAATGGTCCAGAAATATTGTACTGAGTTTAATTATAGTATTGCAGCACAAAGTAGGAATCTCTGTTTAATATAGGCAAACGTGCATTCCATTCCCTATAATGATCCAGAGGGAGTTCATCTGAGAGAGACTAAAATATATATTAAATGCAGCTATATGGGTCAGTATGAATGACTCTGCAGAAATGTCTCTATCTGGTTTTCTTAACCCTTGCGAGGGTCCGCTGGATTAAAGGCCTTACAATGACATTCTGATTGATCAGTTGATTAGTCTGTTTGTCAAAGGCAAGGTATTGCCAAAACAGATGTAGGAACCTGCTGTGGATATTTATGGTCCACAGAGGATGATGCCTAATGTTGATAAAACAATCTCAACTCACGGTCCACTTACTTGTGGCTTGTTCAGGAGCATTCAACCATATCACATGGTCTTCATCGGCAGATGAAGTTTGCTCAGATGTCATGGGACTGTTTTTTCCACTTCCATTAATCTAAACACTTTTGTGACTTCCTGTCCATGTTGGCTTAAAATCTACAGTTACATGACAACTGAGCAAACTCCATTTGCTGATGAAGACCATGTGATATGGTCAAAAGCTCAGAAAAAAGAGTAACCTTGAGTTGAAACTGCTGTTTTCAAGGTCTTCACTTTTACAAGAAAAATAAGAAAACCTAAAGGGCACATTGCGGGCAAAGTACATTCATAGTCCCCTGAGGATGAACCCTATGATTTCTGGACATTCTGTGCTTATTCATCTTACACCAACCTCAAGCCAAAACTCAGCACAGGTGATATCTCATAATCAATATTGCCACAAAATTGGCTAGGCACATGCTCCCAAGAAGACAAACTCATTTGATTTAATGACATGTGGCCTTTCGCTACGGACAAACCTTAGGTGATGAACCTTGAATCCTCCCGGGGCTGCAAACAGGCATTTAGACATTTCGTTAGTTTCCCACATTCAGCTATATGACAGCAGAGGAATGCCAAGGCTACGTACTACTAGTCATCACAACCCTCCCTGATTGACATAAGGGGGTGAAATTCAGGGCCAATTATGAGACACCACAGAGCAACCGACCAATGCAAGCAAGCAGACTGTATGCTGTTGCTGGGCAACATAGTCATGGTTGGTTACTGAAGGGCTAGCAGACACCCTGTCCAGTCCAGTCCCACAGGCAGGCCTGTTAATCCCCAGCCCAAACTTTGCTTACGCTCTGGTTGATTCCAAATGAACAGTCCGCACAGCCTGCTGGGAATGAGCCTGCCAGTTCTCCCTCCCCTTCCCTGCTGTGCATTAGAAGAACTGCTTGTAAAATGTCTGTTTTACAAAGGCTAGACAAAGCACTTGACATCATGTTACATCAACAGAGGGAGGAGATCATCTAGACCGCACCGGGCAGATGGCTGTGTACTGCACAAGCAAAATGACAACATAACAACAAAATGACTTCTTCACTAATGTCTCATGTTCTACCTTAAAGTAGAGGAGGAAAAGATAACTGTGTATTGGCTAATTAGAGAAAATGTATGAATTGTATTGAAAATATTCATGAGGTTTGGAATGTCACTATTAAAGTCATGAAAAACAGACCTTGACCTTGGAAGCTGTATTATCTCTAAATGTCTAGTTGAAGGTCTGAAGACACCTATTGTAGATCAGTGTGTGTTTGTTTGTGTGAGTCAGTGCTGCTAAAGATGGGCTAACAGTGAAAATGTGACCTTGGGACAAGAGCTCATCGCAGTGAAATCACACCAATTATATACATTAGTCAACGGGTGTTCAGTGCTTTTCAGTATACATACACAAAAGTTTCAACATTCATGGTGCATTCAAAAACACATGTATACATATTGCTGACTCTCTTAAAGAGACGTATTCCTGTGATCATGAATTACTTCCATTTTCAGTTTCAAAACTTCAGATCTTCTTAAATCAATTATTTAAACATGTTTGTACTAAATCTTTTCTGCAAATTGAATCTTCAATTTCATCTCTACTGGATATACAATCTGTATGTTATATAATTGACCTTCAAGCCACAGCTCCATTTATAGTACATTACTTTGTTCCTAAAAGGTAAACAGAAAAACACAAAATCTAACTCTAGGTTTACACTAAGTACAAACTATTTCCATGGGTCACACAGTGATACCAAGGATGGGTTTTCAATGTTATGTTATGGGCACATTTTCAGTTTCATTATACTGTATATAGTGCTACAATGAAATGAAGCCCTATTTGAATGCTAAGGATTTTCCACAAGTCCATAAAGTTAATGTCAGTGGCGCAACTGTTGTCACTTGTTGACATCGTGTCAATAAAGGGACAGTTTTTCTTTTTTTCATCTTTACAACAAAAAAGCAAATTTTGTGGTTATGATATTGCAGGGACAATGTGAGAATGCCATATCTCTGACATACAAATAGTCAGTGCGGAAGTGGTGCAACTTTATCCACCCTGATAAGACAACATGACTGTTGGTGGAAATAGCATCACAGTCAATAAAATGGTTTAGTTTATTGACCCTGTACAGAAGTTGTGGCTATGCTGTAGTATGAGGTCTGCAAGCAAAACAGTTAAGAAGAAACCATTCAATACCAGGGCAACTGCTCTATTTGTTAGGTCTGGGTTTATTGGTCCATTGTGACTGGTGTGCTTTTATGTCCAAGTGGATACTTTAACAAGTGTGGATTTTACCATGCGTAGTAAGGCCTGATTTACTTTAAGAAAGTGGCGGCTACAAAAGCCACTCAGTCACCTTCAACTGTCTGATCTTTTGGCAGCAAATAGACTCACACACCGGAGGAAGGAGTGTGTTGATGAGCAAGTCCCCTTGAAATACACGTGACTCTGTTTCATTTTATACAGGTCCCAGAGAGAGTGATGAAGGAACAGAGGAAAAACAAAGCACAACAGTGGGACAAGAAAAAAGAGAAAGAAAAAGAAATTTAGAAGGTGACATTTAGAGGCAAATGAATGCTGGAGCAGGAACTTAAACATATGACAAGTCTTAAATTAAATTAGAGGAAAAGTGAAATGGCTGCGTTTGGATAAACACATACCATCACATAGCCCTCTGTCTGGTGCCTGGACATCTTCCAAACACAGTAAGACTCATTGGCTGGCTTAGAGATGGGGATAAAGTACAGCACTGGACACTTAAGTATATCATTTGAGGGCCCGGTTGAGCATATCAAAAATAAAGCACAATGTCAAAAGCACACTTCAGAAAAGTTCATTTGTGTCTCAGTCCAGTGGCCACTTGAAAGGAGCCTGATGGAGATGTCATCTGATCTTATTTATTCCAGCGCCTCATGACCGTGGAAGTCTTTCCATTTGGTGACTAATGCGAAAAGGCAAAGGCATAAATTGCACAAAACTTTGGTTCAGAACTCATGTTTATGACACAATGTCAGAGGGATTACATTCATGTTTTTCTTCAAGGGACTGGAAACCGAGGCCAGGTCCTTTGGGAGAAGCTTCCAGATCCACATATTCTGTGAGACGAATCACTCCACAAGCTAAATGGCATCAACATGACTAATTGTGTGCATCATCTAAAGCGGTCGGAACCGTTCAGGTCACAATAAAAGAACACAAGAGTTGGACATTGAAATATATTTGTTATAAATTAGTCAAATGTTTGGTGTGCTGCTCCTGCTGGCTCTCGCTGCATCAGATAAATGAAGTCCAGTAATCGAAAGGACACACTGAGGCAATGAATCTTATCACAGGAAGAGGAGGAAATTGCTTGTGAAGGAGAGATAATGCTGCAGCCCCATTCATAAACAGATGTGCTTATTTAAATAAGCTTACAAGTACTGGTTATGGAAATACAAAAAAACATTTTAATTCTGATGTTAAAGAATTTTGCTTACTTAAAGGTAATAAAAAAATCTACTAAAATGACAGTTTAGTAAAGCATCATACTCTTTAGTGTAGTTGTGACACTGATTCTAAGCTAGAAAACCAAAACTGCAATCATCATTATGACATTTCAGACTTGGAGCAATCTGCGGTCATCAAAGTTTATAGGACGGGGTTGGCACTCAGTCACTGTTAAGATGCCGTTGGTAAACAACCAGTGGCTCTATCATGAGCACTGTCATTTTTGTATTTCTCTCTGTCTTGCATTAGTGGAGAACCTGGGCCACCCACATTCTCAGGACACTACATGAGTCTATAAGCAGGAAACTACGAGAGCAGTTTCATTTACTGAGTTTCTTTGAACAACATCAGTGAGCGAGCTGTGGCAGGACGGAGGGGAGCAGGGGTGGGGGTTGGTGCGGGGGCACCCGAGACTGCTCCTCTGTGGGAGCCTGGGTCAGACTTGACGATAGAGTACAGGCTGCTGGACCAGACACTGGAACGCAAACCTGTTATTGTCCCTGAGCGTTTAAACACCGCCTGGTGTGGAGTAGGAGGCGACAGAGGGATCAAATGAAAGCCAACATCATAAACAAAGGAAGAAAATGACTACCTGCAGCAGAAAATGTCACCACGGCCTTTGTAATTTGTCCCTTCTTGGCAACTTTTAATGACCATGCAAGTGTGGGGATATGACTTGATGTCTTTTAATATTAGCCTTGATTCTGTTGTGTAGCACACACTGCAGCATTAGAGGAGAGCTACGACTGAATAGCAGCTGGCCTGAAAGAACTGTACGTCAAACCTTCTGGACTCAGTTATTAAAAGGATCTGATATGGTGATTAAAATGTGTACAGAAGAGAAACAAAAGCACAGCACAAGCCTGCACTGACTGTTTAGTTATACTTAAAACATACATTTGTCATAATCTGACAGTCACTTGGCCCACGGAGACTTGAGGACGTGCTAGCAAGGAGGACTCCATGTGCATATGGATGACAAAGCGCAGCTGAAAATGCAATTGTCACATCTCATCTGTCCCCTTCCGCAAGCCGGTCTCAATCCCAATTTTCCACAATACTCCACCAACACCAAACAATAACATCGCAATTATTCTAAATCATACAGTACCGTCCCAACCACCATGAGGGAAAGTTTGGGACTCAGGAATGAATCTGAATTTATTTTTATATCACTGTGTGCGAATGGCCAAAAGACTACATTTTTGGCCTACATTTATCTTCCTTTGAAGAAAAAAAATGCTGCCATACATTAGTGCTTCACATCTGGTTTGCATTGGGGAAACTATGCAGTCAACTCCTGTGTGCCAGTGGAGGTTTTGGAGAGTCACTGCCTGGAGAAGGCAAGAAAGGTTGTCTTTTTTTCTCTCTCTCTCTCTCTCTCTCTCTCCCTCTCTCTCTCTCTCTCTCTGTGCTGGTATTTGCCGGTAAATGTTTAGATGGCAGAGGGAAAACTGGAGCGAGAGTGAGAAAAGAGAAAGCAAATCTTGAAAGCAAGTAAGAAAAAAAAAAAACTTGACAGTCTGCTAGCTGATCTTTGGATACACTTTGAGGTGGTAAACAGTGTGGTGAGAGGAAAGGAAGGTAAGGAATGCAGAAACAATGGAGTTAAAGAGAATGTGTGATAAACAATAATTCAACAAAAGGATTAAAAGCTGATGTCTGCTCAACAAAACTGTACCGTCACACAGATTGTATGTAGTAAAAGGAAAACAGAGAGAGGTGCTGAAAGATCTCGGGGTAACAGTTACATTTTCTGGGGGTCTCAGTGCTTTGGTGTGGCTGCTGGTTTTAGAATAAATAAGTTGAGTAGGGTTGTTCTAAGGCCTCTGTACAGCCGTATGAGAGCAATATTATTTCTCTTTGAACAAACATGGCCATTAATCCCAGGAACCCCTTTACTCCAAAGTTTCCCAGGGCAGATTTGTGCCCAAAAATGGTTATCTTAGTCACTGTCCTGATATCTCCACATCCTCCCTGTCATGCTCAACCCTGTGATCTCAGGGATAGGGCATCCCTTTGAAATCTGAAGCCTTCACTGTTTAGTGGAGACTCATTCAATTCTTGCCACCTGCTTTGTTTTGCTGAGGACTGTGGACCTGCACATCGTTTAAATAAATGTATCCAGTTTTAAAGCACCCTGCTTTACACACATTCTGTACTTAACACGCGTAACACAGCCCAGTCTCCATTCAAATCTGAGCAGAATGAGAAATATGCATAGTGAGGTCAGGGTACTTTCACTTACAAGCTGGGTGATTCAGTTACTAGTTTGCGAGCCCCTGGAGAGGATGTTGTTTTCACAAGACCAACCTCCAGAGGGGGAACAGAAAGAGCCCTTCTGATGCAATGTCCTCAGCGGCAAAACAGAAATATCAAGATGTGACGGGCAGACACAGCAAATGTCACCACAATGGAAAATTACCTCTGGACTGCTCCTATAAATAAAACAAACTTCTTTAAACTGTCAGAGCCAAAAGATTTAGGGGGCAATTTGGACTCCATTGATTTACACAGGCCCTAATATGGTTGTAAGGCACGTGCCTTTGAGCTGTTGGTATGGCGTTTTAGACCATGAAATCTGATCATAGGAGGATACTAAGGATGCTTTGACTTTGTTGTCTCTGCTTTTGATATGATAGAATATCGGTCATGGACTTTTCTCTTTTGCTTGTCTTTCTGCTATGGCTATGTTTTTATTGTTGAACTTTGGTAGAAGTGTGTGTTGTACAGCTTTGTGGCCTTGATATGAGCCCAAACACTGTCAGTTGTCTTTATCAGTTGTTGCTGTGCTTCGTCAGTGGAAAATGGGGAATTTCACTCTCATTTCATGGTAAGACAGATCTCAAAAACTAAAACTAAAATAAAGAAACAGGACCAAAGCAGATTCTGTCATTTTATATATATTTATGTGAGTGAGGTACATCACTTAGTAGCAGAGGGGTAGAAAGAAAAAAAAACTCTTATTCTGCCTTTTTAGCTCAGCTTTGCTCTAAGAATGCAAATCCAATTCATTGCGGTGACAGTATGATCCGACATTGTTTCAAATTCATTCTTACAAAATGTACTAATTATACAGTTGTATGATACGTCTGTATAATCTAAAATGCACTAGTTAAACATAACTAAAAAGTTGAGAAAGCTCAGTACGCATGATGATAATGACTGCATCATCATTTTGACTTAAACGTGTCCTGACCACTGCTGTTTACGCACTAGCTTCGTGGCTATTAGTAACCCACAGGGACTGAACACCAAGGCTAACTGTGAACCAAAAGACACAAAATGGCTCCCACAGACTGGTCATTCCCAGGTGGTCTCCTAATGTTTGCTGAGTCAGCGCAACTAGCCAGGACATCAAGGAGCTGGGCTAAGGTTTCACAAGCCGCACACTCAGCAATCTAAGCATGCCACACACACACAACTGTGCAGTACACACCCACAACTGCTAGCAATTATTTATAACTCATTCAGACTTGCGGCTCATGGCTGCAGTGATGGCACCTGACCCTGAGGTTAATGCCCAGACAAGAAGGGTATTTTTTTTAAGCATACATCCCAACATCCCCAGACATGAATATTCAGCATGTTGTTATAAGCATGTGGATGTTTCCAATCACCAGGTGCAGAGGGCTTTCATGGGTATTATACATTATAAGCAGTAAGAACAATCTACATTCTTGACAACAGCTGCACGAATTATCTCCCAAAAACCGCAACAGACCAAAATTCTCACCTCTACCTCTGTCCAACTCTGTGACCCTGAGAAGATTGGTTCATATGAAGAAAAAAAAAAAGCAGTACGTTGCCTCAGAAAACCGAGGGGGGGCTGCCAAATGTGAAACGACTGTGATGAATATCTAAGAAGTCATTTCCAGTATATGCAGCCATTTTTTCCCTTCTCAGGCACATCTCCCTGGCAACGTGTAAACAGTGCCCTCATTCCCCAGGACCATAAAACTCTTGGCAGTGACGTTTAGCTCTCGTTTCATCCTGCGCAGCGCTGACTGAGGGCACAACCCAGCGTTTTATTAGGGATGCTGTGGCAATGTGAAAATTGATGTTTTGTGCCATAAAAAATATTGAACCCATGAGGGAACTCAGATACCATATTAATACACCCCAAACTTAGACCATTCAGGGAGATTTTAGACTTCCTAAGTATTTCTGCAGTGGAGCCTGCAATGCAGATGTAGAAAATCAGGTCAAACTTGCTTAAAATAAATCTGACAATTCACCAGTGCATACAGTTAAATGTATACTATTATATGTGTGTTTTAAATCACCACACAGTAAAATCCCACAGCATAAAACCAAAGATCTAAAAATAGATGTGATAATGTGGGTTGACCTCTGAAACACCCCTGTGCACCATTTTCCTGTCATAAAAACATAATGTCTTCTTCCTTTAGTCTGGTATGTGCTGTGAGAACCAAATGCAGGTTCATTTCCTACTGGGCAACAACCCCGTTAGCCAGTGTTGGGTTGATAACAATGAGGAGTCCAAGTCAGTATGCACACACACCGTGCTTCTTCCTGTTACCCCAAACAGAGACATCTCTGGGACTTCTCAAAAGGGCGGTCACACACATTTGCAAACACACAGTCACAATGAAAAACAGGTGTATTATGTCTAAACACACTGACACAGTCCTGCACTGCAGCAGGACAAAGTCGCAGAGACACAGACACACCTGCAGCCACGTGCATGAGTAGTCACACACCTACTGTAGTACACACACGTGAACACACACAGCCGAGGGTAGATAGAGAGATCAAACAAAAAAAAAAAAACAGCAGCCAAACTGGGGGACATTGGGTGACTTGTGCAGGAAGAGCAGACACAGTGAGGAGTTTGTTTAATCTCTTTGTGGGGACTTCCTGTCTAGTGTAATTACTACTCATATTCACAAGCCCCGGCTTTTCTGCTCACATAAATGAAGCTGATAAGATCAAACAATTTGATGTATTTAGGAAATGAGTTTCAAACAAAGTGGAAAGATATTGGTTATAACAATCCAAACACATCGAACAGATGATGAATTCCAACCAGACTGAAGCCCTGGGACTGACTACTGCCAAGCCACCCTCCTTAGTCCTCAATCCTCACCAGCAGAACAGAAGATGGAAGCTTTACTTATTCAAACAATGATGTCATCATTGGGGAGACTACTGGAGAGAGAGCTTTAAACTGCAAAGGATGATAAAAATCAGTTTCCATTCAGACTCTACTGGAGATACTATAAATTTCCCCTGATAATTCTGCACACTGCAGCAAGAAAAGGAAACTAGCTGAACTCTGTAGGAACATATCTCTCTTGACCCAATTTTTATGATCCCAAAGAGGGACCACCTCCTTATCCTCTTTGTCACTCTCCCTGTTTGCTTTGACCTCTAAGTAGGTTACTGAGGAGTGAATCACGTGTCCATCGGATGTCCTGGCAGCTCATTTTGGCTTGCTGGAAACCAAACACACACTGATGAATTGCCACATAATCAGGAAGCGCATATGTGAGTGCACACTAGTGGAGGTTAGTGACCTAAGGGTCATTTATCCCCCTCGCCGTGCCGCCAGGAGAATGTCCCTGCTCTGAAATGCAGCAGGCAGCCCGTGTGGCTGGAATGAGATCACTTCAAAAGGTGTCCATAAATCATGCTGCCATGCATCCCAGGACTTCCTCCACCCTCCACGTCCCCCAGTCGCCCGCCCACCTACCCTTTTCTCTTTTTTTCTGCTGTCCTCCAGTCTAGGTTCAGACCTTGCGCCTTTGTGCGTCACTAGTTCTTACTTGTCATTTGTGTTTTGAGCTTTTGCATCCACCCACACCGCCAGGATAGTTGAATTTGATTGTGTGGTAACCTGGCAGTGAGTAGGTTGTGTAGAAATCAGTCGCAGCAGAAGAACAGGGGAGCGGTTGAGTGGTAGTGGTAGATGTAAACATGTACTCACCTAAAACTGATCAGCATTGGTATCAAAAAGCAATACTTTTTGGTAGACAATGGATTTATCTGAGGTTCATTTAAGTCTTAAGAAGAGCTGCAAGTTCAGAAATCCTACAGCTAGTTTCTCGACTTTGCCAGAACAGAGCTGCAATCCGTCAGGTCCTTATCTCCCAGTGTCACACGTTGGGATCTCTTTATCATGCAGCCATGCAAAACACCATTCATCTTCCCCACCTAATTCATTATCAGTGATAAAATGCAAAGTCCCAGCTCCAGTTGTTAAATGGAGAGACGACGTGAAAACAGGTGCTTTGGTAAACACTGATAGCGTGGTTGAATTATGTTGCTTCCCAAGCAGACCTGTCTATCTCTTTCAATCTATTAACCACAACTCTCGCCCGATTCTTGTCCGACCTCATTCGTATATGGGAGTATTCTTGGCTTCAAGAGATGCGGGAACAGCGCTGAACACAAAACAGATGCAAACAAAGTGAGAAGCTAGTTGAAAGGCACACGGTTTTCATCACGGCTCCACAGCCTCTTCATCGATCAAGCGATGTGTAAATGTGTGTCACGCGTCGTGTAAATTAACAGGATATATGGCTCTGCCTTGGTTATTGGACTAGCAGAATCCAGTGGCACTGGTAGATGAATGTTACATGGGACTAACTGCAATATTCCTGTGACCGATCACCACAAGCATGACATGGTGTGACCAATGACCATCATCATGCAAGACTTCTCATACTATAGGACACTTTCTTCAATTTTTTCTTCAGCAATCATTAAACCTTAAACAGTTTCCACTCACCACTGTTGAGAAAGCGTGCGATGGGATGAGGGATGGGGGTTTTTAAGGGGGGTTGAATACTTCCACACTGAAGTCATGGTGCTTGTGTCATTGGCCCTCTGCTGTGCTTTGCTCACCGTCTGGCCCCCATTTTACCCATTGATCTAATTTCCATTGCCAACATTGGATGTGGTTCTGTTTGAAGCTGAATGTTTAGGCCCATTAAAGCACTGACAGAATTGCAAACGTATGGTGGACCTTAGGAAAAGTAAAGAAGAAAACAACTTAGTGATGTTTGCCAGACTCTTGAGAAGACTGGAGTAAACAGAATGTACAGTTTTGAGCAGCGTTCAGTGAGGTGGGAAAATCTACAGCCCTATTTACACCTGGTGTTAACGAGCTTCTTGCATCCTAGCTCTGAGCTGGTTTTAATTCATGTTCGGCATGAAAATGTAACAAAATCTAAATTCTCTTTCCCTCATGAGATATCGCCTCTTCTTGTTATATTTAAAACTGAGAGTTCATCTGGTCTATCTGAACATCTTTTTTGATTGTATCTTAATGCCTGAGCAGCCTGTCGCATGTTTGAACTGCTTGCATTTCTTATTGGGTCAGCACATAACAGTTTATGTCCATTTATATAGCGCCTATATGTAGATTGGTGGCAGAGATGCGTTACATTTGCACTCTGCTGCTGCTAATGCAGTCAAGCGCCATCTCTGTAGGTGGTTTGGCTGAATGCCCGAGACATATACACTACATCAAGCTGCCACTTGTAATGGGGGTCTGTATCTCTCACATCATTTGTCCAACATCACAGAGACGGCTTCATTTCTAGAACTATACAGGAACTCTTAATGCTCCAATAAGACAAAATACAGAAGTTAAAGAAAAAGAAGTTAAATCCACACCTGACTGACGACTTTATTAAGTGCAGAGTGTCTGTTGTTTTTTTAGTGATGTTCCAGAAGATAAAATGTTTCGAATGGCAGAATGAAAGACTTTTCCATAGACACAAAAATAAAGGCTGAAGCTACCATTGACAACAATGAGGTCCAGACATCTGCAATTTTTCCCCATTAAATGAAATGAAATTGCTACAAAAGCACACCAAGTTCTTCTACTTCACTGTACCATCTGTATATGTATTGCTGCACCACATGCACAGCAGCAAGTGCTCTTGTGTGTACCCATCTATGCTTTTCCAGCTGTGGAAGAGAGACAGGAGGCTATGGTTTGGGGTTTTTATCCCCCGTATGTAATAAAGTATATTTATGATTATACCTATGTGTTTTTGTAATCTCTGAACTGTGGTGACAGCTGCACCAGAGAATGGATGCATCACAGGACTGCATTTCTTAAATACTGTATGTAGCTAAAGACACTGAATATATTTTAAAAATATATTTAAAAATGTTGAAATATAGTATAGAGCTTTCTATATGCAATTTTAGGGTTTTGCTTCATACATCTAAAATGCATATACATAGTATATATATATATATATATATACATACACATATATATATATATATACATAATATATCGGAAAGATGCAGGGGATAGAATTCAAAATGCAAGAATAGTCTTGAGGATGACTTCCACGCTCAGTGCTGCATGTGAGGACTTTTTGTATTTTCGAGGGTCTACCTACACCAGATGATTCTACTATATAACAGTTAAAGCAAAACAACAACAACAACAACAGTATTCTCTGGTACTGAAGGTCTGTGAATGATTTGGTAATTGTGTTGAATGTAAATGCTCTGATCTCCCTCTGGACTGAGTTATGTCCAATTACTACAAACATCCTGAGCTCAATATGATCTGCTGGCTGTGAGCACGCTGTCAAACAAAGCAGTACTTCACTGTAATGATCTCACTGCACCACTTTCAAGCGCCTTAATTACATAAGGTGAATGAACGCTGACGCCGGATGCTTTGGGGGAGTCACAACATGTTCTTTCTCTTGTGTACATTTGTTGTGATAAGGATAAATAGTTTCTGCACACTAATAGAAACTTTTCCATGATGGAGAGGTGGTACACGCAGAGTAAACTATACACAGTAGGGACTTGCATTTGTCTTCGATTACGCTTTTCTGTGACAGCTCGTTGACAGATGCGCCCACAGGCAATAATAGTGTGCTCGGGCCACTCCTCTCTCCATCTCGTCCTTTCATTCCCTCTCTTAACTTCAACTCAAGAAGCCAAGAAATCCTTCCTTAGCTCTCTGCTACTTGTCTCTGTCGTAAATCACCGTCATCTCCTCATCGAGGAGCTGACGTCCTTTTATAGCCACACCAAGGACACTTTCTGCCATTTATGGCTCCGTCAAGACACCGTACGAGGGCCGGTCAGTATCTCATGAAGGTGAGAAAACACAGGGAAGCAAAAGGAGGCCAAGAAACATCCTTCCCGCTTCCTACCCCTATTCAATGCAACTTTGACAGCTTTACAAATTATTGCCAAAGTGTGCCCGAGCTGTGCCAAGTGCACTCTTCTCTCTGTGACTGACATAAATCCACACCTCAGTGTATGTAGCAAGTCTGGCTTGTCTCAGCCTGTCCCCTCTGTAGAGACTATTGTCTCTCCAACAGAGCCATAGAGACGAAAGTGAGAGGGTGAGATAAAGTGTGTGTGTGTGTGTGTGTGTGTCTCTGTGCCTGTAAATACTATTGAGCAAAAAGACGTAGAGAGAAAGAACGATGATGAGAGAGACATGGTGTAAGACATTCTGGGTAAGGAGTCACATTCTTGATCGCTCGCTAGTTTCATCATGCAGAGCAGGCATTTTAACAGTGTTTACTTTCAGCGAGGGGAATGCTCTCGCTCACAGCTGCACTCCAAATAAACAGTCTTGAATTTATCAGTGACAAGATAATACACATCTAATCTGAACAAGTAACAGCTTTTCATGCAGTCCAACAAGTCAGGTCCTCCTGGTTCATCCCTGGCTAGAAGACAGTTGTGCAACACAGAGAACATTGGCGCACATTTGAATATAAATGTGCACATACTAAACACAGACACCTTGCCATACACCCACGCACTCTCATGACTGCACTTCCTCTGCCATGATGTCACTGTCTGGGTTCATTCTTTGCAGATGTGGGAGCCAACCCTATTAAGTGTTTGGGAAGCAATCAACACTAATGTAGTTGGCATTGTGGCAAACTTAAGTTACTAGCCATATAAAGACACAACTACCACAGCAGCAGGGGGTGCACGGGGGGATACAGTAGTGGCATGGTGGAACAAACAACGCACGTATACAGTGCCAAGGCTAAATGACTTGTCCAAGACATCTGTTATGAGAACAGAGTCCTGCTAGCATGTTGTTGTGGAGAAGTACTTTGTTAACAGGCCACTCTCTCAGGGTTTACAGTGTTTTGAAAGGTGACATTTTGAGCCTCAGGTATTGTTGTTTTGTTTTAGGCCTGCTGTGTATCACTACGTGGTTAAGGATTGGATGCCACATGGTCTCAAATTATTGCCCAATTAAGCCAGTGTACATCCAATGGGAAGGATGACGACATTGCTACTCCCATAGATATAAAACCACTCTGTCACTTCTATGAAGGCGGGTGGTTGCTGTTAGATTATTTTTCATTACAAGTCCCAATTCAAAGATACCATGGTGGATAGGGGTGTCAGTAAGCATCAAAGATTTGGTATTCAATTCTTTACAGAGTCTACAATAAGTAAAGCATAGAGCAATTTAATAGTAATCCACTTCTGACCATAATAATTGTAGGTCAGTGGACCAGCGATTCCCTTAACAATATGATCCAGAAGCTCACTCTCTTCTCCCAGATATAAAGATGTGATGTTACAATATGAAGTGTAAGCCTTGGTTCTTTACTTTGTCAACTCTTTTAGCAGAGATTTATCGGGGTGAAATAACATCCTATTATACTGGAGAAATTCTCCTCACCCAACATTCTTCTCCTCAAGTGCCTCCATTAACCATAGGTTATTCTATGATTTAGCCATTAGCCAGAGCCCAACATAACCATTAGTTATACGAATTCATAATACACTTCACATTACCAATTGTATAAAAACCACTGCAATTTGTCCGCAGACTTTAAATTTGTGCTTCCCTCTCAATCCTCCCTCTCCCTGCTGCTTGATGTGACTTGCTTAGTTGGTTTTGGAGGCCAGTTTGCTGACAAAATTTATCCAGCTGTCATGCTTATTTATGAACTTATGCGACATTTATTCCCTGTGTAGAAATATTTTCCCAGGATAACATCTTGTATGGGTGTCAATGTACTGGGCAAACAGTAACATTAAGCAATTACTAGATAGATTTGCACATTTTTTGGCAAAGAGTATTTCAACCCACAGCAGAGGTGAGGGATTTCCAAGGAAAAACAGACAGGTTTATCTGGGATCCCGTTCCCATGGGCAAACCGAGGCAGGTTAGTTGGTAACCGTCACCCGTTTTGCATCATAGCATTCCTTTCATCAAATCCTGTGAATTTGTACACTTCTGTAGCAGCATGACCCTACCCTCCTACCTTTAGGCGAGGGTGCAGGGAAACAGTCACGGCTGACTCACACGTTTCCCCCTGTACAAGTTCATGACAGAATGTGATGATGCAGCAGTGAATCGACAGGATTCCTGCACCCAAACAACATCTGTTCCATGTGAGATAGTGCAAAGGAAACACTGATAAAAGGTAGAGGGGGGTACCATTAATTCAATATGTAATACATATAACAGACAGATGAGGCACAATGGAGTAGACCAAGTGAAAGGTAGAGTGAGGCAAAGCATAGCCCTATTCTTTCATAAACATATAATTAGCTTGTATTAAACTAGTAAGTGTGTAGTTATGAGGCATCTGCAATTCTGTGCTTACAATTTGGTATTTCCTTTGAAAACAGAATTTCCTTTGAGAGTAGCAAGTAAGTGCTAGGTATAGACCTGTAATTGTATCCCTAGAAGAATGTAATTACCCCATTAGCACAGAGTCAGTTCCTTTTACACTCCTTAGCTGCCTATATAAAGTTTATGTTCTCTTTACATGAAATCTCACATGGAGGGGACACTGGCAGAGAGTGTGGGAGAAAGATGAGAGGGAAAGAGAGTGAGGCAGGATGACTGGATTGTGAGGGGGGCACATTATCTCCCACAGGGGCCCTGGCTCAAAGGATCAAGTTTCAGACGTTTACCAACAAAGCATCCATGGAGGAAGTCTTGTGCCCCTCACAATAACACCACAGCACCTGGCCATCCCCACACAGGAAACCTGAGGTCACTTCCCCCCTTTCAGTGAATTCAGACACACTCCTGCTGCCAGCCACACGCGCCCCCACAGCCTGATGAAGAGGGGGCTGACTACCAGGGGGAAAGACATGCAGACACTCATACAACAAACTAAAAAGAACACCTGAATTATGAGAAAATCTACGGACGAATCCATATGATTTCCCAAGTTTTCACTGATACAGTTCACAGAAGTGCATGGGAGCTGTGTGCCAGACAGGTTCTGTTAACACCAAAGCAGAAAGAGTTCCAATTTCCCTTTTTTGGTCTCACATGTAACACAGATGTGATGTTTTTTTAATCAGTCTGAACAGCTAAAAGCTGGATTGGGTTGCATTGTTTAATCCTTGTTGGAACCACATGAATGAGAGGCTGAAAACAAGGTATGCACCCTAATAGCTGTGCTGGAATGTTCAGATTGTCAAAATTCAGGAAAAATTAGGACACCAAGACACAACAAAGAAAAAAGTAAGTGAACAAGCCATTGCTGATTACAGAGACACCCCCATATCTTTTAGAGTTTGACAAACAAGCCTTTACCAAAAGTGTTGGAAACAAGCAGAAGAATCATTATAGTCTGGAGTAAAAATAATCAGATATGACCAGCAGTTTGGAACTCAGCATGAAAACCTGCTGACTGAACGTAGCCTTACACTGAATGTGACAGAAAGAAACAATACAAACTGTGTCCAGTGTCCTCTGAAACACCGTGGAGGGACAGACAGCTGCAGAATGTCAAGAGAGAACTGCTTCAACACAAATCTAAATTCTGCTCCCTAACCACCTGCAACCACTTGACCGCCGATTCTCCATCATTATCCTTGGCCTGGTTTCAAACGATGCCAACCCATAAACCTAGCCACAGCCAGTCCGAGTCATTTAGTTGCAGTCCCACTGCAGTTTGGAGCTGGCTGGCATCCAACCACCATGCGGGGCTAACCTTTGGAAAACACTGAGACCTCCGAAGAATGTGACCATGGTGAATGAAACAGAGAGGGAGAGAGGAAGAGGAAGAAAGCAAACAAATACATTATACAGCCCCGTGGGCTCTGTCAAGGCAAGCTTCCCAGATGCTAAATGGGACAGAATGACTGGCTTTTGGCTGCAAGGGGATTATTTATACTTGTTACTGTGCTGAACAGTTTGTGTAAAAATAACCTGTTAGTGGTGAAAGCACAGTGTGATGCTTGAGAGACAAAATTCCTCCAAGGTGTCATTTCTGTAGTAACAGACAGAAAAGAGAGAGCTGCAGGAGTAAATTCTCCAGTTTTGATTTAAGAATTTGTAACCTTCAACTTCAAATATGCATTATTCAAGCTATAATTTTAGCGATGGCCATGACATACAGTTTAAGGAACAGAGTGGTTTTATACCAGAACTTTTCTATTCAGTCCGTCATTCTGAATCAAACCTGCCTGAATCTAGATTCTGATATTACCAATGGAGCAAGTGACTATGTGTAATGTTAAACGTGTTGTTGCTCATAGTGGCAAACCCACAGAGAATTATCACCCAACTCTCAGTTCCCCTCATCTCTATGGAGCGTTTTAACATCTTTCAGCTCGCTTTGGTTTGACACAGCAGGCAGCTGTTTTCAGCAAAAAAAAGCTATGATAAATCCACTGTACACTCCTTGCCGAGCACTGAACACCGGACAGACAAAATTAACAACTAGCAGGTGAACATAGTGGAGCATTAAGAAGCTAAAGAGCCAGATATTTGCTTCAGGAGTTGGTAGAGACCAAAATCAGAGCTAAAAGTAGTGACTACTGGACTTACATTCAGTAGGTGTCCAGGAACACGCCTCCAAATGAATGATAATGTTGCTTAACTGCTGGATGTGTAAATAAGTAAATGCTTGCCAACAAGTTCGCTATATCAACTTAAACGTTTATGATATGTCAATGTTGTGTACATACAGCTTCTTTCCATTGCCCCCAAGTGGCCAAAAAAACAACAACAAACAGTTATGGCAGATTTAAAGAACCAAGTCTTTTTATATCAGAAGTTTTCAATTCATACCTCCTATGTAAATTAAATCTGACTGACTCTGTATGTTACACATCTATTAAAAGTGACTGAAAATTACTAAATGCCATTCCTGGCTGACTGAAATTAGTTTTAGCTCAAATTCTAGGATTTTCTCTCAAACCTTGAATATTAATATATTGTCAGCACAAGTATCAAATGGGTATCATATGCTTAAAAATGAACTGTGAAGCTTAATAACATCTTAAAAAGTTAAATAAATACTTCCTGTTTCTGATATAATATTCTATTTCTGTGTCTGAGTGCCAAGTCAGGTGTCATGACATAAAAAGTTCTTCAAACTGAAACCAAGACAAAACATGACAGTCTTTTAGTAATCACACGAATCTCTTATTGAAAGGTGATACATTCCCAAGAAAACATGTCAGTTCTCAATCAAATGTTCCTCTTTTGGCAAGCCCCAAGACTTTTCTTTCCCATGTGCCCACTGCACCCAAATGATGCAACAGGTGAAACAGCAGGCCCTCGTCACGAGGGTGACACTACTACTATGTGCTGTGATGTGATGATGTACGCCTAAAACAAACCTAGAAGCTGCAGCACAGACACACCCTTCCCAGACACACACTGCCATATCCCACTTCCTGCTGCCGGAGAAGAGACAAGTTTAGCCTGAGGGACTTTGCTCTCTGAGGCCTTCACACACCACTCAGCTGGGAGCTTTTGTGACACCAACAGTTGATCCTTAATCCTTCCTCCACACAGTTCAATGGGTCACAGTCCAATACAGTCTGGTCCTCCACTGACGAGATGTTGTTTATTGTTTGTTTTTGTTTTTTGTCTTACTTGTGTGTGTGTGTTGCCTACATTATATTACAGAGAGAGATGAGTGCAGGTGTGGGACTCTAATTAGAGTGACGGAGAAAAGAGAAAAATGCATAAACAAGGAAAGCAGAAAAACAGAAAATGTCCCGACCCCCTCACTTGTCACAGGAAGTGGTTCCTCTTTTGTCAGGGTTTTACTTTGCAGGCTTCTCCCCAGGCAGCATGTTTGACTAAGGTGTGAAGTATTAAGGCTTGTCATAATGTCAAGCCCACACCTGCTCTTAAGGTGATAAATTATACATTTATAGATCATAATTACTGTGCAACCAACTGTAGCCTACGACGATGACTACTACTACTACTACTAATACTACTACTACTAATAATAATAATAATACTTAAGCCTCAAGTTTTTTATTGTTTCTAAACTGTTGATTTTGGCAAACTTTGGCCTGAGGAAACAACTTTTTCCCCCAAATACTGTTATTTCCATTAATAGTTATACTATCGATCCTAATCACAACGTTTGAAGTTAACAGACTTAGGAGATTCTTAATGTCATTCATTTTCGCTTGAAAACCTCAGCCACAACACATGATGCTTTAAATTACATTTGGGATACACTAGTTTATTTTCCCATCACATTAAACACTTTATAAAGTAATTTCCTAATATTTGACGTCAAAATAGTCATTGTCATTGTTTTGTGGAGCCTCACTGAGTTCGAAGAGGTGAACAGTGAAAACGTACAAAAGTTTAGATAGGTATTTAAAAAAAAGTCCTACCAGGAGTAATGTCTGAAGTCTGGAGGTAACTTCTGGAGCAACAGTGGTAACCCGCCTCCCTCTCTCTGTCAGCAGGCACTCGCTCAGATCAGGACCGGGATCAGTCTGCAGGTCGCTACTCCGGCGGCTCAGGAGCGTCGCCCGTCAGCTGTAAAACTTTTGGTGTTTCTTCTAACAGTAGTCAAATCTCTGCGGCGGAGTGTGATGCAGCTTACCGGCTACATTTGTTCTACTACTGAGGAAGTTGCTGGTGAGTCACAAGATCCCGCCTCCCCCAACTAAAAAAAAACAGTCCTCCCTCCCTCTTCTCCAGCGACTTCAAACGGGACCAGAGAGAAGTCCAGGCAGTGGAGGGATCTCCCAGCAGGGCCCTCAGTCTCTGCGCTCTGCTGAAGTTTATTTTCTGTCTGTTCTAATACAGTTCTGTTTTATTGGTGAGTATTGGTGGATAGGTCAAATGTGCTTTTCATAAAGTTTCTGAATAAGAGAGTGTTGAGCACAATGTATTTTTGAGCTTCTTTGTAATGAATTTTGTCGATCAATCAGCCAATCAATTAATCAATAAATCAGCCATGTACACAAGTACATAGACAATGGAAAACTAAAAAGTTTGACATTTTTTGTGAGTTTGTAGATACAATGCAAGTATGTGAAAACAAGCTAGATTTCGAAATAAAATGTCATCTTTTTATGTAACATTAATATTGGTCTGATAATGGTCTTTTGCTCAAAATCGGTTGTTTCCAACCTTTCATGGTGGTGGAGCTTACTCCTTCCTGATCTACAGCTATAATAAAACAGTGACAATGTTTTATTATTATTATTATTGTTTTTATTTTGTTTACATTAAATACATCCTGGAGTTTCACCTGTGAATCAGTGATGGTGTAAGAGCTACTAATCACCCACAGCAATGTAATTACAACAGGTCACACACTTTGCTTGGAAAGTCTGAATCTTTACTTTTAAGTGACCACTGAATGTCAGTAAAATGTCTAAAAAAACTTCAGGGATTGGCTTTAGAATTAGAAATAGGTTGTGTAGGTGTAGGGTAGATGTTGGGTCAGGGTTAGGTAAAATAAGGATCAGAATCAGATTAAGTTGAAGGATCAGCACAAGTTAAGGTCAGAGTTACATATTTTGTAAAGAATAGGTAATTTTTTCCCCTAGTTGTTGTCACTCCTGGGTTCTAATGGAGAGTTTAAATGTCCTTCAGTCTAAATGCTGTTTCAGACAAGATAAATATTCTAGGGGAAACATTAAATACATTGAACGTGAAATTGAACGTGAGCAAACAGCCTCAGTCTTAAATTACCTTATGCTGTGACATTACCAAATAGGGTAAAGACCAACCCAACTGTTAATTTTCACTTCCCTGTTTTATAGTCTGGATCCTTTCTCCAGTCCTGATGTTTCATTTTTGTCATGACTCAACAGGTGGGAGTGATGTTTATCCTGGATGCAGCTGGCTACTGTTTTGTCATACAGCTGATCATTTGAGTCATTGCTGTTAATCAGTGTGTGCCCACCCTATTAAAACAGTGTTGGCGGAAACACCCTGATAGATAGCATTGTTCCACTGCTTCTCATGACATTAAGGATTCGGAGTGGTTGCCAGTGTCCAGCTTACCAGTCACCCTGCACTTTCTGCGGCTGGCGTTATCTGCTGTAACTCAAACAGAATGACACTAGAGTTTGACCGATATGAGATTTTATAGGCTGATAGCAAGACTGTAGTCATACAGAGAAAATATTTTGTGTTGTTCTTTACAAGGAAATGACTTAGAATTCAATGTTGCACAAATAGTTGTGTTCATGGAGGAGTAAAGATACATCTACAAGACCAATTCGACTATTGTCCTACATACACATGGGTTTATGCTTGAAACAAACTAGTATACCAGGCCAATCGTTGCCCACTTCACACAGCGACTGTCTTACTAAAAACTATTGTACTACATCAGCTTTGTTGGATTATACCTTTTAACTCAAGCTTTTGTGCTTTTAAGATTAAGATTTACATCATTCAACATCTGTGTAAATTCTGTAAAGCACACTGGGCACACTGAATTAAAAGCATTAAAACACTATTTATATGCATTTCTGCAAATTTGATTTTATTGATTTGGCATCAGTGTTATTTTTTCTCTGCCTGAGTGTTTTTGGATTGTTTTTGGAAATGCACAAGCTGCTGCAAAATGGTACACATGAAATATCTCATTAAACATGGACCTTTTTACACAACTGCCCAAACATGTGACTCTTGTCTTTCATGTTCCTGTGACAACTGAAAGAGTGTGATCCGTACTGGTGTGACCCCTGTATTCCCCACAACCCCCTAATTATAAATTCTAATTTTACACTCTGAGGCGTGGTCCTGTCAGACTGCATGCAACAAATTAGAGGATAGATGCCTGTCAATTCATCATGGCAGAAATGGCCTGATGACTCCCTCACTGTCCCTCACTAGCTCCTTTTTCCTACAACCTAAAATATCTCTCTGTTTTGAAAAACAAGTCAAGAGGATAATAGGGGTTAACTGAATAATCCATTCAAAGCATGAAAATTTACACTGAAGAGAACACATAAAATGACAAGAAAAACAAGTGTCAAAATGGAAACTGTAAACGATTTTTGCTATAGAAAAGCTGATCGAATGTAACATTATTTAAGATATTTCCTACCCTAGGTGAAGAATACAATACAATTTAAAACATACTTTACCCTTTGAAGCAGCATGTGAACAGTGATGATGACGTCTCAGATGACAGTCATGCTCTGCAAATGAAATTTAAATTGGATGTGTGGGTTTGGAACACCTGAGTGAAATTATCTCTAATGAGCATCATGGCCCTGAGCAGCAGACTAATGAGGCAATTAAACTGTTAAAAGTCCCACTTAAGTAATATGTAGATATGACTTGTAACGGCATGTGTCTGTTTTCACCACATGCATGACGGTGAGTGGAAACTGTGGCATGCTGCTATTATGTAACAAAAACATTATCTTATAAAGTGGTGTGATGTACAAAACATCACATTATCAAAGGGAGTATGAATACAGAAAATGCATTCACAATGTATTTGTAGCTTATGAGGATGATACAGAGGGACATGTGGAATCGTGCTGGTTTTTAAAGATATAGCTCAAAACAAACTATCAAAAGACCATCAATTGAAAGATCCTTTTGATGATATTACTATAACTGTAACTATATAATGGCTTTTTACAGAGCACTTGCCTCATCTGAAACCCATCCACTTCTATCCACTTCACTGCTGTGATTGTGAGTATAAAACAGGTCATGCTACAATATACACTTCAAAACTCAAGCAGGGAAAATAAGCACCGTATTGGCACTTAATTGTAGACAATTTTTGTTTTAGGAGAGTTTGTGGTTAAGGGACTGTGGTGAGAATCCCACCCAGGTGTGCACCTACTGTATGGCTGGGGCATCGAGACGTAGAGGGGAATATTGGGAGGTAAGGCTGGGAATATCCAATAACCAGTGGTGGAAGAAGTATTCAGATCCTTTACTTATGTAAAAGTATCAATACAACAATGTAAAACTACTCTATTACAAGTAAATGTTCTGCATCCAGAATTTTACTTAAGTAAAAGTACAAAGTAAGTATCAAAAGTACTCATTTTGCAGTGTCACATTATTCTATATTACATTATTCGATTATTAATATCAGTGCATCAATACGTAATTAGCATTTTACTGTTGTAGTTGGTTGAGGTGGAGCTAATTTTAACCATATACAGTTCGGGTGTTTAGTCCAGTGGTTCCCAATCTAGGGGTCTTGCCTCCTCCAAAGGGTCACATAATAAATACAATGATTAATCAGGTAGTAAAGAAGAACAAACAAAGTTCTTCTACACAAATTTGTATCACATTTTTCTTTTTACTTTTCTCTAATCTTTGCTTTTTTGTGAAATACTGGATAATTTTGAATAACAACTGAAATGTGACAAACTAGACGCTGCTTGTGGGGTCACAAGCCAAAAAGGTTGGGAATAACTGGTGTAATCTTTGAAAATGCATTGTATTTTATAAGCTTATCATATGTTTCTTTAAGTAAATTCTTAATTGGAAAAGTAATGACTAACTGTAGCTGTCAAATAAATGTAGTGGAGTAAAAAGGTAGCAGGAAATTAGTAAAGTATTAGTACCTCTGATGCTGTTTTTCTGCCTTGTGTGAGTTTTAGGAGATGCAACTAAATAATCACACAGGAGGAACTTCTGGCTCATGCATTTTTCAACTGGGCTGGCCTGGCGGCTTGCTGCAGATGAGGACCAACCATGGTCAGGGGAGACATACCAAAGCCCTGAGCTCAGCCCAAGTGCAGCAGTCTTACAGTATGTCAGCAGTGTTATTTTTACAGGGTCATATTAGAAAACCAAACGGATCTGCATCTGCCCCACAAGGGCATTCCTCTATTGCTGACCCTGAGCAAACCCACAACCTCTTGTCCTCCTGCTCTTGCATCAGCTTGTTACAAGCCCCTGATTTCCAAAGTAGTATTTACCCCTGTCGTGGCTCACCAGGCATTTCACTTGTAATGATAAATACTCCCATGAATTAAACAGCAAGGAGCCAAGTAAGTCAGAACACAGACATTTAACCAGTAAATCCTGTCTGCCTTCTGTGTTTGCCTAGTTAAACACGTATGTGGGTGAGTGGATCAGTTGGGCCTTGGGCTGAAACCTTCACAGGAATCGGGGTCATTAGCCATCAGACTGATAAACAAGCCTGTGACATAATGTGGAAACACTGATCCCATTCATAGGTCTAATCACCCGCAAAACATTCTGCATGCTGTGCAAATCTCACACATATAAAACAAATTCCTTGCGGTTGGTGGGAGGATAGTGAGCTGCCATGGGGGGAAAATGGCTGTTTAGTGGAATATCACTCTCTGTCCTACTGGCTTCTTCTCACATGCACAAAGAGTTGGGAGTCTGGGTGAGATTAGGGGACTGGTGCCGTTGCGGCTTTGTCTTTGTCTACCCTCTACCCAAAATATCATGTCAGGAAGTGGATAGTCTTTTTTCCCCAGAGTGATGACCCTCTCATCTTCCAAGTTCCTATAGCACTTTTTTTCCTCTGAAAATGGAGAGAAAAAAACTGCACAAACGCCCTTCATATGTGTATATCTCTATTCTTTGCATTAGAGCTAAAATCTTAGTCTGTTAGTTCTACCTGTAGGATACAAACAACAAAAATGTTTGAGTTCAAGTGAGTTGGTTGCAGTTCATTCCCTGTGTGAGTGTGTGTGAGTGTTTTAAGAAAGAGTTTCTGTGTAATCTCTTTTAGGTCTATTGGTCTCGACATAAATCAAAACAGGGGTCTGGAACCCCAACGGAAACATGCAATAAATGTCCATGTTGGAAAAACATAAACTTGTTACCAATTAGTGTTAACTGTACGCTCTGGCAAATGCAGGCCCTTATTATAATGACCAAAATAATTTGGTGTATGAACAGTGCAGCCAAACATATGAAGTCAGCAGCGCTGTCATGACGCTCATTTGTTCTAAGTGGATCCTGGGCCAAGCCTGGCTTGAAAATGGCAGATACCAATTGCATTTGTCTTCTACTTGGATAAATAAAATTAGACCAATTTCCCTTTGCCAGTAAGTCCTATAATGCAACGTTTGTGGTCTTGATTATTTAAAGTCAGATGAAATATTACAGGGCTTTGAACTTAATTTTTGAACTTAAATGACATGAGGTTATTAGATAAGAAACATTATTAAGGAAACTGGGTGATTAAGTTGTTCAAATGTTATTGTATGTCCATCCATTTACTTAACTAGAAGCATAGAAGTATTATCAGCAAAGATATACTTAAAGTATCATTATGCAGCAGAACAGCCCCTGTGAATGTAATACAGTTATATATAACAGTAATGGATAAATATGACTAATGCATAAACTTGTGAGATGCATTTTAATGCTGTAGCTGGTGAAGATGGAACACATTTTAACTATTTTATACACTGTGGAGTAATTAAATCTGTAACAATGGTTCATATTCTATAAACTGATCACATGTTTTATTTGTCAAATCTTAATCTGCAAAGTAACTTGTAACCACAGCAGTCACACAGAAAAAGTAGTGGAGTAAAAAAGTACAGCTTTTCCCTGTGAAATGTCTAGTGTGAGTACAAAGTAGCATCAAATGTAAGAAGTACGAAGTTCATCACAGGACAAAGTACTGTGTAAGTACAAATATGTTAATATTGTATGTAAGCACAGTACTTGAGTATTACACAACTGCAACATACTTCTACTATGATTCCACAAAGGCTCATTCAGCAGGAAACGTGCAACAGGGTGCTGCTCCCGTCACCTAACGCTTTTAAAATGTGTGCAACAGCACCACCTACTGTTCGTTACGCGCTTCTACAACACGTAGCATGAAATTCACAGCTCTTTATAATGTCGAGAAAACACGTTATTTTGTTTCAGTTTCTTGTCAAATAACAAAGGGTAATTAAAGGATTTTTTTTTAACGTTGGGAAACTGTCTACCGCGCTCATGATTCATAACTCCTGCGATGTTTTCAGTGTGAGTTGAGCGGCGAATGTGCGTAAAGGAAATACAAAACAACACGCTCCGAAACGGGCAGGAACCCACGTGTTCAGCTACCGGGGAAGCGCTAGACCTGAAGCAACAAGGAGAGGTTTCAGTGTCTGTACAGCTTATACCTGCTTTGACGAAACTATTTTGCTGTATTACGCTCGGGGACATTTTTCAGTATGTCTTCGTTCAGGAAAGCGTTGAAATCCCGACAGAAAAACCACCATGAAAGGTCTCAGGTGAGCGCTGCAGTGTTTTTGCTGGCTACCTTGTTAGCGTGCTAGCCTGTACAGTGGCACTTTTGAGATGCCTACATATTGTCACCAAGATAAGAATTGAGATTTTATGTTCCCGTGGCACACGCAGTAATAAACGCGTATATTGAATGTGTATGTCTTGTCTTAATCGTATCATTTTGTTCAACCAGCCTGGCTTCAGGAAACAGTTGGGATTGCTGGAGAAGAAGAAAGACTACAAACTCCGTGCAGAGTGAGTAGAATCGAGTTTAAGAGACAGGTTTTACCGTTAAACGTGGTGGATGTGAGCTTACTTTGCCATTTCTTTTTTGTTATATAGTGATTACCACAAGAAACAAAACACTCTTGCTGCTCTGCGAAAGAAAGCTCTGGAGAAGAACCCAGATGAGTTTTACTTTAACATGATCAGCTCTCAGCTGAAGGTAAGTTTATCTTCATCTTCATCAACAATACCAGCATCTTGATCCAAATATCAACTGAATGGAGAAAATGCAGTTGCTTACCCTACGTAAATCCTGTCGTCTGATCTCTGTGTAAGCATTTAATATGTTTGGCTTATTTTATGGCATGTTGACAGGATGGAGTTCACGTACCGAAAAAAGCCAAGGAGGAGGTGGAGGTGACGGAGGAGCAGAAGAAAGTGATGAGGACGCAGGATATCAAATATGTGGAGATGAAAAGGGTTGCAGAGGCTAAGGTAAGTTTATTTATTCTTTATTCTAAGATCATGCATTGAGAACCTCTTGTGCCTGACTGACTTAATTTTTTACGTTTACAATAAAAGAAAACAACAGAAATGGTCTTGGTCATGCACTCTACAAAACATTTATGTTACTAAAAAGATTATTGGTGCAAAATTTAGTTCCTTTTTGAACTCTGGTCAGAACCAGAACTCGTGCCTATTCAAATGGCATTGAGTTTACAAGTAAATCATATAATAATCTTCAGTAATTTAATCTAAAAACCTTAAATATTGTTTTCTCTACTGAAACATAATTCTGAATAACCACATTGTCTATTTGGCTGTGGTTACTTTGCAGGATAATGTGCTTGACGGTGTACTCAATTTACACATTGTCATCACACCAAAAATATACTATTCACAACAACAATCTGGATATCATCAACATTGTCAGATGCACTTGCATGTAGATTATCCACAATAATATAGTAAAAGTCATCCTCCCATGGGAAAGCACAGTATTTGCTAAAAATCAGAGAGTACAAGTTTTACATGAGGTTATTTTATTTATATATATATATATATATATATATATATATATATATATATATATATATATTAGTGGCATTTCATAAGAGGCACCAGAGGCTGGAGATTTTACTGGAACTGTTGCACACAGTCTGTGTTGGAGGGAGCTGAAATTACAGATGTGTTCTGGCCATTGCCTAACCTCCCACTGTAAAATGAATCCTCCCCAAATAGGGCTTCTGTTGTTGCCCCCCTGTAATATGTTTGTGTGTTTATCGTTTGCTTTCAGAAAATTGAGAGGATGAAAGGAGAGCTCCATCTTCTGGATGCAGAAAGCAAACAAAAAAACAACCATACATTTTTTGTGGATTCCAAGAAAGAAGGTAAATATAAATGGACAGTAGATAATTGTGTTAATTGACATGAACAGACATTTGTGGGCTGAGAAGCTGAAAAGTTTTAATGAAAGATTTACTGTGTCTCCTCAGTGCAGTCATTCAACCTGGCAAACCACCTTAACACAGCTCCTGAGCTGGTGGACAGAGTGTACAACAGACCAACTCTGCAAACTTTGGAGACTAAGAGCATCCAGGGAGCTGTAGAGCCTCACTCTATCAAGGTCTGTGTTTGTAATGCATGTAGATCAGCCTCATTTGTTGTGTGACCACCCTGAGCCCCGGGAATCTGTACTGACATAAATCTGAATTGAAAAGTCTAAATTTAAAAAAGAGCTTCATTCATATTGTGGTGACTTAAAGGCTCAGTTTAAGCTACATTTCAACCCAGTGATGGTTCATGTTTTCTCCACACTCTTAACTGTAGAAGTTGGCCAGGCAGAGGAAGCACCAGTATAAGATCCTTTCACAGAGGATTGACAGAGAAAAGAAACTGTTTGTAATCAGCCAGAAGATTCAGACCCGCAAGGACCTACAGGTGAGGAGAAGGAGGTCCTTAATCACAATAAGCATTTTTGTTTCACTTTCACATGAATGTCAAATCAATATTACGTTCTTTTTTTACTCTGTGCACCAGGATAAGAACAAGAAAGTGAAGGTAAAAAAGGAGACACCCAATGCTGCAGCCATCTACAAGTTTGAGGCCAAGAGGAAACGCTGAGAGGGGAGTAATCATACATGCCGAGAAGAAATCACCAACTCTACCAGTGAGATACTTGTGAAATAATGGACTTCAGATCAGACCACAGACCATAGACCACAGACATGGGATAATTTTCTTTCTGCTCAAATATTGTTGCAGCTATGCTGTTTTGTACATATTTATCTAAGACTTTTAGTTTCTTTCGAATAAATAACAAAAAACACAAATTTATGTGATTTCTTGACTTTCATTTAAAGTTTTTTAATGGGTTTATTGCCAATGAAGAGACTTAAATAGTAGTAAGAGACAACAGCATGATTAGTGAAAAAGGCCTCAGGCCTAATTTTGAGGATGTTGTATGTCCTCCAGTCAGCTGAGCCGTCTGAATTGTGGCAGTAGATTGTATTTTGTTCTTGTACCAGTAGGTGGCATTATTGTTCTTTATCCCACTGTTTGGGGAAAAAAATTAGTTGGTGGCTGAAGACACTGGATAGAAAGTAGACTAAGCTGGAAGTTACTGGTATGACCTGACATTTAGACTTCAGAGTTTAATTGTGGTTGTGATGTTTTCTGTAAGATTTCACTGATGTGTTCTGTCTTTGTGTGTGTCGTGAAACAGCTCTCTAGTAGGTTGTGAACTTAGGAGCTGAGTCCTTCATTCACATTTCATAATATATAATAGACCGTGATGTTCCATTTGAAAGGCTTCTCCAAAAGAAAAAAAAATGGCTAAGAAATACATTCTTCTTTTGCCAGAATTTGAAGGACACAACTTTGGCATCCCCCTGTATCCCACAGCTCATTGCAAGTGTGTCGGTTGCATTCATCCAAGGTGTAAATAAGTGAAGCCAGGCATAAACTCCACTGTTTGTTAGCAGCCATGATATGTTGTTAATCACAGGGTGTTTGCACTGTACAATGTTTGCCAGGCGTCCATCTTTTGTTGAAGTAACTTATCCTGTAAACTCGGATATCATTTAACTTACCATATTTACCAGTTTGTTGGTCATTTCCTGGTGATAAACTTGGAAATTTCTCATTTAGTATTTGACGAGGAGCCCACAAATACGCTATTAGTTTTGGTGTCTGTGAGGCTGGAGCTTCAGCTCAAGTCTTCAGATGCCTCTGATGGACACACCTTTGTTGTGGCCCTTGAGTTGGGATGCGGCATATACTTCCAACAGACCCATTTCACATGTCACAGCAGGGTAGACACAGCTGCAGCTAACAAAATTAAGTATGATTTAGGTGTCAGCGAGCATTGATGATGATAATAATAATACTATTGTCAATGCTTGCTCATTAGCTTACTTCAATCAAAATTACCCATTATTAATTTTATTAGCTGCAGCTGTGCTTATGCAAAAATACCTGTTAAAAGGCTCCCTTGAGAGACAAATGTAACTATTGTCACAGCTACATCAGTTTCTACAGTTTGTTCTCATTCAGTGAGTTATCTTGTCGGTGTGATGTTCTATTCAGGTTTTCCAATAAGCTGTGACAGTGAACCAGCATGCACAATACCAGGACCCAGAAACTAGCAGCTAAATGGAATTCAGCCATCGTTCATTTTATTAATTACACCTGTGCTTTTCCAACTGCCACATATCAAAATCTTCTATGAAAGGCCTATGAGGGCTGTCACTTCCCATGTCTTCCTCACATCTTTCTGCTTTCACATCAGCTCGCACAGGTGTATGGTCTTTTGCTAATTAGACTTCTCAGGAAAGTGTGTGTGCGTGCCTGAGTGCCATGGCGGAGCAGGGATTAACTCAGATGCCTCATTGTAAGAAGATCCCTGGTTTAACTGCCACTAAGGCCAACTCCTTAGTGGCAGATCCTCCTGCCATGAGTCCTTGCCAAGTCCCTGTCCTGAAAATTAAAGTTGGTTGAGTCAAGACTTCTAGGCACTCTATGTGGCCATGTATGTGCACGTAGTGAGTACTAACAAACTGTGTGGTTCCTCCAGTCTATAGTGTGAAATAGACTGAAGACCTGCGCCCAGCAGCAGATCACAGTGACCCAGGTTTGATTGATCACTGTGGTGGCAGCAGCTTCATAAACAGGGCCCATCCATCAGCCTCTCCTGGGAGCCACTGGAGGGGAAGAGGGGAGAGAGGGAGCCAGGAAGAAATGTCACCAGGCGCAGTGAGAGGTGGAGGGGCAGGAGGAGAGCGACCAGAGGCCTTGGCCCAAACACTGCTGACCAGAGCAAGGGTGAGCCAACACCTCAGGATGAGCCAAAACAGGGAAAGAGTGATGGTAGGTGTCCACTTGGACTGGTTGCTCACATTTAAAACTCAGTACAGAGCTAACAGTTTCATGATTAGAGTAGAAATGTTGATGATTTTAAATCTACAAATATGTATGAAACTATGTGTATACACATGTAGTGAACATATACAGTATATGCATGCATGTGTGGATTTCACTGTACAACACACATGCACGCACAAGACCCGGCAAGGTCGTTCAGTGGCATTTCAGTGTTGACCATTCATGTACCCAGTAAAAGAGTGATTGACGTCCTCGGCCAACTCTCCTTGCCTCCTTCCGTACGCCTTCCTCCAACCCTCCCTGCCCTCTGCTACTGCGTCACACTGCTGGGAGAGCGTGCATGTATTGGGACCCTCAGGCCCAGCGTCCATAAGCGGAGGGGGTGGAGGTCGTTGAGGAGAGCCCAGGGGTCAAAACACTATGTGCGCAGTTCCGGGACCCCTATCTGACTGTTCAACCCAAGCACAGACAAGCCACTGTTCCTCCTCAAGCTCTCCTTTCATTCCCCCCAGTAACGGGACTCTTACGCCGGGGTGCAGTGGCAGGGCTCAGGGTTGGGCAGTGGGCGACCTTCTGATTTTAAAGATATAGACAAGCATTTCTCTATTGTCAAAAGCCTCGTAATTCATTTGACGACTCGCACAGGCCATCCTGCCCCCCCCCCCAAAACGCCATCTCTAAAGTTAATGACCCTGGAGGTTTGCTAACGAATTTTTTGAATGGGGGGAGTTAGAAGTGGAGTGCTATGTGGAAGTCACACAGCTGCAGGGTATGACATTGACCCCAATATATAGTAACTGTTTGAGAGTAAAAGTGTAGCCTGGTTAAGAAGGGATACAGTACAATGGATCTTTGTTCTACAAGTTTAGTTGTAAAACATATTATAGAAAAAACCTACTCTTTTTAAATAAGGGGAACAGTTTGTGTTCAGTTTCTTTGATTCCAATGTATATTTAATACTGCAATATACTGTACATTTTAAATAAACTTGCATTGTTCCAGTCTGTTATAGCAAAGGTAAACCTTGAGATACCGGTGCAGTTTTTATTTGACACCAATATTTTGTTTCTTTTATCTGGGGGAAATGATCATTTTTATTATAAGGGTCAGTTCACCCAAATTACAAAAAACATATTTTTAAGTGTTTTTGACCCATAGATTTTTGGGTTATATAAATGTATTTTGTGCTGTTTGCAGTATTGAAAAGTGTCATTAAAAAAAAGTAACTCTAATTTCTAGAGACAATGTGCAAGTTACTAGATAATCTACAGACCTCATTGTGAACACTTTTCTTTCTACTGAAGAAATATCCCCATGAAAACTGTGCATTATCCAGAGTGACAGGGGCACTGTTTCTGGAAAGTGATGTAGCTGTTAAATTTTTAAAATGTAATATTTCAGTGCTTACCTCAATTGTACTGGGGTGGCAGCAGGAATCTCAGAAAATCTGAGCAAATAAAAACATTTGTAATTGTGGTGAACCAACCCTTTAACTTATTTTAAGCAGTTGCAGATGATGTTGTGGTCACATTTTCTTTATTATTAGATGATACAGAATACAAATGAGTCACAAACCCTTATCACCTCCCCACATGGTTTTTAACATGGCACTTGATCCTTGCGAACCACAAGTGCTGCACCTCCACCCACCTTATTAACCAACACAGTTCTGCCCTGCTCCAAAGCTGCGTACAGAGCCGAGGTTAAGGATGGTTAAGGACAATACTAATCGATCCCCCAATTACGGAGAGCTGGAGAGCGAGAGGTGGGGAGAAGAGAGAGGTAGCCTGGGGTTTGAGTGTTGGGAGGGTGTCTCAGAATGTGAGGGGTGGGGGATGAGAGGTAGTCTTTATCTTCGGATCCCTCTCTCCTTTAACTTGAAGCTGGGTGTCATGGGGCTTTTGAAGTAGTGGATAGAGAGGAGGGACAGAAAAGGGGGAGGAGAGGGGGGTTCGGCTGCCGTGCAAGCAGGGTCTCTCTCCATGCCAGGGGGAAGACGTCTGAAGGAAAATCTTTACAGCCTTGACAGTGCCCCTGACGTGTGCGTGTTTTTGTGTATTTGTGTGTGAGTATTTGGATATGTGTGTATCTTAGCATGTTTGTGTGTGTGTGCATGTGTGCCTGAGTTGAATGTCTGGCTCATGCAATGAGGTGGGGATCACAGAGCCCCCTTTTTAAATTGCCGCTAATGAGCCCTGGCTGGCGAGAGGTACTCGAATTGATTAAATTTGCATGGGAGCCTAAATCATGACGGGGGCCTCATACTTGTGCCCCCCACCTCTAGGTGCACACACACACACACAGCACCCCTGGTCCCCCACCCCACCTCCACATAAGACCTACAGGGGGTATCTCTCTGCAGGAAAGAGGGACAGGATAGAACAGGGGGAGGGTGTGTACGTGTGTGTGGTGTTGAACGGGGCGTGGAGGGCACCCATCTGCCCCGGTATTACTGTCAGTCCATCATTCAGGGGAATGCCAGGCGCGCGCCTCGGGGACGTGTTCATTACGCTTTAACTACCGGATCTGTCCTTGTCTCGCAGCCTCAACGTGTCATTGTCTGCCTGAGATTGCGTGTGTGTGTGTATATTTATGCACGTGTCTGCTTGCATCACAATTGAACGCACCCAGTTCTTGTGTATGGGTGGTGGGGGGTATTATTTGAAATTGATAAATATTCTGGCAATACACACATTGGACACTGTACTTGGATTTGATACTGTAGGTGTGTAAGTTTTTGAAAACTACTCATTATATTAGTTTCCTCTTCTGTTAAGCTCATATTCCCTCCATTATAATATTTTCAGTATCTTAATCTCTACATCTCTCTTTCACACAAACACACTCTGCTCTTGCACTTTTTTGTCTCTCAGATTTGTTAGTGTTGCTTCACTAATGGTTACCTCTTTAATGGCAACTACGTGACGATGCGTGATGAGAGCTACTTTTTGTGTACACGTGCGCCTCATATCTGCTTAGCAGTGAGGTGTTAGAAAAAGTGTGTGTGTATGTGTGTGCGCGCGCGCTGGTGGGGGACAGTGCTTGTGCGTGGTTAGCCTGGGTGATTGCAGTAATCAGATGGGGGTGTTAATCAGAGTTTGTTCGTCAGTGGCCTGATGAGGGGCGATGAGGGCCGCTGATTGTAATGCGATGCTTCAGTCGGTCTCTCTGACGACTACAGAGACAAACCGCCAAGAGAATCATTATCATACCGTGCACTCCCCCCCAACACACACACACACTTTTGAAACACCACGACAGACTGCGAAAGTGTAAACAAACAAGCAAAACACCACACATCTATATGCACTGAAGTATGTCACTGGGAAGATGCAGAATTATTATTATACACAATGTTTTCATTCCAGTGGACACAATGAAGCCCTGTGACATGTTGGGTTATATATCACTATGTAGGTGTCAGTGCCACCCCTATTGAATAACAAGAGCAGGGGGAAGGGATGTGTTGGGGTTAGAGGGGAGAAAAGACGTAGTTGAGAGAAAGGTTGGGGGTGGGGAGGTAAATGTGACCCCATGGTTTATAGTCCTGTCTTGTCACAGACAGGCTTGCATCAGATCTTTTTTCCCCTTTCTTTTCTTTTCTTTTTTTTTTTGCAAGGTGGGGGTGGGTGGGGGGCAATCGCTGATGCTATTATGGCTGCCTCATCAGCCAAGTCCCTACAAGGGCTGATACAAATTAATTAACCTAATTAGGGGCTGCGATTGCGGGTGTGATTATAGGGGCTGGAAGGGGAGGGAGGGAGGGAGGAAGGAAGGGATGGAGGGATGAGGCAGAGAGGGATGGTTCGTGGAGGTGGGGGTGCGCTGGCAGCCAGGGCCCAGGCGATGATGAGCCGGGAGGTGTGGGAGAGGAGCCAAGATGCTCTGCATGGCTAATGAGGAAAGCTAGCTAGCTTCAGCCTTCCCTCCCCTTTCTC
The DNA here is from genome assembly GCA_005408345.1 of Macquaria australasica. Taxonomy (NCBI): domain Eukaryota; kingdom Metazoa; phylum Chordata; class Actinopteri; order Centrarchiformes; family Percichthyidae; genus Macquaria; species Macquaria australasica. The sequence goes on along the minus strand of SEMN01000038.1, from coordinate 408,400 downwards.
TTTTCAATTATCCGTCTTCTATTTACTTCTGTTTTGTCCTTTTTTTCCCTTCTGGTTTTTATATTTCACTTCTGTTATGCTTCAATTTCCTCTTCCCCTGCTTAAGTGTGATTTTATATTACTGTGTTCTTTACTCTTTCAACGTCTGATGTATTTCCTGTGAATTACATCCGTTTTTATCATACTTTTCCCTGTTTTGTCCTGATTGTTTGATGACTGACTAGTTTACAACCACTAACTAATGCACCTGTTGCAGTGCACAGGTAAACTGAATGTATTCTGTTGTCTTTTCCAAGTAGAGGGTCAAAGCCATTGGCCAATCTGATCCAACTAGTGGACCTTCATCTAGGAGTTACCATTGATATTCAAGAACATTTTTGACCCTTTCCAAAAGTGAAGTAGGATTCCAGATTCCTCCACAAAGCTGTAGTCTGCCTTTTGTTGATGTTCTGTAGTATCACGCTGCATAGGGTGCAGTGCAGCACTGCCTATTGTTCACTTTAACTGTACTCCACACAAGGAACAGAAATACCCTCTGGGAACACACATAGTGTCACACACACATACAAGCTCACACAATTTCTCTTCCTTTCGTATGCACAACCAATCGCAGCTCAACACACAGATGCACACACAGTACACTCAAATTCTCCCTCTCCCTGCCTCCCTCTCTTACACAGTCACACAGGCACACTCCAGAGGAGCAATATTTAAATCTCCTTCTATTTGTATTGGAAACAGAACAAAGATATTCTTCAGACCGAAGCAAAATGTGTTTTCTTGCCGGCATCAGCAATTCTAATGTTTCTAATGAGTTGGAGGAGAAGACGAGCAACTGGAAGCGGTTAGGTATCAGTAAATAAAAAAAGAAAAAAAAGAGACGAAAAGAAACACCGGCAAAGTTCCTCAGAAGTGCAGTTTGGGGCCTTCTATCTTCCTGAAAGTGCAGGAACCCGTGCCAGTATTGTCCACTGATTGCAATGTCACCTTTGAATATTGTCGTTGTATCTGTGCCATACTAAGCATGCAGTGGATTGTGGCATTTGATTTTCAAAGATTGTGCCTTTAGCTGCCTCTCTCTCTCTCTATCTCTCCTTTCTCTTCTTCTTGCTCACCCTCCCTCTCACGTTCTGTTTCTGCCTCAGTATCAGTTGCAGGGATGTGATTAGGAAGCCACTACTAGACAGTGATAGGGAGGTGTTCATATCACCGCTCTAATCTGGAGCCCCAGGAAAAAAAAGGCCCCTTCTGTTTTCCTCTCCCAAGGATTCTACATTGTAAATGGCTGCAAGGCTCCTCTTCATATATGCAAAAATACAAGACGGCTTTTTCTTTTATCAAGCATAAAGGTTAAAAATAAAGAAAAGGGTAAAATGGAGCATGTGCTCTAATCAATATTTTTATTGTTACCAATGGATGAAATGAATTTGAAAGGGGAAACTCATAGTGATGAACCCACAGTGAATTTTCATCCGACTCTGCAGTTCCTCTCAGCGCTATGGAGGGTTTTAGCGTCTTTCAGCTTATTGTTTTGTACGTCACCTGCCCAGCACCAAAGTTAGCAACTAGCTGGTGGACATAATGAAACATTTAGCTGGTAAAGAGCCAGATATTTCCCTCAACAGTTGATGGAGCAAAAGGAGCATGGATATTGGACTTCCGTTCATCAAGTCGCCCTCAGTGTTACTCAAAATAAATGCCAATGTTGCTGGACAATGCTGCTGGATGTGTAAATAGGCAACTATTTGCTAATTAAACAAAAGCTAGATAGTTAAACATCTGTATCTGAACTAAGTTTTATTTCTAAAGTAAAATAAATGTTTCACAGCAAATATATATGATGGATGTCAGGTATGATTGGTCACTGTGCCACAATATTCCGACCCTTGAGGTTTAACTTTGCCCTCTTCTCTGCCTGGACATCCCCCATCATGTTCCTCGCGAGGGATTGGCCGCTTCCCCATCTAGGGCACCACACTCAAATTTACCATTCAATATTCTGCAACATTTTCATCAAAATCTTTTTATGCATTGCTTTTTCTCTTGCTATTCCATGTAGAACATTAGTGATACAAGTGATACCGGTTTTATGAGCTTTTACACTCCCTGTTCTAAACACCTAGGTGTCAATTACATCTTTCAAGGGAAAAATCCTCTGGCACACAGGAAGTGAAATGTTCCAGCAACAGTAAAAATACTTTGTTTGTTTGGAATTAATACAAGAATAATTAGCATGAATCGCTACAGCCAATTGACTGAACATAAGAAATTCCCCTTTCACACACTGTTATGATGTTTTGTTTTGTCTTAATGAGGTGTTACCAGTGTTGCTTTAGTTAAACTCTTTGTACATACTGTATGTTTCATTAGGTCATTTAAATTTCTGAAATTGATGAGAACCAGTGTGAAGCATTTCTATTCCATATGCATCAAACACGGAGAGAGGCGTCACAGGATGGGTGATGCTCAGGTTGAGGAAGTGTATGTGTGTGTGTATGTGTGTATATGTGTGTTGAGGGAGAGGGGCCCGAGCGATTACTCAGGCCTTTGAGAAGTCCCTGTTTCTTGGCTCCAGTACTCTCGCCTCACTGATAAGCATGAGCCCTGTCAGAGGGAAGGTAAATACGCATTTAAGGATTCCTCTCTCATTTTGTAGTCACCCTTACGCTTTAATTAAAGCCAGAGAGAGAGAATGAGAGAGAGCGATAGCCCTGCAACGAGCTGATGCTATCAGGGGGCCAGGCAGGTAGAACCACTGGGAGATGTGGGGCCGATATCTGGCCTGTATGTATGTGTGTGAAAGAGAGAACAATACACTACATGTTTAAGTATGTATGTATGTGCACCTGCATGCACAACCCGGTCAAAATGTTTGTTTGTGTGTGTGTGTATGTGCGAGGCACTTCACGTTGCTCTCCCAGCTAAACAGCTGTAGCGAGGCTGCTATCAGATATTTATAAGCGGCTCATGAATATGGATGGGCGGCAAGATGGGACTGATGTTTGTCCTCTAAGAGGGGATGAAAGGAGAATGTGCTCCCTTCCCTGAGAGACCCAGTCAGGGCCGCTTATAGAGCAGGGGATGGGAGCTCTGGGTTGGGAGTAAGACGGGGATTGGGGTGGGTGCTGGTGGTTCAGGAGGACAGATGGTAAAATTTAATGAAATGTGATTTGGATACTCAAAGCAAAGCATTTCCCTTATGGATTTCTAAATTAAAAACTTGTAGTGAAGTATTAACCCTCTCGTCAGTATGAATGTGGGTTCTTGCTACCTCCTTCCCATATTCTCCGTTCAAGATTTTCACTGCTTTTTGAATGCTATTTGCATTCTTAATCATGAAATAAGATTGTCCCAATATAAAAAAAAGGACCAGAAATTAACAGTGTTGTTGATCAGTACTAATTACTTATTAATTACACATCTGAGATGTTTGGCTTTTAAAAATCCTTTTTTGCAAGTACTGTACTTTTGAGTGTGTGAGACTAGAGGATCAGAGTCCTGGGTGTACAGTTTCTACATTTACATTACATAAAGTCCATTTATGTAAGGTTAGGTAATGAGGATCAAACGTGCCTTCCCCAGTTTCCAACCACAATCATGTCCTGCTGGCCAAATGGAAATTAAGTATATTTTTCAGCCGTATATTTTTTCTTTGTCATTGTCACGTGAATAACGTATGTCCTTGTCCATAGCGGTCACTCTGATTCCCAGCAGCAAACATTTGGTCAGGGACATGCATAACTGACCTAAGTGTCCACAGTAGAGGTCACCACATTGAGAGACGGGATCAGAGGATGGCAAGCATGGGGGCAAGCGGCAGCGCTGTACTACAATGTACCTTTCAATGCTAATCACTGAGTCATCTATCAGAGCTAATACATGGGCGCTAAGCAACCTGTACATGCATTAGACCTCCCCAATTACCATAATGGGTTGGTTTTTAATATGGCTAATAGGCTGGCATGACCTTGCCCATTCACTCAGCAGGTACAAGCACCCAGCCGATGTGAAATGGACATATTTAGAGACTAAATGACCATTAGGGACTTTTAGCTGTTATGGGGTCCATAGTTATGCATCTGAAAAAGGAAGGACAGAGAGGTGGATGGATGGATGGATAGATGACAAACAGGAACATTTGTGGGCAAAAGACAATAAAATGAGAGAGGAAAAAAAGCTGAAATGGTGATGTATGCAGAAGAGAATGGATATTATTGTTGGTTTTGCTCTTTGGGAGTACAAAACACAAAATGGCTATTTTATGGGGCAACATTTTGACCAAGCAGCCTTCTTCATATCTGAATGTGCTGGTGTAGGAGTGCCCTGTGGGCACCGCTGGGAAGTACGTCAGTATGGGTGCAATGTGGTACCGGGAGGGCGGATGGGTAGAGAGGAGGAGAAGGGGCAGAATCTAAAAAATGTGCCTCCGCAAAACCCTGGGGGGTTAACATTTTGGTTTTCTCTGAGCCTTTGTGGTAGTGGACAAATGATCCCAGGAGTTGGACAATAATGTTTTTATGGGACTCTAAATGTTGAGCTCAACAAGGTCATTGTGGGAGTGTAATGGCCAGCACGTGGCTAGGCTTGAACTCCAGCAGCCTCGCAGTTGGTCCGGGGGCCAGAGGGGAGGAGAGGAGGTGGGAGGAGAGCAGGGACTCACCCCTCTGGGTTTCTCCAACAAGCCCGCACTTTGTTCTTATGGGAGACAAGAGCCACTCAGAACATAAAGTACCTAGATGTCCAAACTATGCCTGGCCAGGCCAGACTGGGTTTTGTAAACTGGCCCAGAGAGATAATGTTCCCCTGTAGCTAATCTGCGCCTGGATGCCCACGCCCTGGCATCTAGTGAACAATAACCCCTTCCTGCTTCAAACAAGAATCCTTTTCTTGGTCTCTCTTGGGACATGTCAGACTTTTACTGTCTGTCGCTCCCCTGTGTGTGTGAGTGCGTGGGTCAGAGCTGAGTGATTTATCTGTTTGTTAGTCAGGATAAAGGACTTCACTGTAGTCTGGCTGTCCACTTCACTGTCACTAATAAAAGAAGGAAATGGGAGCTGTGTGTATCTCAGCTGGAACTAAGGTTTAGATACATAATGGTACCAAACTCATGTAAATACTAACAAAGATGGCATATGTGAATGGTTTCAGTAGTGTCTATGTTTTAAGTTTTATCATTAGTGTGTGTGCTTTATTTCGCTAATGTGAATGACATTTTTAGTTATCTATGTATGAGGTTTTCACTACTATGCATGTGTACTTTCTCTAATGTGTTTGACCTATGGGCCAGTGTCATCTCACAAATTTGGTATAGCTGTTGTTAATTCATGCTAATAGTACAGACACTTGTGGACTGATAAATACTCTGAGAAAAGACTGGCAGTAGATGTCATGTGTGTGTATGTGTGTGTGTGTGTGAGCTCTCATTTACATCTAATGTTGACAGTGTACTGTAAAGAAACTTTAGGGCAAACAGAGTAGCAGAAGATTTACTCTTGCTTCTGAAAAATGTGTTTTCAGCACACAGTCAGTTCCCCCTTCTGTCTTTCGTCAATCGAATATCAGTCACGTCATTTCATCTGAAAAATGCTGATATGTGACAAATTCTAAGACATAAACAGCCTTTGAGTCACAAAATGTTTTTGACCAAGCATCGACTTCTTAGAATAGATGTTTAATAGGACAGAGCTCGAGGAGGCAGCCTCATCTTGTCTCACTTTTGTCTCATAGTCCTGATAGTCACATGGTAAATAGGTGGACCTGTGTGTCCCTCTGAGGCCCCAGCTTCATGGTCCCCTGAGTGAAGCTGTATGTCTGCTGTTAAAAAGGGCTGGAGCACCAGGCAGCTAATCAATAGATCAATCATAACATTTCCACTTCAAATCAATTATCCCATGACTTCCTATCCATCTTTGTTCCTTTGTTTCAATAGTTTGTGCTTCACCCTCTAAGAATGATTTGCTTATATATATATATATAGATGCTCAAAAAACAATTTTAAAGGTGCCATGAAAGATTTGCGTCACAATGAAACTGTCAACACAATGAAAATTACAGCTACATTTACAGAGGGGGAATGATTCAAAGCCAAAGAAGAAAGAGTGAGAGTGACAGAGAGAGAGAGAGATAGAGAGAGAGAGAAAGTAATAAAGAGGGCACATTGTTTCCAGTCTGCACGCATGAGCTTGTCTTTTCGACCATGTTGAATTCCAGCCATTCAGATGACTGGAGTGCGTAGGACAGGCCTCCAACGCGTTTCCCCATCACCATCACAACAGTCGCCATTCATGAGGCTCCACTGGCTGTGGGGACATCTGCACCACAACTCTTGTCACCTCAGCCCCCCCCCCTCCTCCTGCTGAAACAAACACACACATCCAAATGCACACGCATACACTGACACACGTAGACGCACACACTAAGCTTCTCCAGTTAAATGCCAACAGAGAGAATCAGAAGGGCATCAGAGATGGCTGTTGTCTGCGTACGCCCATATGTGGGTTTGTATGAATGGGACCCAAGGGTGGGGAGGTCTCTGATACCACAGGGTGCTGGCGGGGGTGGCACATTGCTTGGCCTGCTTGGGTGTGTCACGATGCTTTGAGGGTTGAGCGGGTGACAAACGCAAGGTTTTGGACCAGAACGACCCCTGACATTCCACGCGGGCTTGTTACACCACAGTGACGTGGGTGGGCCAGGTGACCTTTGAGCCTATGGAGCTCATTCATATGTGTCCATTGTGCCATGGCTTCTGTATCAATTTCACACATCTACACAATATGGATCGCAGTGGGTTCCTATACAAAGCTTAGTGTTCAGACTCAATACAAAGCACTCTGGACACAGCCAAAACTAAAAGTTTTTCCGGTGACTTGTGAGTTCTGTATCATTTCACGATATGTACAACAATAAATACAGTCAATCATCACTGATCTGTAATTGTTTTTAGTGTGTAGAGTCACTGAATCATCACTGAAATATGCTTCAGTAAAGGAAAGTATTCTATAAAGTTCCCATTCATGATATTCCCAAGCTGGCTCTTCTGCTGGTATTTCACACCATTGGGTACTGGGCGTCAACACAGGGGTTTGTTGGATAAACATCCAACGCTGAGTAGGAGCGCCAAGCATCACTGTTATTGTTACTGCTTAATGCCATGCACCAGCATTGTTGTTTTGCAGCAATCAACACATACATATGTAATAAAGCTGAGAGGCAGTGGGACAATACAAGCTATTGTAACGCCAAACTCAGATCAGCACAAAGGCCCCCACCAGTCTAGGTCGAAGCTGACACTAGCTTTGCATAACTGTTTTCCAGGACTGGAAATAACTGTTTTCTAGTTGAGAATGCAGACTAATGTGATTGGTCCCTGTTGGGAGTTACCTGGCATTTGTCATGGTTGCTTATTGGTTTAGAGCCATCTGTTGAGCGCGTTGGCATTTTTGTGAATGATGAGGGTTGATGGATGGTGATGAGAGTTCAATGGATGGAAGGACGAGAGGTGACGGGACATTTTGGAGTGACTGCAAAGATGTTGTGGATAGTCTGTATGTGCTTCAGTGTCTTTGTGTGTGTGTGTGTGTGTGTGTGTGTGTGTGTGCGTGCGTGCGTGCGTGCGTGCGTCGAAGGGCAAACGTCGATGACTGTGTCAGGGGTGAATGATAACCGTGGTCTTTTCAGCACTGCGGGGCGGGTCAGACGGATGTGATGGATGGTTAGCAGTCTGGCCCCCTTCTTCACGCCTCTCTCCAGCCCAGTGTCTGGAGATCTGGGCTGGGGCGGATGGCAGTAGGGGCTGGGCTGCTGGGTGGTTGGGGGTGAACGCGTCTGGCCCTCGTTAGACAAAGGTTGTCTACACTCTGAAAAAAAAAAGCTTATTCAGGTTCTTTCTAGGCTAAGTTTAATAGAACAACCGCTATTAGCTAAACCACTTCAATTACAGCTGTTAGTTATTCAGTATAGCACCTGGAATTGCTCTCAGTTTTGACATTGACAGCTAACAGATTAAAACAGCTTCAAATTTGTATGGAGAGGTGATTTTCTGGCTCTAATTTGGTTTTACCCCTGCATAGAACCTGAGAACTGCTAAATCTTCAACATGTCTATATATGAAAAACAAAAACTGGTAACTGAGAGTAAAGGAGGTTATTTTGTCACTGCTGATATGGAGTATTTCATATACTTTCAAAGGCTTTTATGTATCACATCATTTTTTTTCATAGATGAATTTGCAGACTGTGCTTTAGGGACAACTGCAGGACCAAAAAGGGCCCCTTGTTGTTTGCAGAAAGTTAAGAATAAAACAGATAAAAGTAGGAATATATAAAAAAAAATGATGATGCTTTTCATCCAAATTATCCTCTCCGCTTTCTTTTTCACTCTTCTCGTTCATTTTGTTCATCCTCCTCCTTATCTGCTTTGTCTTCCCTTACTTTTCCCTCAATTTTTAATTTTCTCCCCTTTCCCCCCTTTCTTTCTCATTGTCTGCTCCTCTTTCCCTTCATCTCTTTCCTTCTCCTTTTTCTTCCACCTCCCTGTCTTCATCCTCATCCTCATCTGCCTCCCTGTCTTTCTCTTATTATAGTTCTACCATTTCTCCTCTTCCTTCTCCTCCTTCACCTACACCTTCTACAAACATCACACAATATACACTGTACGTACACATCTCAAGGGTCATTCATCTTTCCGCACTGGTAGAGGTGAGGGTGTATCTGACACAGCCATCCTTTTTCTGATGGAGGTTGGCTTTCCATGGCCAGGCTTATGTGTTCCCTCCTGTGTTTGAAGGCTCTGTGGACACTGTGGTCTGCTGCTTCAGGCCCAGGCAGGCTTACAGAGGTGCAGACAGCAACCAACACCCCAGAGAGGAGCTACAGTAACCTGCCTTGTGTCTTTTCTCAATCTTCAAACACGGGGGAGACAGAAAGAGGGAGAGAGGGAGAGAGAGAAGCAACAAAGGCTCATGTGAAAGAGCACAAGGCCTTCGCACACCCAGGCTCACTAATTGACGGCTGCGGGAGTGGGAGAGACAGTGGGAGAGATAAGAGAGCCATCAGACCCTGCTTACACTCTGCACATAGTACATTCAAATGTCCATGCAGAAAGTCATGGATAAATATACACAAACGTATGCACATAGCACAAATTTTGAAGAATGTATGTTTCAAATCTTCAATCTCTATCATTCACCTTCCTTAAATGTTATTCATGCTACCATACCTGTAGTCCCTTTCCCCAGCATTCACTCATAAAACAACTTCTGCAGACAAATGCAGAATTTGTTTAATCTCTCCGGCTCATATGGGGAAACAAGCATGAAGAGAAAGGCCCAATTTGCTGCTTTGTCACTGGTTTAGTAATGGCAAACTGAAGGCCTAGGGCCACTACTTAATTGCTTTGGCCATGTGCACCAAAGAGGTGCCACACCAATTAATCCCCTCGGTGGCGCAGTGTCCTGTCCCACGCCTGCACCCCCTGGTAAAGCCATCCCGCAGGGGAGAGGTGGGTGGGGTGGAGTGGGTGGAGAGGCACATGGGAATGGGTACCAAATCCGTACCCTCTGCTCCGCTTCACCACCATCCCCCCTCATCATAAATGGATAACCTGTATATGCAGGTAATGCAAGCTGATTGGTGTGAGAGTGATCCCAAATCACTAAATTGCTAACAATATGGAAGAAGTATTCCGATTCTTTACTTGAGTAAAAGTAGCAATAAAAATACTCCAATACTGCATACAAAATTTTCACTTAAAGTACTAAAAGTACTCATTATGCAGAATGGTTACTGTCATTGTTACGTTATTACATATTATAATATTAGATTATTATCACTGATGCATTAATGTGTAAGCAGCAGTTTTAGCCGGTCAAAGTGGAGATAATAACTATTTTATATACTGTTGGGTAGTTTAATCCATAACATAGTATCATACTGTAAAAGCTCGTAGGTTTTTACTTGTCAAATCAATGTAGTGGAGTAAAAATACAAATTTTCTTCTTAAATTAAGTGAAGTAGGTATATAAAGTAGCAAAAAATGCAAGAGTGCAAATCTTAAAAGTTGTACTTAAGTAGTATTTGAGTAATTCTAATGGTTACAATACACCACTGATTCTAACTAATACAAAAAAAAAGTGACAAAATTACCTCCAACTACACATCATCCAGTGGGACATGAAGGGTCTGGATTTGAGGAGAGTGATTCCCCTACCCCTTCCTTCGCCTGCATACCATGTCATGAGTCTTTACCCCAACAAAGGACATGTCACCTCTACCCATCATCCCCTCATTCCCAGGCCCCTTGACTGTGACTGAGGAGGATAACCTAACCTAGTCTGACCACTGCAGGGAGAGCAGCAGGTGGACAGACAGGGAGGAGAAGAGAGGCAGATTAGAGAGAAAGAGACAGAGAGTGGATTAGAGAGAATTGTTTATTTGCCTCTCTACATAGGGAGGAAAGCATGGGGGGGTGGAGAGGGGAAGGAAGGATGAAGAGAAGAGGAGGAGGGCTGTGGGTGGATGCAGCATCTGGCTGATATGCAGCCGTGTACTGAGGCGATGAGGCGCCTCCAGCCCAGGAGGAGGTAAAGGGGAGTTGTATGAGGCCAACACAGATAGCCGAATAGATAGACAGTGACAACAATAGCCTCCTGTAGCCCACAGCACCAGTCATTCGCGCCACTGACAAACTCTCTCGACCATATCATTCTGTGAACTTCCCTTTACATCTTACCTAAAACTTTGCTCATCCTTCATTCAGTTTGCGGTAACAAGACAGAAATTAGGAACCATCATGAATAAAGAATAACTGTCACATACAGGGGGGTGATCACTGCGAAGACGGGTCAGGACGCCGACTGACCTTTTGTCTTATTTAAAAATCAAAGGGGTGCCTCTGCCGGGCCCGTGGGGGAATAGAGGTGGGTTGGCTGGAGAAACCAGGGTTAGCGGGGGTGTCTGGGTGCTAATCCATGGGACCATCGATGACCCTTGACCCCTGGGGGCATGGGGTTGGGCTCTGCCGAAATGTGTCTGTGAAAGTCAGGCCTTCCCTCTGCGCTTCAGGCAAGCCAGACCCTTCCAAGCCCTCCTCCCAGTAATGATTTATGGGGCAGGGTGCGATCGACACACGCTCAGCCCAAGGGATGACCCTAAATGGTAGTTTTGACACCACTGAGAGACGGGGTTAAAGGTGATCAATAACAAGCCACTGGAGGAGGAGAGACAGAAGGACAGATAGAGCGAGGAGGAGAAAGGGAGGTGGTAGATGAGGAGGAGGAGGGAGCAGCTCTTTTTAATTGGCCTTTGCTTATTACTTGGGTCTTTGTAGACCATTGCCTCTGTGCATGTCCCGGCCTTTAGCTCCAGGGCACATATGTGTTGGGGTTTAAGGTGTTTTTGTTTAATTCTTCTTGAGCTGACCTTAAAATGCAGTGCTCTCAAAAGACTGATTTGAAGTTTGACCTGAAAGCGACTCAAGAGTACAACAGTGAAACATTTTCTTTCATGATCTTCTTGAATCCTACTTCCAGTCAAGTACATTATTACTCACTAGCTATGCTTGTCTCAGAAGAACTCTATGATGAGGGCTCCTGCCAACTTCTCTTGCTCAATCTCTCTTTTCGTTCTCCCCTTAATCTTATCCTTCATCATGCCAATCTGTTTCCTACACTATGTATACTGTACCCTCTGTTTCTCTCATTCGCCACATTTTCATCATTGCAAGTCTTTGACACTGGCTCAGCAGCAAGGGTTCATAATACATGCAGTACATGCAGTTATAGCCCCCTCTTCTATCAATGGTGGCCCTAATTCCCATCATAAGCAGATCTTGCATATGTGTTTGTGTGTTCAAATTAAATGTCTGCTCATAGCCATCCTTCTGTGTTTCCCCATCTCTGGATGTCTAACTTTATCTGCATAGGTGTCTGTATGCCAGTTTCTCTGGTGTACCCTCCCAGAGCTTGTAGTGAGGGGAGAGATGCCTAGTAGTGTGTAACACCCTCTCTACTTCTAGTAGACACACACACACACACCAGCAGTCTTGGAGTATCTCTCAGAAGTGAGCTGATTAGGCCTAAGACTGGGGACTGCTTTGCCTAATCATATCGCTGCATCCAAATCATCTGTGTACATTTCTAATTACATAGTGGCACGCGGTGTCCTTGAGCACAGTGGCAGGTCTCCATTTCATCTCTGTACTGCGTCTACCCCCCCTGCTTGCCTTATTTCTTCACTCTCCTCTTTCCTCTTTCCTCCATCCTTATTTATTTATTTCCATCAGCCTTATCTTTGTTGTTGTTTCAGTTGACTGTGCGCTGTGCAACAGCACTCATTTGCCCACCGATCTTCGTCCTTTGAACTCAGCATCGCAGGGCAAAGCCGACTGTCGGGGCAGCGGGATCATCTTTGATGATCTGTTTATTGTCCGGCTCCAATTTGCAGGGGTTCACAATATAATATCCATTCCAGCATGCATAACACAAAGGATCAGTCATGGGTAAAGGACAACAGCAAAGAATATTGTTTGGGTTTGGATTATAGGGCTGGCACACAAACAGTGTAGAGCAGAGCTGGAACTTCCTCTGTTACTTTGTACTGCCAGGATCTCTGTGCAAGAATCCATTGCTATCCTTTCCTACAGTGCCCATATGTCTTCTTAAAGAAACAATAGAGCTGCTCAGGGTATACAAAAAGATGATCTTTCAGCTGCTGTGCCTATACATTTGTGAACTCTGAATAGCCATGTTTTTTTTCTTTTTGAATATCCTTGATGAAAGAAGGCCCTGAACATCTCAGTGTGCTCTAGGGTTAGATGACCTTCCTATTGTTTATCAGTGTGTGTCTCTCTACTGCAAAGCCTTGTCTTTTCTTTTCCTCTTTTGCAGTGAACCTTGTTATTGAAGTCAGAAGGCAACGCCATCACTACAGTTGACAAAAACCAGGCTTGAAGGTGAAGAGAGTGGACAACCTTTAACATGGGTATGCCATGTTCTTTTAGGCACGACAATTAACTCTGCAACCTTGTGCAGTAGTTTAAAAAGACCTCCTCACCAGCTGTGCTGTGTGATTTCAGATTTGTCAGCCTGAAAAGACCAAAAAAAATAAACCCATTATTATTACTGCTTTGTTTGGTTAGTGTATTATCCCTAATACGTTTCCTTGGGCTATTTGCAACCTTTTGTCAGACATCCTACAAAATGAAGGCAGCTTGTGCAGTGTAGATGATTACATTTATCTTGCCTTTCCCACTGTGTTCTTATCACCTGCTAAGGTTGTCACAGCCATTGTTTAATACCAACCAGCTCACTAAATCAGTAGTAATTGCTACTGCTGAATGCCTCTAAAGTATGACTTTCTTCTCATTGTATGCCACCAACAGTAACATCTATGTGCTGCTGCCTGCAGGCAAGTTCCTGAGATATTAGTTCTCCACTCTCAGAACTGTTAGTCACACTGACAGACACCTGAGGCGATATAAAATGTCCCTCAAAGCCATGAAAGAGGGAGACGGGCTACTTCTCTTCTTCAAAACCTCAGAGTGAGGAGCAAAGAGATGCAGAGGGGAGGGGAGAGTAACTTTCTAAAGCTGCACTTAAACCCCTTCGCATATGGGGGCCATACCTTGGAGTAGACATGAAGGGGGAACCCATATAGCTACAAGGCCCAGCATCATAAATAACACAAGACTTCTCCTCTCCCGTCTCCGTCTCCTCCAGTTCACTGCTGGAGTGTTTCATATGGTAACTAGGTGTTCACTGTGTGGCCACATTGTTGCCCATCTTTCAAGTGGCTCAGAGGAGGAAACCTTGAGGTAGAGGAAGAGAAGGAATTTTTGATGAACAAATGCATTATTCTGTTCTTTTTCCAGTCTCTATCCCCCCCTTTCTCTGCCGCTCACTGTGGGAGTGGAGTATTTATTACATAAACGTTAAAAAAGAGGAGAGGAGAACTCGGATGGAGGAAGAGGTAGTAATAGAGAGTAAGAAAGCTACAGGCTCTTTGACCTGTCAGGTTAAAAATGTGGGTTGGATGGAGGAATGATCACATTTTTTCCTCGTCCACACCTACAGAGTAATATGTGGCTATGCAGAGGATGTATTGTAGATGCCCTCTCTGTGCAATTTAATCTGTGTCAATCATATCTCAGTATTAATCCAATAGAGCTTCAACATTACCTGCCATAAAATGAAAAGGATGCATATATTAAAGTAGAAACTGTGTTTTGAGACTGCTATGACTTAACACAGTGTCAATGATCCATGTACTTTTTTCTCAGCTTGCCATCTGTCACATCAAGCTACTAAGCACTTTCTAATAAAGTATACAGTTTTGTCTTTATTGATGGGTAGTAAATCATTTATAAATACTTTATAGATCAGTAATCAGCACTTAATAAAGACAATTCTTGGGTTGCCAGGTTATGGATGTGCAACTGCACACTTGTTGGGTTTTTAGGGAGTGAGTAAAACATTAATGAAGACTTTCACTACAATAATCTAATAAATCTGGAGTTGTTAATGGGTGGCGTTTTTTCCCCTCCATTGTGTAAGTAATCAAATTATCCATTGGAGGGGTCTTTCTCATGAATTTAAGAGAGAAAGCAAAGGGCTAGTGTCGCTGGAGGAGAATATACACCAACCAAAGGGGTATTTCACAGCTTAGCAACCCAAAACTTGTTCTTACAAATGGCTTATTACTAATCTATAAAGCAGCCATAGATCATTTAACAAAAACATTAATAAAGCCATTACCAATATATAACCCCCTTAAAGCATGCCTTATTAGAAAGTGGTACCCAAAAGCTAGACTTCTCTGCCTACCAGTAACTTGGCTCTCCAGCATCACCCCACATCTCTGTACATGAGGATGATCTGGAATCCCAAGAATCCCAACCAAGTGAATTATTCAGCCGTTCCCATTATTTCCATAATTGCCAGCATTGTAGTGGTGTTTGTAATGTCATTAATAACAGGCGTTGGCGTATAATACGCTTAATGTTATTTATCTGTTGGCAGATAGCTTGATGCTGCTAATCCTCATTCATTTGCTGTGGATCAATGCAAATCCGCTAGCGTGAGTGAAATCCCCTCCCCCTCTCAGAGCTGATGGTTCCTAATGTATTTTCCCACCATTAACCAGCCATAATCCCTGCTAATCATCACTAATCCACATCTCCTGTGTGTGACGATACTTCCCTGATGAAGGAGGCATCCGTGTTCGCGAGCGCACGGGCACTGCTGAGGCTGGAGCTCCTCTGCAAGTGCTGCCAAGGGCCCACTCAGTGTAGGAGAGCATACTGCTGAGAGGGGAAGAGGATGATAGGAGGAAAGGATGAACTGTGGTGATGCGTAGGTCAGATTGCTGGGTTTTGCTGTTTTGTGATGAGTTCTGCTCATGTATTATTGATTTATGGGCATAATGGAGGTTGTGTCCCTCCATACGGTACAGAATGAAAAATGCATATCATCAAAAAACAACAGTTGGTACCAGTCACCACAGTCTCTCTTGTCTGGTCAACTGTGGACTCCTTCTGTTTCCCCATCTATGTTCACTCTGTAGGCCTCTGTGTTTTGCATTGCATTTCAGTCCATTTCTGCCGGTCACTTAGAGGCCCTCAGTGGTTTGAGTGGCTGTCCTGATACTGGGAGGTTTGATGGTTGATCCCTGACTGTGTCACATTTAAAAATGGGACCTAATGTCTCTCTGCTTGGCTCACCGCAGTGAGGAAATGACAGAATTAGGACTAGATAACGGGGGGGGGGGGGCAAGATTACTTGTGCACCCAAACATCTTCACGGAAACAGCACTTTACCTCCAGCAGTGCCGTACACCTCAACCCAAATTAGCTTTATTTATTAGCTTGATATTTGACATGATAAGGAAAACACAACTTAGTCTCTGTTATAAACTTCTAAAGATGCAGAATACAGTAACTGGGCAAGTGGAGTTACTTGTCATGCATGTTTGAGCCGTGTGTGTTTTACACAAACATACGCAAAATAGGTGACATGATGTTGACAATGGTGATTATATTATTTTATGATTATATTGTTGTTTTTGTTATTATTGTTCCTGTCTAACAAACTTCGAGGTAGAGCTTTGATGTTGCAGTACCCAGGTTTTACCAGCAGGGGGCGCCTGTGACCCGCTGTTCTCTGGCAATTGGTTTGCACCTTAATGTTGGCCTCCTCTCCCACAGTTTGACCACCTCAGCCAGTGCAAAGACACTTTTTTATTTTTCACTTGCATCACAGCAGCACAAAAGGCCGATTTTAAAATTCGGCAGTCTTAATACTATCTTGTTACTTATAGGTTTTAGTTGTTTCGACGCATGACACGGTCGTACATCTCAAAAAAATCGAATTACGCAAAATGAAAAATCTTCGTGGATACTGGGTGTCAGAGTTGTGTAAATGGCAGAGAAATTAATAACAGTCGAGTAAATGTCTGTCTCCAAAATCTGACCTGACTTTTCTTTGGAAACTGAATGCTACTTCAAACTTTGGATTGCGTATTCATGTTTGATATCGGTACACTGGAGAAAGTAGTCTTAATAAAATACAAACGTGCAGCTGTTTATTTGAAATAACTTGCCCCTGATACTTAATATATTGGCCTAAATGTAAACAAGTTTACGCTCTTCAACAAACCGAGACTTAAAAACTGGACGCTTCCTGAATGTAGAAAGTGACTGCTGCTGTACATCTTTACACTTTTAACTTTTCACGGTGATTTTGAAAATTTAGAAATGAAACCGTGAAATGTGGTGGAAGGAATTAAAATGAATAAGCGCCTGCAATGAATCTCGCCATGGCACCCAACTGTATCCTGCTCTAATATGTAGATGGAAATGTAGAAACAATGCGCACTGCCGCTGTGGCCCGTGATTATACGGAATGTAGGGCCTAACTTTAAAACTTAATGTATGATTTAGAGAAACTGAATATTTATTTAGGTGCTAAATAGTATTAAAATGCGTTACCTGTGAATGTAGGCCTGTCTTTACTCCTATTAAACTTTAGAGCCTGTCGTTTTCGTTTATATGTTTTTTCCTCTCTGTCTTTGGAAAAGAGGCTGATTTTTGTCTGCAGGCACTTCTGTCTCAGATCAAAGATTCGTCACAATTCGCCTTTTAAATGCTTAAAACATGGCAACTGATGGTCGATGGTTTATATATAGCAAACAGATCAAATTTCAATAGGACTGAAGAAGGCCTTGGGCTACTCTAAATAAATAAGTCACCTGGATAATTCTAGTACTAATAATACAGATAATAATAGTTATAATAACAAATAATAATAACCACCACCCAATAAAAGACAGTAATTCCGTGTTAATATTGCACAATTTAATACTGCGATTATTACACAAAGATGTGAACAACGTCAGAGACTGTGTGAACTTAGCAGGGAATGCCTGAGGTAAAATACTGTTGTCTATTCCCTTTAACAGCACATGTAGGTACACAGCTTCTGATTTAAACGACCCCCTGTTACATAACGAATCACTGCTATTTAAACTGAACACATGGTGTGATGACCACTTCCCGATGCTCAGCACACTGAACAGCATTAAAACTTTATGATCATGTTTATCTTGTTTGCCTGGTGATGCTACAATAGACAGCAACAAAGGACGAGTGGTTTGGATCTTAATGAAGACAAAAGACCATTTCTTGTATATATGTTTTATGTAAGTAATAAAATATTACTATAACATAAATATAAATGTGACTTTGCAGTCTACATTTAGCAATCAACATACAACCAATGTAGTAAACAAAAAGAAAAACATACTGAAATCCACTGCAACATAACCATTAACAGAGCTAAACAAAAAGCTCCAAACACGTTTAAGAAATAAATATATATATAAATGGTCAGATTCATAAATGAAATCATATTAAAATATCTTCTTGGAATTAGTAAGTGTACAAAACTGCCCGGAAAGAAACAAAAACAAACAATATCTCAGAACAAATACAAGTTTACATATTGGACATATTTACATATCGGAAATAATCCTGGCAACATTTTCTCTAAAATCTTTTTTTATTATTATTATTTTTTTTCTTGAAAAAAAAAATGTTTCCCTCGTCTGTATTGAATAGCACTGCTGTAGGCTTTTGGACTGGTCCAGCATTGAGAAATGACACACAACGCATGAGATTTTCAGATTTCCTTTCAGGTCAGAAAAAAAATAAATAGATCTAAAGTTAAGTCCCTTCACTTCATCGCTTACCCTTAAGGAATTATTATTATTTTCTTTTCCCCGAATCCAGCGTTTTAATATAATACAATGGATACATGGGACAAAGGAAAACGGTGTGGTTGTAACCAGATTAAAACATCTAAAAACACAGAGGAACAAAATAAATCATGTACAGGCGTGATATTCCGACATGGGGCACTGAAGTTACCTGAGTTATTATTACTTTTCGTTTCGTATTTGACCAATCTCACTTGAAATGTTTGGAATACAACAGGATAACAGGCAGTAAGCAGTGTGAGCTGACAGCGCTCTGTGGTGATTACCAGGAACCTGTAAACATATGGGATTTATTGTGTTTAAGCCTGTGGAGATTAGCTCCACTCACAATTTTATTAACAAATATAAAATTGCAATAATAATATAAACGAAAGAATAAGTGCTCCATGCAAAGAAAACAATAATTTGAAAACAATCAACCCCCCAAATAAAATATTTTTTTTAGAATTGCCCTTTTAGCGTCTGATGATGTTTGCAAATTTCGACGTGGTCAGCTGCAAAGCTTTAAATATCTTTTTAAGGCATGCAAGCAGGACATAGACGCCCTGTTGCATTGGACATTTTCTGAAATGTGTCTGACCTTAATTATGAGTGTTTTCGGGTGCCATAATTTCCATCACTTTTCCACCATCAACTCGCACTGAGTAAACAGAAAAATTAGAGGCTGCTCTGATGAGTTACAGTACCTATAGCAAATAATGAAAGAAATCATAGACAGTCTGCAGAAAGAGAGACACTGAAGTTAAAGTATTTCCAAACCAAAACACCACACTTAATATAACAAAGAAAGTATACACTAATATTCAGAAATCTGGTTAATCAGTTTAAGCCCGAAAAAGCAAAATGTTCATTCAGTGTAGGCTATTCATCTCCAGTGCAACCACCTCGTTCTGGTGAGCGCCAACAGTTCATGGTACACCAGGAGGAGATGGCCTCAGTTGCCACATTTAATTACTCCCCATTTGAAACAGCCATGGGATATCAAATTTACTTTATATGCATGTCTCCTCCATATAATTTTGGTAAATAAAGATCTTTGTTTCACTTTAAATGCGCACGGAATCAGTAATAGCGAATTTTTTTTTCTTTTTTTCTTGATTTTTTTTTCTCTTAACATTTTTCCTCTTGCCATCTATTTGTTGGACATGACGATCTCCGAATACTAAGGGCAAAACTCATCTGTTCAACTTTTCCATATGTCTCTTTTCTCTCAGGAAAACAAAAGCCAAACTTAAATACTGTAAACTCCATAGTCCCTTTCCCTTTTCTATCCCCCCGCGGAAATGCTCGAATTGTTCATGAAAACAGTCACTGCACAGGACTCTGTAGTGTGCGGTGTAGAGGAGGGGTCTCTGCTTGGGAATATACGTCCTCCATATTCGGGTGAGGGACCCCCACTGGTGTCATTCTTTTCTCTTTTTGTCTTCTGTTGCAAAACCAAACACGGACAACCTCTTTTTCCAACTGCAGAGTGCCGGCTAAAGAGGTGATTTCATGAGCAGACGGCTTTGGACATTTTAAGAAATGATTTTCCAGCGCCCCTTTCACCCCCACTTCAATGGAGGTCCTCTTCTTTCGTTTCCTGCCCTGCGCAGCAATCTTGTCCAAATTGGTGGGACTGCCCGTGTTTGAGTCTGTCTCCTCCAGCCACTTGTTTAGGAGCGGCTTAAGTTTGCACATGTTCTTGAAGCTGAGCTGCAGCGCCTCAAACCTGCAGATTGTGGTCTGAGAAAAGACGTTTCCATACAGGGTGCCCAAGGCCAAGCCCACGTCCGCCTGCGTAAAGCCCAGTTTGATCCGCCGCTGCTTGAACTGCTTGGCGAACTGCTCCAAGTCGTCGGAGCTGGGCGCGTCCTCGTCCGAATGGTCCTGGTGGTGGCTGAACGCCTGCTGGGGCGACTCCATCTGGTTGTCGTGGCTGCCCGAATCATCGTGGAGTGGGTCCCGCATGCCATGGTGCAGGGAGCCGGGCTGGGGACTCAGCATTGCGTTGAGGTTTGTGTATCCAGGCTGGGAGTAGACCAGTGACTGGTGGCCGTTGGATGCTGGGGACAGCGGGGATAAGTGGTGGGTCGTGGTAGGCGCCCACGAACCATGGTGGCCACTCTGCGTCTGCTGATGCACCAGGTGAGATCTGTGGTGGAAGCCGCTGCTCAGGTCCTCTCGGGTCGCCTGCACGCTGGCTTTGTGCTCCTGCTGTCCGATGTGGGTGCCGCTGGACCAGTCGGTGTTAGATGTGGGCAGCCACTGGTGGTGAGTCAGGCTCATCGGGTGTCCCGTGTTGGTAGCCGCAAGCCCTTGCAAGTACTCGTGGTGCATCATTTTCTGCACCTCTCTGTAGGTCGTCCCCTGGTGCATCCTATCCGAATCCGGATGCATGAGCGGGTTAGACGGTAAAGAGTTATTCCTCGGAATATACTGAGCTGTTGTCGCCATGGCTCCTACTTCGAAAACTGACGAGCACTTCGGAGGTCTCCAGGCTTTAGAGCCAAAACGCAACAACCTGCTCTGGGAGGTCTTGGGGAAGAGCGAAGACACGCCTCCCTTCCGCTTGTATTGGCTCCTCTCCGATTCAAGCCCACTAGGGACATATTCAATAGGCGCAGGGTTTCAGAGCATGGTACAGCGCATTTTTCGCAGGACGGATAGAGCTCCGATCTTACATATGTTATAGAAAAAGCACATGTTCTATTTATTAAATGTCTCTTTGAGTTTTTAACAGTACTCTTCTCATTTCGTACCTGCGCACAGATAGCCCCCCGTCTGTCTGTTAGATTTTGTTCCTCCAAATCTCTCCAAGGAAGGTGAACAGGGCTGCAGCAGCGGGGTTTGATTAGGTTTCCCTGGGTTTAGATCGGTTGTTTTGCAAATAACCACGTGGGGGAGTACGGAGATCTTTTTGAAGGGTTGCCCCCCCTCCTCCAACGTACACACACATGCACTTACAAACACACGCCCGTGCACCTTTTATAATAGGTCACTGATGATTATAGCGCTCCTCATTTTTAATAGATTATAAGGCGCGATGCTCCAGCTCTGCAGCCACCCACACAACGAGAGGCGTGTAAATAAGCGCTATGTGATGTGTCTGTGAATGCTGCTTTAAATGTGTGACAAATTTGAAAGCATTTGCTCTATTTCAAAGCCTCCGCGTATGTCATTTATTTGTATTGTCTCGGTAATTTTCAATGTTGTATGATCTCATCATCACCACCCACTTAGTTATGATAGGCCAAGAGTCCCCCCCCACCCCCACCCCTCCACACACACACACACACACACACACACACATACACCCACACGCACGCACGCACACACACGTACGTATAGTGCAGGTGACAGATATTACACACAATTTATTCACATCATTCAGTATCTTATTTTGAAATCCTGGAATGGCATATCTGATAACAATCACTTATAATTTATCATAAAACAATCAAATTTAATTGTTATATGACACTGTATCCTCACTGCCAAGCTGCTGCACTTGTTCTGGATTTCCCCAGTCCTGGAAATTTAGATTTAACCGATTCAAGAAAATAAAATAGGCTATATTCTTATATAATTTACCTCTCGAAGCATAAGCAGCAACTTGGAGAGAGAAACCTTGTGTTTCTTCCCCCTGGCTCCTTCCTCACTACCTCTCCCGGTTGATCTGATTATTTTTCCCTTCACGTTTTGTCCCAATAGCAAATTACCAATTCTATGAATTGCAAAGCAGCCTCAGAGACGCTGAGGGGTAGAGAGAGGGGGGGGAGATGCGAAGATTGAAAGGGATCTTTGCAAACACAATCACGTTCTTAAATGGAAATGCGGGGCTTTAAACAAATCTTACATCTCTCCCGTTCCATTCGCCTAAAACTCTGCAATCAGGCACATGTTCCACTCCTTCTAAAACTGGAGCGTTTTGGAAGGTTTTTCAGGCGCAACAGTCCCATTTTAATCATTTACCTGAAAGCAATGTTTTGCCTTTTTTATCTCTGCCGCGTGTTTGTTTGTTGTCTTCCCCATGCGACTATTTTCTTTCTATTTACAGGACGACTCAACTTATAGTGTTCATTTTAATCCGGGACTATATGACTAAAAGGTAAGTTGTCTCCTTTCTGCTGTGACCGCGCGTCCTTGCTGTACTCTTGTCTCCAGCGTTAACGATGTAAGCGTGTGTGTGTGTGTGTGTGTGTGTGTGTGTGTGTGGAAAATGTTGTCGGGGTCACAGGTGCTCGTCATCATCTCTTGAAAGGCGTGGTTTTTGTCCACCCATCCTTTATATATTTATTTGGGATGAGTGGGAGACAATCCGCGCAAGTTACCTGCGTGTCATTTTAGGGCAATCTGTTAGTAACAAAATCAGATATTAAGATATAGGATGTTGTTTTTAACAATGTAGGCTATCTTTTTATTGGCGGTATTCGTAATATGTCTAATTTTAAGAAACACTTCTAATGATTAATATGTTGCATTCTGCAGACATTGTTTTCTTTAATTCTCGAGAAACAATAGTTTGTATGATTAAATTGCCTGATTTGAACATGGAATAGACTGAACTATAATAACATTACCTACAAAACATTATTTTGTGTAATTAATAGTTGTTATACCCGGGGAAATCGTATAAAATGTAAAAATAACACGCAAGACAATGACAGACAATGCTTCTTTAACGCGACTTGTTAATGGGAAATCCCAGCCAGGACATTTCTTATTGTCAGAGTCTTTTCTCTGCGCCTTAAACTCCTGAGAGACCTCAGTGGTTGTGTGTCACAGCTATAAGGGACCGGAGCTCCATGCAGCTCTCAGTTAATGAAGATGCGTTAGCCATTCAGTCATTCCTGTCTCCCAGTCTATAAAAAGCAGTGGTTTCTGCCACACAGACCCAGTCTTGTGCTTTGCCATGCCAGCGAGGAGCTGCTGGAAAAGAAAGATCCAGATGCTTTGGCCCTTTTGTAAAGAATATGGCCTTGTGTGCGCTGAGGTGCATTTTTGCCAGGACGCACTAGGTTTCCATGGTGCGCTCGATGAAAGGGATCACACAGAACTTAGTGGTGAATGACACAGGAAAAGCGGCTGGAAATGAGCACGATATGATGGATATAAAAAATAGAATGGAAAAAAAAGAAAGACATTGCGAGGCACACTGAGCATGAACCGCAGAGATGAGTGTCGAGGAAGTTGGGTGACCCTTTTTACCAGAAATAAGTGTGTGCACAAGTCTTTTCTTTGTATCACCCTGAAAACACAATTCTCTGATTTATTCTTCACTTTCTCGCGAGTTTCTTTCCTGGGATGTCTTGACAAAATGCGAACATGCAGGGACTGGAGAGACATTAAAACGTACACCCGAAAAACACATTTTAACATGAACAGGACGCTAAACGTGATGCTTTTGCTGACGAAACACAATTTCCTAACTTTATTTTTTGGAAACGACGTTTAACTAAATGCAGTGAGTGTGTGTTTCTGTGCTGCTGTAATTTATGGGTTTATTTATTAGAATGCAGGGCCTTTTCTTTTTTCAGTCAGTCACGTGTTAATCTTTCCCCCAGCCTACTTAATATGCAGCAGTTATTGTCAGGACGCACCTCAACCAATAGGACCCCATCGACCCTTCAATTAACCAAGTTTCCCTCTTTCTCCATTTCAGTAAGGATGCAGTGTAAAGAATAAATAATAATGTATAAAAGTGACATATGACAAATAGTTAAGAGGAGAAAGGCGAAATAATGTCACACCATTTTCCATACTCTTCAATAAAATGAGAGAAATAATGCAGAAAAAATGTTATTTTTTGATTTTAATCAGAAAAAATTTTAACAGAATCCAATCTCTATTTTAAAACATGAATTAGAGGGTTTTAAAGCGAAAAGTAAGATTTTAGAGCAGGTTATTTTAGTCCTCATTCTAAGGCTATAAATATGCAAACATTTAATTTCGAAATAAAGTTTAAAACAATCATCAGGTATCCCTGAAATAACACACTCGCACTCTTAAAACGGCCTCGGCCTCTTATTAGATGTTAAATACAAGTCTTCCTCAATTCCACGGGGAACATTTCGACCTGCCACAAACTATGTTTAGATTTTAAAATTCATGTGATGTACGCCCAACTACAGCGAGTAGAATAATATCCAACTCACTCAATCAGATAATTGTATTTCGTTTCCAGTATTTTTTTTTTTTGATAGACATGCGTAATAGGCACTAAATATGCAATACAAAAAAAACCCTGTTTGCCTATCCATTCTGAAGACCAAATCGTCCCGTGCTTTTCAGGTAACTTTTTTCCCTTTCTTTTTTGGCTAATGAACTTGGGCTATTCTGCCAGCGTCCCCCTGAGAATGCGACGGGGGGAAACGCTTCTCTTGTGGTAAAAGGTGCGAGTTTCTTCCTCTATCTCTCGGCTAATTAGGCGGGGTCTGAACATGCCAGAATGAATATTCATGAAAGGCACCAGCGCGCAATTAGTAGTGGAGAGAGTTCCTAACTTCAATCCCCAAACAACGCAGCTTGCAGAGGAACGGGGTACCGCGGTTCCCCCTACTCCATGTGTCTCTGCTTCTGCTCAAGCACTCTTTGAGCCCTCACTTATACTCTCAATTCTTATCAGCCAGTCTGCTCCCATTTTCAAAGCTGCCACCAACATAAGTGATTTGTCCACTTCATGTAAATCTCCATGTTGGGAATAACAGCTAATCCAATTAGATTTCTCAATAACTTCTGAAGTGGCCAAAAACGATATTTCTCATGTCAGTTGAGATTTTAGAGTTCTTTGGAGTCACTTTATGACAAATGAACAAAATCTCATTCAAAATTTCAACATCAATAAGTCTGAATTTCAAAAGACTTCACTAATATGACCACATGTCTAACACTCCCTCCTTGAGGTTAAAGATGAAACTGACACACAAACCTACACATGCACGCGCAGAAACACAACTTGTACATGCACCTACCACCTAATGACGCATTTCATCTAACAGCACACAATTTCATAAGCATCACACCTCACTATATCAAATCCCCTGAACTGTCAATGGCTCCTGGTGTACACATGTGCTCTCATCCCCTAAAGCCTCCCTCTACCTGTCTCGTGGTTTGTGTGTCACACTTTAGCCAGTGTGACTGGCTGCCTGTCCGTCCGCCCGCTGAGGACCCACAATCCTCTGCTTTGAATTCAAGGTGATTCTTATCCCCGACCCCCTCCTGGCCCAGCGTGTTTGCCTCTTGCCTCCATAAAGACGTGTTTATGTATGTATGTATGTGCAGAGGGGAACACGGGGAGGTTTTTCAAGGGTTGGGGGGAGATAAGCAGAGGAATTTGAGGCCGGTGAATATGGATGGGGTCCCTGCTTTTAGAGAGCACCGCTGATAGAGAGGTAAACAGCTCCTGGCCAGGAGAAGGAAGAAGGGGGAGAGGTGGAGGGGGGTGGCTGATGCATGCACTGGCATACATTTGGGGCCTAACCCCATATCCCTCTCTCTCTGTTATTCACTCACCATCTTTGAGGACTATCTATCATTATTCCTTCACCTTATTCTGTTGTTATATTGTCGAGCTTTTGCTTTTGGACAATCTTGTGGATTTTGACAATGAGGTTCCATTATCAATACACAGAGAGTGAGGATGTTTGCAAAACTGATTTCAGGCTTAGAAGTTTTTGGTTTCTCAGTGCTGATGCTGCATTATTAAGAACGGTGAAATCGGGGAAGGTTATACGTTACAGGTGACATTGTTTATGTGCATATGGACTGTCAGTTATTACTGCCAGTCATGGTAACAGTCATCATTATTGTTATGATTATCACCATCCTCATTCAGCATCAACCCTATCTCCAGCAATCCTGCCTACAACTCCACTCTCTTCTCCTCTCCTCTCCTCTCCTCTCCTCTCTTCTCTTCTCCCATGTCCTCTTGTTAAGATGATGACAAGACCGGTAACATGATGACCTTAAGACTTCTGACCCTCTCTCGTTTTCTTTTTCTCTGTTCCCATCTTCTCTTCTCCTGACAGATCCTGCGAAGTTGTGCGGCTTGCCGACACGAAGGCCACGACCCAAGCAGGACACAGCAGGAGTGAGTCGATGTGTCTCACACATATTTTCACAATGTGTGTGAGTGCAAGTGTGCAAATATGTTGTTTGGTATGGAAAGTCTGTTGTTAATGACTCTGCTTAGCTCCATTCCAGCATCTTTACCCTTTTATTTGTGTATGTGTGTGTATGTGTGTGTGTGTGTAAGACAGAATCACTTACTCACTTACAGTATGTAGACAACGTGTCGCTGTTGCAACACCATTTTTGGTGAAACTCCACTTTGGTGGTTGTCAGGTTTTATATGAAGGATTACATGGCCCCTTTGTTTAAAAAAAACCTTCAATATTGGGTTAATTTGGTTAAAAACAGTTTTCTAAACCCAAAAAAATGCACATTCATTTAGCAAAAACATCCTGTTTTATTGATACATTGCCAATCTGGAGTTTTCACCTGACTTAGCCACACTGTGCTGCATGGTTTTAAAGACTTGAGCACATTTTCATCAGTCTAAATGGATTTCTGTTTGACTTTTGTAAAGTATCATTTTGGGCATTTTCAGGCTTTTATTAAAGAATTGACAGTAGCAAGATGACAGGAAACAAGGAGAAAGAGATGGGGAATGACATGCAACAAAAGGTCACAGTCAGATTTGAACCAAGGAAGTTGCAGTTCATGGTTGGCGCCTTAACCTCTAAGCCACAGGGGTCCCGATTTCTGTTTTGTTTTAATACAGTTTTTGCAGTTGCAGAATTAAACGGTGAATAAAATTAACTTTATTTGGTGAAGAACATCTTCTTTGCATTTGGCTAATTCAGGGGAGTTGTTTTGTTCCACAGGTAAGCCCTCTCAGACCCTGACTTTCCTTTGGGGCAGCTGCTTCGTTTTATCCCACTTGAATGCTCTCTTGGCCACGACACAACACAGCTACTCTCTCTCACACTCACACTCCAGACACACACACACACACACACTCCGGAGAACTTCCACACTAAGGCCCCACCGCAAAGTTATTAATGAGCTGTTTAATTTTAATTAGATAGTAATTCATGTTAATGCCTGCTTAATGGAGCCAAATAATTCCCCTCGGTCACTCGGGGTCTTTATGCTTCGTTTACCAGCCCCTGCAGTTATTCTCTGGCTTTTGTTTTTATATTACATTTCCAAATCTTTTTTTTTTTCAAGCAGTGAGTGAATGATGAAACAGTAAAAACAGGAAACATATGGGGTGAGTGAAGCGTGTGAGTGTGTGTGTGTGTGTGTGTGTGTGTGTGTGTGTGTAAAAGAATTTCAGTGTGTATCAGTGAAAATGTGAAAGCTAGCATTCATATGTTTGTGTCCATGTTCTTTTTTTATTTATATTTCATTTGTATTAAGTGCTTGTTTAATCAGATGGGTTTTTGTCCATGAATGCGTGTGAAAAGTTGAAATAGTAAGGCCACACACACACACACACACACACACACACACACACACACACACACAGACAGACTCTCTTAATGCACAGGCCACTACAGTGAATGCCTTAAGTCAGACCAAAGAAAAGGTCAAACTCCGTATTGAACGCTAAGCAGGGTTAAACCCTCAGGTTGAAGTGCAGGTACCAAGACATTTGCAAGAGAGAGGTTGTGACCTTTTTGTCCAGGCCAGGTCTCAAGGTAAATTGCCACTGCCTCTTGTCACGTGTGCATCCACTGCGCTGCTGCATACCTAGGGGAAGCATTTGTTCGAGACACCCCCCTTGAGGTTCAAACATCGGTAAGGCTGTGTAGGAGTGACCACACCAGCTCGGACCGCCCTGTGTGTGTGTATGTGAGAAGGAGCGGAGGGGTCAATGCTGTTGAGCCTGTCTCGGTTCTGTCTGGCTGCCTCGGCTCTAACGGAGCACTAAGCTGAGTGGTTGAATTGAGTTAGTGGCTACAGACAGGCTTTTAATTGTTGATTGACCAGTCTGAGTGCCTCCTGGGCTGGGGTCATTGCAGAGAGCAGGCGGGGAGGTCCCCAGGCCCCAGCGGCAATTTCAGCCACACACACCCAAGCACCACGGAGGGGCGGAAAGAGATGGAGGGGAGGAAGGTGCAAAGGTACTTAGGACACTGCGAGTGGGATGGATAAGAGCTCAGAGACTTCAGAAAGTTAGAAAATTTGTTGTGATTTATTCTTTTTTTTTGTACATGAAGTTTGATCTCGGGATTTACAGGGGCCGTGCAATTCAAGCAAACAGAAACGCATACTGGCGACAGCGTTACAGTCGCTGTGAGCAGAGCGGGCTTTGAGGTCCACAGATTAGCAAGTTCAATGTTTACTCCTCCACAAAATCTCAGCTCCTTCATCTGTTTGACAATTACAAATTTACTTTGTACCCGTTCCATTCACTTCTTTGCCCCTGCGCTCCCTCCCTCTTTATCCTCTCTTCTCTCTCCCCCTCTCAGCCCTCTTTCCTCTAATTCTGCATGGGGCCACAAAAGCCCATTCTGCTGTTTTAGCGGGTTAGCTCTTCTCTCCTCTCCTCCCCTCTTCTCCTCCTCCTCCTCCTCCTCCTCTCAGCTCACAGCAGGTGCCCGTCCTCGGCTAACATTTGTTATCTCTAATCCTGCAGGTTCGGTGCACAAAAAGAGCGTAGTAAACTCTCTCTCAGACCTAATCCCACCACTCCTTTTTTGATGGCGCTCCCCTCGCCCTCCTCTCCTCATTCTCCCTTCACTATCTCTCTTTTAGGCTGCTGGGGGGGACACTCCACTTCTCTGATTGCCACATAGCTTTTTATCACCATGGCCTTCAATTTGGGGGGCAGCTGTTGGTGGTGGGGGTGTCCTTTTTCCCCCCGTTCTTTATACCTCCAATTCCAACTCTCTTTTTCCTTTCTCTCTCCCTCTGTCTCCTTTTTTGCCCCCTTCTCCCTCTCTCTCTGTATCATTTACAGTCATTTTCTGGCAATTAAAATGGAGCGCTGCTGCAGGATTTTCGCCTGCAGTGCAACACTACAGTGCTGATGAATAATTCTTCACCCTGCAAACTGGAAAGCTAGCCTTTCTTTCATGTCGGCCCTTTGTTGATTTACCATTAAAACTTACTGCACCGTGCTATGAGTGGAGGGCCTGGCTCTGCGGGAACTAACAAAAAGCAAAAATGAGGATGAAGCAGATATGTGTACATATGCTTCAGGGTCAATTTTTTTCAGCCTAGGACGAGGAAGTCTCTGAGTTACATGTCTGAGTCATATATATTTGTGTTTATGGTTTAGATTTATGGTGCAAGAGCCTTTTCATTAATGTCCACTGTCTCGTTCTGTACCACTTAGGTTTTATGTTAATTTTTCTTATCAACAGTTTTCATTATGGGGCTTAGCTGTATGGTGTGAGTTATTAGACGGTCATTCATCTCTTTTCTCTTTCTCGCACACAATGACGAACACTCACACACACAGCGAGCAGTGACTGATGTGTGGATGGAGTGTGTGGGGTGCTCAGGCTGCAGAGGTGGGGTGGTGTTGGCAGTATGTTAAATGATGTGGGTCTCCAGGCCAGCCCAGCTCTGCACTGTTTCCTGGAGCGGACTATTCTCTGCTTTGAGTATTACGTTTTATTAAGTCTACTGTCCCAGTTGGGGAAAATAAAACCTTACATATGCCATATTAAGTGTCACAACAAACCCCTATCATATAGGGGAGAACCATATGCCATGATTTATGAAGTGAAAGCATCATTAATGGGCTACTTCTAAATGCATTTCACATTCACATTTACCAGATATTAGGCATTTCTTCTTGCTATTCTCTATTAATTGCTTAATCACATGCAGTTTTCAATGGTAATTAATATGGTAATTTATTGTGTGAGTTCTCTGAACTAACAAAGTGATTGCTGCGTGCATGCACACGACAGCGGCAGAGAGTGTGCAGTACTGACTGTTCATGTGCCCAAAACATGATCTAACCTGAGACGGATCAACTTTTTTTTAGTACAGATCCTATGAACATTAGTATCTATATTCAAAGCAAGACTTATCAGTATTATCTATATATTTTAGGTATAGATCCACCCACCTCTATTTACCATCTGCAACCTGCTGTGTGGTGTTTTAGCGTGTTAGCTTTTCTCTCCTCCCTTAGCAGCAGGTTAAATTAATTTTACAACAGACGAGTGTAGCTCTAGAGAATTTTGTCCACTTTAATAATTATAATGAATGAAACAGTTGTCCAAGAGAGAAACAGGGAGAAGTTTAAGGAGCTTTAACCCTGGCTGGAGGGGTTGAATTAGGGCCTGAGAAGAAGCATCTTCCCACCATGTCATCTGGCTCAGTAGTTCTCCTAGTCAGTTATATGGGCATCAGCATATTGAACCGAAAATATGAACACACACTCACTTGGATCCACTGATAGGCACACACATGAGCAAGCAAACACTCACATACACACAGTACATAAACAAACAAACACTGTCACACTCACATGGACACAGTCACGCGTTGAAGAGATAATGGTGGCCAGAGGCGGTCTTAGTGCTCTCTCTTGCTCTCTCTCTCTTTCTCTCTCAATGTCTCTGAGGCAGAAAGCGTGCTCCTGTCCTCACTGTCTGTTAGATTTGATCACCATCACCCAGCTGCAACGGACAGTGCACAGCTCAGCTCAGCTGATGGCTCACTGGCAACCTACACACACACACACACACACACACACACACACACACACACACACACACACACACACACACACACACACAGCTACTGTGCCAGAGGATATTACATGCAGTGTCTGACACCTCTAAATAACTGTTTACTCTGTGTGTGTGTTAGAGTGTGTATCTGTGCACGTGTATTTGCCTTTGCATTTTATTTGTCTGTATGGTTGCCTCTCCATCCATAACTGTATGTGTGTGTGTGTGTGTGTAGGTGTGTGTGTGTGTGTGTGTGTGTCAGGCAACAGCAGGCCTATGAAATGTATCCAAAATGATCATCACCCATTCCCTACTTCTACATGGCTGTCTCCATCATTAACATAGGCAGCATGTAATTCCTTGAAGTGCAACTGCTCATTTGAATTGACAATGTCCTCCTTATATGTATAAGCAAGTAAAGTATAATTGTACTGTGTAATGATTAAGCAAAATAATCTAAATAAAAATGTGAATGAATTTCTGTCTGATGTGGAGTTTATTTTAGAGGTCGGGCGTTACGTTTCTTTAAAGTTGCTGAAATTAATTGAATTTATAATTCATCTACATATTTTTCTGCCCCCCACACACACACACACAAGCACAGATAGAGTCTTATAAAGCTGTGACAGACAAGAAGCAGCAAACTGTATATTTGTGGGTGTGTGTGCCTGCATGCACACACACGTGCATACATGTATCTCTGTCTGTCTGCAAAAAGGTTTTAATAAGACACAAAAGAGGGGGTACAGTAAATCCTAAATCTGAGCACGCCCATCTCAGAGACCCGAGGGTGCCATACAATGATTGACAGGCCTCCTTTCACTGGCACTGTCGGACGGGGGACGGATTAGGACCGTCTCGCCCTAAAGGGCCATTGTGGCTCCACGTCTCCCAGCTGCTTCACCATGCACCCCTCTCCTTAACCAAGGAGGGGCCCGTGGTAGTGTGTCTGTGTATTAGGGTGATGTGGTGTGCATGGCATGGGTGCGCTTGACCTTCTGTCTTAATTCTCTGATCTGTTAAAATAGCAGGATGTTACAATTTAGTCAAAAGTTTTGTTTGTTTTGTTTTATTACTGAATATGTCTAGATTTTTTCATCCTAATACTTTAAGGAAATGTACTACACAACTCTCAAATCCCAAAAGACCAAAATAACATTTCAGCTCAACTTCACTGAGGGAATCTTATCAAAATCATTTTTCCCCTTAAACAATGAAAACTCATGTTTAACATGCTGTTCCATAATGTCAGTCCTCTTTTCAAGATCTCAGCCACATTTGAGAGAGAAAAAAAGTGTCACTCTAGATTTCAGATTTTTTAAAGCAGTAGTAATCTATTGCAACAAATAAGACTTTAAACTTTGTTGAGTTACTATTTTTCGATAGTTTTGAGAACCAGAAAAAAAAAATATGAATACAAAAAATATTACTAAACATGCTGTCACACTGTCGCTCTAGAATCAAATGAATGGATGGTTACACTTTAATTCACTGCATTTCTAACCAACTTGCACTGATTTGAGACACACCTCTGGGTTTTCACACTTGGCTTGAAAATGTTTTTGACTCATCTACTTTGCATCCCTTTCAACAATTACGGGCTTTATAGAACATGTCCCCGTGCTGTGACATGAGCCACCGAAGTGACTCTCCCATGGCTATAAAACCCAGGTGTGTTGATAGTCGCCTGCAGCTCTGCCTCCACTCCGGGGTGTGGATCGGAGGGCCTTTAGATCCAGACTTGTAAAGTACAACAGCCTTAAGTCTTAAGCCTTTAACCTCATCATCACTGTGATATATGGCACCAGTTAACCGGTTCTGTTCCCTCTTTAAAAGAAGAATATCATTTTTAAATGGTGACCCTACTCTTTCCTTTTGTTCTTCTTTTGAACTCAGAGTACGACTTGATTTTTATATTGGCATTGTGTTATTATTCTATCATATTTGAAAAAAATTATGATTGCTATATGATGGTGTGTGTGTGTGTGTGTGTGTGTGTGTCTGAGAGAGAGAAAAGGAGAGTGTGCACTACATTCGAATACATGCCAGTAATATGACCTTTCCAACCTTTCTGCTGCTTCCCTGGGGTTTCCCATCCGTTTCCAAAGAGGCCTTGTGGGGAGTGCCCATCATGGGGGATCCTTCTGGGTTATGAGACCCCTGGCGTGGTTGTGGGGCAGGGCGTGCTGGCACTGCGGCAGTACTGGCGCAGAGTTTTGCCAGGAATGGCAATGCCAGAGGCCTGCCACACTCCTGCTGAGAACCTCCCAGGCAATTAGACTGCTGCGGTAGTGAGCTGCTGTCTGAACTGCAAAGCAGAGGAAGAGTGAACAGGACCAGCGATTAGCAATATATAACAGTTTGTGTTGACAGTGTGTTGACATTAGCTAATCGACTGAGTGTAAACAGACATATTGTTTCAGGTTAAAGTGAGCATAATATTAACATGCACCCCCAGCTATACTTGTAAGTATTTTGCTCTCAAAGTCTGCGCAACATGATAAGTCCTTGGAAGAAGAGCCTTGATTTGATATGTGCAATGGTTGAAAAAAGTTGCCCTCCTTCTATCCATGTCCCTGTCACCCCAGCGGAAAAAGGAGTGGATCGCTCTCACTCTCACTGTCTCTCTTCCTTTCTCTACTCTCCATTTCTCTGTCTGATGAAAGAGGAGCTATGATCGCTTCGACAACAAAGGGCCCAGCCGCCTGTGTTTGGATGAGACTCTCCTTTCTTCTCTCCTTCCTCCTCCTCCTCTATCTATCTCTTCTAACCCCCTCTGATCTCACTTACTCTCTCTTTCCGCTATGCCCACCCCCACCCCACCACCCCTCTTTCCCCCTTACCCTCTCCCTCCCTTTCTGCTCTATCTCTCGCTGCCTGATGCCACTCACTGGCGTTGCTCCTCCGTTCTTCGTTAGGCCCCGGCGATACAATCAGGGGACGGAATTAAAAATCAGAAAGTGTCCTTGTCGAAGAGACACCCCGGATGGCACACTTTGATGTCTCCTCGGATATTTGAAATTCATATGTTGTCACACTTCATTTTACTCCCTCTCTCTCTCGCTCACTCTTTTTCCTGCTTTCTCCTTTTCTTCGTCTTCCTCCTCCTATTCTCCGTTAAGTGCCATCATGTACTATTCAGTTAGAAAGAGAGAAACGAGAGGAACTGAGAAGAACATAAAATGCATTGAACAAGTGTTTCTGAAAGCCCTTTCTTGTCTTTTATTTTTCATGTTTTTACTTTGTGAAGAAGGCGGGAAGATATAATGAATCATTTAATTTTCTTTTGATTGTAGGTACTGGGGTGCGTGGGCTTAGAGGTAGATGACAGGGAGTAAGGGACCACAGGACGGGGTGGAAATGTGGCGGCAGGCCACTTTGATGCCATTTCAGAACCCGCCGCCAAGTCAAAGCTGTTTGACAGAGTGAGGAAAGTGTGGCTGCCACACACTCTGTAGCACACACACACACACACACACACATTCAGACAGGCACATAAACTCCCTCTGGCAGAAACCCTGGTCCCCAGCGAAAACAAATAAATGCACATGCCGCACGAGTTTCTCTCCCCCCATGATTTCCTCAAACCTTCAAAATGAAAGACAGGACGTTCGGACGTAATCCTGTTAGGATTTCAATAAGGGAAACATCAAAACATGTTAATTTTACACTGAATAGCATGTGAGTCACTGTGTGAGTGTGTGTGAACACATTGTTGAGATCTGAAGGAATTCCTCTTGTAAGAACTGTGGAAGAATAATTAGTCTTGAGTCAATGACATTAATAAACAGTAGCCATCCAAAAGAAATCTCACAAGCTGGATTTGGGTATGACACATTTCTGGACACATTTCTCGACACATTTCTCATTCTTGTCTTCAAGAAAATGAGGGGGCACATCACCGGGTCCTTGATGGCCCCTCCCAAGACAGTTACAAATGGGCATGAAGGTGGGGTGGTGAGGGCTGGGGATTGGGTAAGGGGTGGGGGGAAGGTGGAGGAGCAGGATGGGGATGGAGACGGGGATGGGGAGTCCCACCGGTCCACTATACCCCAGATTCATCATTAATCACTCCTGCTGAGCCCCTCAGACCCTCCCACTCCTCCTTACCACCCTTGTCTTCTACCTATAAGACCCACTCCCCAAGGTGATGGCAACCCATCCCTCCTGCCCCCTCCCACCATCAACACCACCCATAACTCTTGCCCCTCCTCAAAACAACAATTTCTGTTATCTAGTACCTTGGGAAAGTCACCCTTCTTTGTCTCCACATCTCTTTTCCCCCCTTCCTCCTTTCCTATCTCTCACTTTCCATCTGTGTCCCCCCCCCCACTACTTTTTTCTCTTTCCTTTTTCGTTTTCTTCCTCTCTCTTTGTGACAAATGGGTTTTAATAAAAGCTGACAGAGCGATGAAATTAAAGGAGTGCATCCCATGGCCAGCTATAGCTCCAGCCTGAGCGTGGCACTGACATATTTAAAACAGGGCCTTAATTCAGTAGCCCGCTGTGTCTTACATCACCGGGGCTCCTCAGTGTTATCGGAGTCATTATTACTGCCTGACACTGTATTGTTGTTGTAAAAAGAAATCGTAGTTACAACTGGCACCAGAGGAGACAAGCATTTAGCAGCCCCTTCGTCCTTGTGCCAACAGTGACCCCTATAAAACAGTTTATTCCATTGACCCTATTAGCAGATATTAGGCCCCATCTCCCATGTTGCCTCATTACAGCCCAGGATCATAAAAAAAGGGGGTTGGGATGGAGGAGGTGGACGGAGACAGAAAGCGAGTGTGCGTCTTTTCCGAGGGAACCCTTCCATAAGGAATAACTGACACGGAGGACTTACCCACGCCTCGGGAGCTCTCGCTCAACGTTAGAAAGCATTGTTTTGTTGGATTACAGGGTTAGGAGGGGAACCTAATCCCCTAATTTTTAATCTCTCCTGATTCCAGAGGGATGCATAAGAGACTGGGGGGCTTCCCTGACACAGCTTGGGTAGGTGGGTTACAGAGAAGGAGGCCGGGGGAGGGGTGAAGGGATAAAAGAAACTGGGATGTTTCTTAACAAAGGGCATATGATATTATTGGTGGGGCATGACTCTCTACTGCGTTGAGAAACTGTGAGGACAACATGAGAAATTGTTAAAAGGTAGCATCAGAGGCCATTTTTAGTCAATGAAACTTAAAAAGAAGTACTAGAAAAGTTCCCAAACTCAAAATATCAAAAGTAAAATCAAGAATAAAAAGATAAAAGCTTACGAGTACCTTGTAACAGAAATAATTCCAATCCTATTTGTAGGCTGTGCACTACACAACATTCAAAATCGTTCTGTGACAGTGATAACGTATCCTTCTCCCAAAACATTTCTGCTTTGTCATTTTATACCCTCACCGCCATGTGTCTGGGTGTGTGGATAATTTCTCAGACAGCTTACAGTGACAGGCTTTTGGGGCGGAGGGATAAATTGTCTGGGAGCTCATCCCTATAATCTGTGAAGGATATACAGGGTCTCCCCAGGCGGGATACAGGGACTGTTCACCTGCAGCATTAGCTAAATAAGATTAGGAGCTGGACTGGAACCCAAACACTCGCTGTGGGCTGAAATATATATATGAGTATATACAAAATCTCATAGGGGAAATTTGTTTGAAATTTTTAAGCTGAAAACACAGTTAACACCTTTTGCGATGGGAATTTCAAAATCCAGTTGATGCACAAAATCGTATGAGGGGAAAGAAGGGACATCAAGCCTCCAACTGGGTTCAACTGAAGGCCTCTTTCAAATGTAAAGTTAGCTATGGAGCTGGCGGGAAACGGAGCAGGAGGGATGGAAACAGGGACGGAGAAGGGAGGGTGGTCGCAGCGGACACAGGGAGTTAGAAATCATTGCGTCCATTGACAAAGTAACCTTGGGCGGCTTCCAGCATGACTGAGAGAGTGAGTGAGCGACGGGGTCTTGGAGTCAGGCCAAGCAGAGCCTTTTGTGCCAGCAGCCGCCACATTCCAATCAGCCACGGATATTTATACTCAGGGCCTAATTGAAAGGTTGGCTTGTGAACCATCTGCATGCACCCACACTCCAACTCCCCCTTCAACACACATACACACACACACGCACACACACGTACACCCACACACAGAGACACTCTCCTTAGTGCTTTACCACCACAGACATAGCCAGCTTTGACCCACAGAAGAGGGAGGCCAGACACGCTACATCTGTGACGGCTAACATCCCAAGAGGCCAAAAATGCAAAGGGTGACTTATGGCAAAAGCGTTTCTGCCAAAGGTTAAATTCAGCATTTGTTTCTGGTTCTTGATATTTACTTCTCTTTACGAGAATTATGTGTGAGAAGATGCTGGTAGAGGAAACTGGTCATTGCCCTGGGCCATTGGGCCACATACGAAATTTACTAGCTTTAAAACGCAGCTGCAACAGACCAATATCTTAAAACTACAACATTACATTTAAAATATCCTGTGTCTGTTTCAGTAGGATTACATTTTTCATACTAACATATGGCAGATAGGCAAGAGAACTTTCCTTTTAACTCGTGGTAATTTCTACAAAGTGAGCTAACAAACCTGTAGTCAGTAATACTGTGCAGCTGAGGGAGTCTGGCAATTGATAAAAGGAACTCAGCACCAGTGTGAGATAAATGACTTGATGATTGATTACCGCCTAAAGCAGAAAAATGAGCAAAGCACCGCAAAACCAGCCAGTGACATTTGTGTAATGAACATCTTCTCACAGTACCCTCTC
Source organism: Macquaria australasica (assembly GCA_005408345.1). Taxonomy (NCBI): domain Eukaryota; kingdom Metazoa; phylum Chordata; class Actinopteri; order Centrarchiformes; family Percichthyidae; genus Macquaria; species Macquaria australasica. Next base: position 370,681 of record SEMN01000038.1, on the reverse strand, counting down.
TATATCACACAGTGATGACTGGGTGTTTAGGGTTGCTACTGTATTCCAGGTGAATCTTATACGAAATCATTATTTAAAAAAAGGCTAAATGTTACTGTATATCTTCTTTCTACACTCTAATAAATTCTTGAAGTAAAAACAAATCCTGCCTACCTCTTATTTGATCTTTTCTACGACACACTTTCTAAACAGTCACAGGAAAAGTCTGACCCTTGCCCTTCATTTGGTTGAGAAGTTGTGAATATACAGAATTGGGGCTTTACCTGTAATCAATACTGTAAAAGTTGTGGAAAGCAAGTAAAATAGTTGCTCTGCACTGTGTGGTGAAAACCTAAAGCCTAAAACAAATCATGTTAGCAAGATGTAAATTGACAATATCCTAATGGATCCAGCGTTCATTTGTCATGCTGATGATCATAAATAAAATTATTGGTTTTAAATCTAGCCAGCATTCACCTAAGTCCTAATCTTCACATGAAATCTAATCTGAAAAATCTTATCTACAAGTTTAACTGACTGACTAACTACATGCCAGACAGCAAGCCAAAATCAGGACTCCAGGGAGCCATGGAAGAGTGAAATACAAATATCAGACTTCTGTTTCACCACCACTGAAATGCACCATGGGCTCATGGGATCGGGTAACTAAACCCACTGATTAATGCACAATTAGTGTTGTGTTGTGTCAGTTAACAGGATGGGCTGATGGAGTTTGCAGCAATGGTGAGGAGTGTGTTAAAGCTCTCGGCGGGCATCCAGCTGGCCCTTCGCTCATCTCTGGGACAAGCTAGGCTTCCTCTGCCAGCTGGCACTGGAACACACCGTCATGTTCATTCATGACAGGCATCTCCAAAAACTTGTGAAAAACCTGGTGATTCTTGAATGCTCCTTTCACAAGATGCTTTCAAATGGGGGGAAAAAAAGTAAAAAAAAAAAGAAAGGAAAGAACAACTTTTCATGTGTTCTAAGCCAAGGACATTTAGGGCAACTCGGAAAAGTTTATTCAATACGCTGCCCAGAAACATTATTTATGTGTGTATGATGCCTCTCACATTTACACAGCCACAAACAGGCAGTCAAAAAAAAGAAATGACAAAAAAGCTTTGCCACATACCCAGTGCCCCAATCATGTGTATATGCTAATTCTATCTGTGTTTGGAGTACGTTGTATGTTTAAAATGGAAAAATGCCAAAATTAAGCATATTTTTAAAATGTTTCTATTTCTGCATGTGATGTTGATCGACACTCATGTTGCACAATACAGCACACAGTGGAATTGGAAGAGCTGCTCACAGCTGAGAAAAGAAGAAAAATAAAGTGATAAAATATTGTGATATTATCAAGTCTGAAATTAATAGATTTTCAAAGTTAAACTTTTATTGACATCTGTCAATGCATACCTTGTATCTTTCTTGTTAGTAAAAAAAAAAGTACACTCATGCACATTATTTTCTTGCTAGTATCAGTGGTGGTAAAAAGTATCCTTTCAAAAAGTTATCAAAAAAGATCATCTAAAACCTCCCAAGTTTGAGCAGCAAGTTCTCATTACAAAGAATGGTCCCTTTAAGGATCTTTTAGAGTGTTAAACTGTTGATTTGTTCATGCATTTAAAAAAGTCCAGTTGGTACTTTACTGGACTTTAAATGCTGGCAACGCATCCTATTTCATCAGATTTTCATGTGTTGGAAAATTTCTACCTGCAAAGTAACTAAAGTTGTCAGATAAATGGAGTGGAATAAAAAGTGCAATGTCTCTCTCAGAAATGTAGTGAAGCAGATGCAAAAAGACAGAAAATTCAAGTAAAGTACAACACTTGAATAAACGTACTTAGTTACATATCAAAATAGTATACAGTCAACATAAGTACACAGTGTAAACTAGAGTATTTGTACACAGTATGGAAATAGGATACAGTGATGCAGCATGTGGACAGAGCAGGCGGCTCTATCCAAGGTACTGAATCACTGAATTTAGGCTTTTCACCAGGAAATAGAACCATTGGCATGCTGCTGGGGAATGGGGACAGCCTGCCAAATGCAAAATCATCCTGTGTTCTCCCTTGGCTTGCGCCTGTGATAAATCAAAATGCCGAACAACAATTAGCACTCTGTTGACACTCTATTCACATCCAACAGTTGATACAGGAAGTGGGCCAAATGATGTAGAACACATCTTATTGTCTTGCCAAGTGCATCTGCTATTATCAGCAGTGGAAATCCATCCACTTGTTATATGAGCTGGTGAAAACAGGTCTACAGATTCCACTTAGTGCCAATGTAAACTGTGTTGTACGACAGATTACTGGCATTGCAAATTTACACTACATACATACTAGTGTGGGAAAACACAGGGGACAATTAATCCCCAACTGATTATATCACTCCCAGAAAATGAACTCACTGCATATGCCTTACAGGTCAAACATACAGAAGCGTGTCCCCCTTCTTTACATTAAATAGGAAATCATTCGCTCAAAGCAATCAAATATACTTCAATAACAACAGAGATAAACAACACTCATCCGGTCTAATCTCTCTGCGGACCACCAAGCTCAATCAATTAATTACCTAGTCTCTGTGTTTTACTTCGGGGCATTAGTAATGATCTTTAAATATTAATTTGGCTTTGTCCAGGGACTGATATAAGGGCCCTGTTGTTGTCAAGTCAGAGGCACTCTGCTGTGGGAGGTAAACCTGAATAGCCAGAGGACAGTTTAGGCTGTTTGGCTAGCATGTGCAAAGAGACACTGCACATGTTGTTTGATCATCACAAACGGGACAAACAATCTTTCTTAATAAGATTTCATTGTTTGAGAAATGAATGGACAAAAGTTTGGATGTGTGGTGATTGTTGCAGAAAGGTTCTGTGTTTTTTGTTGTGGGTGGCTCATGTTGTGCTGAGTAAGAGAGTGCACCCACCAAAAATTGTTCAAAGGCCTGAAGTCTGAACTGAGAAAGACCCAATTCAAGTACGCCCTTTGATCCATTTTATTAGTGTTGTCATGTATTCAGGGTTAATTTCAAATACTTGTTTGAAGCATCGTTGCTGGTGGAAGAACTTATTTTTTTCTTTGCACACTAACCTGTTTGTGATTATGTCTACTTCACTGTGAGTATATTTCAATTTGTTGGAAAACGAAGAACAAAATAGGCTAAATAAAATTGGGTAAATATGGGGATTTTTTTTAAAGTGATAGAATAAAGATATGAAGACTTCCAGTATACGTCTCCTGACCACCAGTGAGGCAAACAAACAGGAATCACAACAACATCTGGGTTAAGATCAGGCTTATGGAACCACCAAGTCTTCAGAGGATAGTATCTATCTTCGTTTAGGCTGTCTTTAATAATTAATCCAATACATTTATTTATTACTCTCCATCAGAGAGATACCCAGGTGAGTTGAGTTCCTCTCGGGATGAATGCTCAGGAGAGGGGAGGGAGTGAAAGATTCCTCTCCTTTTTTCTCCTCTATCTTTTGCTCTGCATCAGTGTTTGTAGCCCAGAGCAGAGGAAGCCAAGAAAAAACTCAGAGTTGGCCTCTGTCCACCTTACCTGCAAAATATCCTGCATCAGCATATTTCCCAGAGTTCCAATGGGCCAAAAGCGAAGAACGGGGGGAACTAGAGAGATGGCGGCTGTGAAGCTAATTGGCTGATGTATTCTAAATTGCCTAATTTCGATTTTCTTTTAAATGGCGCATGGATATAAAATCGCTGTACAGTATATTTTAATTGTTGTGTAAAATGATTAATTTCCTTGGTGTAAGATTCAAGTTAGGTAGTAAAGCTGAAGAGTGGCCCAGTGCATGATACCTCCGCTCAGTTTCAGTATTTGTTAGATCATAGCTCTTCAATCCCGCCACATGCTGTGATCAAGGACCAAAGACATATGCATGAGTTTTAAAGTATATCTGCTCTTGATGTAAAAGATATGGGTCATAAGGTGTTGTATATATATATAAATGCATATACAGTATCACTTGAAATGCAGTCACTGATGTGCATGTTTTATGATGCGTCCATGCCTGGCTTGTTAAAATATCCTCTGAACCAAATTCAAGCTGAAATATATAATTTTCTGTGATCTTGGTATATCTGGTGCTCATCTTGACATCCGACCACAACTTGACCGCATGCCAAGTTGGGGGTGAAACCAGCACAAACAGGGAACAGCTTAACAAATTACCACTCTGCTGCCAAGTCCTGGGAGGGAGGAAGAGGCACAGCGGCTTAAAGAAAGAACTAAAACCCCTGCTACAGAGACCGAGAAACCCCAGAGGGTGAGGGGCGAGGAGGAAGAGAGAAAGAAGAGCGAAGGTGGGTAAAAGCATATCGAGGGAGGAAGCAGAGGGTAAAAAACCAACGAGATAAAGAGGCAGAGGGAGATGGAAAGAGTGAGAGGCAGAGCAGGGAGAGTACAAAAATGAGGGAACAGAAGAGGCTTGATATGATTTCAATGGAATGTTTGTTGACAGTGCTCCGTGGCCTGGGGCCTTGGGATAAATGATTGAACACTGCGCCTGTCAAAGCCAGAGGATTTCTGTGGGCTTGTGTTTCTCACTGCGTTCTTTTGCTGGAGGGAAGGTAGCAGTCAACTAATTGACACAGAATTAAGCATGAAACGCACTAAGCGCAGCCCTCTTCTGCCATGGCTGGCCTCTCCACCAAAGAGGGGGCTTCCAGACAGTTAAAGGCTACAGATGAAACACACACACACACACACACACACATACACACAACCATATTAAGATTAAATCAGACACGTGCAAATATACAAGTGTGAATACATCTACAAAAAAAAAAAACAAGAAAAGAAAATGAAGATAAACATCTGAACAGATGGCCCACTATTCAATTACACTAGATCAGTAATTCAACATTTTAACACCCACACATAAGCAAGTGCACACAAGCACATCAGCAGAGGCAAAGAAACGCTGGGTACAGGAGGATATGCACAGAGTACATAAGCAAACAGTACAGACTTTTCCTGTGACAAATTGCTCCATGAGAAAGTAATCCTTCAAGATTAACAGTGTCATTCTCTGCCACACCTTGCATATTATGCTCGGGGGGCTGCGATTTCAGCCGCAGGCTTCTTGCAAATGGCTTACCAGGTGCATACTTGTACTAACCGTTTTTGCCGTGCTCTGAAAAACAAAGCACATGAGAGAGAGAGCGAGAGACTAACCTGAAAGGAGGACAGAGATAACAATCAAGACGGACAGTGAGAGAAGGAAAAATAAATTGTGAAAGAAGAGGCAAAGCAGTGCGAGAAGAGAACAAAAAACATAAACGTTTAACAAAATGTGTCTGGGTGGGTGGAGGGGGGACTGGAAAGGTAATCTGGAGCACTGCACACAGGTATACAGGTGGGCCTGTGTTTTCCATACACTTGCCTCTGATTGAGCGATGCATGGGTCGATCAAGGTTGAGCAGCGCAGACCTTTAGCTGTAAATAAACAGCACCGCCTGCTGAAGCCCAGCCAGTAACACAGTGGTAAACAAGGAGTCTCACCTCATTAAAACTTGGAGCTGCGACAACAAAAACAACATGACTAAGCAGCGGGTGGGTGGGGTGGGGCACTTTCAAAAAACAGAAAGAGAGGGGAGGGGTTTGTGCACCCTCTGCAAAGGTTGTTGTAATGATCTGGGCAGTAGTAGTGTCAGGCAGCTCCCTCTCCTCTCGTCTCCACTGGCCGCATCACCACGTGAATGCCCTTGTGAAGGAGCTGGAGACAGGAAGAGAAAGGGAGAGGCGCTGAAGAAGGGAAGGGAGGCTGCAGGGTCAAAGGGCCAACCCCATCCTGCTGACTACCAACCAATCAGGAGGTGTCCTGTGCTGTCTTGGAGGCAACAGAGGGGGAAGACAGGAGGAGGTGAAGAAGAGGAGATAAGCAAGGAAAGAAGGAGGGTGGGTGGACTGCAAGGCGGATCCCCAGGGTCAATTATCCCCGGGAAGGAGGTACTGTAACCAACACTCTGCATCTCATTTACAAGGCAGCAGCAAAGGTGCACCTGAGCACGGCTAGTGAGCGTCCTGCCATAGCACCAAGGCAATTAATGTCTCCTTTCAATGACATGTGCTTCTCAGTGTGACAGTGGCTGGGCAGCTGTGGGCTGGGCCAACTGGCTAAAAGAGAAGGCCTTCACGATGCCTCCTGTCTTCCCACAGAGACTAATTTCATGTAGAGATCCCCGCCTCTGCTTGGCCGACAGTCTGAGTTAGAGGGCTTTGGGTTCAAGCCTAAACACACAGACACGAATAAATGCACACATGCAAAGATATATGTGCCTAAAATGACACATGAGCAACCCTACAAATCACACACTCAATCTCAGCACACCTGATAAGCATGCACAGACATGTATGCTGCAAAATTACACACGACCATAAGTACAAAGAGAGACACACACACATATACAGAGATGAGCATAGATTCAAAATGGTACACAGACACAAAAATGAGCTGCTGATTACTGTTAAACTGCGCAGTGTTTATGCTGCAAAAATTGTATTTTTAATATCCAATTTGTTTTATCCAATACCCATTTTTTTATTTAACACCCATACATTCCTGGATTTTTTTTTTTTTTTACATTAAAAATGAAAAACTAAAATAATGAAGAAAGTATATTCTAGCTCACTCCACTTACATCAACACCCAAACAGACTCTCATTCAACAAACTTGCCAGCACATGGGAACTCTCCCCCACCCACGCCTGCTGCTGTTAACTGTTACACACACATTTGCCAAAACTAATAAAATTATGAATCATATTAGCGCGCTGTGATGGAGTGTTATTACTTACCTTTGAGTTCACTCACATGCCCTCAACACTGCCTTGATTTTCCTATGAACAGTTGTTTTTGGGGCAAATTGTTTGGAATAGAAATCATTTTTTGCTCTTTAATTCTGAAGGGCTGATACAAGAACCTCACTATTATAGTTAATAAAAATGTTCTTTTTGCTGGAAATATCTTGTCATCCAGATATACAATACATGTAGAGGAGTAACAACAAAACTAAAAGTTTAATGCCTCTGTAGGCCTCTTGAGGCTGCAGTGTTTATTGCTCTGCCACTTTATGAAACAAAGACCGAACAATATGTTCACAATTTTGATATTCTTAGAACCTTACCAGTTCTGTAAATTTTGTCCTGAAGATGATGCTGGAGGAAAGCAAAATGGGAAGAGATCAATTTCTAGGGAGAACAAATGTGGTCAGTCAATATCATACATATTTCTTATGTATAAGTAAAACTTTTGGCCTGATGGTTGTACTGGAAGAAAGGTCAGGGGTCACCAGGAAGAAATCATCCTCAATGGACTATCAATAGCAAATTTCATGGAAAGCAGTGCTAAGATATTTGCCCCCAGATTAAAGTGTTGGATGAACGGACTGACCAACAGAAAAACAACATCGCCATCCTTAGGCCTTACATCAGCAGGGCAAAAATAATTTTAATAACATAACCTACCATATACTACCATAAACTGACAAACTGAATGTGGTTGGTGTGTGCTTTGATATTAAAAGAAGACGATGCGGATGAGAGTAGCTATAAAATTATACAACAGAATTCAATAGGAACAAAAATCAGTGTTGATGACAGTGAACACAGCGCACCCCCGGGCTCTTTATCCTTTATACCCACATCATTAAATTAAAGACAAAAGACTGAGGAACACTCAGATGTGAAAAAGATGTAATTTAAAAAAAAACACTTCCGAGCATCTTCTTTGGATGTATTGTATTATTATAGTATTGTATGTCTTATGTTACATAAAAAGAACCTTTAAAATATACTATCAGTAAAAACATGTTGCGTTGAAAGTACATATATGATCTTTTTTAATGTTAAGTAATAATAAAACAAATAATAAAAAAACGTAAAAAATCATTATACGAGCAGCCCAATATGTATTAGAAATTGTAGTATTTTCAGAAGACATTTGTTGATTTTGCTCTGTTAGCAGTATTGAAACTGTATGGAAGATATATGTTGAGAGTATGTGTTACTTACACACCAATGTCAGCAAGTGTGTTACCACGTAATCAAGTCATGACCTTGTATGTGACCTCATTGCCGCAGGGCATTGCAGCCAGCAAGGCTAACATGAGGCTAATGAGTGCCATTCATTGCATTTGTGTGCAGAGGAGACATGCAAGCGCGCGCACACACACACACACACACACACACACACACACACACACACACACACACACACACACACACACACACACACAAGAGACACATATTCAACAGATCCAACCTTCCAATCACTGCTCCCTATAGCCCTGAAGCTCACAATGAAACCCAGTGTCTCCCTCAGTGGGTAGTCTGTGCTCTCCTCCCTGACCATTCCCACTCATCCGAGACAGAAATAGACATCGCTTTGCTTCCCTGCTCATTCTCCTAGTCAACTTGTGGTTGACACACACTGGATGAATGACTACTTCCTCCTGCTCCCCTCAGCCGACTACTGAGGTGCAGTTCCGAGTTGTCGAGCTTGCCGCTGAGAGAGAAAAAGAACAAGGGAAGTTGGATTCAGCTCGCAATGCGGGGGGGTGGGGGTGGGGAGGCATGTGTGCTAGTTTCAGCAGACACGTCATGCACACACACAAACACACACACACACACACTTACAGCAAAGCTAGCTGGCTTTTGACAGTGGCAGAATTATTATGGCGAGGTGAATATTACCCCCGTGGGACTTCATTTACCTCCAGCATATTCACTGAGTTTCTCTGTGTTTTACTGCTCCTCATAATCCAAGCCAACCACACACGCACACATACACATACACACACACACACACACACACACACACACACACACACACACACACACACACACACACACACACACACACACACACACACACACACGCACACACACTTGCACTCATATCACCATATCACACACTATTTTTATGTCCATGAGTGTTGTCAGGGTTATTATTGAGATCATTATGGGATGTGGATAGTATTCAGATGCCCGCCTCCCCCTCCAACCCCACCCTTTTTGTTGCAGTTTTGAATCTTGGAGACCTCTCATGAAAGGTTACCAAAGCTTTCCTATTCCAGCTTCAATTTATCAATAAAGCCTATAGTCAAACAAACACACACACACTCACAGAGGCAGTTTTTTTATTTTGCAGCTAGTATTAATGTAATTCTCCCCTTAGTATTTAGCCGGTAAAGGTCACTGATGGACTTCTTTTGTTGTGCTGTTTGAGGTCTCTTTTGCCCATTGTGTCCCAAGTCATTAAAAATTGAGGGAAGTAAGGCAGGCCAGGAGACATTGCATATGTTTGGAAGCATTATTATTATTAAATAATCATGTTTGTCTCCTAAATTGAGAGTGACTCATGCCACAATATCAGTAATTAGATAAATTATTGATGAGCTAGCGGGTGGGTGAGAGGATGGTCGGTGGTGGAAATGGAATTGCCAAACCCAATTACTGTCTTTTTCTTAGAGTGGCCCCATTAGGGTTGTCACTTCGACCACTAAATGGCGGCACTAATAAAACCGCAACTAGCACCCAACCAGCTTAATTAATAGTAAGATGATTAATATTTTAATTGCTGCAGATTAAATACCGCTCGCACTGAGAGGGAAGCTTTACAAGAACTGAGGCTGACGTTTGCTCTCTGCTTTAAAATGTCATGTTTCACAACCATCTTTCTCACAGGGCCCTAAAACAACCACACAGTCTCAACATGAAAAGAGGTGACAGTATTTCAGGTCTGATTTGGAGTACAGAGGACACACTGATAGGCCTACCTTTGCAAAAACAAGATGTTTGATGTGTCAGAATTTCATTAATTGAAAAAAAAGTTACCAAATCAATTACATGAGATTTTGTATATGATAAATGCACAAGAGAGTTGCAACTATGTTTCATGTTAATCCCACTTAGTTAATTCCGATGTGTAGACTAGATAGTTGATATTTTACAAAAGTTTATATCCCTCAAAATACTTGTTAAAGTTATTAGCAAAAAGTCTCGCATGTAAAGTTTTAACAACCTGTTTTTGTAAAAAAATTACACACGACTTTAACAGCTTTTTTTACCAAACTACTCCCAAACTATGAAAACTATATAATCTGTGCAACTATGTACTATATCTGAACTATGGTTATAAGATGTTTTTTATGTCATTCCTATTAAAAGGTTGTCTTTTGTTCTTTTATGTGGAAAATGGTTGCATATTTCTTAACAATTTGAGATTGAGATAGTATTCAACTTCTATGTTGCCCTCTGCAAAGACAGGACTTCAAGAACAGACCACCCCCGAGCAAACACAATACCCCTGGGTTCATGTGTACCATCAGCGCTATGAGGCACAGGTCTGCATTCACACTCACACACTCATGTATGCCACAATAAAAAGCGACTATCCCTCTTCCGCTAATACCAATCAACCCCCTCTCTCAGGAGGGCATGGTGTCTTCCATCCCCAACATGAATAAAACAAGTTGTTATTCTTTTCTAGATAAACACCCTCCAAGTGCCCGCAAACAAGAGGGGGAAACGACGCCAAGCTTTGGTTTTCCTCCAGCAATTGCAATGGAGATGGGCTCCCCAGACACTTGCTGGGCTCTGCAAAGTGGTCCTACACTGTACAAAGTGTCTGCTTTGCCAGAGGCACAGGATGGAACTTCTAAGCACAAACAAAATCTACTAAATACCTAGCAAGGCTTGCTTGCCATTTGAACAAAGCATATTATTCATTCACTTTGTCAATTCCTTATGTACATGGCATCGTTAATCAAATTCCCCAGTGAGATCTGAGCTGTTGTTTGTTCATTTGAATCTACAGAATGACTCTGCTGGTAAGTGAATCGTTAGGAAGCATCACTTTGGCCCAGATTTGACAAAGAGGCTGGGAAGGTGTACATTAGCCGACGGAAAAGGTTAAGCATGGTAAAATGAGAGAGGAAATTTGGTGGACAAATTGAGAAATTAGCAATGTGCGGGTGGAGAAAGTCTCGGAGGACCCGGCGCTGATGTGAGACCTATTATGGCACATGGCACCAGGCAGCTGGGTGGGTAATTATCATCATGTGTTTAGCAAGGCGCCCTTATCCAGGGCAACATATATGACTTGTGCTTTAACCACTTAGTTGGCCCATTTAGCTCTGTGCCGCGGTGTGTATGTGTGAGTGGGGGATGAGTGCAAATGTTCAGTGGTATGCTGCTTTAATAGTAGGCAGCGTTTCCCTGCTGCAGGTGCTGGCAAATCAGCCATACTTGGCACCTTGGACTGTGATGCAGGTGTGTGACCCGTACCGCGTTGCCAGGGTGGCTGAGGTGGTCTCACTGTGAACGGGTGTAGCTTGATGTCCTTGGGGAAGGTGAGAGAGTGACCCCATGAAGATCCAGCTGGGAGCCTGGTGAGCAGTGGGCCCAGATGTGTGTGTGTGCGTGTGTGTGTGTTTACATGTGAGTGTGAGTCTTTTAGTGTCTCCATGTGTGCCCACTGCCAGCTTGGTACAAAACAGCTGGCTCCCACCATCTGCTACTCCTCTGCATCAGCAGCCCCATAATGTGTATGTTGTCTGCATGTGTTTTCCATGTGTTGCAGGTCTTTTTATCTCAATAAAATCCACAATTAGATATGCGCGCATAAATGTAATATCAACAGATTTAAGAAGTTACATTGTGCAGTAAAACATGTCATGTATGTTCTCTTTCGAATAGGAGAAAGAAGACTTTTTTTCTGTCATTTATTTTTGGAATAAAAAATCCAGTGGATGCACATTTCTTTGAAAGATACACTGAGACTATCAAGTGTATGTTAGCTTTTCCCTTTGGTTGTTAATCATTTGCTCCAAGCAAGCCTACTCTATCGAACAGACTCAGGGAAAAGAGAGAAGGATTGGGAGGTTGGGGGGTTAGTATGCTCAAATACACCCAAAACAAGACACATACGGTTCTAGTGTTAATTAGGGAGCCAATATTACAAGATAAATCAGAGATGGAGGGAAGGTTAGGAGGAGAGGGAGATGAGGGAGGAGGGATAGAGGAGGAGGAAAGGGAATGAGGGAAAAGAGAGAGTGAGAAACAGAGAGAGAAGGACGGCAGGGTGTTGATTTGAGCAGGGCCTGGGGGCAGCCTACAAGGCAGAAAGGGGAATGATAGACTGGCTAACCAGGCGTTGATCAGGCGTGTGTAGCTCTCTTCTTTTCATCAACAGTGAACAACTAAAGTGAAAGAGAAAGTCTGTTAGCTGCACACTTATTTCTTCAAAGTCAGCGTTAAACACCATCAAGTGTCACTCGAGTTTAAGCTAATCAATTATGCGTTTTGATCTACTGATGGCTGGAACTGTATTTTTATGGATCAGTACTCAAAAGCCTTTTCTTTCATGAAAACTGATGCCATCTGCAGTACTTGTGCACACACACTGCCGGCAAGTATCATGTTGCTCACAGAAGACAGTAATGAAAAATGATGTCCCTCTACTTCCCCAAATTTCAAGTCTAGCAGCGGCGGCAAAAGTGAGTAATCTGTAATCGAAGCGATGTGGAGGAGTGCAGCGCTGCTAATGCGACTAGACCCTGCTGTTCTCTGAGGAAGACAGTGCTGGAGGGGAGGAAGAAGAGAGAGGCAGAGCGATGAGCAGGAGGAAGAACACACACCGAGGTAGTTGGGGGATCGCTTGCTCCAAACATGGCAGAAGGTATGGAACAAGGCGCTCTGTGTGGGCCCCATTATTTTTACTCCCCATTCTCTTTTCCCCTCTCTCCTTTTGAAGACGGCGGGATTTTTCTCCTCCTCCCTGACATAAAAGTAAACAACGTTGCCTGCAGGCACAATTTTCCCGGCAACACAATAAAATGTGCAGTGAATTTATGATGGTCATCCATTAGCTCTTACCAAGGAAACATCACCCATATCTGTCGTCCATCATTATAATAGAGGGTTAATGCACTGAATTTACATAAAAAAGTCATATTGTCTGCATGAATTATTTACACCCTCAGCTGTTTTTTCCAATTTCCCTCTTTTTTTTCCCTCTCCGTCCTCTCGTTCGTGGCGAGGGGGTTTTTGGTCCAGATTCTTGAGGAGAAAATCTGACAGTAAATTCCGCCGTGAGGTGGTCCTGTCGCCGCCACCTCTCTGTCCCAATATTTCTCTCCATTCCTCCCTCCCTTTCTCCCTCGCATCCTCTTCTTCTGTCTTTGTCTATGAGGGACAGTGAGAGCTGGGGGGCATTGTGGTGTGCTTGTTTATGGCCCTATGGTTGTTATTGAGTCAATCAACACTGAAAATCTTCCCACTTCTAAGAAGGCTTCACTGGTGATCACAGTACATTAGACAGCAAGTATTTAGATGCACGAACATACAATGAGTATAAACAGGGTACAATATTAAACAGATAACACAAATTATAAAAAAGATCATTCATTAGGTCAGTCCATTGTTCACATACTGTATGTATCTTAAAGTTAGCTAATTCAATAAATCACATTCTACATTTAAGATTATTTCATCCTAATTCATGTGGTAACGCACACAAAATGACCCCAATGCCAGTCGTCCTACTGTAAGTGAATTATCCTGATATCACACCACTGTAATGAAGGCTTGTACAGCGCTAACAGTTGACTTTCAGAACCTGGGGAAAGGCTCGGTGATTGAGCAATTATGACAAGCTCAATTACTGTCATCATATTATCATAGCTAATCCAACTCTGCCATGCTGCGCCTTCCACTGCACTGATCACAGCGCCTTTTTCACTGTCACTGAGGTGAGAAAGTGCTGTCACTGACACCGCTTGTGCTCCCATGAACACGCTCAAATGAATATGTGGCAAATATGTCAATCTACTGGTGCCTGTCTCTGTTTCTATCTTCCTACTGGATGTCTCCAGGATGGATGTCTTAATTTTTTCTAATTCCGCCTGACAGTGCCACAGGCGCTCTTGCATGCTGAGCTAAATTTGTGACGCGCCTTGACAGAGTGCGGGTTTTGAGAGTTATCTGCTTCCCTGATATGGCTAACACGCTTCTAAGCAGCGATCACAGTGGCAGGCGGAGATGCACTGCTGCCGCGACTCATCCGGCTGCACAATGAAGCAAGTGGAGGCTCACAGGGGGCTGGAAGAAGTGAGACGGGTCCGGGAGTAGTGTAAGGTAAAGTAGGAACCTATACAAATCAGTGACCTCACAACCCTTCAGATAATCCTCCAACAGCGGGAGTGACACACGCCAGTCAAACAGATGTAGATGAGGAGGTCAGTGTCAGTGAAGAAAGACAAAGACAAAACTTGCACAGAGCAGGTGTTTTGCAGAGACAGTAGGAGTGATGCCAGAGGTGTGAGGGAAGGTGAATGGATCAATTGGAGCTGAGCCTCAGGTATAACCCATTCTCATCCATATAACATTCCTTTATAGCGCCTCTCCCTCCCCTTCACACTGCTAACGTTGTGTGTTTTCTTCCCTCTGCGGTCTTGTTTATTCTTCTCACTGGTGTACTTCTCCTAAGGGGCCTGATCCCTGCTTGCCTCCAGGCCGTTTCTCAGTCCTGTTAAGTAGGTGGGGATTAGAGGTCAGAAACATAGCCACCTCCTCAGCCTGCATCGATCGCTGTCCACATGTTTCAGGAAGTTGTGAAGGCAAGGAACGACCTGTTGCGGTGTAAGGTTAGGCTTGTGACCTAATGACTTCCTCTGTCAGACACTCAAAACTAAAAGAGGTTTGTTGTTTCAAGTTCTTAAGGACTTTTTGTAAATTAAGCTTTATCCAATGACAGTTGTATTTCCTACATAACATCACTATGTCTAACTCTGGTTTTGTCACACCTTGCACTAATGCAAAGCTCATACAGTATTAATTGCTGCAATGACTTATGTTTAACAGTTTGATGATGATGTTTTTTGTAGACTTTGGTTGACCAATTAGCTTTTCCCCACTTAACACAAGTACACCTATTCAATGATATCCTAAACTGCAATTACTTTTTCAATCATTTAGATGACAAAAACATTAAAACAATTCATTGTTTTAAATGTGTAAATCCCTGCACCAGTACCACGTGAAAACTCAGGTGAGGTCCTTTTTATACAGGTGAGGTCCTTTTTTTGTAGAGTTTCATCTTTCAAATATATATACAAGAAGACACACATACACATGATGCTGTGTCTCTGCATTTCTGTGTTAAAAGGCATTATGTACTAGAATGACAAAATGACACAACAGCATTAATCAAAAAAGACATTCAATTGGTTTTGTGAAGGGCACAATATATATATATATATTTTTTTATTAGTTTGCAGAGTTGTTCATTTGTTTTGCAAAATGTGATATTTTCTGTTTTTGTGAAATTGTTTTGTGAGTTTTGTGAGATTTTTGTTTTGTTAATTTATCTTTAATCGAATGTTGAGTTTTGATTTTGTTCATTTGCGTCATGAAATAATGTGTATAAAGTGCCATATTTTGCACTACCTGAACATTTTAACCTTAGAATGTATTGGAAACGTTTCGTATCCACAAATGCCACTATACATATAATGTAGTCTCTAGATTGTTAGGATATAAAGTCAAGCCCTGTAAAGCTTGAAATCCTTTTTGCAAATAGGAAAATGCAAAGCACAGCTACCACTGGACTCATACTTCCACACAACTTGCCAGGAAAGTAAACTAATCACTCACTTTGAAACAAAGTATCCCATGATGCTGAGAAGTGCTGAGAGGAACGCAAGCAGGTCAGCTTACTGTACAAATAGGGTGGCAAACAAATTTGCATGTCAAAATTAAAAATCAATGTGTTCCACCTCACCTAATGACCAATCTCCCTACTGCTACTCTTGGGCTCTGATTAACATTCAGGGGGGTTCAGGAGAAAATGTTAGAGCAAAGCATTAATCTCTCTCAGCAAAAAAGCTTGTATCTTCTGACAGGTGGGTCAAAGTTGCCGTTTAATCTAGCCCATAATTTCGGAAATGTGCTGACAGAGTGTATTTTAATACATTAAAACCTTGCCGTGTTTGAGAAAGCTCAAAGCGCGACACCTCAGCAGGAAGTCTATGTCCCCGGCTCACAGTTATGGCATGTTGGGAAAAATGGGAGGAATGCAGCAGAATTCAGAGGAAAGCCAAAATAAAACTGCATCTGAGAGGGAAAAAGAGTCTGTTTGCTTTCATATGATGTTGATGCATCGAAGGCGTTTTCTTTTTGGTGGGTGATGTCAGAGTTGCCTGGCTTTTAAATAGAAATTCAAGCTTTTCTAAATATTTTTGATTAAAATAAACCTCTTACTTGTTGCCATTATTACCATCCATACATAGATATTCTCTCTTACGCTAAAATACAGCCTGAGGCAGCATTACAGATTAGTTATGCTAAAATAATATAATCACCCTAACTACATCCTAAATCTACAGATGAAGCTATGTTTTAGTTTGCGGAAACGTTCATCTTTACTGATTCTTCTTTCAACAGATTGAACAGCAGGAGAAAAAGTTCAGTGCAAGATGTTTGCTTGTGTTAAAATTTCAACTTTGACACTTTTTTTTATAACCAACAGTACAAATGCCTGGATTTTTATCAAGCCCTTAAAGACCCTAAACCTGCCACAACTATTTATTTGCTCGATGGCCTGCACTTGACTTTATTGGCCATTGGCAGGAAGGTGCCTTCAGAGGTGTCCTGCTTGCCTATTGAAAAATATGTCTCTTACCTCTTGCCCAACCTAGTGGAAATAATATCACTCACACTGAGAGATCATGGTGTCAGGGTCAATTGTCCTGCAAAAGATGGGGGAGATGGGAGACGTATTGATTTTTCATTTTGTTGGGGTAAGCAAGCATGTTGCAGCTGGGCGCAGGTGCAATGAGGCAGACAGAATGTGCTAGACTGCTCTTCCAGCTTGTCACCCGTGAGCTGTGACTGCTGAGAGACACCTTGAAAACAATTATCACAAAAAACTAGGAAAACACTCTCAATATGTGCTTTTTTATATCTTTAAATTCAAGACAAAGTGCAAATGCTCGGGGTAAGAACCCATCCGATTACATTATTCAAAGCAAAGAGAGCTGGTGGAGAAAATTTGGCCAGGGATCCAGAGAGGAAACTCAGCCAGCTAGGGATGAGCCAGAGCTAGCCAGAGCTGGCAATCGCACACCATGCTGGGCCTTGCGGGGCGGAAATGCTTGTCAAACACATTACATGATGCCACAGGTCACAGACGAATCCCAGCAGTCCAGCTCTTGCCTAACGGCTACAAACAATGAATGAATGCCAAATCTAACAACCTCTGTGAACCTTACTTGGTGTGTTCAGCTCAAACCATCTAAAGTAGTTCATCGCTGCACAGAAGATGCGGTTTGATAAAGGAAGCAAGTGATTCCTATCAACTCCTCCATGTTCCTGTTCTCTTTGACATTGCAGTAGAGGACACTGATCTCATTTTGGGTCATAACCTAGAGCGCATCCTTGTAAATGTTCCTGTTATGGCGGGACACACCAAAATGTCTACAACTCATTCTGGAACATGGCAGGGTTTCGAAGCCCTTCCTTCCTGAATAAACATTACTTGTTTGGAGGGTGTTGTGTGCTCCTCCATCTCTGCATTCCTCTACTTCTCACACTCCCATCACAGCTCATGCATTTTGTCCATCGTTTCCCTGCTCCTCATTTGCAAAGGCTACGGTCTCGACGGTGGTCAGAGGCGTGACAGACATGCAGGGTGGAAAACACAGGGGTCATCCGCTGCCCTCTCTGCGCTCCAGTCACCTTGATGACCGATACACACTGGTCTTGAGCTCTCCACCTCTCTACTGTGCACCACCTTCACTGCTGTCTGTGCTGTGAGGGTCAGAGTTGAATGCTGACAATATGAGCTCATCAGTATACCTAACACTTCCTGTTGAGGGGCTAGCTATGTCCTAAATATTAATGCAATCCACCCCCTTTATACTGCCATACAACAAAACAGTTGCAGCGGTGCAGAGAAGACGCATCTGTGACAGAAGTTGAGTGCCTGTCATTTCTGCAGGTCAAAAAGAGAAATATATCAGTAAATGTACCTAAAACACAGCCACACAGAAAATGCTAACTTATTTTCTACTGTATGAAGGCTGTACATACAGCACTATATTTGAGGTTTTAAACTCTTTGCTCAAGTACGACAGTGACAGAAATACTGCATTTTTAAAATATTACAGATGCTTAAAGGAAAATTCTGTTTTTGTTTTTTTTAACAACCTGTGTCTTATTTTCATAGTTTTGGCCATCATTCCTGTTGGTTATGATACGATTTTACTCACCAAGTTAATTGCTGATGTCTGTGGATGCAGCAACATCACTATAACAGAGCCCAACAGGAACATAAGCAGTCAGATGATCACACAGGTTGTAAACCAACTCTAAGTTCATTCAGAGATGCTTGCATAGAGGAATTGACCATTTATGCCAATAGGTTTTACAGTTACATTTGACGGAAAAGGCTCTGCTCTTTGAGGGAGCTCTTCTGCTTGGAGAGGTAATCTCCCTTATTAACAAATACATGAACATTAGATCTTAGTAAAATCAACAATACCAAAAATGTGGCGCATAAGGAGGAGGTTGGGGTGGTGGAGGGAGCTGCTACAGCAAATGTTGGCATGAGCATATCAGCAAAGTAAAAGTAAGTAAAGTGTATTTAATTAGCACCTTTCTAGATCAGAGCTTGTGTTGAACTCCTACCACTGTCGCCTGTTTTTGCGTCCCCCAATTTCAGCAAAATCAATGTTGGTGAGTAAAATGTCATTATAACCAATAGGAATGATGGCCAAAACTACAAACACATGACCCAGGGGATTTTTCTTTTCATGACTACACTTTCAATGGGCTTTCATACTCTCAAACTCTTTCTTGTGCTATATAGTTGCTAAGCAGTCTTCCTCCCAGCTGACATAAATATCCACCAATCTAGCTATAAATCAAATTCCAATCACAGTGTATCAAACTTTGAAAGGTCTCCAAGATCACAAGAGTCTTCTCACAAGCCTGCTAGGCATGTCAGTGTTTGGGTGAGGCTGGGTATGTTATCCCAACACACACACACATACACCTGTGGTACTTCCTGCCACTAACGCTGTAAGTGTTCCAGTTTCTTTCAGACAGAGGGGGTGAGAGAGGTGAGAGAGGGGGCGACCCAGCAGCTGGTTACCTTGGCTGACTCTCACACCTGTTAAAGAAAGAGGCACATATCACACTATATTACAGTGTTAATGGGCTGTAATAAATGGCTGATGCAAGCATGCAGTAATGGCCACCACAGCCTTGGTCTCCTTGTGTACTTATTCTGCCATTAGTGGAAAATTCATCAGCCATTTTATCCAAAGGCAGAGACCAGAGCATGTCTGTGTCGTAAGAATTTCTGCTAAGCAAGCAGCATTTCATTCATGAAGACCCACTTGTGTACCATACACGTCAAAATCTTACCATTTGACAAATCCTTGCTGTGGAACAAAGGATCCTCTTTTTTATTCCATAGCAGAGACAGGAAGGGAACATTTTTTAAAAAGTAGTTCAGATCCAAAACGTGTACCAAACACTTGAGGCTCAATTTGTCAAATTCACTTTCTGCAGAGTGGCAAGGTATATTACCCTGGTGAGCAGCGGCCGGGCTCAGCACAGAGGCTGGAAGTGTGCGTTTGAACATGTGTATCTAGTCGCTTGTGTGTGTTTTTATGTGTGTATGTAAAGATCTATAGAAGGTTTTGTGACATAAAGCAGCCATGTCCTCTTGGTACAGCAAGCGTGGGTGTCCGAGTTGTATGAAATTTTGGTACTGCTTTTGCCAGAAAAGCAATAGGTAAAAGTAGCAACACCAAAATGCAAAAATACTCTGTTAAAAGTAAAAGTCTTGCATTCAAATGTTAAAAAGTACATAACTATCAGGAAAATGTACTTAAATATAAAAAATAAAAGTACTCATTATGCAGAATGGCACTTTTCAGTGTTAAATGATACGAAATAAATGCATTCTATTGTAAGTGTCTCGCGGTCCATCCCCTCTGGGATTATAAGACACCTTTACAAAACACCACTGTTTACAGTACAACAGGAATAATATATATCTTAGTATGCATTATTACTAATTATACAGTAATGTGTAAGTACCATTTTAATGTTGTAGCTGGTGGAGCTGGTCGAAGGGAAGCTAATTTTAACTACATAATATACTGTTGGGTAGTTTAATCTATTACATTGATCATTTTTCATATCTTGATCATATGTTTCACATGTAGATCGTCAGTCTACAATGTAACTAGTAACTATAGTTGTGAAATAAATGCACTTGTGTAAAAAGTACTATGTTTCCCTCTGAAATATAGTAAAGTAAAAGTATAAAGTAGCATAGAATCAAAAAACTTAAGTGTGTACATGATTTTAGTACCTCAGAGCTGTACCTAAGTACATTACTTAAGTGAATGTACTTATTTCCACGACCAAGATAGTATTATACAGTAGTATAAGTAGATAGTATTATAAGTAGGCTACTTAGCCATCATTTGTATACCGACAGTTCACCAGTGTACCTCCATGATAGTGCCATGTGCTTCCTGCAAAGCCTGTGTTCATATTATACTATATGCACATATTTGCCTATGAGTGTGTGCCAGGTTCTGTGTGTCTGACTGAATTTCTGAATAAGCTCAAGCAGTGTCTGTCCTCCATCACCTGGTCTATGGTGTTTGCAAATACTGCAGAGTGTGTGTGTGTGTGTGTGTATATATACCTGTCCGGCCAGGCCCAGCAACAAGCCCTTTACTAGTTTGTGTGTGTGTGTGTGTGTGTGTGTGTGTGTGTGTGTGTGTGTGGTGCCTGTGTTTAATAATGCATGGCCCCAAGCCCAGGACGGGCCCTTTGATAAAGTACAGCTCCGCGGCACATGCATAAGCAGCTCCAGCCATATGCAGAAGGGAGAAATTGATGGTGGAGATAAAGTCTGTGCTGCTGCTGCTCTGTGTGTGTGTGTGTGTGTGTGTGTGTGTGTGTGTGGGTGCATGTGTGGGTGTGTGTGTCTGAAAGAGAAAGAGAATGAGACAGATGAGAAAGATTTATGGATCGCATCAATGTCTATATGCAAGTGTTTGATCAGGTGGCAATTTGAAGCTTTTTAGGATGAGTCTTTGTGCTGTGTGAACATGTTTGAAAATTGGTACTTTTTGTACTGTTTGATTAGCTGATACTGTACAAGCAAGCAAATATGGAAATGTACATAAAGAACTGAGGCCATGGTATGTGTGTGTGTGTGCTTGAGAGACAGAAAACTGTGTGAGTGAAAGAAGATGAGTGTGTTTTGGTTTATATGTATCAGAGAAATGTGTCTTTGTGCCTTGTAGACTCTTTGCTAGTGTGTGTTTCTGTCTGTGTGTTTGAACATATTCTCTCAGACTTACCTAAGTGTGATGAGCTGCCAGTCAAAGTCGAAAGGGTCAGGGGCCAGTATGGGGGTCCAAGGTTGCTGCCACCCTCTCGCCCGTCTCACCACGCAGCTCTATTACAGGCAGGAAGGCAAAAATGAGGGCCAACATTCACAAACAAGCTGGCAAGGTATGCATGTACATGCAAACCAGCCTGTGTCTATTCATTCTCTTTTTCAGCTCTAGCAAACATGACCCCAGGCCCTTTCAAAATAATACTGATCTAACTTGTGCCCTTTTTTTGACTTCTCCGTGAACTTCTTTTTCTCGTTTCCCTTCAAGTGTTTTCTTGCATTATATTCACTCTCTTTCTCATGTGTCTTATCAATTTTCCTTATCTCGTCTACAGTTCTGTGAGCTGTGAAGTCGTCCAGCTCATCACCATGGTCCAAAGCTGTGACAGCACAAACCCCTCTATGCTCCAAGTCATTAGACATGTCGTACTCTCTTTATCTGCCACCCACCTTCCTCACCTCCTCCCCTCCTCTATTCATCCACCCACTCCCTCTCTTTTTCCTCCCTTGCACCGACTGCCACCCCCTCAACCAGTCATAAAGAATAGACAGTCAGATATACAGGGAGAGACAGAGAAAACCCTATCTCTTTTTGTTGCAGCTTTAATTTACTTTGTACATTAATATTTCAGGGCCCTCTGCAGGCTTGGTGCTGGAGCCAGTGGGAGCTACTGTGTGTGTTGATGCAGTGTGTGTGTGTGTGTGTGTGTGTGTGTGTGTGTGTGTGTGTGTCACATTCCAGCTGTAGGAGGGGAAAGGATTAATATTTCAATGGGCCTTATTGGAGACCCCTGTACCGGCTCCACCAAACCACCATGGCAAGGGTGCACGGTGGTACACTGGCTCACCTTGCTGCTCCAACCTTTGTGTCTTTGTCTCTACTCTTGTCTTTCCACTCTTTCCTCTATCTTCATACTTCATTTCCTGTGTTTGTACATACATGTATGTGAGTGTTTGTCATCACTTTAACATGAGCTTTACTCCTTGCCACAATGGCTTTTGAACCAACAAGTGAAACTCTTTCTTATAAATATACTAAATATAATATAACAAATATGACAAAATAATGGATGCACTATATTTGTTTTCTACTATTAGTTAGTTATATTTCTTCCATTCTCCTGTCTTTGCCAACACAATAAGCAATGCAGTCTTACAGAAATGCAGAGTTTAATTTATTTGCTTTGTTATATTCATTTCAAATCTGAAAAGAGAAATCAATAAATCGATTGACAGGAAACGATTAATTGTTTCATCTTTTTTTTTTAAGCAAAAATGCCAAACATTCTCTGATACTAGCTTCTCCAATGTAAGGTTTTGCTTCTTTTCTCAGTTTTATATCATTGTAAACTGAATATCTTTGGGGTTTGGGTTTAGGTATATAGAGACCAAAGGGTTAATCGATAATAAAAATAACTGTTAGTTGCAGCCCTAATTAATTTGACAGACACTTTTGTCTAAAGCAACTTACATTATTCCCATACAGTGATTAAACCTACGTTTGGCCAACCTGACCTTCCATCTGAGCTACAGCCACCTTATGTGCTGCAATGCAGCTGCAAACATACATATGCACTGTAACACAATGAAGACGGTCACAGGTCCACCTCAACCATCCACACTACCATGCCATAAGACACAAGGAGCCCTAGTGATGATGTTAAATAATTAAAATTCTGGATTATTTAACTTGTAAACCGGTTTAAGTATCTGGCTGAGCATATAATTTATACTGTCTGACTTCTTTTTAGCAATGTCGCAGCATTCCCAGCACTAAGCAATTAACTTGGTGAATACAATTTTATTATTAGCAGCCAAAACTTTAAAAATAAGACCCAAGTTGCAATAAACTGGAATTATCCTTTACAGGTGCATTTAAATAAGCATCTATCTGGCTAAATATAACCTCAAACTAATGTGTCCTAGTATATGAAGGTGCAGTGTACCAAGAAAAAAAAGACCAATAAGCAATTTAGAGGAGTTGGAATTGGATTTTGAAGTTGGAAGAGGATGATGAGGATGCAGGGGCAGCTTTTATCACAGATCAGTGGGTCTCTGAGCGGGGGTCTCCCAGTCGCTGCATCAGGGTGCCCGGCAGGAGGGCATATTGAAATGAGGTGCCTTCCCCCAGGCTCTTAGCCACCCCTGACATTTGGGTAAATGTGTGCGTGTGAGTGTGTGTGTGGAGTGTTTGGGGTGAAGGGTGGGGGCTTGTGTTTCCGCCCAGAGACCCAATTGCCTCCGCTCCCCTGCTACTTGTTTCCCCCTCTTCTACCCCTACCCGCCCTCACCCTCCTTCAATTGGACCCTGTTTCTCATTTGCCTATTCATTTAAAAGCAGAAAATGCCTACTGAGATCCAATATGGGGTTGAGGCAGGGGGGCGCGTGTGGCCCCTCAGCAGGGGTGGAAAACACAGCAACAACACGATGAAGAGAAGGAGGAGGTGGAGAGTGAAGTAGAGAGGTGGAGGATGCCCAGACCTCCGACAGGAGTTGGCTTCAAATGACTTCCCTACTTCCTCTCTTCTTTCCATTCCTCATTGTCCCTCCATGTCTCTCTCTCTCTGTCTTCACTCTTCCTGTCCCTTTTTTTCCTCTATTTCTCAGTTTTTCCTCACTGATGCTCTGCTCACTGGGGTAGTGCTGAGATTGGGAAGTGCAGCCCGCTTGACCCTGCTGCTGAGTCAAAGCAGGAGTTCGAACCAGACCCAGTGTGTGGATGTGAAGGTGTGTGTGTGTGGGGTTCTGTTTTTAAAGAAACCACCCTCTTTCCACCCTCTTTCCACCTCTCTGTCATTATTTCACACTCTGTTTCCCCTTCTCAAGCTCACCTAAGAGACTTTCGAGGCTCTAAAAGCCAAAGCAGAGCCCAACTTCTGAAAGTTCTTTCTGTGGGTTTGAAAAGTCAAAGAAGATAGCACTTTGTATAAATGCTAAAGGAAAACGTGGTTAGCCCTGAGTAGCAGCGCGAGCACTGTATGACATGTTTTATGCATGGCCGCTGGGTCTCTCAGGTCGGGGAGTTTCACATCAACAAAGTGCGGAGGGTGGCTAAAGGTGAGAAGCATACTGGCAGAGGGCGTTGGGGGGTTGAGGAGGGAGGAAGGGAGATGAGGAGTGGGTCGAGAGGAAGAGGACTCAGAGTAAACAGTTGTAGATTCAAGCAGTAATTCAGTCGGTGAGGAAGGGCAGCGGTTGTAACCAGTAGACAAATACAATCCCAGGAAAGTTTAGACATTCACACTATTATTAACTTTCTGAAAACACTGTTAAAGTGTCTGACAGTGGTGACTATCATCCCTTACCCATCATTCATTTGATCTATTTGATGAATGATTTGAGGACCACGAGGGTGTTAAATGGTGAGAAATATGGCTAATGTGGCAGTTGGCTGACCAATCAGTGCAAGGAAAAATGACACAGCACACAAACACAAACACTCTTATCTGTTTGACCAGACAGTGCAAGGCATGTGATAAACCCATGATCAACTTGTCATTTGTGGGTTGAACAGACAGCGACCAACGGTTAAGAATATACCATTTATACATGATCATTTTCTTTAGTTCAAGCTGCTCTCAAATATTACCAGGTCTGTCCTGCAGAAATTAAACATGTGGCAGTTCAATAAATGTAGCAATAGAAAACGGTGGTGGTGGTGAAAGTTTCTTATCTGCCGAAAACAAAGGAGAACAGGAAGTATCAGCTGGGTAGCGGCTGCCTAACAATGTTCAGAAAACTTAAAAACACCCTCTTCTCTGATCTCTCACCTTATTCTTTTATCTGTTTAAGTACACATGAACGCGGACTCACACGCTGCACCAGGCTAATTGCAAAGGCGATGCAATTTCCAGAACATAAACAAAATCAAAGGGAGCAGCACTTTCTCCCCTCCACGTTCCCTCTTTAATGTTATTCAGTAAGTGAATTTGGGTCCACCTCACAGAAACACTTCTCCTTGTTGTAAAAAAACATATTGTTCTCCTTTGCCAGAGGAAACCATAATGGAAGCTGTTTAAGAACCCAAATTACCATTAACCAGCTTTCTTTGCAGCTCTTCCAGAGATGGTAGACCAGCAGCAACCCTAAAAGTTGCCATTTAAATGGTGATCTAATTGCTTGCTAAATCATATCCATTTCAAAAGTGAAAGTTCACTGCAGCATTTTATGTTTCTTTAATTCCTCCCCTGCAACGTGTGGTTGCTTATTTCAATGCTTTCATTGATGGCGTGTCTGGTGTTTCCATGTGAATATTTAAAGCATCAAAATGGTGAAAGCGCAGCGTTTAGAACTACAATGTCCCAAAACACTGCAATCAGGAGATGATCTCACGTATGCAAAAAAGGCAATACAAGCGGACCCCCTCGCTTTCACGTTTGACAGAGTACCTTTCCCTGTTGAATACATTAGAGGACCCGTAGAATGAGAGCAAATGAATGCCCGCTCACTTCCCCAGCACCCTGGCCTCATGGCAGCCGGGATGGAAAACAGCGATTCGTCCCCATTACATTTTTCATCATACCTGCGTGAGCGGAGACCCACCTCCCCGCCCACCATGAGACAACGCTGAAACACATGTCTTCTACCTATAGTAGCTACCTACACATTAGATTTGTGCCTACACATAACAATCCGAAATAATAACCACTGGTTTTAAGATTCAAAGCCTTGCACACACAGAATCCTCAGGAGTAAAAGGAGGGTGGGAAAGAGAGAATTAGAGACAGCCAGCAACAAACACAAGGAGAGATGATGGGGATGAGGGGGGAGTGGAGGGTGGGAGGGGCAAGATGGACATCTATCCCCCTTTAAGCCCACCTTATTGGTGAGTGGTGACCCTGGACGTGGTGCTATTGTCTAGGCTCCTTATCATAATGTAGGCTGTGTTGTCTTCTCCATTATACCTCGGCCATTCAATTAGCCCCCATTACCATAGTAATAGAGCGCTGCGTTGCTCGGGTCAGGACTGACAAGGGGAGGAGGAGAGCGGTCAAAGGGAGAGAGAGGGAGACAGAGAAAGAGATGTCAGTGTACCTGTAGGCACACCGATGTCAGCCTCTATTACGGCCAAAAAAAGGTGATGTTGGGAGGTGAAATCATACAGGTATTACTGGAGAACAGTGAAGGACACTGACAGAAGGGAGGGATCTCACTGTAAAACATTTGCCAACATTTTAAGAAGACAGGGGCCCTCACTGTGGGTGAGCAGTCTCTGGAAGAGTCCCCTGATGTCACCTTGGGATGCAGACATTTTGATGGATGCAATGACCTTGTGAGACATTGTGCATTTCGACAAAGCAATGAATTAATCGTGGAAATTAAAGGAGAAAGCAAAAGACAAACGTCCGTTTTCCACGACATCAATAGTGACTTACAACAACTGGCACTAAGTGGCAGTGATTACCAATAATGAGTGTTGCTAAACAAACAGCTACACAAGAAGACTTGTGTTGATGGAGCATTTTTCAAAAGGGGAGGAAAAAGAAAGAGGGGAAATGAAAATGATCACACTGATGTAGTATCTGTGAGCACTTCATCTTTTCTGGTTGGTTAGTTGGTTGCACCCCTTTTTCTTAGAATAGGGATAACAGATGAAAAGGGGTTCCAGGAGAACAGATCTGTGAACAAGTTTACCATCTCAAAATACTGATGGGCATAGGCTACATACCAAGCCAGCGATTTGCATGTGGTGTGCGGGTGCCACAGTTTTTTCTTCCCCACTTCTTCCCCTCTCTCTGTCCTGCATCTAATCACCATCTTAACCCCTATATCGCCATTGTTTGTCCCTTTATCTCACTCTGTACCTCTCCATGATTAGACTGCCTAAAACTCAATAATGTTTCTCACTAGCTCATCCTATATGCCCTCATTTACCTGTTTTCTCTCATATTTTCTCTAACTTCCCTCCATCCACAAACTTTGTCAAACTTTCCCTTCCCTTTTAGCCTAATTTTCTCCTTGTCAGTGCCCGTGCCAGGGCGCGTGCCAAGCAACCAGTGCCTGCCTCTTGTCCCTGTCTGCATGTTGCCCTGTTGTCGCTGCGACTTTCTGGCATTGTACCCATGTGAGAGAGAGAGAGGGAGAGAGATGGTGAGAGGGAGAGAGACAGAGAGAAAGGCGAGGGGCAAAGAAGAAAGGCAAGGAAACAAGGGAATGCATGCAGATGCAGGGCCCATCTCGTTTACAAATATGCAAATGCTGTTGCCTTTGTGATATGCAAATGAGAGATTACAGAGCGCTAATTAGGGTCAAAAGAACTGTTCACGTCAATTAGGGGAGAATGAAAAAACGATCCCCACTCTTGCTGGCCCCCAACCCCTGCCACGGATATCCTCAGCTTTTGTCTTAAAAAATGGAGACATGAAAAAGACAAATAATGAGAGACATGTGTACAAGGGGCGGGACACCAGCATTTGGATAACCAGCATGCATCCTGAAAAGGGCAGAGGTCCAGGTTTGTTTCAGTGGAAGGGCATGATTGGCTTTTTAGTATAAACACAATAAGCATAAATGACAAACTGATCCTGGTGCTGTCCCCAAAGAAATGTGGTCCTGATGTGCATGTTTTTCTACATTTTACCCCCTTGTCCTTCATCTCCAAACCAATGTTTAAAACTAAAACTCAGGTTACCCATGCAATACTTCCATCATGTATTTTTAAAAGTAGGTATCAGTGTATTCAAAAAAGTGTGGTGTCAGGTTTGAAATGTCTGACTATATTAATATATATATATTACTTAAGATTACTTAAGATTTTGGTACTCCGAATCATTTACCCGTTTCCAACCAAAACCCAATGCAATCAAATACTTACAACTCCATAAAAGTTTTCTGTTTTCAAAAATTTTGAAAAGTCAAATGCACAAGACCTTGGCAGTATATTGGCATCAGAATATCCACTTGTAATGTCATATCTGCAATTCCCACAGTCCTCAGACCCCACCACCTGCCAGTTATTGTCGATTTTATTTTAATAAAATATATCTCCTCCAGGTGTGAGCAAGAATCTCTAAGTGACATCTGGCTATGGTAGCAGCATATTTAGATAAGAACAATAGAAAAGCTTGCATTATATTATACAGCAAGTAACAGACAATAAGGGGGGACAAAAAAGATCAGAAGGTGAATGACAGAAAGAGGCAGACTCCATTTCTCCATGTTTCCCCTGTCCCTCTTCTTTGTATCACTCCCTCCTTTGTCAGTGTGTCTGTCTAATGTGTGCAGGAGGAACACACTGTTATATTTGCATCCTAATGACCCCTCCAGTGGCCCCCGAGGCTGGGCCCTCTGCATTACCCAGAGATCAATTAGGGCCAGGGCCCGGCGTCTGCTGTGCCCCATTATAAACCCCTACCAACTTTCGCTCTCACTGTCGCTTCTCTCTTTCTCCCACGTGTGTCCTTCATCTGCACCTCCACCTTCTCACGTCTCCTACATGTCTACCACAGCATAGACACACACATCTGATGGTTATACAAACCAATCCCCTATCACACGCTGTAGAAACACACACACACATTTTGCTAACAATACACACAAAATCTACCTTCACATATGCACACACATGCACATAACCGCTGTCACTCTCTCTATGAGCCTCTGTAGTGGAGAGGTGAAGGATGAGTAGGATCGGTCCACAGAGTTTTCTCTCTGTGTGATTCCATCTCAGCCTTGTTGCCGGCCAAAGCCGCACAAAGACCAGGTTGTGAAACGTGCATCCTTTTCACAGAGCCTGGTGTTCACAAGACTCTTGCAGTTGCCCATCACACTGATATAAAACCACAGTGATTCAACTGAAGGATGAAGAACTTGACTGAACATATACATCACTGCAGTGCACCTTGGTTCTCCTTTTTTTCCTCCACATGTCCAAATGTGAGCTTTGGCTAAGACGAAGATGCAGAGCTGTTTGATCATTCCAGGAATCATAAACTCACACTGCTGTAGCAGATAACATGTTAAGATGTTTGTCAAGTTCTGTCTGACCCCAATACAGCAGATAAAATCATACAAATATGTAATACACAAATTAATGAAATTTGTATAATTGTGTCATTGAACAGGACACCACAAATACACACCAGCCAGGACAAGCAATTTTCTTTCACAATCAAATCTTCAGACCATCATTGGCTACCACAAGTCACTGACAAAGACATATACTATATAGTCAGAATATATTCAGAATAAACAATTATTAAATAATCCATCTAGCCTTCTTTTCCAGTCTCTTCAGACAAAGTCAGCAAACTTAAACAGATCAAAATCAAACAGGGTTTCAGGGTTTAGTGGAGCCATTTCATGGAAAATTTACTCATCAAAATTTGTACAGTATAATAGAAAATGGGCCCCAATTTCCATGTCACGCAAATCACACAATCGGTTTTCCTCCAGAATATTTTTCACCTCAGCGTCAGTGGCCAGAGGAAGAATACCAGTTCTCAACTGTGCAACTAAAGATCTTTGGCTTCTAGTTAAAAGAGATATAACATGTCATTCATTGATATGCACATATGTCCTTTAATTTAAGATGTTTTTAAACCATTTGTCTTCAAACATCAATAAAAGCTTACCAACGGAGACTCCAGGAAGCTACAGCGCCTAGCCAAGTAATAGTCCAGCACATAACCCCCCGTAACACCACAACATATAATTTTTACACTTAGATTTTTGCAAAATGTTATAATTGTTTGGGGTTAAAATGTGATTGCAAGCTTTCTCCTTGAATCAAAGAGCCCCTGACAAGCACTGTTTGGATGCTCATTGATTCTCTTCAATCTTCCTTGCGGAACCTCTTGCCTTCTTTCGCCAATGCTTGTTGTCAGACGGTTACAGGAGATGCAGGCAGCCATAGCCAGTGAGTCAGCCTTCTCAGGTTTCATTTGACTGGCCTGGCATCTGGCAGAATGAATGCCAAACACTACCTCTGCTGTATTGTGAGCCCTTGAGAGTCTGCAGTTAAGGATGGCATGCATCCTAGGAGAATTCTTCTCAAAAATGCTTTAGAAAATGCAACATCTCCCCCCATTGTGTGTGGTATTCCTGGTTCCATTGCTCCATGAGGAATGTGCACCTGCATGGTTTTGTTACCCATCCCTCTATCTGGCTCTCCACTATAAAACAGTGTATAGGAGTTTAGACGCCCCTATCATCAATGTCTCTTCCTTTGGATGAGTCTTGTAGACTGACGCTCTCCTCTCCTTTGCCCTGCAGGAGTCCGTAACACATGCACATACATAACGCTGTCTGCACTGCAAGGCGGCAGCAGTTGGCTAAGCTGATCAGTCTTCATATGTCATGAATCCGTGAATAAGAGGAGCATATTGGCATTGTCTTTTACAAATAGTACTTTAGTGAAAAAAACTGTTTTGTACACAAAGAATAAGTCTCACCACTTGGTCTGAAGGAGGAAAACAGAAAGAATACAAATGTTTTAAGATCTTGTGTTTTGTCCGTCCATGCATTCTGCAGAGGAGGTAAGTCATAATGCAAAGTCTTACAGTGTTTGACTACATTATGCTGCATTTGGGGTACTATCTGTAAATTGATCTTTGCAAGTTATGAACAATGCAAAAGTGAAATTGCTGTGCCAGCAAAGGCAAAGACAAAATAAATAAATAAAATAAAATAAAAAAGACCCAAGGATGCTTTTCCAATGCACTTTGCAATGGTAAAACTTTGATAAACCAACTTATTTGTCTTCATTCTGCAGGTACTCCGAATACTGATAACATGCGATCACTTGTGCTGCATGGCTGTGAGAGTGACTGAGTGGTATGGTGATGAGAAACAACAAAGAATACAAACCTCACAACCACATGACCACTTAAAGGTTTAAGATACGTTAAAAATAAATAAATAAATAACATTTAAAAACTATATGGCTAAAGGGGGCCATAGGGTTCTAACATTAATGCAAACATCTAAATTGAAAGTTTAGGGAATAAACTAGACTCACCTAAAACAGAGAACAGCAACAATGCACTTCACCATTTACTGCAGAAATGAATTCCAGTAAGAAATCTCCATGTCCTTAAATAAGAAAAATGAGGATGAGGATAGAAGCTTCTCTCTGCTTAGTACTACAGCTAAATAAACTTTATCACAAAACAAAACAGACCATAACATGTTTCTTTCACTGGAAAAAGCGACAAGGTGCAATATCCACAGCTGTCTTTAAATTCCTTTATGGAGAGAGTCTAGTCTGCTCTCACATTCACCCACATCTGGGACATTCTACACTGAAGGACATTTTCAGCTTAGGCACTTTTACTCGGGGTATGTATTTTCAGTGTCTAAAAGCTATTATGTTTGAAGTTGCTTAAAAGGTCAAACCGTTGATCGTTTCAAGAGTCTACAGAATAAGGTCATTTTTACTGGTATGCATTGTTAGTTTAGAATCAATCTTTGGATGAGTACTATTCAGCATTACTCTCCTTGTTACTGCCTATGCTGTCATGCATTTTTATTTTGATATTTTAGAGAGAAGGGGCATTTTATTGACGTTGATTTTGACAACATCAAAGTGGTTTAGCTGACATCTTTTTCTAAGTAAGAAGATTATCATTGTCACTGACAGTGGGCTAGTGGACAACATTAATGTATGCGCCTTTTCTGGCAAGAGATAAAATGTGTTACATACAAGAATGCACATGTTGTTTACTACAGTGTCACAGCTAGTCACAGTTGTGGCTCAGTTGGCTCTTGGTAGGCTGTTGCTCGCCCCCTCAGATCTTCATTCATGAATGAGAGGACCTGTTCCATCTGACTTGGACGCATCCAGAAGTAGATGAGGTAATAGCTTTTATCCAGTAGTTTCACCAGGTGGTGAAAAGTCCCCTTGTTATTTCCTCCTGAGATTAACTGGGTGTGCACAGATTTTGTACTGCTGCCTCAGCTGCAATGCAACCACCGTCCTGCAATATTCATGTACATATCTGGGCCCCGCTGATACAAGATTACACCTCTTAGGGAAGAATACTGCTTTCTATAGCCAGTCTCAAGAGTCACTAAACGAAAGTAATAGATGTCAAGTTTAGAAAGAAATGTCTAATTGTGCTGCAGCTGTATTGTACCTCTTGAACCAGTGAGAACTTAATATCAAAACTATGTGAAACCATGTTTATTTTCTCCCTTCAATTTTCCACCAAACTCCTCAGTAACATTTGTAAGGACAAAAATGCTTGTGTTTAGATAAATATTTCAGACTTTCAGATCATTGAAGACTGCATTTATAGCACAAAAACTGTCATCTTAATTTTGGTGAGTAAGGATTCTAAATTTGCACCACACTGTATATTAAAAAAAGCAGTCTTGTAGAGAGAGACACAGGCTGACAGAAAAAAAGTGAGGCAAAGTAAAGACACAAAAACAAAGATATTCTGTTTTTGACATGTGAGGACATTGACTTTTATGTATTCACTTGAGGCCTTGTCTGCTCAATAGCCACTAACCCTGAACTTATCCTAATTCTTCCTCTAACCCTAGCCCTGCACGGAAACATCAAACATTTTTTCACTATACGAGTACCAGTTAAAGACACGATTAGTGGTCTATGGTATTGTAGTCATCTCAAGTATGGCTAAATCAGACCACACACACATACATACATGAATACATGTGTAGCAGGGTTAATGATTCCACTTGCCTTCCCTCATTATTTTCCAATATTTATCATTATTTTACCATCGTTTTTCACTATTTTCTCTTATTTATCTTTATATTCCATCAGTTGTAATTAATTTTCATCATTTGCCTTTATTTAATATTGATTTGTTATTAATTTCCTGTTTTATTTTTAATATTGTTCGGAATTTGTAATCCACGGGGACGGTTGTATGGTTAGAGTGCCCCCTAGTGGGACCCCTGTGTACTTGTGGGGTGCAGCCCGCCTCGTGTTGCCACTCTGCTGTACGCTGTCCCCGAGGGAAGTCGCACTGTTACGAGCTCCGCGAAAATATTGTATTTTTCTTTCTCTGTTGGTTAAAACTACTAGTTGGTTGTGGTAAACACTTGTGTGATGCTTAAAATACATTGTTAGACGTTTTGTGAGGAGTTTTGTTCTGTTTAACGAGTGTTTGTCCGTGACTTTGCAAGCTAACCTTGTGTGGAAGCTACTCGCTAATATGGCTAATCAACAGACATGAACATCATTTTTTAAAATTTATTTTAGTAATTCCTGGATAAGTGAAGCTGTGGGGAACCTAACCGTGATCTATGTTAACAGGAATAAATGGCTGGGTTGGAGCCCAAAAGTGAGAGATTGGTGCCTGTCTTTAATTACAACACAATGCAAGAGAGAATATTCAGCCGCCACACATGCAAAAACACTCACAAATGCAGACAAGTCAGCGTATTCTCCGGCAATCATCCCTTAAAAGTCTTGTCTTTTACTGCAGACAGCTCCGTTTGACCTGAGGGACAGATTCAGAGTGGCAGCAATAGAGTGGTTTACAGTGTGTGTGTGTGTGTGTGTGAATGCCTCTCTGCTCATGTGTCTCACGCAAAATGTGCCCCACAGACACACTGGTGCACCATGCCAGAAGACATTTGTATGCGTATGTTTGTCATTTACACTTCCCACAACATGTCACAACACTATTTGACTTTTAGCTTCGACATGTGAGGGCCTCACGGACAATGCAGGATTCCGATCAACATCTCTCGGCCCCTGCATGGGCCCCTTGGTCTGGAACAGAGGTGGAGGAGGAGGCAAGCCCCCGGGGCCCGGGGACTCAACCCCTGCAGCCTGCCTTCTCATCTCTGCACTGAAGGTCCCTTTCCACTTCTCAGCAGCTGTCAGTCAAAAGCCACAGATGGAAAGTATAGGGAAAGACATGAGAGAAGCTAGATGGGCTGTGTGTTTAAGTGTGTTATAAGGTGGTGGTGTGTTAATGTGTGTGTAACAGACACAGATGAGTCAGAAATTCTAGAAAAAATTGTCTTTTTTCCCTCATAATTTGGTGAGGCTCATAGGTCCACTAAACATTTTCACATGAAACCTAGAAAAGAAGGGAGCACTGACAAAACACAAGACTGAGGTGATGGAAGTTACCACTTTGAAGTTTTAGGCTTAAATATAATTGTATGGCCAATAAGATTTTTTAATCGATTGTAGGACATCTGTTAAACTTTAATCAGCTAAACTTAGCTTCTGCAGTTTGTGCCGAATCTGTTTTCTCATGTTTTTGAGGTTTCGTCATTAAGCGTGTGGTTTGATTTTCCGCTTAGAGTCAAACAAAAGGAAAATAGAAAAGTGTTTTAGTGTTTATGTAATGGATTTTTCTTTAGGTCACAATTTACTCTTCTTAATGAATCAAAACAGTTTGTGAAAAGAAGGTGTTGATTGTACTAAATGATGGTCAAACCAGTGCCTGCAGTAAGAGCTAAAAAGACATCTGGTTAGCTGGAGAAGTTAAGTCATTGTGCAAATTATTGGACATCGGGGGCCAACTGATCACTGGCATTGATTCCTGCCTTTGCAGTCAATTAGATCAATGGGGCATCCTTAGGTCTGCTTAGCCATGTGTCAACTGTCACACTCTGCTATCCCCTTTATTTGTACTCCAACACACGTTGCCAGTGCACAGATGGTAACCTATACAGTCAACTACTGCCTGTAGAACAATGATCTGAAACTGATGAACAAAAAAGGTGTTGAGAATTGTTTGAAAGGGGAACTTTATTTCTAGAAGCCTTGAGTGTAAGCAAGATCTTTGTCAGTGTCCCCTAGTTCCAGAGGAAATTATTATCAGTAGACAATTAATTAATTAGTTTAATTTCTGGACATTTGTATATATGAATATTGCAAAGAATTGCACCAAATACAGGCCAAACAGGTCTTAAAATGTATTGCAATTTGAACATTTGAACCACGCATGTGCTGAGAATACGTTAAAAGGACTACTGCCCTTGCAGCCTAGCTCAAGGGCTATATTTGACAAGTGTTGTCAACTACTGTCCATGAGCAAGGCCACAATACCCAACTCCTTCAGTGAAGCTATTCACATGTTTTTAAGGATGTACAACTCTTTGATTTTCCTAAGAGTACATTCTGTCACAGAATTTCCATATGATTTCTGTTACTGGAAAAATAAATCTTTAATTTTCAGGTTTTATATGGGCACAAGCTTTTCATTGGCTTTCAATTGTCATAATTTAGTGGTGGCTACAGTGCATGGAGAGGGAAATCTGTTAAATATCGATAAACAGAAAATATGTTGAGACATGACTTACAGACAACAAAAGGAGTAGGCTAAAGGACTGGTGCGGTAATGAGGTTCCAAAACACAGACTTGCAAATGCAGACCACATGCCAACACTGGAGTGCTGCTACCTTGTGACCTCCTTGCCCCTCAGCAGCCAACCTGTGTGCACATACACCCACACACACACATTTCCTTCTCCCAACAGCGGCCTGCGTCAAGACCCTGGGAGACTGACACCCCCCCCCTGCACACCCCTTTCCCCTCTTTCCCTCTCTACTCCCACTGACCCCCTCAGCGATGGACCATTGTTTACTTTCACTCTCCTCCACGGCCCTGCTGGTCCGGGGGGCCGGCCGAATCGTTACATTATTGTCTGGTCCTCCCTTGCACCCCCCTCCCCTACCGACCCGGCCTGACCCCATTCACAGTCCTCAAAAGCACCATCTGTATCACCCAACAGTCAGGGAGTGAGAGAGAGGGAGAGATGGGGCAAGAAGGGGAAAGAAAACAAGGCGGGGAGAAAGGACATGACGGCCGAGGAGGGAGGGAAGGAAAGGGAGAGAAAGGGAGAGAGAACGAGAGGCATCTGAATGGGTGCTGCGCTGTCTGTCGGAAAGTATCTGTCAAATAGTTTTCACAGTGTGAAGGCTTCCCTGCTGCTTTCCTTTCTTCAAACATTGTGTTATTGATTTTTTTTTACTGCCTCCCCTTATATCTTCCTTCAATTTCTACTTTCCACAATCTTCTAATCCTCCATGTTTTTTCCCACTCTGCGTATTTCCTCCCTTAAAGTTTTCTCAGACTATCCTAGGCAAGACCATCTTGTTCCCTTGACCCGCTTCTCTGCTTTCCTCCCTCCCATCCACCCCCCTCCTCGGAGTACATCCTTCATCTTGCTGTAGTGTTGCACGAGCATTCCAGGGCCTCTTGTATGGCTGCATGTGTGAGGAAGGCGGATTTTTCCCATGGGGCCGCAGGTGAAAACTGGGACTCACTCTGTCCGCCGAGGGACGCCATCTGTCCCTGTCGGCGCACTTGCTAGAGGGGAGCCCTGTCACCCCTCCTCCTCTCCCCTCCATCCATCCATCCCACCCTCTGTCCATCCACTCGCCGTCCCTCCCTCACGCTGGTCTACCGTGCTGAATCACCCAGGAATGCGCTCCCTCTTTCCCTCCCCCTCCGTTCTCCTTTCTTCCCTCTCGTTCTCCCTCCGTCCCGTCACTAATTCATCCCTCTCTCCCCCTTCACTTCCCTCCCACCTTCCCACCCACTCTGCCTCCTTTCGACTCGCCTCCACCCATCTCTCTCCCCTTTCTCTCCATCTCTAATCAATCATCCATATATGACACCAGTGGCAAAATTATTAAATTATCATACATTTGTGATGAGCATAGTGAGAACAAGGGATACTGTTTTAATTGCCAGCCCACGACCTCTAATTATGCGTATCAGTGTATTATTTTGATATTTGGCGAGAATGAAGTCAACTGAGTTTGACATTTTCCAGTAGATAAAGCAATAATATGCATACAATGACTGTGATTTATCTAACAAATTGCCAGACATTATTACAACAATAGCATGACATCACACTAACCTGTGAGACTGTCTGAAATTTTTAAAAATGTGTCACCATAACCAATTTGTTACAGCAGTACAGGCTTTGCTTTATTAAAATAAACATTTAAAATTATGCATTTTCTAGATAAAAGCTTTCAAAGATATTTTTCAGACAAGGTTATGTTTGAAATGTGGGATCATTTCAACACCAAAACATGTTTAGTATATAGACTTTTTTCATTTTTGATTACACTGTATAGCCACAAAACGGCATGCAGTGTAATTAGTCCTTCAGACCCAAGTAAACAAACTCATGAGGTCACTAAGTGGGCCGCTAGCATGGGAACCAGAGGGAGTCCCTCTGAGGTGTTGTATGCCCTGCGTCTGCAGACCTG
The DNA here is from genome assembly GCA_005408345.1 of Macquaria australasica. Classification (NCBI taxonomy): domain Eukaryota; kingdom Metazoa; phylum Chordata; class Actinopteri; order Centrarchiformes; family Percichthyidae; genus Macquaria; species Macquaria australasica. The sequence goes on along the minus strand of SEMN01000038.1, from coordinate 333,067 downwards.
GGCCCAGCTGTCAGTCTCTGTATATGTCCGTCTCAGCTCTGGTTCTGACTGCTGTGATGCCCAACGGTCAGACGAGTGCAAGAGGACAGTGAGAGCGCACTTTCACGTGGGAACCTGGTCGAGGCGCGCAGACAAACAAACGCGGGGCAGCTAAGTGTGAAACCTCCAAACTGTCACGGAGAGGGTGAGAGAATGAGTGGATGAGCCCCCACCTCCCTCCCACCCCTTCCTCTTCTCTCTTCACCCTCACACTTCTTTCCCTCGACTCTCCCATCCTAACATCAGCCCTCCTCCCTCTCCCACCCACTTTGGTCCTGAAAACTCCCACAACCCCACCCCCCCACAAAGCGTCCAGACAGACATGCATAGAGACACACAGTCACTTTGCCCCCACCCTCTGAACACAGAGACACACACGCACACATACACCTCCACGCCCCCTGTCAATCACAGGCCCAAGTGTCACGCAGTCACAGACACTGTCGGGGAGAAAGGGAAGATGAAAAAAAATGGGAAAAGTGGCCCATCAGTCACTTTATCACTCACTGCCCCCTCTGTTCCCCCTCTCTGGGCGATAGCACAAAGAGGGACAAAAAAAGAGTGTGAGGGGAGCAAATGAGGAGGCGATAGGGAAGGAAAAGAGAGTGGAGGGGTTGTTGGAGAGAGGTGGATGCAGAGGAGAGTTAAAGTGTCCCTATTTTCTCACTGGCCGAATGCAACAAAGAGCCAGACGGGACACTGCACTGGGGTGGCGGTTTTTTGCCTGGGCCTCCCTTCGATCCCTACCCCCCAACCCTCTGAGGTCACCCCTCCGGTGACCCCGCCTCAATTGTTTCCCGTCGCTCTGTCAGCTCTGATTGTTGCTGACTGGTTAAATGGCTGAAAACCAAAATGGAGGGGCTGGGGGTGGAAAAAAAGTGGAAAAGAAAGAGAAGGAGGGTGAGGAATTGGGAAAAGGGATGGCAGGGGTGGAAGACGCCCCCTCTTCTTTTCCCTGAGATAACTGACTATTTGACCCAAATAAACAATTTCTCTCCACCAAAAGAAGTGGCAGGAGGAGGAGGAAGAGGGTTCAGAGGCTTTGAGGTTCGAGTTGTTGGGTGAAGATGGTGAGATAGTGCCCCCTCTGCAATGACAATTGTAGGGGGAGAGGGGGGACTGTCAGGAAGAGTGAATCAGGGGCTAGAGGAATCCAACAGGCCTTTTTGCAAAATATTCACAGGAACTAAGGAACCCCATAACTACATATAGGAACTTCCTTCATCTGATTTTGGGTTTCCACTGCATCTCAAGAACCAATTAGGCAAACTATACCAATGACACATTCAAAACCAATTGCTTTGTTTGAGACATTGGTTTTACACATAAGAAAAGAACATGGGACAGGTTAAAGTCAAAGGCCTCTAATTTGAGGATGTTAAACTGGCCAACAAGTCCAAATTAAACGACAAAAATACATAATCTGTATTTGCTCCCCTGAACACATATGAGCATTTTCTGATCTGATGCCCCTATCGGCAAGATGACATAATTTGTCTGTGCCTTCCAAAATCGTTTCAAATCAGTTGGAAAATAAGGTTTAGATAGGTTTGAGCACAAAAAAGACTTGGTGAGGGATTGATTGGTGGTCATTGTTAAAAGAAACCAACATTGACTGTTGGCAGGAAATGGGAAGTAAACAGTCCCCCTTGTCAAAGTACAGTTTTACTGACTCATCCAACCACCACAACCTCCTCCCTCTATGGACTTTGTAGCTCTACAACAACGTCAAAGTATTTCCTCCGTAGCTCCCGACAGACAAGAGTCACAATTCCTACAACCACTTGAAGGACAACAAAAACAAATGGCGGGATTACAAATGTTAACAAGACGGACCAGATGTTGATCCATCAGCCCAACAAACAAACACGAAGCCCCATTTATCTACAAATACAGCAAACTGTCCAGCGAATGTCTTAGCATCAAGCACAATGAATTAAGACCTATAAAAACCCCTTGATTTCTGTTACAGGCAACAGATTTCCTTGATAGCAACCTGAATGGCCTAACTATCTGACTTGGCTGAGATAAGTGTTTAAAGACCTGGTCCTGATCAATTATGCAAGCATATCCATTCCCTCCGCTCCCTTCCAATCAAACAGCTAAATAAGCCATGGTCTGGATGGACCCTTTGCTCTAATTGGACAAATGGCTTGCTTAATTGATCATTGATTGATGATCAATAGGGAACATGTGTTCTTGTTCTTTACAAGGCAGGTGATTGAAAGCCAGCTATAAAATCAGCCAGATAGTTTGACAGACGCCAACGGGCTCTCATCACCTTACTGTAAGAAAAAAAAGCAGAGCACGAGGTAGACGGGGAGACATGCAAAGGTTGATCTTTCTTTTCCAAGCTTAGTTGAGATGCTCGTACTTCCAAGATGAACTGAACTAAAGGAGTAAGTCCCTTCAATTCAATTACGCTATGAGTAAAAGAGATATAAGAGCGTGAGGGAGGGAACTAAAGACTGAATGCCATGTAAAGGGAGGAAGAGCAGAGATGAAGGTGAAAGAGAGGATCCGCACTCCATTTTTGTGCCATCTCTCTTTGCCACTCCATATGTGTATCACTTATCAGTCAAGACACCTGTTTGAAAGCGGGCGAGTGTGTGTGTGTGCATGGAGAGAGGAGGGTGTCTCAACGACCGTGCCGTCCCGACAGAATAGGGGGACATCATTGTGGATCCCTTTGATCTGCTGCTCATAGATTCTCTTGAAAGGATCATGGGAGAGAGAGAGAGAGAGAGAGAGAGAGAGAGAGAGAGAGAGAGATGCAGACAGAGAGACAGAGAGAGAGAGAGGAGACACTTCACCCAGGCATCAGTAGGCCTTCGCCCTCAGCCTCAGGTACCTATCCTTGCTCTGTTTCTGAGCCAGCTCTATTAAATATGAAACGCTAAGACAAAAGGAGGGAGAGTGAAAAGGGAGGGAGCGGGGGCCACAAAGGGCACCACTCAATGCCTTTGAAGAGGCACTGAGACGAGGGGTGTCGTGAGCGCAAATGTACGCACCTTGCACATACACATACACGAACCCTCCAAATGATGTGGGTGGATAGGATAGCAAATATCCACATTTGCATCTTGTTTTTTAGATCACTTTTCAAGGATATACCACAAAAGGAACATCGTCAGTGAAATTAGACCTGAAAGCCTCGGTTTGCAGATGATAATACATGCATACATGTGTTAAGAGTGGTGTATGTGTTTTAATGGACATTAGAACAGCTGAGATTAAAGTGTCTTTAAAGGTTGTAAGAGGATGGGATATGTAGTAGCACAGACAGATGTTTTTCCATGGCAACAAATGAAGAAATTAACCATCTAATTGCACATTGCACTTTTTTTTAAACTGAGGGCATACTCCTGGTTTTCATATATTTGAAGGGCTAATTTGGTCATGGCATTTTCTGTATGTCAGAATCTGAAGCTACAATTCTTATATAAAGAGGCTTTTATTCCATTTTTCTTTTTTGTTAGTCACTCAGTAAATCAGTCATGTGATGTGTTTTTACTTGACAATTAATTTTCAACCAAAGATTAACCTTTTAATTTCAAGGTTTTGAATGATTTTCTACTAATTGTAATATAGATGTAGAATCTCAAGTGAAATGTTGAGAATCTCAGTTTTAACTGGACGAATAGTGTGCTAATGGTAATGGTAAATGGACTGCATTTAGATAGCGCTTCACCAATTCACACACTGATGGCAGCAGTTACTACATTTGCACTGGTGGGTAAGATATCTGTCAGGCTGAAAACTGTGATGTCTCTTTAATTAATATTTTTATTACATACACGTGTACCCCGAGGTACACAACAAACAAAAACAAAAAAACTGTACTTTTACTGTGGCTGAAGATGTTCGCTTACTATGCAACTGATAACAGTTTGTCTGTATGATTACACTTGTCTGTTGGTGATGCCAAAACTTCATCACCTTAGTAAATAATACATTCACAAAATGTTCCACAACAATGAAGTGAAAGAACTTCATAAATACAATACTAGATGGTCCATTACATCACTGTGGTTTGAAGGTGCAGAAAGTTACTGATTGTTTTACTTTCACATTTCTACTTTGCAGAGAAGAATGGCGCCAGGAATGTTGCTGTTTCTCTCTATCCATATTCAATTTCAGAATGAAAAAGACAATGTGGCACTAATTAAGGAAAGCTGTTGGATGGATGCTACAATGACTAACAACAACTATAACTATACAACTATGATGCCCGGCAGTTTTATACTTGATTGTGATCAACACATACGTTTTATAAAACACATCTTACAACATGAGAGTGTTATGTCTTTCAGTGGCAGAACTACAACTCATGCTCAACTTCAAAGTTATAGGGTATTGACACATCAGCACAAGGTATTTTTCCTTTATGACATTAATTCATCAATTTGACAGGGAACAGTATGATAGACAGCCTGTTCATCTTTCAGTCACAGTTAAAAGCCATAATAATAATTTGCTTTTAATTCTGATATTAATTTACATTTATTCAATAATTACAAATGCCAAAAAGGTTTAAGTTGAATTTAGCAAAAGGCTAGAACCAATATCCCTCATTTTCAAATAAACAGCACTGTTAGAGGAGGGAGCATCAGTGACACAGACTGATAACTTAGCCGCTGAGCATGTCTTAAACTAAATGACCCCTATCAGACAAACTTCAATGGGCTGTCTTTGGAAAACAATCAGCAATGTGCTCCTCCTTGACCTTTAGCGACTCAGCAGGCTCAGTCCAATCACAGAGTATTGACATTATCCACCACATGCCATTTATAACGTCAGGCGCCGCTCGCCTCAAAGGTCCAGTCGAAATACCAGCACAGTCATATTGTGTTTTGGTTGTGTTGAATTTAAAGGAGAAGGGTGGGGTGTGCGGGTGATTCAGGTAACTTTGTGGGCTAGGTGATTAGAGTGATTGCTTCAGGTCCATGTCAGTTTAGCTTCGCATTTTGTGTTCTTCTACTTGAACACATAAACCCACAGACTCATGCAAAATAAGACACACATGTGCACAAAGATGGACATGTGCATACATAAACCCAGAGTTGGATGCACAAACAGAAGTATCACACACCCTATCCATTTCTCATCCACCCAAACCCAGAGACAATGAGACCATCTTCCAAATCAATGTTCCATCATCTACCATCCACCCAGTCGACATAAATTACACCAATGAGGAAGGGTGGAGGTTTGGGTGTCTAACTTTGGTCACCAGGTCCTCTAAAAGCACCTCAAGGCCTTGTCAATCCTGCCAGATCACCCATTTCATCCCCATCTGGGGGTGATCCATCTCGGCGGGCCCAGCCAGGCTCCATTACCCCCAGACGAGCTGTGAAATGGCCATTATGTGTGTGTAGGCATGTGTTGGGGGGATGGGCCCCTGTGTCAGCCGCCTTTGCCAGTCAACAATGGGCCTCATATATGTGGTTGAATACCCTGCTCAGGCCACTAAATAGAAATACATTGAAATAGTATTGGCTCAACGTTCAGGGAAGAGGGACAAAAACAAGGCATGGCAGCAGTGGTTGAGGAAGTTGATGTTTGCAAGGAATGTAACTCCAATATGTTTGTAGTTTATTAATATAGATAGATGACAGTATCACAGAAAAAACTTAACAATCAATGTCAAATCAAATGTAGATATAGGGTAGGACAGGTCGCTTACTAGTTTGTTGGGCATGAAAATGATGTGAATCATATACTGCCTTTGTAGTTACGAGATGTCAACCCAGCTGAACACCTATGGGATATTTTGGACGACATGTTAGACTCTCTCCATTACCATCATCAAGGTTTATGTTGGCCCAACACCTTACTAAGGCATTGTATAATGGTTTTCCTTTGATGTGTGACCCATATGTATATTGTATTGATGTATAATGCTGCTTTTATGTGTCTGTGATTTAATTGGGATTGCTTGGTCACTGAAATTTTCTTGTATCTGATATTGTATCTTGTATATATGATACTTAGACCTCCCAATGCATTTATACTATAATCTGTGACACACAGTTGACCTCCGTTTAACTAATTATATGACTTTTAGACCAACTGGCTGCAGCAGTGATGACTTAGGTGTGTCCTATTAAAGGGGGTGAATACTTATGCAAACATGTATGTTGTATTTGTAATTAATTTAGATCACCTTATAGAGATCCGTTTTCACTTTGACATTAAAGGCTTGTTTTCTGTTGATCAGTGTAACACATTAAATCTACTGTAAGACAATAAAACAATCAAACTGCCAAGGGGGTTGAATATTTTTTTATAGAGACTGCAATTCAGGGATATAGGGATTCAAATTAGTACACTGTATTAGGACAGCAACTAATAGTATTTTCATTATCGATTAATCCGTCTATTTTTGTCCAAGATTAGTCCTTTTGTCTCTACCGAAACTACCCCATCCACCAAGAGTGCATGAACATTACACTCACTTGTGTAACATTTCCAGGATGGCATATCATTACCGAGTCACAGTATCAAGGATTACATGACACCAATAACATGAAGGAGGTGATAAAGACAAAGACAGGGGAGAAGACAAGAAGAGAGCCACTTCCCCTGAGAGCCCTCTCGTTAGCACTGAAACAATGTAGGCTTAATGCCGAGACCAAGGGCTTGCTTGTCACACCTAAAGTGCTTTGCATTAATTACACCCCATATACACTCTATTAATAAGACTTCCATAAGGCCTCAGCACGTGGTCTGTGAGTGTGTGTGCATTTGTGCAATTTGTGGATCTTGTAGTGTTTGAACTGATGTCACTTCTTTATCAGAGGGGGAGAGCAGATGTCACACAAGGAATTTGTATAAAGAGTAATAATATCATGTTTGATGGTGCAGCATAATCTCGTCCTTTCTAAGATGCATTGAGTTGGCTGTACAAGCTTTCTGAATGTGCATTACACCTAGAACATTATTTGCCTAGTCTAGTCCAGACGTCAAATCGTCTCGTTGAACAACAGAAAATAAAATCGACAACAACTCACTAATCGACTAATCTAGGGCTACATTTTTATTATCTATTAATCTGCCGATCATTTTCTCAATTAACCTATAAACTGTTTGGTCTTTAAACTGAAAATGCCCGTTACAATTCCCTAAAGCCCAAGTTAAAGTCTTTGAGTTGCTTGTTTTATCTGATCAACAGCCCAAAACGCCCCCAAAAAGATACATTTACCATTCAACAAGGCAAAGAAAACCTAATTGTTTCAGCTCTATTTAAGTCCTTTATCAAGGAATCATTCCAAACATTTTCTGGTTCCAGTTCCAAAAGTGAGGATTTGCTTTAATAATGTCACACTGGACAAAACAAGCAATTTGAAAATCTCACCTTGGGCTCTGGAAAATTATGATGACCATTTCTCACTATTTAAACAATGAATCGATTCATTCAAAAAAGTTAGACTGATTCATCCATTATTATTAAAATATTCACTAGTTGCAGCTCTGGTTCAATCTGTCTGGCACTCACTACTGTGCTGACCTGTGATGGATACATCACCAAAGATTTATTAACCCAAAATTAATTCTTTGTGCATGTGTGTCTTCATGGCTGTACATGTGTTGACAAAGAGAATGAATGCTTGTGTGCATGAGCATCACTTATATTTGTTGTCACATATATAGATATCAGTAGCCTTGCATATATGTGTGTCTGTGTGTGCTTGTGCCTGTGTGCAGTGTGTCTGATGTATCTTTTAGCTGTGGATAAATAAACAGTGGAGACAAACATACGCTGCATCAGTTTAATGACCCATCCCTGTAGAGTCCCTCTACATTCAATTAGCAGGAAGATAATTAATCGGGCCAAGTCTCTGGCTGCTGAGCTTGCTGGCGGACTGGCAGCGGGAAGCCAGGTGGTCTTACAGGAAAGGGTGTGTGTGTGTGCGTGCGTATGTGTGTGTATCCTTGTATGTGTTACGTTGCACAAAGGGATGAAAAACGAAGACAGATTCAGTGATAGACTCTTCGTCTTTCTTTCTCTCTCTCTTTCTCCAGAGACAATGGCCGAAAACAAACATGGGGACATAAAAACAGCTAAACAAAGGAACAACGTGAGCCCACAAACACATGCACACCTCATCATTCGCACACACATTTTGCAAAGGTTTAACAACGATGCATGTTTTGACTGACATGCACACTTGCTGCCTATTTCTATCTCTTGGTCTCAGACTGTCTGTCTTTCACTCTGTCTCCACTGTTCTGTCACTTTCTCTTTCTCGCACTCTCTCTCTCTCACACACACACACACACACACACAGACTGTGCTGTGATCAGTAAGCCCCTGGTGGCCACATGCTGTCACTACACAAACACCAGTGTGCTGAGGGAGCATGTGGCTCTCCATCAATCTTCTGCTGACTGAAGGACAAGTCTGTGGTAAACACACCATAGGGGTTTTGCTGTGGCATCAAACACCTGTATTCCCTTACAGCGGAAACACAGCAAACAGAGTAAACAGCCTGTCAGGTTTCTATAGCTTCCTGTTCTTTTTTTAGGCAATTGTTTGTATCCACAGGGAGCACAAAATGAACCTTCAGAGGACAAAGGGTCTGTAATCATCTATTAATAATTACAGTTAAAATAGAATCATGGGAATGAAAAATTGGAATAAATACAAGTTGAGGAAAATCAGGGGAACAGAATCTTTTAGTCATATAATAATAAAATTATTTATACCTTGTGTTTTAATCTGCAGGGGACAGCAGGTGGGTGGGGTTTACCGCAGTAGTGTAATTCAAGTATTTTTGTTGAGCTATCAATCACACAGAAATGGATTAAATTGACTTTCAAATATTTCCCAGTGATTGATGAAACTTCCTGGCACTGATTTTATTGCTGGCACCTACTGTATATAGTTTAAAACAAACGATAATGTACTCTAAGTGTTTGCACTCTGCAGACCTATTCCCTTCCAGCAAGTTTGGGGGTTCAGAGTTAAGAATTAAAGTGAATTCAAGCATTGTTGTTGAACCTGACGATACATCATATTTGGTTAACTTATTTTGGCATTCATTAAAACATATTAAAAAAAATTTAAATATAAAAACAATGCTTAAAATACTTGTTTTCATTGTGGCCCTTGTTGAAATGGACAGCAATTTATGGTACTTCCTGTGTGATTTCATGAGAAGAATGTCCAATTTGTTTTTAAAAATCAGGCGTAACAATTACATATATTTTATCATCCACTAGCTGTCTTGGTCTGTCTTAGGTGCCCCCTCAAACACAAACACACACACACACACACACACACACACACACACACACACACACACACACACACAGGCTCTCCTCTCTTCAGAACACTGTCTTTCTCTTTCTCATCCTCTTCTTCCCTTTTCCTCCTTTCTTTCCCAGCTTGTTATGCAGATTCCCAGATTTGCCTCCTTCAACACTCACACACCACACACACATAGACACACAGTTCTGCCTGTACCTCCCCAGGGGCACCGGGGAAGGGCAGAGCGAAGATGGAAATGAATTCAGCCATGTTGCAAGTGGCAACGCAAATCTGCATCTGTAATTACCCCCAGAAATACACGGGGAGCTTTCTTTCTCTCTCCTCCTCGTGCCTTCTGCCCTCCCTCTCTTCCCTCTTCCCGATCTCCTCCTTCTCTCCAAGACCCTATCGCTTTCCTTTTTCTGTCTGCATCCCTTCTCCTCCTCCATGTCTATCTCACACTCTCTCTGTCTCAAAGGCTTCTTAAGTGATGCTTGGTGGGCCAATTAAGGTGAGTAGAAGTATGGGCCTGCATGTGTGTGTGTGTGTGTGAGAGTGTGTGTGTGTGTGTGTGTGTGTGTGTGTGTGTGTGTGTGTGTGTGTGTGTGTGTGTTCATGCATGCATGAGTGTATTTATGCATGCATCAAACACGTTGCACAGTCTTGCTTATGTCCACACTGTCTGTGTTTGTGTCTGTCTTTCCACACATATCTGTGTGTGTGTGTGAATATTATCTGTGTGCACGTGTGTGAGTGTGTGTTTATGTATGGTGTCATCTCTTTGTGTCTGGGTCGGGGCATATTCATGTGTTTATAAGTGTCCCCTCAGGCCGAATATGGGTAAGCTGTCTCTTGAAACAGGACAATAATCCAAATACTAAACTAAAAACAACTGTCTGTATCTGCAGTTCAGTAGACAGATCCATAACCAATAGCTTTGGTTCACAACAGAAAATCACATTTTATTCTTGTTACATCATCAGTAATGTGGAGCTTAATATAAGGTGCCTGAACAACGACCTCCAGTCAGTGATCATGAAGCATCACAACCAAAATATATGTATACAAATGAATATTTTCAACAAACCATTGAAAACCTTCCCCTTAAAAGGCCAATTGTGTAACTTGAATAAGGTTAAAACTGTTTACATTAATGCATATCATAAATACATGTAAATGTCAAAAGATTATGTCGGCCTGAAAGGTTATTACATTCTACCACATCTCTGCTTGGTGTATCATGCAACACAATAAACCCACACACACGAAAAAGAACAGAAAAACAAAGGAAGAAAATTAAGAAAGAAAAAAGGACACATGACAAATATTTCCACTTATTCATTATGATTTATATCATTTTGATATCTTAGTTTAATCATTATTAAAATCAAGAGTGGCTGAAGGACAAGCACATGGTAATCCACAACTACGTTGTGAAAAATCAAATTTGGTGTGTTCACAAAGGCCAAATGACAGGTTTGCGCCCAAATTGAAGTGTCACATTTAGCACTAATACGTGATATTCATGTGATTTATTTCCAATTCCATTGCGAGCTGTTCTGGTGTTGTTGTCATTAAAGGAAAACGCCTCGACTTGCAGGGAGCTCACTGCCTTCAAACAGCCGAAAAAGCCTTTGTGAATACACCAATTTCGATCTGGTTTTGGATTATATTAGGCCTCAGTGCGCTCCAGGAAAGGGGAAGAGAGTACACCAAGGCCCTCTGAAAGGCGGTGCGTAGGTGAGGGTGAGGGTAAAGGGTGGAGGTGAGGCCGAAGAGGAAAAGAAGGATGGAAGGAAGCAAGAGAGAGACACACCCTAAGTCTCAATGGCAGGGACTCCGCTGCAAAGGAGCCAATTAGGGGAAGGCAGGACACACAGGGGCTAAGTGTACAAACCCTACTGCGACTGGGCCAGTGTGTGTTTCACTGCAAGTGTTAGTGTGTGTGAACACGTATTTTAACCTATCATTATTTTCATGCCAAGTCAAGGGCACACATGCATACTGATCGCAACATTTTGCTTCTAGTTTTCAGTTTGTTTATAAAGCATTTCATATATTTTGGCAAAATTATATTTCACAAATTATTAATGTACCACACAGCAGAGAATGTCAAATGCCACATATACAATATAATACTGGTTGAATTTGATTTTCTGAAGTGGAGTGGAGTCTCTGAGAAAGGCCTGTGTGATTGCCAGTTAAATGATGACGTCAATTCATCACTGAAATACCAATAAAAATAAAATAGCTCTGATTCCAGAATAATTGAGTGTCTTTTCTCTGTTAAACACTTGATTCTGTCGACCTCTTCATTGTTCCAATTCATCAGATTATTTTACTAATAGCTCTGTTAATGAATATTTAATCTGGCTGTAATTAATGTAGCGGACACTACAGGGTGATATGGTGAGAGTGTGTTTCAGTGTGAGACGCAGATACGTACATGGACAAAGAGACATGCATGTGCACCAACATACACATAAGAACGCATAATAATGTACCATCTACAAGATATCATAACGTCTAAACATACATGCACTTACATGCAGGGACTATTTTCATGTAATCTATTTAATTTGAAATTAAAATATGACATAACTTCTGATTATTGGGCACATTAAGAAATACATAAAGTCTCAAAACATATTCCAACTGCAGTTCTGACCAAAGGGATCACTCAATTAGCTCAAGTGCGCTAATTCAATCAAAACAGAGATCAATTATTTGAATTACAACAAAATCCTGTCTGACTGGTCGTAGGGCCTATAGAGAGCCAGCAGTGAGTGTGTGCACTTTACACACAAACATTAGTGCAAATGAGCCTATGTGTGTTGGTGTGTGTGAGCATTGCTGAGGTTGTGTTATATGAAAAAAAACACACACACAAAAAAAAAGAAACAGGAACTCTGAATAATGCATGAGTCTTTTGGTCAATGCATTGTGATTTGCTTTAAGGAGGCCTTCTCTCAGCCATTATAAGATTAAACCCAACCTTGGTTTGCCTGGAGTGGCCGGGACATGCAAGAGACCTGTCAACACTGCAAGAACTTGGACCTCACACACACACACACACGGTCATATAGAGTACATACAACAGCTATATATCCCAACACACACACACACACACACACCAACATACGCATACAGCCACACGAAACACACCAATACGCAGATACAGTTATGCATACTACAGATACTCTAACATATAAAATTAGGTGATGTATAGACAGTATAGTCACAATAAAGTGAGGGAAGTATAATGAGGATAAAGGGAAAGGAAAAAGCTGGGGGAAAAAGGAGAGAGAAAGAGTTAAAAAAAAGAAAAGAAAAGAAAAGAAATCTCTGGAAAGAAGGGGAAAAGGGATAAAGGCAGGAGTGAAAAGAAATCTGTCAGTTCCAGTGGAAATGTAGGTAAATTGTGGTCCCTCTCTCTTTCGATTCCTGTCCAGCCAATATGCCTGCTGTGTGACATGCTTCAATCATTCTTTATTGAGTCCTCAGTCTCTCTCCCACTCTTTCTCTCCCTACCCTCAATCAGTTCTGTTGTTGCTCCCAATCAATAATCAATTTCCTTGAGAAATAATGGGGCCACTGCTGTTTTGGGTCTTGCCCATAGGCCTTGACCTTATGATAGGCTAAAGGCAAATCCACAGAGATGAAGGGATGAAGGACTAGTCCTGGCCTATTAAGAATCATGACCCTGGAACATGGAAAAACAGGGAAGGAAGGGAAAAGCTGGGTAGGCTCTAAAATGACTCCTACTGTCTTTCTG